>JAYEPQ010000020.1:26253428-26990928 GCA_036321105.1 Dracaena cambodiana
AACCGGAGTCAGAGTACCCAATAATCTCTAACTGATCTGATCTCCTATATGTAAACATGTACTCTTTTGTTCTCTGTAAATATCTCATAACCCGCTTGGATGCTTTCCAATGATCCATTCCGGGGTTACTTAGATATCTGCCTAACATGCCAACAATGTACGCAATATCCGGACGCGTACATACCTGAGCATACATTAGACTCCCTACAGCCGAAGCGTAAGGAATTTTATGCATTTCTTGAATTTATAAATTATTTTTAGGGCATTGACTGAGACTGAATTTGTCTCCTTTAGCGACCAGGGTAACACCTGGTTTGCTATTTTGCATGCCATACCTTTGGAGGATTTTATCGATATAGTTCCTTTGTGACAATCCTAGAACACCCCTAGAATGATCTCGGTATATCTGGATTCCTAAAACAAAGGAGGCGTCACCAAAATCTTTCATCTCAAAATGTTTTAACAAAAAAAATCTAGGTGTTGTGCAATATCCTTTTATCATTTGTGGTTAGCAATTTGTCATCGATATATAAAACCAAGAAAATATACTTACTCCCACTGAATTTGTGATACACACATTCATCCATAAGATTTGCCTCAAAACCATACGAGACAATGATTTGATGAAACTTGAAGTACCACTGACGAGAAGCTTGCTTGAGCCCATAAATGGATTTAGTTAATTTACAAACCATATTCTTTGAGTCTTCCGACACAAAGTTTTCTGGTTGTACCATATAAATTTTTTCGTCAATATCGCCATTGTGAAACGCTGTCTTAATATCCATTTGATGTAACTCAAGGTCATAATGTGCAACTAGTGTCATGATTATCCTGAAGGAGTTCTTCGTAGAAACTAGAGAAAATGTCTCTTTGAAGTCAATTCCTTCATTTTGAGTAAAGTCTTTAGCTACAAGACGTGCTTTATACCTTTCCACATTACCATTTGAATCCCGTTTGGTTTTAAATATCCATTTATAACCAATGGGTTTCGCACCAGCTGGTAATGGGACAAGTTCCCAAACTTTATTGTCTTGCATTGATTTGTACTTTTCATTTATGGCTTCAAACCATTTCTGAGAGTTAAAACTTTTCATAGCTTGATGGAAATTGATTGGATCATCTTCCATCATTCCACTTTCTTCCTCATGTTCCTGAAGATATACGATATAATCGTCCAGAATTGCACTTCTCCTCTCTCTAGTGGATCGCCTTAATGACGTATTATCTTGAGGTTGTTGAGTTTGTTCTTCAGAAATAATTTCATCATTTGGATTTAAGGGTTAAACAATATTGTCTATTTGTTGAGGATCCAAATTTACTTCTTGATCAATGATAGGTATTGACACCTGTACATTGTTAAAAACAACAGCAGATCCCTCTTTCTCCTTAAAAACAATATTTCTAGCATGATTTCTCCCACAAAACTCAACATCCTCAAAAAATGTTGCAGTTCCCGTCTCAAAACATTACCCTTGCCTTTATACTTCATTTAAATCAAGCTTGCTAAAAGCGTGCTTGTTTCAGCCTTATCGTTTTTAGCAAAACGTTTCTGAATTTCTGCAAAGAACTCACTGGCATTGATAACCTCATCAGTTACTGCACCTCTAAAAGCTTCTGAAATGCCGCGCTTGATGATCATAAGACTTAGTCTATTTGAACGCTCCCACTTATCCCAATAAACCTCATCCTGCTGAGTACTTTCCTCATTGAGTTCATTGGGTTTGGACATTCTCAAGGCTAAATCTAGATCCATGCAGCCCAAGAGAATTATCATATTCTCTTTCCAGTCCTTAAAATTAGTCCCATTTAATATAGAGACATTACTTATGTTGGCAGATACAGACGTAGCAGATATAAAAACTGAATAGAGAACAAAAATAAAATAAATCGAATAAACCATTATGCTCACATAAAACAAGTAATTAAACACTTAATCTTTAAATTTAAAAAAAATTATGACATTTCAAGATACCTAGTACAACATTAATATCAAGTTTTTAGACAGTAATATTAACTGTAAGTGGTACTCTTGTTGTAGTGATCAAATATTGATGATAAGTTATGTCAAATAAAAAACCTATCTTTGGATTGGTTTATTATTCACATTAGGTTACATTTATAATCATCACATATTTATCACCACTGGTGTGCGTGTAATTCGGCCAAATATTAACTTTCCTTTCGGCCAGTCAATATCCGCATGAATCACATAAACATTAATATCATTAACCAAATAATAATAATAATTTCAAATAAATGTAAACCCCATCTCAAGATATTTGGATTCCATTAATATTTTATCTTTGGACAACAATATTAACTTCTTAGTGATATCTTGGTGTAGTAATCAAATACTGATGATAAATAACATATCAAACAATAAATCTTCTTTTGGACAGAGTCATTGTTCACATGTAAACCAAATAATTACCACGCATTTATTACCACAGGTGCACATGCAATTCTATTAAATATTAACCTTCTTTTGGGCCGATTAATATTCATATAAGTTACATGCACACAACTTTTTATATTTCAAGATAAAATCAATTTCAACAAGAGAGGTCACTTTGGCTACATGTTACTTCAATCAATCTATCTCAAAATATATATCCAAAATATAAATATTTGAAATTAAAATTATACCGAATCAACCCTTAGAAATTATCAAAAATTGACCTTAAGAGAAAATTCCTTTAAAAAAAATATGTGTACAAAACATTAATAGCCTTAAAATTTTTTATGAACAGTAATCCGATTTTTTTTTTGAAACAGTATCGGTTGAACAGTAATCTGATTTTTTTTTTAAAAATCAAAAATTGGATGAACAGTAATCTGATGAACAGTAACCGGTTAACAGTAATCCAATGAACAGTAACCGGTTAACAGTAATCCGATGAACAGTAATCGGGTGAGCAGTAATCCAATGAACAGTAATCGGATGAACAGTAAAATCTGAATTAATTTTTTTAAAGATGAACAGTAAAATACGAATTCTGTACAGTAAAGAATTTTTTTTATGAACAGTAGAATCCAAATTTTGCACAGTAAAAATTTTTTTATACATGAACAGTAAAATCTGAATTCTGTACAATAAAAATTTTATTTTAATGAGCAGTAAAATCCGAATTTTGTACCGTAAATTTTTTTTTTTATAAACAGTACAAAACTTTAAATTCAATTGATTACTCAAGGAATTAATCAAGGAGTAGGCTCTGATACCAATTATTATTGAATCTCCTTATTAATACCATGAGTACAAAATTAAAAGCGGAAACATACCTGAATCCATTGATGTAGAAATCTTGCGGGAAGAAAATCATTGCGTTATGGTCTTCCAATTCTAGCCACCAGATCTTTTTTAGAATTCTCTCTGAGAGCATTTTGAGAAATCAGAATATGTCGTGTAGAACGGAGACCATAACCCTAATTATAAACTAGTAAAGCAGTTATAATTTTTACTATAATTACCCTTCTGTCCCTCATAGAAGTAATAATTATCTAATGGTATCTACACAATAATCTTATGACCATTATACCCTTTAAGCCAATTAATCAATTATTAATTAGACCATAAAATTTAGATTTGGCTTAATTAAATGATAGCACACACATTTTAATTGTCTACATGTGTGGTCCAAATTATAGATTAATTACAAAAATTAATCTAACAGTTATTACTTTCTATGAAGAGCCAAGCGTCAGTTTCAAATAAACCTCACCCTTTTGGGCCTATAAAATTGATGATACAGTGCCTGGCTCTCTCTCCACAGTCCACACAAAGTTCTTCACCGTTCAAAGGCCTTGAGAGAGAGAGAGAGAGAGAGGAGAGAGAGAGAGAGAGCGTTCAAAGTGATGGCCACACTCAAGATTCCTCACCTAGTTCCTACTCCTGTTGAGGATGCAGAGGCCCTTAGGAAAGCTTACCAAGGTTTAATCTCTCTCTCTCTCTCTCTCTCTCTCTCTCTCTCTCTTTCTATCTATTTTTTTTTAAACAATTTAATTAATTCTTTTTTTTCTTGTCGCATAAAGTTTTAGTTATGTGATTAATTTTTGTCATGAGTTTGAGGAATTAATATCTTGTATAAGAAACTAATGGTTTGGGTTTGGAGAAAAATGTCATGTAGAACTCACAAGGGAAATTCTATTTACGCATGGTAATTTACTCTTGGCGTGCAGATTTAAAACTTGCAAATAATTATAAATTTACCATTTTTTTTTTACTAAATTACTCTTTTAAACCTTAAATCTTTAAGACTAACTTCTTAAAAATTTAAAATACTATCTATCATCTTTCTCTTCTATTCTATCTCAAATCTTTAAGCTGCAGGTATTAGGAGACAAATTTAGAAATTTGGGATTTTTAGGGTGGCCCTGGGTGCTAGGACGAGAGTACGAGAGAGTGAGGGTTAAATTTGAAAAAAAAAATTGACATAGAAAGTAAATTGGTGATGTTTCAAAATGGAAGATTTGTGTAAAGATTAATCTGGACATCTAGAATAAATTGTTGTGCGTAAATAGAATTTCCCATCTCGTAGATATTACATGTTCTCTTTGTGTTTTGGGTTGGACTAATGATATCAGTATCTTGCATAAAATTCCCGATCTACTAGTTTGAATGGGTTGGCTACTGGATTGGACAAAATATTATTAGGTTTTCAATTTTATCAGAAGGTGGTAGCCTGATTAGTTAGCCAAACTAAATCACCCAATAAAAATTATTAAAAAAATGATTTCGGAATCTTCTTAATAGTAGTATGGAGTGTTATTGACTGAGCTAATAACTTTTCACTAATATTCTCAGTTTCGATAATATTATATAACCAATATCTTATTTTTTAAAGAACCAAAAAAGAAGAAGTAATAAGTTTGGATTAATGCCAAAACTAAACCCAGAGTAAAGCAAAAAAAGTTTAATACTAATTAAGTCAAGCCTGGGAGAAATTTTCCAAAATAGCTATAAAAATAAAAAAAAACATAAATTTACCTAGAGTGAAAATATTTTTCAATCAAAACTAATCAAGATTTTTGCAAGTTTGGATTCATTAACTAAAAGAATCCGGACTTGTTATATCCAAATATATTTATGTGAATCTTGGTAAGTCCAAATTTCTAATTTCTTTTATTTTTTCTGTATACTAATTTCTATTTAGTAGTTTTTGGGATAAATAATTTAATGCTATCAATTATATTTTTTTTGCTCTTAACTATTATTCTTTTTCTATGCTTATTGACTAATATATATTTGATGGCAATCAAGTATAGGAAGAAAACAAAACGAAACAAAGGTTTTATCTCAGAAAGGTAAATAAATAAATAAAATTATTAGAATAAAAAAGGAAAATTATTAAATTTTCTTCTAGAAGGAAAATGCTGTTCTCCTGTATTAATTATTATTTTTTATATACTAATTGATTAATAGGTTATGTTGATAATTAACTCTTATGCAAAAAAAAAAAATCATTTCATGTTAAAATTATTTCAGTAAAAAAGAACAATTTTGAAATAAATTGTCATAATTCATTGACTTGCTAATGTTTATACAATTTACAAAAGATAAGGATGAGAAAGAATGGTTAATAGTGCATTCCACTAATAATAATTAAATTACATAGTAATTAATAAAAAATTATAAAATTAATAAATTGTAGTTATTACTAATAATGAATAAATGAATCCGGACTTAGCAAGTACGAATTTGGATATGGCAAGTCTATATTTCTCAGAATGCTAAATCTGGATATTGAAAGTCAGAATTGATCGTAATTGGAAATTATTTTTGCTCCAACTGATTTATAGGAATTTTTTTTTTGTTTATATAGCTACAAAAAATTGCTCAGTTTAGATAGGTTATCTCTAAAATTTAAACCATCAAAACAAAAATTCCATGACTGAGATTTAGCAAATAGGACAGTTATATCATTATTCATTTTGAGAAGTATCTAAATCTAAGTAGATAGTAACACAAAAGTTGATTAGAAATTGCTTTGAGAAGTCAACAGAGTATGTATCTCTCTCTCTTTATTTTCCATGGATTGGTATATGAAAAGTATCAATTGTGAAAAGTTGCTTTGTTTCCTACGTGGCATGGCAAGTTAGGATTATGGATTCTGTATTTTGTGTTGAATGCAGCTGAAAGTAGAAAAAGTATCTTTTTTGAGCGAGAAAAGGATTGATAGATTTATAGTAATCTCTATGTTTTCTATGTACCACCTTTCATGGGGAAATTCTATTTACAGACGGAAATTTACTTTTCACGCTGGTTTTAAAACTTGTAAATAATTACAAGTTTACCATTTATTTTTTTTGACTAAATTACCCTTTTAAATCACAAATTAAGACTTTTTAAAATTTAGAACTACGTCTTCCTCCTCTGTTTTTTCTCTAGAATCTTTAAAAATATTTTTTTGTGGAATTTAATTTTTTAAAAAAATACATCTCCCACAAACCCATTGTTTGATTTCTTAACCTCTTAAATTTTTTAAATTTATGTTCCTAAAAAGATCTGGAGAAATTTTAAAATTTTCGAATTCATTGTAATAAGTAAAATTAGGGTTTGAAGTTTTAGTTTGAGTTTTTTTTATTCAAATGGAAAATTCCAATATGCAATTGGTGTAGGAGGACAAATCTAAGGTACAATTTAAATTTATTCTTAGTTTTTTATGTGTATTTGTTTGCAATTTATTATTACTTATGATTCTTTTGTGAGCGAGACGTCAGTTGCTGGTCGGATTTTAATACCCGACCAAACTCGAAAAAATTGGAATCGGACGACATAAGAAGATAGAGATAAGAAAGAGGGTTAAACTTGGAAAAAAATTTAGGTGTATAAAGTAAATTGGTGACATTTCAAAATAGAAGTTTGATGTAAAGAGCACTCAGAACTTCAAAAATAAATTGCAGTGTGTAAATAGAATTTCCCCTTTCATGATCACTTTCCGTGAAGCAATCAAATGGAGAGTTGCTTGACCCTACTAATCCACCCTCTATTTTTTGCTTTTTATAAACCAATTAGTTCCAAATAAATTAAGAAAGCAATTAACTCAGTCCACCTGTAAAATCCCCTGGCGTTTTCCTTGCTAGCATTGCAAGCAGTGAGACTGAGAGGGGTGATGAGAAGCTCGTTTCCATAAACTGACAAATTAAAGACTGGTCGTTACTTTCTATGAAGACCCAAGGCGACGGTTTCAAACAAACCTCGCCCCTTTTGGGCCTATAAATTTATGATGCATCGCTCTAGTTTCTCTTCACACTAAGAGCTAAGCTGCGTTATGGCCACCCTTAAGATCCCTCACCCACTTCCTACTCCTGTTGAGGATGCTCAGGCTCTTAGGAAAGCTTGCCAAGGTTATCTCTCTCTCTCTCTCTCTCTCTCTCTCTCTCTCTCTCTCTTGTTCTATAAAGCTTTAGTTGTGAGATTTAGAAAAGCAAGACTTTGATAAAGGGTTTGCCATTCAGTTGGTCCCCATATCAGATTTTTGCCTCTTGGGTGTCAGTTAATTTGTGAGAAAATCTCTCTCTCTCTCTCTCTCTCTCTTGTTCTATAAAGCTTTAGTTGTGAGATTTAGAAAAGCAAGACTTTGATAAAGGGTTTGCCATTCAGTTGGTCCCCATATCAGAATTTTGCCTCTTCGGTGTCTGTTAATTTGTGAGAAAATATTATCTGATCAAATTAAATGATGTTGAAATAATTAATTATTTAGACTGCTGACGTACTAAGTTTGAATATTATCGGTTTCGGTGAGTGTTTAGTTACAAAAGATATCTTAAAATAAGAAATTAGTAGGTCAGGAGTTGTTGGATCCTACTTTGGGTAGGATAAACTAACAGCTCGCAATGATCTCATAATCTTTAGCTTGATTGAACTGTGCCTACAAAGGTTCTTTTTTTTTTTTTTTTTCTTCTATTACTTACAATTAACGATTTCATTTGTCATCTTTGTTGTTGATATTTGTCCATGAAGGAATACTAATTGTTATTTCTATGGTGTCAATCATTCACGCAGTTTGTGATGGCTTCAATAATAAATATGAGATTAATACACTACTAGATCTACTAATGAATTCAAACGAGATGTTCATTTTTTGTTTATCCAGGATGGGGGACGGATGAGAAGGGTGTGATCGAGGTCGTAGCACACAGAGATGCTACTCAAAGGAAGCTAATCCGAATTGCTTACGAAGAGCTTTACAATGAAAATCTCATCAAGCGGCTCGAGTCTGAACTCTCCGGAGATTTTGAGGTATCTACTTCTCTTAAATCTTATGCATGAAATGGTATTTTTGAAGTTACGCAGAAGCTCCATTTACATATGACCATTACATTTGATAAAAACTCAGAGAGCAGTTTATCGTTGGATGTTTGATCCGGCTGAGAGACAGGCCATCATTGCCAATGCGGCAGTTAAGGAGAACGACTATCGAGTGATCATTGAAACTGCTTGCATCGATTCTACCAACGAGCTCTTGGTCGTGAAACAAGCCTACCATGCCCTCTTTAAGCATTCGTTAGAAGAAGATGTTGCATCGCATGCCACTGGAGAATTTCGCAAGGTATATATGTTACTAAGAAACAGCGATAGACTGACCACATCTGATCAATTCAGTGACTAACAAAAGTATTCTTCTTGAATTTGTTTCTGTAGCTTTTGGTTGCTCTTGTGGGCACTTATCGATATGATGGGAGTGAGGTTAGTCTTAGTTTAGCGCAATCAGAAGCAAAGATTCTTCATGATGCTATCGAGCAGAAGAACTACAATCATGAGGAGGTCATCAGAATCTTGAGTACAAGAAGCAAGGCACAACTCAATGCTACCTTCAATCGGTACAAGGATGAGTATGGAGCTTCCATCACCAAGGTAAACAACTCTAGTGAAAACACTGGAGGCAACTTTGATGATCTATCTATCTACAGCTAATTAGTGTATATGTTCTTGCTAGGATTTGTCCAGCGATGCTGCGAATGAATTTGCAGCGGCCCTTCGTGTGGCTGTTCGTTGCTTCGTGTCTCCTAAGAAGTATTTTGAGAAGGTGAGAACGTTTCTATCTACGTTTCAATCATTTGGGGTCATCTTATATACCTTGTGTGCCTGTTCGATTTGATCCGTGCAGCTTCTGCGTAGCGCAACTAGCAACCCTGATAACGAGGATGCACTAACTCGTGTGATTGTCACACGGGCAGAGAAAGATCTGAAGGAGATCAAGGAGCTATACGAGAAGAGAACCAACACCACCCTCGACCAGGCAATTAGCAAGGAAACTTCGGGGCATTACAAGAAGTTTCTGCTTGCCCTGTTGGGGAATTGAAAGTCTTCGCTCATCGTCCTTCTACCGTGTGCTTGTCCTAAGCTATATATCCTAGTCAGTCTTCTCTATTTTTAGTGCATGTTTTGGATTGTGTCTAGTTATCTCTATTGTAGTTTGAGAGTCTATGGTTATGGTGTGAATCATCTACCTTTTATTTATTTCCTAGACTGGAGTTGTTGGCTTGAGAATGAAACAATGAGTGTTTAACTAATCTATATTTTGATCTCTGATCACTTTGAGTTTAGCTTGTTTCTGATGGATGGGCCTAATGGCTCATTATTCTGTTGAATCCTAAACTCACAAGGGGCATTCAAGGATGAATTGAAGGACCCTGTAAGTTTGAAACATCAGGGTTATACTTCTTCGGGAAATTCTAAAGGAGCACACCACTTGATTAGTGAGCACCACATTCTAAAGCATCTCTATTGATTTTCCAGTTGAGATTTGATCCCCATGGTAAAAATATTTTGAGAAGCTCATGTTTGTTTCCCATTCAGAACCACAATAGAAAAAAAAAAAAAAAAAAAGAAGCTTGATAGAATATCCTAGCATGCAACAAACTTCTTTTGTTCATTCCAAAGCTTTGACACCAAGGCTCTCAGTAAGATTTCCCATAATGTATCAAGCTTCCAGCCCCCCAAAAAAAGACAAAGAATTGCTGCACTCCCGAGAGTTGTTTGACCGATAAATCTCATTGCAAATTGTCTATAGAGCCACCCCTGAATCTAAATATAGAAAGAGTATACACGATTTAAACTATTAGTTATAATTTTCATACTCCAAATAGGTGGTATATAAAATGTTATGTGATATAAACACTTCTTCATAATTGATCAAGAATTCTTATTTGCTCTATTGTTAGAAATAGTTTCATTTTGTACATATCTAATATACTGTTAAAATTTATTGAAAATACATGATTTATTAATATATCACCATTTTGCAACGTAGAGATCATAATTAATATTTCGGATCATTCCTATAGTCCTGTTGGGGATCGAATCCCCCACTGAGATCATAAAGATGAAGAAAACAATACATTATAAGAAAAATAAAAGATTTAACGTGATTTGACCAACAAAATTCGACCTGCGTCTAGGGAAACAACAAGAAAGATATGAGGAAAATGTTATAAGAAAATATCCAATCATCTCTCTACCTCTCTCATCTTTCATAACCATCTCTCTCATCTATTGCTCACATATTTCGTATCACATGCAAGAGATATGTATTGTGCTACTATCCTAATTCTTTTAGATTAATAATATCATCATCTAATTAGTGTAATAAAGTAATTAGAATTCCAATCATCTGATTCAAGTCCAACTAGAACTCATCGTGATTCTTTGATTAAATCTGAATACTCAACAGATGTAAGACACAAACTCAACAATCTCCACCTTAACTCGTGTTCAATGAGCTATGTATCTTAGAGAAACTCTGTTGTTCTCCTCATCCACTTTACTGACAGCCACCGCACATTCACTATGCTCCACCTACCAGGAACAGCTCCTATAATTATCACCATCTCCATATTCTAGCACTTATGATCACTAAACAATACTCTCTTCTGAGCATTCATGATCACTAAACTGTACTTCGTTGAACACTTACGATTACTATACCACGCTCTTCACTGAGCGCTCAAAATCGTTACACCGTGCTCCAATCACTTAGACCATTTGAGTACTCACAATCACTTTTCATATTGTGCATCAGACAAAAGTGATTGCTACACCGTACTCCACCTTGATCCAAAAAACTATAACCATCTCCATATAGGTAGAGAAAAAAATTCAAAGTAAGAAAAAGGCCACACGAGGCAAAAATAGCCTCACTCAAGTGGGGCAAAAATAGCCTTGCGTACACGAGGCTAGCAGCCCCGCGCGAGGATGACAGTCTCGCACGCGAGGCTATTTCCAGTTTCCAAACTGAGTTTTCTTTTGGATTTTTACCAAAATTCTGATCCTAACATATATGAACTAAAGATTTCAGATCCAAATATAAATTCAGAGGTTGGAATTGATTGGGATTCCATCCTTATCTCTAAAGAAACCCCTAAAACTATAAATAGGGCCTAAGAGGAAAGTTTTTAGGATTTTTTGGAGAGAGATTACTAGAGACCAAGAGTTGATTTTTACATGAGGGCACACCGACCAGCAGCAAGAGCCGTCGGCCAAAAGCCTCTCGCTATCTAATTGTTGGGTTTGTGTCTCGCATCCGTTGAGTATTCAGATGTGATCAAGAATTATAAAGAGTCCCAGTTGGACTTGGGTTAGAAAAACCAAAGTTCTAATTGGATTGGAATACTAATTAGATGGTGATAGTGCTATTCTAATAGGATTAGAATATGAACACTATATATATCTCTTGTATGTAATATGATAGATATGAGCAATTGGCTGAGAGAGATGTTTCTGTTATTATGAGAAAAATAGGTTACAAAAAGAGATCCAAGTATCTCTCTACCTCTCGCATATCTCATAATAACAGAATTATCTCTCTCAGCCAATTGCTCATATCTATCGTATCACATACAAGAGATATATATATATAGTATTCCTATCATAATCCTATTAGAATAGCACTATCACTATCTAATTGGTATTCCAATCCAATTAGAACTCTGGTCTTCTAATCCAAGTCCAACTATGACTCATTGTGATTCTTGATCACATCTGGATACTCAACGGATGCAAGATACAAACCCAACAATCTCCACCTTGGCTCATATCCGATGAGCCATGCATCTTGGAGAAACTCCGTTCTCGCCATCCACTTCGCAAATATCCACCGCACGATCACCATGTTCCATCGACCGAGAACTTGTATAATCATTACTGCCTCTATACTTGAGCACTCATGATCACTAAACCATGCTCTTCTCCGAGCACTCATGATCACTAAATCGTACTCTCTTGAACACTCACGATTACTACACCATACTCTTCACTAAGTGCTCATAATTGCTACATCCTGCTCCACCTCGGTCAAAACACCTGGACCTTATGAGTACTCATAATCACTTATCATGTTGTGTACCACAAAAAAGTGATCGATATACCGCACTCCACCTTAATATAAAAACTATGACCAACTCTAGAGACAAGATTATACATTACCATGTGATTCATCATGTCACGAAGTAATCGTATCCATCACCATGAAGTACCACGCCATACTTCATCATTGTACAATCAACTAACCATGATCGATCGATATCGATCCCTCTATCATCGTCGATCACTGCTGATCTGCACAAAACTGCTCCAAATAGCAATTTCTGTCTAATCCGCATCCACCACTGCATCTGGAATGCTAAACAATATAGGATTCGACTCCTGAATCATCTTAATCGGACATCGATTTTTCGATCCACTCTCCGATCAACTATAACCATCGATCTGTGCCTCAGCATCCATCTCAGTTATCAGCCACTCCTTTTGGTGCACATTGCTAGAGCCTCCGGCTATGCACATCACCAGTTATATCCAACTATTTTTTTCTTCTTCTTCTTCTTCTTCTTTTTTGTATTTTGCATTGATATCTCCGCCAACCTCCTTGTCGGCTCGACTTCAGATCCACCATCTCACGATCTCGATTTCGGATCTATAACCATAGCTCCCACTCAAAATCAACACCGATCTGAGCAAAATCTGACCCGAATCAGGGCTCTGATACCAATTTTTTTTCCTATCTTCCGCTATAGGAAGTCTGTCCCATCAAATCTTTCAATTTCTTACTTTTCTTATATCGGGTAATTTGCATCCCAAGAAATTATTTCGCCTCACCCATGTCTTTCATAGAGAATCTCCCTGCCAATTTCCTCTTCAGATAATTGATTTTCTTTATGTATGAACCTGCCACAAACATATCATCTACATACAAAGTTAGAATTATAAAGTTACCGTTCTTAAACATTTGTAGATATACACAATGATCTGAATTGCATCTGGCAAAATCCGAATCCAACATAAACTTGTCGAACTTCAAGTACCATTGCCTCGGCACCTGTTTTAACCCATACAAGCTCTTTTTCAATCGCCATATCCAATTCTTATAGTGGATATTTCTCTCATTGTTCCCGTGGATGTAGGTCGAATTTGGTCGGCCGAACCACGTTAATTCTTGTGTTCTTCTTGTGTTGTATTCTTTTCTTTATCTCTACGATCTCGATGGGGGATTCAATCCCCAACAATTGGTATCAAAGCTAACACTAATCTCCATGTTCAAGACCGATTCAAAGTATTAGATCGTCAACAGAGTACAAGATCGCAGCTCTATAGCCACGTCAATAACCCACACCTTTTGTAAAAGAGAGGGACGTGTTCTATAAGCCCTCTCATTTATTTTCTTTGTTTCTTTTCATTATAATTTGGATAATTTTTATTGTAATCTTTATGAATCCATGGCAATAAAATGGAGCACGTCCTCGCGGGAAACACTCTAGAGACATAGATGATTATACATTACTATGTACTTCATAATGTCACGAAGTAACTATATCCATCACTATGAAGTACCACGTCATACTTCATTATCGTGCAATCAATTGACCATCGATCATCTCAGTTAATATCGATCTCTCGGTCATCGTCGATCACCACTGGTCTGTACAAAACCTACTCCAAATAGTGGATTTTCATAATCCGCATCCATCATTGCGTCCAGAATGCTGAAAAACATAAGATTTGACTCCTGGATCACCTAAGTTAGGCACCGACTCCTTGATCCATGCTCTGATCAATCACAATCATTGGTCTGCACCTTAGAATCCAACTTAGCTCTCAGCCACTCCTTTAGGTTGTGCATCGCTGGTTGACAAAAAAAAAAAATCAAAATTATTATATACGAACGCCAATTAAAATGGGAATTACATCCCATTAATGAGAGGTTCAAAATGGGATTACACCTCATTCAATTGAAAATTAAAATGGGGATTACACCTTTGAAATGGGGGTTACACCTCCATTATCTCTAAATTAATGAGAGTTTAAATCCCCAAAACTCCTATAAAAACCAAGATGGCTAAAGAAGATGGGACCCTAAGGAGGTGATTCACACACCTCTATGAGAGGATCCACCTCTAATACAAGAAGGATAGAGATTCTCGTCTTATGAAGAGTTCTACTCTTTCTTAATCCAGAGATTTCTATCTCTTAAAGAGTTTCAACTCTTTCTTAATGTAGAGATTTTTATCTCTTAAAGAGTTCTACTTTCATTTCTAAAATCATGCAAGACTATTTCAACTCCAAGAATTCGGTGTTAAAATCATCAATGGAAAATATGATCATCTCCCACCGCTATATTGGAGAACCTTAACCTAATATAAATAATATGTGGATTATCAACTAAAGAGAGATCCATATTTCAGGCCTAAAATGGCTAACACATGAATTATCAAAAAGATTCATATTTCAAAACCTAAAATGGCTAACACGTGGCTGTCATAGAGAGATCGGCATTTCGAAAGTAAAGAAAGGCTAAAACACGAACCCTCATAGAGTCACATTTTATCTCTCAAGATAGCCAAAACATGAATCTTTAACCAGAGAGATCTACAAATTAGGCTAACAAGGGTGGACCCCATAGAGTCGCGTTTTAAAAGAATGATCCACGAGCATCAAAATGCGGATCTAATCTGCGACCCAAGTGAGAGATCATGGTATGGCCCACGAAAACACATAAAAGCCAAAAACGACTCCTTTTCAATAGAAGGGCGGGCCCAGCTAATAAACTAAAACGCAGATCATCAATCAAAGAGAGATCCGCGATTTTAGTTAACTTCTTAGCTCATGACTAGAGCTAAACATAACTCAAGCGAACTCTAAAGGGTCCCGATTCTATTTTAAAGTCTCAAGGAGCAAAAAAACCATCTCCAGTAGCAATCAAATGTGAGTCCAAGTATACCATGCAAGCTATTAAATATCAAAACGTGAATATAAAAGTTGAGATCCGCATTTCAGTTATGATCCAAAGGATTAAAGACATCGGTTACAAGTTCTGGAGATTTAATATAAATCCACCAGATCAAAAGACGAAAAATTAATATTCAGATCATGGAGGCCAACAGTTGGACAGTTACATCAACTCAAGAGTATCCAAAACTCTATAAATAGCAGAAGTTTAGATAGAAAAAGATATGGAGATCAATATTTAAAAAAAGAGTCATTTTCTAGCTAAGTTCTGGTGTTATCAATAGCTCTAATTCCTTACCAACTCAAAATTTTATACGAAGTGTCAACAGAGAGTAAGATCGTCCTTAATAGCTACTCTAGAACCCAGGTTTAAATAAAGAGGGAATTAGTTTTTCCTCATTTTCTGTAAACAGAAAATCATTGAAATTTTAATTTTTTATTGAAAAAAATTCAATAAAGAATCATTTACGATTTTATGGCGAGCAGAAAATTGGCGACTCTGCTGGAGACACCTATCATCTCTGATGATAAGGTTGTAGCTCAATCCGATAAGATTCCAGTTGGAAGTATGGTTAAGTCACTCGTCATTAAGTTTGATCAGGAAAACATAAAAAATATGAAGAATTATTTTCTTCTGGCTCCAGGAACTTTAATTCCTTACGTAAATGCTGTAAGATTTCTAATATCTTATCCGCCAAAGAAGCTTCAAAGGCGACAGTCCTGTTGAATGACTCTTCAGACTAGTCTAGTCTCAAAGGAGAATCATTTCCTTCACTAGCATAAAACTTGGGGTCTGCTCCACCCAAGGTCCATATTGATCTCAAGAGAATGGACCAAGATCCCCATATTAACAAAGAAAAATTGCCATTCTCTGATTGTCAAAAAGACAAACCAGAGAACAAGGTTCCTCTAACCTCACAATGAAAAAGAACTTTAGAAGAAGTGAGGCTCGCGCTCTCCACAGAGCCATGAATCACAGAGAATCTGTTGAACCACAAGCGCGAAGCCCTTCAGTTTAAGTATGGAGATCAAAAAGCGAAGTAGTGGTTCTAAACAAAAAGAAAAATCAAGATGCAGATGGGTTTGTTCGTATTTTTTTTACAAGAAACATCGTACACTTACCAAGTTCATCTATGATTTCAAACGCGGGGTTTACATCCGCGTTTCACAAACAAGACGAGGGTCCCACACCTATGTCACAAAAACAAGATGCGGTTTTCAAGGTCGAATTTTCAAAGATAAACACGGATCTCAAATTTGCGTATCAACAGAAAAGCGCAATCCTCAGAATCGCATTTCTAAAAAAAAACCAGCCTTTAAAACTCGTGTTCCAGAAGTTCATCCATCCATTACTATGGCTAAAGTAAAATTTACTCCTGAAATTTTCAAAGGGATAGTAACTCCCATCCCGAAAATATCATTTAGAGGCAATGTTACCTCCACTAGCAAAACAATGAGTTCTGATACAAGAGACCTCAGGGAATTTCTCAATAAAAAAAGAGAAAAATCCCAAATGTCTCATTATCATTGTGAGCAATTGATCAATGCAATGTTATCGCATTGCCAATTTGTGGTGGCCCCTGCAAATAGTCAGTCTTCAACCGACTTATGACGTCTTCAACTCAACCATCGAAAAGAAGACGACATAACAAACAAGAGTTCTTTGAGCCAGAATACCCTGAAGTTTCATCCAATATGCTAAACTTCAGGGGGAAGAAGAAGAAGAAGAAGAAAAATAAGAAGAAGAAAATAAAGAGTTTTTCCAGAATAGATTCATCCGACTCTAAATATTCTTCAGGTTTGAAGAGTGTATTCAGTGAGATGCGGGGTGTTTTTCAAAACAACCGACTCAAAAAAGGAGTAACTGCATCATTAGACTACAGACAAAAGGCTGGAGTCTCTTTTAATGAAGAAGACAAAGTAAATTCAGCTATTGGCAAATTCCAGACGTCGGACTCGTTCTTTGAAGATTCCGCATTTACACATATGGTACAAGGAACTCTAGAAGAGTTCATGAAAAAAATAGATGAGTAAGACAAAACCATCCAACAACAACAAAATGCTCTTGATGAAACCAGAGATATGATGTATGTCTTGCTGGAATTAGAAAAAGAAAGAAGGAAAGAGAAAGGTGAATCTTCTTCTAAAATTCCTCATGATTTAAGAAATGATAAGGGGAAGAGTCCAGAAGATGAATCTTATGTTCCTCCTAGAAATGATAACGAAAATAATGAGGACTGTTACGAAGAAGAAGATAATCATTCCGTGTATTCCCATCATCAAGAAGGAAATCTGAATCAAAAAGAAAATGCAAACACTGCTTGGATGGAGAGTTTTCAAAATCAACTGAATACTCTTATGCGCAAGAATGACTTGCAAGAGCTGGGGGTTGTAAGGTCATATCCAGTAGAACAGGAAAGTATACTATTCCCGAAAAATTACAAACTACTAAAGTTCAAATCATTTAATGATAAATGATCGCCGAATCAGTACCTTTACTATTTCAAATCTCAGATAGGACACTATGGGACACTTGGCTAGGAATGATCCAATCATTACGCGAGTCTTTATTTGTAGTTTAACAGGTCTACCATTTGTATGGTTCCAGAGATTAGAATTGGGAACCATCAATTCATGGAATGATTTAGAAAATGCTTTCTTGACAAGATTTTATGAAGATGACATGGAAATCTCAATGCCAACACTCCTTACTACAAAACAAAAGAAAGGAGAATCCGCTCAAGATTTCATTAAAAGATTCAGAGATGATTATTTAAGATGTCTGCATGGAATACCAGAGAAAACATTGGTAGAAACTTGCAGACACAATCTCTCCACTAAAGTTCTTGCTAGGATGTGGGCTGTAAAGTCTTCTGCCTGGAAAGATTTTTCATTACAAGCCGAGGAAGTCGAAGAAATTACACAGAGACTTGAAGTTGAAGGAGGGAAATAAAAACAAAATAATTCTATACAGCATCAGTCTTCTCGACCAAAGGGGAAAGAAACCATGACAACTGATACTCTGAATCCTGCGAAATCTTCTCCAAAGGCTCCTCCTCAATCACAGATTCCTCAGAAACAATGTTCTTTCGAAGATGAGCACACCCACACCATCTTTAAATTGTTCATGACAAAGAATATGCTAAAGTTACCAGAATCCAAACGACCTGAAGAAGTAGGAAATGTTAATGATTTTAATTACTGTGTATATCATAGGATCATTAATCATCCTACTCAAAATTGTTATATCCTTAAAAATAAGATTCAGGCTCTGATAAATACTAAAGTCATTACATTAAGAGAAGATCAGAAGAAAGTAATTGCAAATATAGTAACTTTCAGATTCGGAAAAGCACCAAATTGGATAGAGTCAACTGTTCAAGATGAGGTTCAGTCCATTCCCAAAGGTACGATGTAGATCGCAAATTATGATTCTCATCAGCAACAAAAGAAAGGGTTATGTCTTTTTGAAACTTCTAAAGGAGAAATAATGTGGGTGCATCCAGATCTCCTTAACGATGAACAACGGGCTTCAAGTTCATTTAAAAAGAAGTCAAAAGGAAAAGTTTTCACTTCTAATATTGTTACTACAATTCCTGAATATGATATTGAAGTTCCGCCTCTTTCATATTCAAAAGAAGAGGTTAAAGATTCCTTAGCAGTTAATGCAGATCAGCCAAAACTTTCTGGAACTTGTTCAAGAAAAAATTACTTAAAGAATTATGATTAAGTAGTAGAACCTCAACAACCTCAAGAGAAGAACAAACAAAAATAGCTTAAATTTGACCCTTAAAAACAGAAACAAGGAACTTGTAGAAAGTTCCAAGAAGCCATTCTAATTTGATGTGTTGGCACAATTGGCCAATATTCCTGCAACAATTACTTTGTATGAGCTCCTAAAGCTCTCTAAGCAAACAAGAGAAGTTTTAAGAGAAGTTCTGTCAAATTCTGAAGTGTTTTTGGTATAAATGTCAGAAACAATCGAAGAAGAAAAAGAAGTCAGTGCTGTATGTCATCAGACTACTAAAAATATTCCTTATATAACATTCTCTCCAGAAAATATGCAAATCAAGAATAACAAGTATCATCGTCCTTTATATTACAAAGGATACATAGGGTTATCAGAAATTGACCGAATCCAAGTTGATCTTGGATCTGCTCTAAGTATAATTCCGAGACGAATATTGCGATATCTTGGAGTCCCTGTGAATAGATTGGCGTCAACAAATACTACCATTTTTGGATTCAATGCTAATGGTAGTAAATCACTGGGCAAAATAAAGTTTAAATGCCAGATCAACGATTTGAAGACGGAGGTCACATGCTATATAATAGATGCTGACACGTCTTATAATCTTCTGCTTGGAAGGTCGTCGATTCACATCAATCTCATTATTCCATCTACACTTCATCAATGCATAAAGTATGTGGATAAAAATGGAAATCTGAAGGCCTTGATTGCAGAGAAGCAACCATTTAAAGGAGTTGAAAACTAGTTTACTAATGCGTTACTGTACCAAAACACATTTGAAATAGCTGAACAACCTATTCCAGAGGTATCTGATAGTGGCAATGATGCTGGCACTGAATCAGAATCTGAAAATTCAGAATCCGACGATGTAAACTGGGATGGAAAACCCATTATAATAAACTTTGAAGGCATTAATGTAAATGACACCGTTACTTCTGATGGCGAGTGGATAATTAATGAAGATATAGAATTTGTTCATTTTTCGACTGTTAATTCTGAACTCTCAAGTACTAGTACTAACGTAGTCAGTGATCACCTAGATAAATATATTCTTTAGTTTCAATTCAAGCACCCATTCGATCATCCTTTTACATACAAAGTGATGACGATGGAGATGAAAATGAAGCTGTTTTTGAAGTTCCTCCTAAAAATAAAAATAAAAAACCTATGATATTTGGAAAAGCAAATAACAAGAATAAAGGAAAATATTTAGATTCTGAGGAAGAACAGGAAAATTCTGAGTTTTTCCATTATGATAAAAATTTCTATAAATTAATGAGAAAAATGGGATATAATCTAACCAAAGGCAGGGGTTAAATTTTGAAAATGTGAGGAAAACAATCCTTCAACCATTTCTTCCAAAATGAAATATGTCCGATTATTATGATAAAACTAGCAGGGGGTTGAGATATGTTACCATTTCTGAAAATCTTTCGGATATAAAATCTGAAGAAATGCAGCAAACTCATTCGTCAGAATCATTATGTTGGGATTCAGATGTAAGCATTGGTGCTATTTTTCGTGAGGTTTCTGTCAATATGGCCTCTGCAGACCAAATGAAAGAAGATACTGACGAAATATCACCAATCAAGGATGACCCTTGGGCAAAACACCTCAATATGAAGTGGAAAATTCAGTTTAAACAACGAGAACCTCCAACTGAAGATAAATTGATCCAAATAAATATGGGTAACGAAGTTAATTCTAAACTCATATTTATAAGTGAAAATTTATCTTCAGAAGAAAAAGAAGAAATAATTTCTCTCATTTGAGAGTATATTGATGTTTTCGCTTGGAATTATCAAGATATGCCAGGACTTAACCCAAAAGTCATGGTTCATAAATTAAATATTCGGCCAAATGTAAAGCCAGTAAAACAACAACAACAAAGTTTTCGTCATGAAATTATGGAGGCAATCGAAGCCGAAATTAAAAAGTTAATTGAGTCTGGTTTCGTTCGTAAGGAACAACATCCAGACTGGATCGCAAATATAGTCCCTGTAACTAAAAAAAGTGAAAAAATCAGGGTCTGTATTGATTTCAGAGATTTAAATGAAGCCTACCCAAATGATGAATTTCCTTTACCTATTACAGATGTCATGATAGATAATACTTGTGGCTATGAAAGGATGTCATTTATGGATGGATTTTCAGAATACAATCAAATCAATATGTACCCTGATGATGAAAAGCATACATCTTTCAGAACGCCATTTGGAGTATACTGTTATACAATCATGCCATTTGGTTTAAAGAATACTGGCGCCACGTATCAACACGCTATGAACACAATATTCTAAGAATATCTGCAAAAAATAGTAGAATGTTATGTAGATGATCTGACAAGTAAAAACAAAAACAATAATGACCATCTTCATGATTTGAGAACAATATTTGATCTTATGCGGAAACACCAGTTTAAGATGAATTCTACTAAATCTTTTCTGAGAGTTTCTAGTGGAAAATTTCTTAATTTTGTAGTCACTTTTCAGGAAATTCATCTTGATCCAGACAAAATTAAAGCAATCCAAGATATGCTACCACCCAAAAATCTCAAAGAATTGAGAGGATTGCAGGGTAGGCTGGCATAAATTCCCAGATTCATATCAAATTTATCTGAAAAATGTCAACTTTTTACACGGTTGATGAAAAAAGGAGTATCATTCATTTGGGATGATGCATGTCAGAAAGCGTTTGAAGAAATTAAGGAATATCTCACCAAACTACCTGTTCTCGTAGTTTCAATTTCAGGAATACCTTTCTTGTTATATTGAGAGCTATGGATTATTCTTTGGGAGCTTTATTTGCGCAAAAGAATGAATTGAGGTATGAACAAGCCATTTATTATCTCAGCAGAATATTGATTGGAGCTGAATATCGATATAACCCAGTGGAAAAAGAATGCCTAGCTTTTGTGTTTGCGATACATAAAATGTGACACTATTTAGTTAGGCAAACAATTAATATTATATCGAGAGTTAGTCCCTTAAGAATACTAATGACTAAGCCAGGGTTATTAAATTCAAGACTATCCAATTGGGCTATTCTACTATCACAATACAACATGCATTTTATCCCACAAAAATCAATTAAATGACAAGGTATAACTGATTTTCTAGCTGAACACCTGATTCCAACATCTTTAAAATTATATGAAGATATCCCTAGCGAAATAATTGAAGGAAAACGATTTTAAGGCAAAATGTTCCACAAGAAACTGCTGAAATAAATACTGTTATAGAAGAAGTGTGGTAACTTTTCTTTGATGGTGCCTCTAGAATGGGACTCAACGAAAAGATGGTAGAGCGAGTGGGAGTCGTTTCTGTTTCCCCTTACAACCACATCATTGCTCGAGCATATTCATTGATAAACTCATGTTCTAATAATGGTGCTAAATACAATGCCCTAATAGTTGGTTTGAAAATGGCCAAACAGCTAGGGGTAAAGTATTTAGAAGCGTATGGGGATTCCCAACTTGTCGTAAATCAAGTTAGAGGGCAATATGAAGTCAAAATGAGGACCTTTTACTATATTACCAAGCAGTCATAAAAATGACTGATAGTTTTAATGGTTTCTATATCAATCATGTGACGCGCCATCAGAATGGTTATGTAGATTCACTGGCTTTCTTAACTGCTACTTTAGCGTTACCCAAAAATGTTAGTAAGTGAATAATAGTGAGAAGTAAGGAATTATTTTTCCCAAAAAACGAGCTTGAAACGGAATTAAATTTAGAAAAGAAACAAGAAACAAATAAAGTACATGCTCTTGAGTTTAACTTGAACCAAGAGATTGGTGACTTCTTTACATAAATTATGTTCTTTATAGAATATTGTCAGAAGATCCTAAAGAAGCAGCAGTAATTCGAAAAAAAACTGTTCGATTCTATTATAATGTCGAACTTCAAACATTATATAGAAAATCTTATGATGAGCTTTTACTTCGTTGTCTTTCGAACAAAGAATCTCAAGAAGTACTTGAAGAAGCTCGTAGCGGCATTTGCAGAACACATTAAACATGACCAAAACCCTGGGATAGACTCTAAAGAATGAATTATTATTGGCCCAAGATAATGACAGACACATTTACTTATGTTAAAAAATATAGAGCCTGCCAAATACATACAGACTTCATACATCAAGCTCCGGAATATCTCCACCCAACGGCTATATCATGGTCATTTTAACAATGGGGAATGGACATTATTGGATCAATTTTCCCACCATCAATGAGGGGACATCGATTCATATTAGCTAGCCATAGCAGATTATTTCTCAAAGTGAACTGAAGCTATTCCTTTGACCGAAGTAAAGTCATCAGTTGTAATCAAATTTATCAAATATCATGTGGTATACCGCTTCGGAATACCTAGGAGAATTATTCATGACAACGGATCTCAGTTTGTGAGTCAGTCATTCTCCAGATTTTTCAACAAATATAGAATTGAAAGTGTGACTTCATCTCCATACTATCCTGGAGCCAATGGTTTAGCAAAAACTTTCAATAAAACCATTATGAAGCTTCTTAAAATTTCGTTTCATCCAATCAACGAGACTGGGACAAAAGGCTTGGAGAATGTCATTGGGCATATCGAACTACTATCGGAACTCCTACTAATACTATGCCATTTTCTTTGGTATATGGGTCTGAAGTAATGTTACCCTCAGAAATCCAAATTCCGTCATTACGAGTCGAATTAGCAACTAAAATGACGTAAGAAGAACGACATCGATAGGGACTCTTAGAATTAGAAGCTCTTGATGATAAGCGTCTCGAAGCTCAACAAAACATTAAACTCTACCAAGCGCGAATTTCCAAGACCTTTACTAAAAAGGTTAATTAGAGAACTTTTAAGAAAGGTGGTCTGGTCCTTTCAATAAGAAAACCGATCATAATTAATCAAAAATCCAAAGGAAAGTTTCAGTCAAAATGAGAGGGACCCTTTGTCATTAATGTAGTCTATTCTAATGGCGCATATCGGTTGGCAAAACAGAATGACGACAAAATAATGATGTCAATTAATGAAAAATTTCTAAAGCAATATTATTGCTAACTGATTGGACCAATTTGTCCACCAATCAAATAGAGCTCATCTACAAGGAAAAGCCCATTATCAATGAGTTTCAGTATGAAATATCGAATGAATCCTACATCTCTATGACTAAGGATAGAGGAAAATTTGGCATTTAAAGTTCAAATAACATTCTCGACAACCCTACCATGCTGGAGGTAAAAAAAATGAATAATTCTAATCCATTAAAGTTTAGAGAAAAGGAAAGTTTGGGATTTAAAGTTTAAATAAAAATCTCGACAACTCATTATGCTGAGGGAAATAGTAGGGCTAGCCTAACGGAAATGACACTTGGTAAAAACTAATCAAATCCGTTTATAACTGGGAGTTTGCTAAAAATCCCATGAACTTATCATTATAAGTTCCTGTTTTTGACAGATTTGAGATTCGCGAATCTGGAATCAAATGATCCTAAAATCCGAATTTCATAAGGTCGCGTTTTAATATTAAAAGAAGTTTAGAAACGCAATCATGAATTTTAAAAGCGTAAATTTTCATAAAGTCGCGCTCTATTTTCTTTTCTCCAAATTTGGTAAGTTAAAAATTAGCTCTGGCAAACAAAATTTCATTTTCTCCAAATTTGCTAAATTAAAAATTATCTATGGCAAACAAAAAATTTTTTCTCCAAATTTGCTAAGTTAAAAATTATATCTGACAAACAGAATTTTCTTTCCTCCAAATTGCTGTAATATCCCAAAATTCGAGCTACTTGTATTGCTTTCTTGAGACCAATCGTGCCGAATAAGTCCACCAAAATCAATTTTGGACACCGAAATAACCTTCGGTGAATGTAACTTTAAATCACAAATCCAAATAAAATTCGGTCTTTGCGATTATTAGTTTTATAATATTTAGGATTTTTGGAGATTTTTCTTACGAGGCCGAAAAATACTTCCAAAATTGCTAATTTAATAATATTAAAATCATCATTCTAATTACTTCAGAATTTCAGTTCATTTATTCTGGATATCGAAATGATAAACAGATAATTTTGTAGAGTTCTCCCCGTTGAGCACTACGTCCTACATAAATTTGGTAGCATTTGGAAAACGTTAAGCAGAACCGAAATTATTAAATTATATTATAATAATAATAATAATAATAATAATAATAATAATAATAATAATAATAATAATAATAATATGGGAGAGGCGGTTTACCTGTGTTGTGTTGTCGTGATTGAGAAGGGGAGTGGCAGCTGGGAGCTAGGTGGCAAAGAAAGGAAGATGCCACCGTATGAAAGACCAATTGAAAAAAAAAAAGAGAAAAAAATAAAGTGAAAAATAAAAATCTCACCCTCTCCCTTATCTCTCTGCCTCACTCCCTACTCCATTTCTCACTCTCTTCTCCTCTCGGCCAGAAACTAAGCAGCAAAGGAAAAAAAATATAAAATAAAATAAAAGAGATAGAAAAGGAAAAATCAAACCGAACCGAGGATTCGAACCGAATATTCGAGATCAAGCCGAGGCAAGTAACACTACTATATTTTCGTTCATTTCTTTATTTAAATTGTATTTAAATCATATTTGTATACGTGATTTATTTTGAAAAAAAATTTAGTTCATATTTTGATCTATTGAGTGATATTGAAAACTGGACTAGATTAGCGGGTCAAATTTGATATATATAAATATCATGATATTTGTTTATTTATTTTTATATTTGCAAAAATAATTCGGTTGCATGCAAAACAACTTTGCATGCAACCCAACCAAAAATAGAAAGAAAGAAAAAAACATTAATAGAAGGAGAGCTTGGACTGGGCCGAATAGATATAAAAAGAGAAAAAGAAAGAGAGAGGAAGAGATTGCATGGGAATTGATTTGCATGGAAATTCGCATGGGAATTGGGCTTACGTAATTGAATGTGCTTAATGCAAAGAAGAAGAAAATTAAAAAATAAAAAAAATAAAGAGATAGGCCCAACCTGGTAATGAAGAAAGTAGAATGTGGGAAAGAACTGGACCGGGAGAAAGAGAGAAAAAAAAATGGAGAGAAGAGTAATTGGGCCTGATCCAGACCAACAAAAGAAAATAAAATTAAAAATAAAAATATTCCGTGGACCTAGACCTACCCCAGCAAAAGAAAAGAAAAAAAAATGAAAATGAATTTGGGCCTAGACTTGGGCTAGAAAGTTAAAAGAAAAATAAAGATACTTGAATCATTGGGCCTGGGCTTGGAGTTGAAAAGAAAATTAAAATAAAATAAAAATAATAACAAAGTAAATAATTGATTGACAGATTGAGATTGGATTTAATTGGAAATAATTGATGGATTGGGCTGGGAAGTTAAATGAAAATTTATCAAAAGAAAAATATATAAATATATGTGATTAACCTGAAAATGAAACAAGTCCATAAGTTTGGGTTTAGAAATAATTTACTATTATTACATAGTGCACTTAATTCACGAATTGGGTATTGATTGATATTGAGAACTTGACTAGATTATTGACTCAATTTTGATAAAATATATATTATAATATAATTGTGCATTAATATTTTTAAGATGATACGGATATCTAATTCATCATTTTTGATATTATAAGTCATGTACTATGATCCTACAAGTCGCTTGCTATCATGCTACATGTCATGTGCTTTGATATTACAAGTCATGTGTTTTACATTTCATGTGTTTTGATATTACAAGTTATGTGGTTTACATTTCATGTGTTTTGATATTACAAGTTATGTGTTTTACATTTCATGTGCTTTGATATTACAAGTCATGTGTTTTACATTTCATGTGCTTTTATATTATAAGTCATGTGTTTTAATATTACAGATTATGTGTTATGATCTACATGTCATATACAGTCATGGAAATGCAAGCATGTTATCATGAATTGAAAAACAATTAAAGAAGGAAAAGAAAAAGTAAACAAATAAATGAAAAAAATAAAATTTTCATGCGCATAATTCATTATGAACACGGGGATGGGAGAAACTATATGATGGATATGAGTCTTACCGTATAAGGATTGATTGTATTGCTAGGGCCGGGTTACTGCAGTAGTCTGGGTGATTACTGGATCACCAATTGATATTTACCCAGAGTGGTATGTCCGTTACTGTATACAGTACGGAAATTGATTGTAGTGCCTAGCGGCATGTTATGGTTCAGCGCCATGAATATTGTGGCCGGGTCCCGAGTATGCACGGGCACTTATATGACAATGGAGAATAGCACTATCATATCCATTAATACAGTTTCTATAATTAAATTGGACGATAACTGAGACCAATAGAATATATGAGACCAATAGAATATATGATTAAATAGATATAGTAGTTATTATCTTGTTTATTTATTTATGCATTTATTTATACTTGCCTTCATGTTAATTTATATGCACACAAACAACACTGAAATAAATATGCTCATGCACACTGATATTCCTGTACTATGATAGCACACAATTTCTCTTTTTAAATATATTACTTGCTGGGTTTAATCTCCTGAGTTTTGAACCCAGATTTGGAATGTAAAGAAGGGGATCCAGCCTCAGTTGAAGACCCGTACTTCATTGGACAGATCGAGTGACAATATGCAAGCGAAGTACACCTAAAGAACTTTTGTATATATTATTTATATTTTTTTTTGTCTGAGCACTGCTTTTCTCTTTGACTCTTTTGTGTTCATATTTAAAACAGTGTGTCATTTTATGTAATGAACTCTTTGTATAAATGAAATCATTTCAGTTTCAGACATGTTATTTATTCATCTGATTGTGACAGTAGTTACGATTATTCCAAGATCTTGTGACTGTTGGATTGTCTAGTGCAAATAATAAGTAACGTCATCCGTTTTGGGAAGCAGCTGAAAAACGGGGGCGTTACAGGGTGGTATCAGAGCTTAGGTTTAAGTGGAAGACCATATGACTACCGCTACATAAGAACATATCTGTGACTTATTCGTAATAATTGTTTCTTATTCTTTGATACCTATCAGATCTAGTATAGTGCATATCCTATTATTTTTTATTCGTTTGAGGTATCTATCTTGAATTCTTTTTATTGATTCTATCTGGACCGTTACAGAATAATATCGATCCAATTTTCGACCAATATGTCCCTTAATGATTAATAATGAAGAATTTAATGCCAACTTGCTAACTATTAATAGAAATGGATATGATGTCATTCTCAATATGAAATAGTTAAATACCTTCCACACGGTAATAGAATACATTAGAAGAAGAGCAATATTTTATATTCCTGATCGTTCAGATTTTGAGTTTATTGATGAAGGTCAATATTTAGAACTAGCAGAATCTAAGATATTTCTAAAATGAATTGTTTTGGAAGAAATGAAAGCAGGAGAAGAAATAATTTTAGTATTATAAATTTTAGACATATTTTCTGAAGAGATACTTGAACATCAACCAGTAGGGACAGTAGAATTTATTATTGATATTCTCGCTGGAGCTGAACTAGTTTGTAGGTCACCTCATGAAATGAGAGTTGCAGAACTAGAATAAGTTTATAAATAAGTGGATGGACTATTGAGGTTGGGTTTTGCGAGATATAATGTTTTATTGAGTTTCAGTGTTATTAGTAGGAAAGAATGATGGGAGTCAAAAGTTGTGTGTGGACTATAGATATTTAAATGTAGCAACAATCAAAAAAATAAATATCCACTACTTATGATAACTAATCTATTTGATCAATTGGGAGGAGGAAGAGTATTCTCGAGAATACATCTTCATTTGGGATTCTGTCAAGTAAATGTTCGAGTAGAAAATATTTCAAAAACTGCATTAGAACCAAACATAGTCACTATGAATAATTGGTGATATTGTTTTCAGTAACCAATACTCCAACAATATTTATAAATTTGATGAACTATGTTTGCTCAGCATCTAGATTAATTTGTGGCGGTATTTATTGATAATATATTAATCTATTGCAAGAATAGAGAAGAACCTACTGAGCATTTGAAGATAGTTTTACAGATTTCTAGAGAGTATAAGTTATATGAAAAATTAAATAAATGAGAATTTTGGTTGGATGAAGTTGCCTTCTTAAATTATATAGTTTATGAGATAATATATCAACCGATCTTAAGAAGATAGAAGTCATGAAAAATTGGTATGCGATCAAAATCGGTGTCTAGGATTTAAAATTTTCTGGGATGGCTGGGTATTATTGAACATTTGTATAGAACCTTACAAGACCTTATCACTTTAAATAAACATATTAGAAAAGGAGTTAGAAACTGTCTGAATAAATGAATGTAATAAATTATTTGAGGAATTAAAACGGAGGCTAACAACAGTACCAGTATTAGCAATTCTAGATATTTTTGAAGAAATGAAAGTATATAGTCATGCTTTAAGACCGGGAATATGATGTGTGTTGATATACAGTGGAAGAGTAGTTGAATTTAGAACTTTCCCTTAAGCTTCCTAAGAAAAAGAAAAATATTATTATGCTTGTATTTTTTTTGAAGGTTGAGGAGATATAAATGTTGATGAATTACAATAATCAATATTTGTAGACTTGATAGAGTAAGTATAGTTGGCGAGATTAACTAGTCAAATTAATTAGAAAAAAAACAACCTATGGAAGAATAAGTGTAAAAATATATATATATATATATAAAGATCTTAGAAAGCTGAGAATTTTGTAGAATTAGTCTAGTAGAAAGTAGACGATAAGAAATTGATGATGAATTATAAATAAAAAAAATATTTTATCAAAACAGAATATGGAATTATATCTTTTTACTCAAATTAAGTTTATCTTTCCAAATGATTGTCCTATTCCATTACTTTTGTTGATCATTCCTATTTGACATTTTGTATTTTATATCTGAATATTATCATAATACGATTCATGTCTTGAGCCTTTATATATCACAAGTCTTATTGAGTCGGCGAGGTAATTGTAGGGAGATATTCTCTGGCGCCAGCAATTGCAGTCACTTAATAAGATCGTTGTATGTGATTGAATTTTGTAACTAGTTATAAATTCATTTCTTATATTGTGTCCCTACCATTCATAGTCTTGTTACATCGATATTATAATAGTTCAATTTATTTTCATTTCTAGAGTTGATTACAACATATAATAGGACCTTGGGAATAAACTTTATAATAATATTTATCACATGTATCTTACACATTACTTAATCAGGATGGCGTGACATTCCAAATTAGTAGCAGCTATTCCTGATTAAATTTTATCTTACTTTTGTATTCCTTCACCTAAATAAACATTCAAGAATAAATTGGGAATTCTGTTTATCCATTATCATTCGTATAAAAAACGGAAGTCGTTCATGATGTATTCTATATATCATAATTGAGAAAGCGCTTAACTAGAAGTATAAAATAGTGAATCTATCAAAAGTTGACTTGAGATCTGGTTTAAAATATGAGAAACGATATGTAAGGATCATTAACCGACGGGAGAAGTCTTAAAAGATAAAGTAACATTATTAGTTCTTATTTCACAGAATGTACAATCACTAGGAGATTCAACTTGGGAGTTTAAAAAGGACATCAGGACAAAGTACGCACACCTTTTCTCATGATCAAATATACCAATTAAATTTCAAGGACAAAATTTTTTTATTAGGTGGGTAGGATGTAATATCCAAAAATTCGAGCTACTTGTATTACTCTCTTGAGACCAATCGTGCCGAATAAGTCCAGCGAAGTCAATTTTAGATACCGAAATAACCTTCGGTGAATGTAACTTTAAATCCACAAATCCAAATGAAATTCGGTCTTCGCGATTATTAGTTTTGTAATATTTAGGATTTTTGGAGATTTTTCTTACGAGGCCGAAAAATACTTCCAAAATTGCTAATTTAATAATATTAAAATCATCATTCTAATTACTTCGAAATTTTGGTTCATTTATTTTGGACATCGAAATGAGAAACGGATAATTTTGTAGAGTTTCTCTCGTCGAGCACTACGTCCTACGTAAATTTGGTAGTATTTGGAGAACGTTAGGTGGAACCGAAATTATTAAATTATATTAAAATAATAATAATAATAATAATAATAATAATAATAATAATAATAATAATAATAATATGGGAGAGGCGGTTTACCTGTATTGTGTTGTCGTGATTGAGAAGGGGAGTGGCAGCTGGGAGCTAGGTGGTAATGAAAGGAAGAGGCCACCATATGAAAGACCAATTGAAAAAAAAAAAGAGAAAAAAATAAAGTGAAAAATAAAAACCTCACCCTCTCCCTTATCTCTCTGCCTCACTCCCTACTCCATTTCTCACTCTCTTCCCTCTCTTCTCCTCTCGGCCAGAAACTCAGCAGCAAAGGAAAAAAAATATAAAATAAAATAAAAGAGAAAGAAAAGGAAAATTCAAACCGAACTGAGGATTCGAACCGAATATTCGAGATCAAGCCAAGGCAAGTAACACTACTATATTTTCGTTCATTTCTTTATTTAAATTGTATTTAAATCATATTTGTATACGTGATTTATTTTGCAAAAATATTTAGTTCATATTTTGATCTATTGAGTGATATTGAAAACTGAATCAGATTAGCGGGTCAAATTTGATATATATAAATATCATGATATTTGTTTATTTAATTTTTTTATATTTGCAAAAATAATTCGGTTGCATGCAAAAACAACTTTGCATGCAACCCATGCAAAAATAGAAAGAAAAAAAAAAATTAATAGAAGGAGAGTTTGGACTGGGCCGAATAGATAGGAAAAGAGAAAAGAAAGAGAGAGGAAGAGATTGCATGGGAATTGATTTGCATGGAAATTTGCATTGGAATTGGGCTTAGGTAATTGCATGGGTTTAATGCAAAGAAGAAGAAAATAAAAAATTAAAAAAATAAAGAGACAGGCCCAACCTCGTAATGAAGAAAGAAGAATGCGGGCTGGAACTGGGCCGGGAGAAAGAGAGAAAAAAAAATGGAGAGAAGAGTAATTGGGCCTGATCCAGACCAGCAAAATAAAATAAAAATAAAAATAAAAATGTTCCGTGTGCCTAGACCCACCCCAACAAAATAAAAGAAAAAAAATGAAAAGTAATTTGGGCCTAGACTTGGGCCAGAAAGTTAAAAGAAAAATAAAGATACTTGAATCATTAGGTCTGGGCTTAGAGTTGAAAAGAAAATTAAAATAAATAATAACAAAGTAAATAATTGATTAACAAATTGAGATTGGATTTAATTGGAAATAATTGATGGATCGGGCTTGGAAGTTAAATAAAAATTTATCAAAAGAAAAATATATAAATATATGTGATTGAACCTGGAAATGAAACAAGTCCATAAGTTTGGGTTTAGAAATAATTTACTATTATTACATAGTGCACTTGATTCACGAATTGGTATTGATTGATATTGAGAACTTGACTAGATTATTTACTCAATTTTGATAAAATATATATTATGATATAATTGTGCATTAATATTATTAAGATGATACGGATATCTAATTCATCATTTTTGATATTATAAGTCATGTACTATGATCCTACAAGTCACGTGTTATCATGCTACATGTCATGTACTTTGATATTATAAGTTATGTATTTTACATTTCATGTGCTTTGATATTACAAGTCATGTGTTTTACATTTCATGTGTTTTGATATTACAAGTCATGTGTTTTACATTTCATGTGCTTTGATATTACAAGTCATGTGTTTTACATTTCATGTGTTTTGATATTACAAGTCATGTGTTTTACATTTCATGTGCTTTGATATTACAAGTCATGTGTTTTACATTTCATGTGTTTTGATATTACAAGTCATATGTTTTATATTTAATGTGCTTTGATATTACAAGTCATGTGTTTTAATATTACAGATCATGTGTTATAATACTACATGTCATGTACAGTCATAGAAATGCAAGTATGTTATAATGAATTGAAAAACAATTAAAGAAGAAAAAAAAAAGTAAACAAATAAATGAAAAAAATAAAATTTTCATGTGCATAATTCATTATGAACGCGGGGATGTGAGAAACGATATGATGGATAAGAGCCTTGCCGTATAAGAATTGATTGTATTATTAGGGCCAGGTTACTGCAGCGGTCTGGGTGATTACTGTATCACCAATTGATATTTACCCAGAGTGGTATGTCCGTTACTGTATACAGTACGAAAATTGATTGTAGTGCCTAACGGCATATTATGGTTCAGCGCCACAAATATTGTGGCCGGGTCCCGAGTATGCACGGGCACTTATACGACAATGGAGAATAGCACTATCTTATCCATTAATACAGTTTTTATAATTAAATTGGACGTAATTGAGAACAATAGAATATATGATTAAATAGATATAGTAGTTATTATCATATTTATTTATTTATGCATTTATTTATGCTTGCCTTCATGTTAATTTATATGTTGCCTTCATGTTAATTTATATGCACACAAATAACACTGACATAAACATGCTCATGCACACTGATATTCTTGTACTATGATAGCATACAATTTCTCTTTTTAAATGTATTACTTGCTAGGTTTAATCCCCTGAGTTTTGAACCCAGATTTGGAACGTGAAGAAGGGGATCCAGCCCCAATTGAAAATTCGTACTTCATTGGACAGATCGAGTGACAATATGCAAGCGAAGTACCCCTGAGAACTTTTGTTTATTTTATTTATATTTTCTTTTATCTGTGTACTGTTTTCTCTTTGACTCTTTTGTGTTCATATTTAAAACAGTGTGTCATTTTATATAATAAACTCTTTGTATAAATGAAATTATCTCAGTTTCAGACATGTTATTTATTCATCTGATTGTGGTTGTAGTTACGGTTATTCTAAGATTCTGTGACTGTTGCGTTGTCTAGTGCAAGTAATAAGTAATATCCTCCATTTTGGGAAGCAGCTGAAAAACGGGGGTGTTACAATTGCTAAGTTAAAAAATTACCTCTGGCAAATAGAATTTCTTTTCCACCAAATTTGCTAAGTTAAAAAATTACCCCTAGCAAACAAAATTTTCTTTCCTCCAAATTTGTTAAGTTAAAAATTACCTCTTCTTTTACCAAAATTTTGCTTAATTAAAAACTACCTCTAACGAAAAAGAATTTTCTTCCATCAAAATTTGCTAAGTTAAAAATTACCTCCAGCAAAATTAGATTTTCTTCCTCCAAAAGTTACTAACTTAAAAGTCACCTCTGGCAATTCAAAGAGGTATTATACTACAAGTTACTGAATAGCTGAAAATACAATTTGATCGGAAAAGTTAATAAATACTTCTATCATGTTCAAGAAAATTATTCATTCGTCGCAAAATCTACTTGGGCGATTGAATACTGACTCTATATTATCAAGTTAATGATTAGCTCTAGACAATATATAACAAAGAGTCAATGATATAAATTATCTTTGACAAATCCAAATTTCATTCCTTCGAAATTTGTCAAGTTAAAAATTACTTCTGACAAAACCAAATTTCATTCCTCCAAAATTTGTTAAGTTAAAAATTATCTCTGACAAATCCAAATTTCATTTCCACCAAAATTTATCAAGTTAAAAAATACCTCTGACAAATTCAAATTCTATTCCTCCAAAATTTGTCAATTACCTTTGACTGAGTGACAAGTTCTATCAAACCATAAAGAAATACAAAGTATTCCAAAATATTTTCAAAAAGTCAAAGACATTTTGAAAACTTTGGAGAGAGTTCTATTGACAAAAAAAAATCAAAATCATCATGCATGAATACCAATTAAAATGGGAGTTACATCCCATTAACGAGTGGTTCAAAATTAGAGTTACACCTCATTCAATTGAAAATTAAAATTGGAATTACACCTTTGAATGGGAGTTACACCTTCATTATTTCTAAATTAATGAGGGTTTAAATCCCCTAAACTTCTATAAAAACCAAGAAGGCTAAAAAAGATGGACCCTCAGGAGATGATCCACACACCTCTATAAGAGAATTCACCTCTAGTACAAGAAGAATAGAGATTCTCGTCTTATGAAGAGTTCTACTCTTTCTTAATTCAGAGATTTTTATCTCTTAAAGAGTTTCAACTCTTTCTTAATTTATAGATTTTTATCTGTTAAATAGTTCTACATTTTCATTTACAAAGTTGTGCAAGACTATTTCTACTCTAAGAGTTCGGTGTTAAAATCATCAATGAAATATGGTCATCTCTCACCGCTACATTGGAGAATCTTAGCCTAACATGAATTCATCATCTAAAGAGAGATCCATATTTCAAGTCTAAAATTACTAACGCATAGATCATCAAAAAAAAAGATTCATATTTCAAAGCCTAAAATGGCTAACACGTGGATCATCTGTCATAGAGAGATCCACGTCTTGAAAGCAAAAAAAGACTAAAATACGACCCTCACAGAGTCGTATTTTATTTCTCAAGATAGCCAAAATGCGGATCTTCAGTCAGAGAGATCCGCAAATTGGGCTAAAAAAGGTGGGTCCCACAAAGTCACATTTTAAAAGAATGATCCGCGAGCATCAAAATGCGGATCTAATCCGCAACTCAAGTGAGAGATTGTGGTATGGCCCACGAAAGCATATAAAAACAAAGACGACCCCTTTTCCATGAAGGGCAAACCCAGCTAATAAACTAAAATACGGATCATCAATCAAAGAGATAACCGCAATTTTAGTTAATTTCTTAGCTCATTACTAGAGCTAAACATAACTCAAGCGAACTCCAGAGGGTCGCAATTCTACTTTAAAGCCTCAAGGAGCAAAAAAACCATCCCTAGCAGCACTTAAATGTGGGTCCAAGCATATCATGCAAGCTAATAAACACCAAAACGTAAATTTAAAGGTTGAGATTTTCGTTTCAGTTATGATTAAGAGGATTAAAAACGTCGGTTATAGATTCTGGAGATTTAATACAAATCCACCAGATCAAAAGACGGAAAATTAATACTCAGATCGTAGAGGCCAACAGTTGGACAGTTACATCAACTCAAAAATCTCCAAAACTCTATAAATAGCAGAAGTTTAGATGGGAAAAATATATGAAGATCCATATTAAAAAAAGAGTCATTTTCTTGCTAAGTGTTGATGCTATCAAGAGCTCTAATTCCTTGTCAACTCAAAATTTTATACGGAGTATTAACGGAGAGTAAGATCATCCTCCATAACTACTCTAGAACCCAGTTTTAAATAAAGAGGGAATTACATTTTCCTCATCTTCTGTAAACGGAAAACCGTTGAAATTGTAATCTTTTATTGAAAAAATTTAATAAAGAATCATTTATGATTTTATGGCGAACACCATCGGAGCCTGCGATCATGCACGTTGCTGGTTGTACTCAGCTGGTTCCTTTTTGCCTTCTTCTTGTTGTTATATTTATCCTTGATGCCTCTGCCACCCTTCCTTACAGACTTGATATCAGATTCGCCATCTCACGATCTTGATCCCGAATCTATAACTCTGGCTCTGATACCACTTGTTGGGGATCGAATTCCTTATCGAGATTATAAAGATGAAGAAAATAATACATCACAAGAAAAACATAAGAATTAATATGGTTTGGCCGACCAGTTTTGACCTACGTCCATGGAAACAATAAGATAGATTTATTATAAAAAAAAATAACAAAAAGAGAACCAATCATCTCTCTATCTCTCTCATCTCTCAAAATAATGAAAATCATCTCTCACATGCATTGCTCACCTCTAGTTTCACATGCAAGAGATACAATTGTGCTACTATCCTAATCCTATTAGGATATCACTATCATCATTTAATTAGTGTTCCAAACCAATTAGAATTTCAATCATCTGATTAAAGTCCAACTAGGACGTATCATGATTCTTTGATCAAATCTGGATGCTCAACAAATGCCAGATACAAACCCAACAAGTCCCTTGATTAAAGTCCAACTAGGACGTATCATGATTCTTTGATCAAATCTGGATACTCAACAAATGCGAGATACAAACCCAACAAGTCCCTTTATATTGAGATTTGGAGACGATTCCGTAGTTAACTTCCAGATGAGACATATTTGGTACACTTTTGCTTATATATGACATATATAGTACACTGGTAATATTAAACCAACATTATCTGAACCAGATGACGAGAGAAGGAGGCAAGTTGTATTATATATGGTCATATGGAAAATGGAGTTAAAAAATAGTCAATCGGCAAATAGGGCCCCACCAGCAATAAACAATTGGCTTTTCGAGACAAGCTATGAATTTATTTTATTTTTTTTCGTAAATAGTGGGATAAAATCCTCACATTCCATTAATTATTAATTAACAAAATAATAGTTATTTAGTAACGCCGCTAAGGCTACGGGAAGATAATAAATTTCTCGCCAACCCCACCATACTGGGGTAAAAAAGTATGAATCACCCGATGTCGTTAAGCTACGGGAAGAGAATAAATTTCTCGCCAACCCCACCATACTGGGGGTAATAAGTATGAATTGCCCGACGCCGTTAAAGCTACGGGAAGGGAATAAATTTCTCGCCAACCCCACCATACTGGGGGTAAAAAGTATGAATCACCCAATGCCGTTAAGCTACGGGAAGAGAATAGATTTCTCGCCAACCCATTCATACTGGGGGTAAAAGTATGAATTGCCCAACGCCGCTAAGGCAAAGGGAAGAGGAAAAGTTTGGTATTTAAACCCAAACGAAACTCTCGACAACTCACTATACTGAGGATAATAGCATGGCTAGCCCAACTCAAACGGTAGTTGGTAAAGGCAAATCAAACCCGTTGATAGCTGGGGGTTTGCTAAAAATCTCACGACAAATCTGTCACAACAGTATTCTTATTCGAATATAAGAATACATCACTGCCCTTAGCTGCTAAGGCAAAGGGAAGAGGAAAAGTTTGGCATTTAAGCCCAAACGAAATTCTCGACAACTCACCATGCTGAGGGGAATAGCATGGTTAGCCCAACTCAAACGGTAGTTGGTAAAGACTAATCAAATCCGTTGATAGCTGGGGGTTTGCTAAAAATCCTGATCAGATAAATCTCCTGTCATGTTAAGATTTTACCTCTGACAGCAAAACTTTTCTTGTCATGTTGCTCCAACAGAGCAAGCGACACTCCAAAATATTTGTCAAGTTAAAATCATACCTCTGACATCATAATTCAAAATCAAATGAGATAAGATCTGATTAAATTTCTCCCCTGTCACGTTAAGATTTCACCTCTGACAGAAAAGAAAATTCATACTTCATCAAGTCCAACATTACAACCTCTGACGAACGTGTTTTTTAATATCGTTAAGTTAAAAAATCACCTCTGACGAAAATCATCTCCCTATCAAGTTAACAGTTATCTCTGATAGTCCGATTCCAAAGCAAATATGTTAACCGTCACCTCTGTTTAGTCAGTTTGTCCCTATCACGACCAGATCCTCTGAATAGGTTAAGCTCCAAGACACGTTTAATGTCACCTCTGTCTTTTCCTGATTCGTCATACTAGATGTCACTGAATGGTTAGGATTAAAATAAGCACGTTAAATATTATACCTCTGCTTGACCTAAAATAAGCACGTTAACATCATACCTCTGCTTGTCCTCTAATGAGTACGTTAAAATCATACCTCTGCTTGTTATATTATCTCTATCGACCAAATCTTTTAAAAAGTCTATAACCAAAATTAAAGAATCCAAAGTATTTCGAAATTCAGTACGGTTCAATACAGAACTTCGAAAACTTTGGAGGGGGTTATGTAGATACCAAAAAAAAAAAAAATTATGAGGCGTCATCGCCCATAAAAAAAAAAATGACAAGACGTCATCGTCCGTAAAAAAAAAAAAAAAAATTATGAGGCGCATCGCCCATAAAAATTTTTTTTTTGAGGCGTCATCGCTTATAAAAAAAATGACAAGACGTCATCGTCTGTCAAAAAAAAAAAAAAAAAAAAAAATTGAGGCGTTATCGCCCAAAAAAAAAAATTGACAAAACTGGATACAACTCCAGGATGCAACCCGCAGATGGAATCTTGGGACCCACTGTGGTCGCCAGTTCTTGTCCGCCCTAAAATTGCATCTTTGATTCTATTGCAAAAATTATTTGAATTACAACGAAATTGAGATTACAAAAAAATATCGAGAAATAACAAGAACGGGAATATTAATTTATTATCTTTTTTATGTGGGTTCGGGTGGCGATGGAGTCTTATTGCTGCCTCCGTTGACCGTCCGACCAGGAGAAGATGGCTCTGCTCCGCTTCCCAATTTTCTGAGCTCGCCCGAAATCTCTCCAAAGTCCAAGAATCCAAAAGTCCCTCCTCTGGTTAAATTCTTGTATTTTATAGACCGAAGAAACTCCAAATCCGGCTCAATTCTCTCCTGAAAAATCGGATCACGGATTATCAGTCCAAAAATAGGAAACAAATCAACGGAAAAGAACAGAAAACAACCCGCGGGATCGCCCCCGCGGGTTGCCACCCGCGGGAGGATTCCTCCGGGTGGCAACCCGCGGGGGCGATCCCGCAGGTTGCCACCCGCTGGTTATTTTCCGTTCTTTTCCGTTGATTTGTTTCCTATTTTTGGACTGATAATCCGTGATCCGATTTTTCAGGAGAGAATTGAGCCGGATTTGGAGTTTCTTCGGTCTATAAAATACAAGAATTTAACCAGAGGAGGGACTTTTGGATTCTTGGACTTTGGAGAGATTTCGGACGAGCTCGGAAAATTGGGAAGCGGAGCAGAGCCATCTTCTCCTGGTCGGACGGTCAACGGAGGCAGCAATAAGACTCCATCGCCACCCGAACCCACATAAAAAAGGGAATAAATTAATATTCCCGTTCTTATTATTTCTCGATATTTTTTTGTAATCTCAATTTCGTTGTAATTCAAATAATTTTTGCAATGGAATCAAAAATGCAATTTTCGGGCGTACAAGAACTGATTAGGTAATATTCCCTCAAACCAAACACAGCCTAAAGGTATTAACACGTATGCCCCTTTTCCTCAAAGGATTGGGCCAATATAGAATAAATTGTTTGGTTGTCGATTAGATCCTGAAGAATTAATCTAAATTTGGATTAGAAATGGATGGTGAAGACTTCATGTTTTTTATCAATCCAATTGTAACGATCCTATCGTTACAAACCTCGCAACTGTATTTTTCTAGTTAGGATTTTCATTCATGACAAGGTTACTTGGCCAATATGAAACCATGAAATATTTGTAAGGGGTTTTTACATATCTGTCCCTTAAATCTTTAAAAATTAGAATTTAATCTCCCAAACCTTTATATTTATAATTTAGTTCCTCAAATCTTTTAAGTTACCTCACTTTAATCCCCAGCCATATCTTTTGTCTGAATTTTTCATTATACCCTTAAATTACTTCACTTTAGTCCTTTCTTTCCTCTTCCTCTTCTTATTAGATTTCCCTCTTAATTTTGATCCTCTTTCTCTTTTCCCTCTTCTTATTTTTCTTAAATATTTGACAGATGGGAGTCCAATAGCAAAGTATTTATAAAAAAATCTATAAAAAAAAATTATTACATATTAGTCCCTCTTTTTGTAGGAAAACAAAATAGTCCTCTTTTTAATGAAAACACAAATTATTCCCTAAAAAATTAAAAGTTATTTATAAATTACCAAATGGTAAGAATTTTTTATTTAATACTTATAAAAGCCTTGGTAATGAAAATTATAATTCTTGCTTTTATAAAATAATTACCACTTTTCATATTGGTAAGTTACGTTTCATATCAACAAAACTACCACATGGTCAGAGTATTTTATTTAATACTTATATAAGCCTTGGTAATGAAAATTATAATTCGTGCTGTTACAAAAATAATTATCACTTTTTATATTGTTAAGTTACTTTTCATATCAACAAAACCAACTCTTATTTTAATAGTTTTTTTTATTGATAACCATCAACACATTTCTTTTAATATATTATCCTTTTTCATCTATTAGCAAAATTATTTTTTAAAGTAGAGAGTGGAAAATGTAATTATTGGAATCATATAAAGTATATATTGATAATGTATATAAGTATATTTAGTATATCTGTTTTAAGAATAATACAATAATTTCTTGATTTCTTATGTATAATTCAAGCTAAGCTTTACAGAAATTATTATGAGTTTGTTTTGATTATAGAAGGATTATATCATATTTTAAATAATAATTAAATACTAGATGTGTTTCCACGAGGGGACTAATTTGTGTCATAATTCCTATAAAAGAAAAAAGAATCTTATTTGAAGTGTGCAACTAAGGGGAATTCTAAATGCACCAGCCGATTTTTAAATACCCCCTCTTACTAGGCAGACCCTCTATAGAAAATTTGAATATATAGATTTTTTTTTTTCTATGTATACCATTTTATATTTCTAATATGCCCTTCTCCTTCTTCCCTCCAATTTCTAAATGGCCATCTCTCACAACTATTTCTTCCATCTTTTAAGAAATTCTAGTCTACTAAAATTTCAAAAACTACTTCTTAATAATATATAAAACATTAAGATGCAAACAAACATTTTTTAAATAAATTAATTTTATATATTGTTCAAATTTTGTAAAGTTTAATTTTTTTAAATCAATCTATTTTTATTATACCGTCGAATCTTTTGAATTTTATTTCGATTGAAAGAGAGAGACTTTGTTATTTATTATATAGAATTTTAGAGAGATTTAAGGAGATTTATTATTTAAGTTTTTAGGCAAATCAATATAATTTTGAAAGAAATTTAGTGAGAAGAGGAGGAAAAAGATGAGGATAGAAATATTTCAAATATTTAATGCCAAATTTGTAATAAAAGTGAATTTTTTGAGGAGTGTGTTTAGAAATTGGAGAGGCTACCTAAAGATGCAGTTCAATTTTTATTTAAGAGATGATTCCTAAAAATCAAATTATATTGTAAGATGGTGCCTAAAATATTCTATCTTTGTTTATATGATTTTAAAGTATGCTTGTCATGTACTTCTTCAAGATGTTCAGGCTATACTTGGGAGATTAGTTATAAAGTGTTTTAGAGTGTTTTGAAGTGATATATTATGAGGTATTCTAAAAAACTGTTGCTTGTGAGTTTTTGGATAAGTGTTTTGGGATGTTATCAGAATACTCCAAAACACTTGGATATGTATTTTAAAGTATTTTTAGAACACTCCAAATCAAGGTGTTTTTGAGTGTTTAGAAATTTTATCCAAAATTACTCTCGTTCAAACTGTCTCAAAAGAAAAAAAACTGTCTTTTATTTTCTTTAAAGAGAGTTTAGGATTTTACAGTGTAACTTGATTCTAATCCGATCTTTTCTTATGTTGGAGAAATTAAGATTTTCTTCTCAATTCAGGTAAGTATAATTTATTACCTTTAAATTTTAAAATTTTCTATTAAATTCTCCAGATTATCATATCATTATTCCTTTTGTTTATTTAAATTTTCAATCAAGATCTTAAAAAGTTATGATGCAAATCTCTAATCAAATTCTCAAAAAGTTATTATTCTTTTTAGTAATATTCCGAAGGACAGTATTTCTATGTTGAGGGAAAAAATATTTCGATTGCGAAATGAGTAAGAAAGAGATAATATAATGAGACGTATTACTAATACAAAAGAATGATCTTTTGCTTCGGGTAAAATTATATTAATTTAAACATAGTTTGTATAGAAGGATATTTTTTTGTACCTGTAACGCCTTACTTTTCGTAGTGTGGAAAGCTAAATTGTTTGGCGTCAAATGGCAACTCAACAAGCCTCAAAACAAAACATTACAGTTGCGACGCAATTTAATATGAATAATATATAGAAACAAATGTTAAATTTTATTTTAATCAAAGTGATAACAAACTTCCTCTAAATAAAATTAGCAAAATGTCACTACAAATAAATTATTTCTGAATAAAAGAACCGTCTCACATAAAATTAAAGTGTCATATGCACTTATTACAGTTTTCTAAAATAAAAATAATTAACTAAAAATTTCATCACTCTCGTAGATCTGCCTGTTCCTTAAAGTATGTCACATCTTGTTCTGTTTCTGGCAGATCTACTTCTTGATAAATATATGTATCTGGACATGCATAACCATAATCGTCAGTAAAGCGATCTAATAATAAATAGTAAAACACAAAAAAATAACAATAATAACTCAAGATCATGGACAGTCATGCAAATAATAGGTAGAAGGTTCTACATGGTTATTATTATTATTATTATTTCTAGTTGATGTCTTTTAATTATGGTATTTGAAAATTCAGGAAAATATGAATATAACTGGTCTGAACGCATCCCCATCTACCACCGAAAAAATGGAACAGTAATATTGATTGGACTCTATTCAGATCCTCTCAAAATGGGAAATAGTGGCGCAGTTTTGATCGGAGCCTATCCCGATCCTCCCAAAACGGAAAACAGTGGCACAGTTACGTCCAGCCATCTAATTCATATGAACCTTAATTTTTTCCAAATCCCAGTGTATGACGATTCCAGTATAAGTTATTCAGTTTAGCTTAATGGATTGATGATTATCATTAAATTTTAATATTTTGTGGCAACAATAGTAACAATAAAGAATAATATACAATGCAATAGTTAATGATCTATCACCAATCCCATGTTAGAATAATTTTCGGTGTCTTTTCTGATTTTATTTCCAATATTCATTTTCCTCTTTCTTTTGTTAGAGCATGAAACATTCAATTTAGAAGTAAGTTACTATGAAAAATAAAAACTTTAAAGCCACCCGTAACTATTTTCAAACGCAAAATTTGTTCAAATGCCTATGAATGGCTGCAATGGCTGCCTGCAAAGAGTTGCAAGCCTCCAAACTTGCCTTGTCATTGCAACCAAACATAGAAAAGTAAAAGAGAAGCAGAAGCGAAAAAAGAAGAAGCAGAAGCAGAAAAAGAAGAACAAGCAGAAGCAGAAAAAGAAAAAGAAGCAAAAGCAGAAGAAGAAGAAGAAGAATAAAAGGAAGAAGAAGCAGAATCAGAAAAAGAAGGAGCAGAAGCAGAAAAAGAAGAAGAGCATAAGAAGAAGAAGAAATAGAAGCAGAAGAAGAAGAAGAAGAAGAAGAAGAAGCAGAACAAGAAGAAGAAGAAGAAGAAGAAGAAGAAGAAGCAGAAGCAGAAAAAAGAAGAAGAAGCAGAAAAAGAAAATAATCCTTAAACAGGAATTTCAAGGCAAATCATCATAGCCACTTCCAGGCAGATAATCTGACCCAGATCCAAATATTTAGTACAAAAATATTTTAAAAATTTTATTACCTTACTGAAAGCACATTTGAATGATCAAGACAAGTCGACATTGGAAAGAAAACAAATCTGCTGAATACACACTATTTATAGTCAAAAATAAAAAGAAAATTTAGTTAAATTTAGGCCTAACATCAGCTTCGGCTCTATAACAACAAAAGGAACAAATTTGACAAATAAAACTTTGTTGGATATCATAAAGAAAGCAAAAAAAATTTAACGTTATAAAGATGTCCTCGTTCTTCATCTCATAGGCTCCAGTCAAAATATATTCAGAATTCGAGAAACCTAAGTTTTCCTGGTTGCTACTGTTTGCACAGTAAAATAGAGAATAATGTCAAAATCATATAATAAGCCAACTTGGAATTATTGAGTAACACAATGGTGGTAACGGTAAAGCATCTTTTAGGTATCGTGTTTGCATTTCGTGTTATCCAAAAAAGCACTATATTAAAAACTGAAACCACTAATAATACACCATAAATTTTATGAGAGTATCTATCCATAAATCTGCATTCTGATTAATTCAAATATAAAGCATAGATGTAATAGCATGTTTATGTGAGTTATATGTTTGTGGAACTCATGAAAATCCATGAGAAACTAAACTCTCAAGCAGATACTTAAACACCCAAAAACTCATGGTAAAAACACGCTAAAATACGTACCACCAAAACACTCCAAAACACTCACTTTAAAAACACTCACAAACACTTTATTTTTGACATTCAAGCATAGCCTTACTTGCTACACAGTTACTTCGCTGAAGTTCTTATTTACATGACTGGAGGGAGGACAATATATAGGCTAAAGCATAATAAACCCCAACAAAAGTATTAAAGTTTTCCTAGAAACTCCAATAAGCTTTTTTTTTTTTTTTTTTTTAATGTTGTATCAACCCCTATGAAGTTTTAAATTTCATAGAAACCTCTACATGGTATAATAGAGAGATTAATTAATCAATTTAAAAATGCATCGAATGCCGACTCTTCAACAATTTTAGATATACATATTTTGAGTAAATATACTAAATCAGAAGTGGGTATTTGAAAGGTCGGATATTATGCATAGGATATTATGTATATAATGCATTTTTAAATTGATTCATTATTTTTCTGCTAATGTCATTTGGGGACTTTGAAACCCAAAGGGGATTTAGATAGTATCAAATAGCTCATGGGGGGGTTTTTGAGGGGGTTTCTTGTACTTTAGCATAACTTGGCGGTAGTACTTTCTTGACATGGTTTACTTGTTGACGTGTTATCTTAGGGTGCGTTTGTTTGTATAGAAATAGAATGCAAGTAGTAGAAGTATGACTATTTTTACTACTTTAAATATTTATTTGGCCAAGAAATGAATAAGAAATTGCTTTTTATATGATGATATGATGCCGATGTCGCATATTGTTTTCAATTTTTTTTCTCATATTTTTAACTTGGAAGAAATCTTAGAAGTAGAAGATCAATACACAAAAATATATTTTACATATATGTCATCATTATCATTTAAAAATTATAATTTTATACTTAAAAGCCAAATAATATATTATAAGCTTGATTTTATTTAATTATTTAAATAATACTCTCTTCATCTGGTAATACATTTTTTTTACTCTAAAAAATCAGTAAACAAAAACGAAAAGAAATCACTTCTTCTATTTATATTTTAAAAGCTACTATAGAATTTATTCTTCATTTATAATCCACTTCCAAGTGGTAAGACTAATCTGACTAAAGTGCATCAGCAAGTGCGTCAAAAGTGGGAGGTGGTATAATAAGAGAGAGCATGCCTGCTTTTCTTGTTTCACTCGTTATTCGGATGTCTTCTCATTTTTCATCAAAGTAGACGGTGTTTTTCTAGTGGACTGACCGAGCAAGCTGCAAAAAAAGATATTCCGCTTGCTGTGACGATTCCATACTGTACTGGACTAGAAAAAAGCAAGCATCTAATCAGATCAATCAATAAATAGAATTTGATCGCCTAGCGTGACACGACGAACGGAGTTGTCGAGTGATGGGTGATGAATCGGAATAGATTGGAAGGGCCAGTAAAAGTCGAGTAGGCGGGAAGGGTACGTCAAAGCCAGTGGATGGACAAACACACTATGAGACAGGTAGGGTACATCAAAGCCAGTGGATGGACAAACACACCATGAGACAAAAAGGGGAAAAAAAAAGAAAAAAGAAAAAGGAAGAAAGGACAGCTACTCTCCAGTCTCATCAATGAGTCAGCATGGTCAGTATCCAGTGTGGATCCGACTCGTTATCTTTGTCATAACGGGGAAATTCCAAATGCGCATCATATTTGACTTAGTGAGAGCCACATTCTATAGTAAAGTGATTAATAGCACAGTGGAAAATGGTGCTCACTAAGTCAAGTCTAGTGCGCATTTAGAATTTCCCTTATCATAAATGCCCTGTCCCCACGCTTGCCTACACTCCCTCTTACGAAATAAAACCCCTTAAAACCCTACCCCCGCCACCGGCCCCGCCCCGGCCGCCGCCGTCGCCGCCGCTGCCGTCGCCGCCATGTCTCTCTCCTTAACCATTTCCAGCCACAAACCCTTCCTCTCGAACAAAACCCTAAAATCCCCTCCCAAAACCCTAGAATCCCCCTTCCATTTCCTCCCTAGGCCCTCCTCCTCCTCCGCCGCCAAATGCTCCCTCCGGCGCCGCCCGGAGTACGTCCCCAGCCGCATCGACGGCCCCAACTACGTCCGCATCTTCGACACCACCCTCCGCGACGGCGAGCAGTCCCCAGGCGCCACCATGACCTCCGCCGAGAAGCTCGCCGTCGCCCGCCACCTGACCAAGCTCAGCGTCGACATCATCGAGGCGGGCTTCCCTGCCTCCTCTCCCGACGACCTTGAGGCCGTCCGGTCCATCGCCCGGGAGGTCGGGAACCAGATCGACCCCGAGACGGGCTACGTCCCCGTGATCTGCGGGCTGGCGAGGTGCACGAAGGGGGATATCGATCGGTCGTGGGAAGCGGTGAGGTTCGCGAAGCGGCCGCGGATTCATACTTTTATTGCGACCAGCGATATCCATTTGCAGTATAAGCTGAACAAGAGCAGGGAGGAGGTGGCCAGGATTGCGAGGGAGATGGTGGCGTATGCGAGGAGCTTGGGCTGTGTGGACATCGAGTTCAGCCCCGAGGATGCCGGAAGGTATATTCTTTTGCCTCTATGGAAAATTTTATCTTTTGTAGGAAGTTGTAAATTTTGATAAGATAGATAGAGGGGCAATTCTTGAGGTGAGGAATGGTAGCTAATGAGGAGTTGGATTGCGACAAAGATGGTGTCGGATGCGAAGAGTAGATGGGTATTGGTGATTTTCTATGGTTTGATTTTGATGTTATAATTTGGGTGCTACTCTGTGAAATTACAATTGAGATATTGAAGGTTTCTTGTTTATGCAATTTATCGATTATATTTTCAGAAATATCACGATATTTTTAACTTTTTGCCCCTTACAATATGGGCATTAAAGCATTCTTAGTCATAGGCATTTGAATTTGATGCTTGGGAGAGAAGGGTAGGCATCTAGTTTAGTGAATACGTATTTAGATGAGTTTTGGGGTTGAAAAGTTGATCTTGGGTTGTGTTAATCTGTCATGAGATCAACTCGGAGCATGTTTATGTGTCCGGGACTGCCTAGGAAATAAGCAACAACCATTCTAGGGATATGCTATTATGAAGAGAGGGACTAGGTGGATTCTTTCTATATCTATGCATCTCGACTGCCTAAAAATAATTAATAACCATCTAAATTTGCTATTTTGAAGAGAAAGACTAGAGGGGTTCTTAGTTTTCACTATTTAGAGGATGGCAAAGTTTTGCTTTCATAATCCACTAAGACTGCAAATGAACAATGCTTAAGGGGAGTGTAGATAGGTGGAGATTACATGGACATTCTAAATTTTATTGGGAAAAAGGGCTCCCATGTGATTCATAAAATTTGCATTTAAACCATGCTTTAAAGGTACAACAAGGTGGGAGATTTATTTGGCTGAAATTTAAGAGGAAAAGAAGCGCTCAAGTTTTTTAGCCTTTGAACATTGTTTGCCTCATAGCTTAAATCACCTAGACTAATCAACGAACTTTGGTTTCAATACCATTATGTAATTTTTCATTTTTCAGTTGGTTTAAAAAACGGAGTGCGTTATTGGTGGACACGCTCTTATGCAAGCACGAAAGAAAATTGCATTCACAATATAAGTAAATATTATAGTTGGCAGCAAGAAAAAAAAAACATCTATTATACATATAGGCATATAGTACATATAGGCACAAAGGGGAAAATAACTGTATCATTTATTAACCAGAAATAAGTTCAAGTTAGGTATAGTAACAGGTCCACTAATTGAAAACAAAATGTGGTTTGACTGAGCAAAGTATTAGATGATACCAAATAACATGATATAAAGCGCACACTAATACTAGGAAATGGATGGCACTGTCACTAACACCTCCTGTGAGAAGTCCGACGACAAACTTTTCTTCTGAGTCTACTGGACAACAAACTAAGAAGAAAAATCGGTATTAAGGGGTGTTGAGTCTAGTTGTCTAATCAAATTTTCTTTTTACCGCAAAATGCCCTAGCTGCTCTAGCTCTTTCACTGCCCTTTGCTGCTTTTGGTTGATAAGGGAAATTTTTTTGATGAGAGATGGAAATGAGATGAGAAGAAAATTAGGTATGTGTATATGTAGAATCCTAATTACGCTACCTCACCTTTGATTTCCCTTTGCTCCCTCCATGGCTGCCACGTTGCTGCTGCTGGAGTGAAGGAATAAAGGGGAATTTTTTTTTTTCTTATGAGAAGAATTGGCTTGGAATGAAAGAAAATGGAGGGTGATAAGGGAGTTTTTGATTCATGAAGCCCTCGTGCCACTTTATGCTAGTACTATGGCCACTATTCTCGCTCTTAATGACACATCAACCTCCCAATTCCCACACTAATCCAGCTGCTCCCACATTGTTCCTCTTACTAAATAAAGAAAAGAAAATGGAGTGTAGGTGATATTGTCTGATTTAATTAATAAAATATGTATTTTTTTTGATTTGACAATCTTCGTAAAATCCAAATTAATATTGGAGGTAGAAAAGAGTGAAAAAAGTATAAAAAAATTTGTGGAATAATTTTCGGAATTTTAGAGTGCAAGATATAAAATACCGTGGAGGATTGTTATTGTTTAGTATTCGGTATTGCCAGATTTTGGATCTATTAAAAAAATCTTAAAAAATCATAACAAATCATAATAAATCAGAAAAATTAGAAAAATGATGAGATCTAAGTTGGAATTTCATTTGGAGTTATAGAATGAGAGATGGATGTACCAGAAAGTAAACCAAATATTGATCGGTCCTCGGTAACCCTAATTTGACACGATCAATATAAGAGAACATATATAGAAGTACATGTTAGAGGCAATACATCAGGTATTGGACCAATACCAACACCTTGGACCCTTAGGTTGAGATGATTAGTACATAATATACTAACTCAACGAGTTAGCTAGTTAAGGGTGTTACGCCATACCCATCTAGCAAAAAATTTTTGTCCTCAAAATTTAATTTAAGATGAAAGGATATAAGAAGTTGATTAACAAAATGAGTTCCTAATCGGAATAGTTGCAACCAAATCGGCTTATCTTGTTATTCTAATTAGCAAAACACAACAAATTAAAAGTTTGGTCAAAGAACATCTCGTAGCATATGGGTGCAATAGTGGTAGCAAATAATTAATCTCAAATATTGACACACTATTGTAACAGAACTTAGAACGGTGAAAATACAAGACTGGGGATTAAATCGAGATCAACACGAGTTCATTATGAATGACTGCAATTGCTGGTACAAAAAAATAAATCTATGTAATTGCATCACCGACTTAATCGGGCATGTGATAAATAGATGCAACCTCATCAACTCAATCAGTGAGAATGGTCATATCTCCATATAGAATGACACTAGAAGTGGATGTATAAATTAAAGATGAAATCTATAGGGATGCAAAAAGTGTATGTCTTGCATTCAACATACATGAGACCTTTTCTCTATTAACAAATTTCAAATTGTGTGGGAAACTCCTCTATGATGGTTTCAGCATCCTATTGTTTTTCAGGATGGGAATTTAGGGTCTAGAACCTAGATAATTTATTTTATACTACACATGTCATAGACCTTTACAAGAATAATATCCCTCATCATTTCTAGTTTTCTTTGGAAAAAGTTGTTTTATTGTATACTCATCATCCCTAGTTTTCTTTGGAAAAAGACTATTGATTCATCCCTTAATTTATTTTCCCTTTCCTTCAACTGGTTCAACTGTCTTAAAATTTATTAGATTTCTGTTTGTGATTTGTTAGTAAGTTTATTGATATAACCATTTAACCTCGTAAACAAACTATTCAGTAGTCCTATAAGTTAACAAATTATCCAGCACAATAACACCTTACCGACAATCTAAGGTTCCGACGGACTGAAAAAGGTCCATCTAAGGAATCATTTTTTATCAGTAAAGACTCGGGGAAGGTCCTTGGTGACTGTTTCCTTTCAACTTCTACTATGCAACAGTACGGGAAGCATGCTAGTATATAAAACTTCGCTTTAGTTCTACATAGTGATGTAATAGTGATCTTTCAGCTAAATAGGAAAATCATGTGAATTATTATAATATTATCTCTTCGCTGAGATGCCCCTTAGAATGTTACATATTGGGACAACATAAGCAACAATGACAAATAAGTTTAGAAGGATTTTGTCATGCCAAATATCATCTTAGATCAGCTTGCAACAAATTTAGACACATTATGTCCTCGTCACTTATGACGAGAATGGGAATAATCACCTTAAAATGAGAAAATTATTTGAAGCAATGAGGATGCACCTGATCATGAGATCATGGAGAAGGACGCATGGTTAAATTTTCATGAACTCTTCATTGCTCTCTCTGATACCATATAGCTGCAATGCTATGTTTACGTTCAAATTGTTTTATTCCTTTAAATTATTGTTTATCTAGTTATGCTGTTCTATCCCTTAATGAAAATGAATAGTTAGAGGAACCGATTGCATTTGGATATAGGTGCTTGTTCAGGGATGCCTATCTGATGTTACTTGTAAAAGATGAAGAAATAACTTTAATTTCCAGTGTTTTGCCACTCTTGTATTCATGCCATACAATGCAGTTTGCATGACATTATAGCTTCCTTCATCAAGATGGATAGTTCCTGACTGTTAGCCATGGGTTTTGGGCCATATGTGCTGAGCCGTAAGTACATTGACATGGTTGTTTGTCACAACTAATGTAAGAAACCAGTTTGGCGTTACTCTATAAGACAAGCTACAAGCAAGGTTTTAAAATTGGCAGATACTAATATACATATCTCATATATCATAATATTATGTGATACTTGGTATGCTATATTTCGTGTAATATCAAATCCAATATTTCTAATATTTTTAATATTGCGATACAATATTTCTGATATTGCCGATAAGATATGTATGATATTTGCTGGTACGGTATGTCTGATATTGCTGATAAGATATGTATGATATTTGCTGGTACGGTATGTCTGATATTGCCAATTTTGGTACCATAAGTACTTGGCCGATGCCAATACCAATATCGATACTGATTCTGATATTTTAAACCTTCCTTTCAAGGCTTTCCTTACTAAGAGGAGCAAGAGTTTAGTTTCTTACTTGGATGTTTAAAAATGAAAGGATGAAGTGAGAATAGAGGAAGCCAAAGCGAAAGAAAAGAGGGCCTATGTTAGTATTGTTGCCTGATTTTGTCTTTCCTATAGTAAGATTCGCTTTGGATGGTATAATCAATGTTATCAAATTGGGATATGCATAGTATATCGTTATCATAAAGTATCATATCGCATACTATCAAATCGTAAGATACAATGCTCAATGCATAATAAATAAGTAATCAAACACGTAACAATATATAATATGACAAACTTATAAGCAAATTTAAATAGAAGTAAACAAATAGCTAAAGATTTTCTAAAGCCGGTAATATGTTAAATACAAGTCAATATCTATATATAAATAGGTAATTAATATTCAAAGTACAATGACTATGAGGTCATTAATCTAAACTATATTAGCAAATATATCGCTAAATTCTCGTGAAGTTGAAAATTACATTTATTTTACTTAACCTCATCTCTTTTTCTCCATGACAAACTCCTCCTTTTAGTATGCTCTTATTTTCCTTTCTTTTTCTTTATTTATTGTTTACAATCTTATTCATGTTAAGATGTCCTACCAATAATTATAAATAGTATATTGAATACCAAATATTAGAAATAAATAACTAATTAATAAAATTTTTACTGTTATATCTTCTCTTCCTTTTCTTTTTAGTAGTTCTAATATGTCTCCTTGAACTTAAAACACATTGAAATCCATCCCGACAACACTTTTCACTATATAAAATTCATACTCTCAACAATATTATATTCAATAGTCAAATTAGTCATGTTTCTCTAATCTCTTTCCTTTTTTTGTTGCCTCAATGTTGGTTGTATACTATTTTAACAAAAATCTAACTATTGAACATAGTTATCATTTCAAAAAAATACAAAACAAGTAAATATAATATCAGTTAATCATCTCTTATATATACACAACTATCATCCTTAAGAGCTTCTATTTTAATTTATTCATCTTTATCTCTTCAAATTTATACAAATTCTTTCTTCCTTTTATCGAGATTTTAGCGTATAATAAATAAGCTCATTAGATAATTAATTTAGAATTAGTAATTAAATAAGTTGTGTGACTATAAATTAATAATATACTTATTTTGATGATATGTTAATATGCTTTTATCAGTTAAAATAAGTATTTTGAACTTTAATATTTTTTATTGTTAAATAACTATACTTGTTCAGAATTTGTATCCGTATTTACCTCAAAAGGTTCATTTAAATGAGTTCGAAATCATTTATAAGACAAATCAGCATATTACAATGTAGAGCGTATTGTAACATATTGTATATTGTTAGATATGTATTGCATATTGTAGAATATGCTTAGCGTATTGTAGGATACATAACCCAATAAGATACATATCATTTTTCGTGCGTACTGTATTATAGGATTCGTATCACATATCTTAAAATATTGACAACTATGGGTACCGTATAATGAGAGAATGTTCTTGTGGTTGTTCCATGTCTACGAATATTTGGATTTTACTATGAAAGCCTATTAAAAGCAATTGGTTAATAACAAGTTTTAGAACCTGGTGTTAATGTATGTTAATGTTGGGTCAATATGCTTTCTCAAGACGTGGGTTTTGACAGTATTTGGACACTTGAATGCACATTTTCATATTCATGCATATAGCTGCAGTCTCAAGCACATATATTTGTTGTTCTATTTGTGTAGTTCTTTATATGATATTATCTGTTTCTTTTTTGTGCATGATTCGCGTGATACTCGAATCAGTGGATGTAGGCAAAAAATAATAAGAAGCTGTACTTAGTTTCTGTTCTGTCTTGCTAAGGGAGACTTGTAATTAAGCCGAAGAGTTTTCAAACTACTTCCTTCGTAGTCGATAACTGTAATAAATTACATACAATTAACTACTCCTGTGAAAGATTAAACATTATGTTGGGAAAAAGATTTTGAAATGCCTAAATTCCTGCTGCTGGCAAATTGTTTCTGGAATAGTTTTTTTTTCTGGTTTAGTGCTTTGTGGGTTTAATAATTATTGTCAAAATGGTATTGAGAAATATACAATATTTATTCATATGCTTTTGTTTTGGGTGGTAGCTTCAAACTAATCACTAACTCTTCTATCATACATTTGTGTAATTAAAGTTTTTTAGTACTGCATGCAAGGGAGTGTTGTCAATATCCTATGATATGTAATCCATATCTTACTGTTCTATACTTCATACATGGAAATTGATATGTATCTTTTGTAGTTTATCTTATGAAAAATTGAAAATATTCATATCTTACAAGACATGATGTCTTTTGGTTTGTTGAGCAGCAGTATAAATTATTTAAAGTTCATTTAGAAAGACTTTTTAGGTTCATTGTTAATGTAACTTGTTCTTCCACTTCTGCGCGTATCCTTGTGTTTCCTGGCTTGTGCTGTAATTTAGTGTTTGGGCTACACAGTGCAAACTATATGAATATGCTACGTTTGGAAATTGCTGAGAACTGCTACACTTTAGATGAAGCAAAATACCTAGAGTAGTCACTTCTACAAGAAGTCTTCTACTAAAGTTGAGCTTTATTTTGGATGACTCTGTTTTGTATTCAGGTCTGACAGAGAATTTCTTTATCATGTTCTTGAGGACGTTATCATGGCAGGAGCAACCACTGTCAATATTCCTGACACTGTTGGTTATACTCTTCCTTCTGAGTTTGGTCAGTTGATCGCTGATATAAAATCAAACACACGTGGCATAGAGAATGCAATCATTTCAACTCACTGTCAAAATGATCTCGGGCTATCAACAGCCAACACATTAGCAGTACGATTTAAACTTTGTTAAATTTTATGTAGTTTCTTCAATAAGTTCTGGACTTGTATTCATGCTAACTTCTTGGGCAATTTACTTTCAGGGCGCTAATGCAGGGGCAAGGCAATTAGAGGTTACTGTCAATGGAATTGGTGAAAGAGCTGGAAATGCTTCATTAGAAGAGGTATAAGGTTGATTGTTTATATTAAGCTGGACATGAAGTGTCAGTATGTCGAACACAATAGCCTTCTAATGTCTAGACACAGTGACTGACACATAAGCACAGATTTTAAACACATGCATTTGTGTGAGTAATGCATTTGTGCTTTTAGCACAGGAATTTTTCTGCACTGGCAACACCAAAAATCCACCCTCCCTTTTCTATCAAAATATCTTTAGGATAATATCAAAATTCAGGAGTTTTGACTTTTGAAGTTCATTTGTGTTTCCATCAAGTGTATACAAGATGTTGTGTTCGTCTAAAATTATTGATTTTATGCCCACTTAGTGGAAGCGAAATTGTAAATAAAGCCTAAAAAAGTAGGTATGAATAAATCCTAATGGATGAAGATCATTATCGTAATTTTTTTTTAAGAAATGGAGGACTAGGTTTTTGGTGATATTAGTGTAGGAAATTATCTTCGCTGACTGCTTAGATAATTATTCTCATAGATTATATATTATTATATATGTATGTCTATATATATAATATATAATATATACGAAAAAATGTACGTAAGGTACCTCTATAGGGAGTTGCTTATGAAGGCGCCCTTAAATTTCAATATAGAGGGTATATAAAGATGATTCGAGTTGCTATCTGGCCTCCATATCCAAAATGGGTGGTGTACAAAAAATCATACATTTTTTTGATACTTTTTAACCGTATAATGATTAGGTATAAAAGAATGGTTTTTCAACAATTGAACAAATAAAACTTCTTGATCGATAATGAAGAAGTGTCTAAATCATGTGGTTTTTTATATACCACCTATTTAGAGTATTGATATCATAACTAATAGTTCTGATTATCCATATACACCTTGTATGTTGAGATTTAAGGCCGTCTTTATAGGTAACTTCTTATGGAGACACCCTAGGCACACTATTCCCACACACGTGTTAAACTAGGGACTTTCCATTAAATATAAAATGTTAGATTTAACACTTTTTTCATCACACATTCTCTAGTGGCCTGTAATTACTTTATATATATATTGGAAAAGTGTGCGAAGGTTTCCTTAGATTACAAACTAAGGGGGTAGCCTAAAATCTTTAAATACCATTAACATCAAAATGGGCAATCCGAAGTGTTTATCGTGATCTCCATTTACTAAATGCATGGTGTGTAATAAATCATATGATCTACACACTTCTAGCTTATTGATAAGATGTCTCATTTGCTCAATTATTCAAAAACCGTTCATTTTGCAACTACTAATGTATGGTGAAAAAGTATTTAAAGTACATAAGTTTTATATATCACCTATTCAAGATATGGGATTATGACTAACTGTTTGGATTGTCCATTTTTGTGTCCCACGTTAAGATTTTAGGCCGCATCCTTAGATAACAAACTAACGAGACGCCCAGTGTACAATGAAACATATTGAGACTGGGATCCTTTAGGTAGGATTTGGTTTGGGGGGGGGGGGGGGGAGAGAGAGAGAGAGAGAGAGACTTGGATCCTTTTGATTGTGTGTGTGTAGGATTTAGGCCGCATCCCTCGACTTTGTGTTTGTTTGACTTGGATCCTTTGGGTAGGATTTGGTATGAGACTTGGATCGTTTAGGTAGGATTTGAACTTGACTCCTTCCTATTGAATTTCAATAAGGAATATCCGTTATCATGATCCACTTCATTCAGAGTGATCATATACCATTTAGAGTGTCTTAAAGGTTAAAGCTAAATTTTTTTTTTTCCATGAGTCAAGTAGGAACTAAATAAGTGGTTGAAATAGCGAGTTGGTTATTTTAATGGCATAGAATTTTCTAAACCTAATGAAAATTTATATGATAGTGTTTTTAAATGTTTAGATCATTATGAAGTATTTGGATCGACAATCTTGAAGCATAAAGTCTAGATCTATGCTAAAATGCTATTTTTGATGGTTCTTTTTGTATTTGTGTGATGCATTTGCAAACAAAAGTTAAAAAAATGGATTTTTTATTTTTAGTCATTTTAAAATAGTGTGGATCAACTTTGACGAAATGGAGTATATGTGTGTGTATAGAGAGGAAACATGGGTCCTTCAAAAAGGATTTGGAGCCTAATCATTACCATTCAAAATTCATGTTAAAACGCACATGTTGAAGATTCATTTTGTTGAAATTGATCTACATCATCTCAAGGGACCCAAGATAAAAAGTCAATCAATTATTTCTTTTGCACAATCCTGAACTAGGTAGAAAATGAACTGTTGTAAATAGTAAGTTGGCTAGTTTAATGGATGACAAGATTTTTAAGTATTTAGTTCATGATCAAATATTCATACTCATAATTTTTATGCCTTAAAATGTAGTTTAAGTAAAATGTTATTTTCCTGACTTTCCATTAAGTGCTTACTTAGTGCATGGAAAAAAATAGTTTTAAAAATTTAAATTCGTTTTTGGCAACATGAAATGTATATGAACTTCAATGGAGCGGATCGTGATTATAGATGTCCTATAATTGAATAATGTTGGGAAGGATTTGACTCCACACACACATATGCGCGCACGTCCGCGTACACACACGTATATACATTTTAGAAACCGTATGTTATGTTAACTTATACAAATATATTTATTGGGTTGTTATCATCATATGGAAGAAGTTAAAATAGTAAAACAAGTCAAAAATGTTTTTAGTCTTGTAAACGGTGTCACAACATTCTCGATCTTTTGTATATTTCTATGTACCTTGGTGTTTCAAAAGTTAAAACTGTTAAGACACCGAGATACGGGTGGACATCAATTTTTTAGTGGGGAGAAGTGGCCCACTTATCATCGATTTTATATTATACACCTTAATGTTTAAAAAATGCAAATTTGCAAGATGAAGATTGAAGCTTTGGAGCTCCTTACGTGGAATTCAATTTTCGATTGTTTCTAACAAAAGTTATACGAACATATATAGGAAATCTTAGTAATTGTAATTGTGATTTTTACTGGCAAAATTTCACGGCATGTTTTTTCTTTGTAGTTCTAATCACATAGATTTTGATATAGCCATATAATTTCATCTGGCTTTAGAAGAAAGACCCAATTTTGAACAATGTTAATATTCTCTTTGGAAAATATGGCAATGAGGGGTACACTTCATTTATGCTGATGTTGAGGCATACACATACAATTTTGAATGTCTAGTGGGTGACCTCTAGGGGTGGGCATTAGTCTGTTCAGTTATTAGCATTTTTCTCCTGAACCGAAGTTATATCACAACTGAACCAAACCAGTTTATCTCAGTCCAGTTCAGTTTCATTTGGGTTGCAAACGGTCCAGCCCATTTACTTAGAATGGCTATTATAATTACCTTTTCCAGAGAACAGAACAATCTCACTGTATATTACAGTCCTAAAATCAGTCAACTATAAAATCAATCAAATTGAAAAAACTAATTAAAACCCATACAGGAATGAATCACAGATTGTTAAACAAATAAACTAAAATTCTTCAACTATTCCCAACAAATTCCACTGCATGAGTATTAGGTACAAGAAATAAACACAAATTAGTGCAGCTTAGTACAAATCCAAACAAAGTACTATACATAGTTCTTACTTCAGATGTAATGGTTGTCCAAAGAACGTCCTCTAATTCAAAGAAACATGCATTGAGGCTTAAACACAATTCTTTGACAGATCTCAGACCATTTGAAAGTATTCAGTCACCTATTGATAGAGCATCGGATAGCAAGAATCCATCATCTCCTTGCTAGATCCAGATAAAGAAATCGATAAGAATTTGAAAGATCGATTTTAATGAATCAAAAACATAAAGAATTAGAAAGTAATATGAAATTGAAAAGGCTCTAAAAGAAAATTTCAGAGTCCGAAGAATTGATAGGTTAATTTTCTTAGAAAAGAATAAATACAGAGATTTAAACAAGAGAAGAAATTGAAAGTTTGAGAATAGATACAGAGATTTAAATGAGAGAAGAAATTAAAAATTTGTTTTTTTATAAGGAATCAGGATATTGAATGATCATTGTTAGAAGAGATCGATATGGATGCTCTTAAAAAAAGAATAAAGAAAGATCAATTTTGAAAAAGGATCAAGAAAGATCATTTTTAAAAAAAAGTTGAGAGAGCAATTTTTTTAATGAATCAAGGCATCTACAATCTGAAATCAAAAGATTGGGAGATCAAATTTCAATAAGATTCAGGAAAGATAAAATTTTAGGAAATCAAGAAAGTGGGCTAGTCACTGGTAATGGGAAAGAAGAGATCTCAGGTGGTCAGCCATTGATGACACTGGCATTAATGTGAGCATGTGTGGAAGAGAGCAATTGGTGTATTCAGTGCAATATTAATTGGGGGCTAGGGTTTTTAATTGAGCTCCAGAACTCTCTCTCTTTCTCTCACACACACATTTTATACTTCTTCTATGGGTTGTTCGGGTCAGGTTGGATTCCAGCTTCTGAGCTGAAATTGACCTGAACTTTAACAGCACTCGACTTGCACTGAATTGTGCTCACCCCTTATGTGACCTCAGTTCTTTTCGCTTCTGCTCAAGGATGCCCTAAACACTTGGTTTTGACCAAGACTGTTTGCTATATTATTTTTTTTCTTAAACTTCTGTTATTATATTTGTTAAGGTTCCCTTAATTGTAAAATTAACAATAATTTTAGTACTTATTTAGGGCTTTAATTGTGAAATCCTTCTATTGAATTGTTTATAGGTTGTCATGTCGATAGTTTGTCGCAAGGAATTGATGGGAGGCCTTTACACCGGGATCAACACGAAACATATTTCTATGGCAAGTAAGATGGTAAGATTTACCTACTGTTTGCAATGTATGAAGCTACTAGATGTGTTGGAGGCCTTTACATATGTATGAAGCTACTGGATGTGTTGGAGGCCTTTACATCCCCCTTTGTGTGTGGCTTGATATTTATTTGATTGTCCTTCTAGGTGTCAGAATATACTGGATTGTACGTGCAACCACATAAAGCTATTGTTGGAGCAAATGCTTTCTCTCATGAAAGTGGCATTCACCAGGTATCCAGTTCATAGTGATTCAAAAAAAGATGGATGTTTTTGGGACTTGATGGAAAGTAAGGTAATGATGATAACTTATAAATGATTCCTTATGTTGGCACATAAAATGTATTTTTGATACTTGAATATTTTAACCAAGAGAACACAATTATTATACAAATAAGCTTGCGTAGCATTCTAATCGGAAGTTATGGATCTGTTAGCAGTTTCTGTTGCTGATGCCCCTTTTGGTGGGTGTACATCTTCCTTGTCCACTGTCATCTATTGTGTCTCATTTCTTGCATATTTGAATTCTGTTTAGATAATTTATTACTAATCTCCAATTTCACCTGATTCTGTTTTAGATAATTTATTTCTGATCTCCATAGTCACTTGCTTTACACTTGTTACTTGCGCATTCTGTAGATTGTGACATCATGAGAACCTGTTTTATTGTTTGTCATTTCATGAATACTTTATTTATGATTAGTTGTTCTTACAGTAAATTTCTCAACGTTGATGATTGTAGGATGGAATGCTTAAATTCAAAGGCACATATGAAATTATGTCTCCTGATGATATTGGATTAGTACGGTCCAATGAATCCGGTATTGTGCTTGGGAAGCTAAGGTACAAAGTGCTTTTACTAACTGTGATTTCTTTTATTTTCTGTTGCATTGATGCTATCTATCTATTTCTAGTGTTTAACTTTTCCTTACGAGGATGCGCTAGTTTCACTGTTTTTTAAATCACTTAAGTTTGGTTTAGTGCAAATCTTTTCCTACTTGCACAGTAACATGAGTGAAGGTTTCTTATCACTTCTGTGGGCCAAATCAGACAGAAGGGTTACTGTAAAATTCATCTACATGCTGCCTTTGCTGCTGCCACTAGTAAGGATCATCTATCCCCTCCTTGTCATGGGTATCAATCCTGATAGAGCACCAGCCTAGCTCCTTGGGTATATGCCATCATGGTGGGTGTTGCATTTGATCAAACTCAAGGCCAACTAAGGAGAGAAGTAAGGCCTCGGGCTATATCACACACTCATTTTGGTTTAAGATGTACATACTTCAATTGTGAAGAGAAAAAACGATGGGGGATCAAATGACAACACCTTAGCCATCTCACCTACTCATTTTAGGTGGGGCAGCAAGTGGGCCAGACGGCTTGTTGGCATGCTCGGCATGGTAGGCTCGGACTATGCCCAAGCCATGCTGCTTGGGCCTGTGGCCCAAGCCAGCATCGTTCTAAGGCAATGACTTAGGCCTGGCATGTGGGCCGTGCTGAGCACGACACAGGCACGACATGGCCATGTCGCACCTGTGCCGTTCCATTACCCGGTCGTGCGGGCCCATGCCTTGCCTACCCCCGGGCAAAAAATATTTTTTTTTAAATTTAACTTGTTTTGGAGTTTGAATTTTATGATTTTAATTATAAACTTATATTTATGTTAGTAATTATCTAATGAAATTAATGCATAAATAATTAAAATAGATAATTAACCAAAAAATATGATTAAAATGGAATTTTATTTCATTAATCTTAGCAAATTTATTCCTTAAATATCTTTGGATATCATACAAAGTCCGAAAAGAGGGGAGAGAATTCTGACCGTCACTCTCAACTTGTTTTTTGTATTATTTCTTAGAGAATTACGAGTAATAAAAAATTACAAGTGTAAAGAGAAAAAAAATATGAGGATTAATAGTGTAGGAGTTTTTAATTTTCAATCTTTTTCGAGTGAGTTTTCTTGCTCCAGTTCGTCTGCAAGTCCTTGGTTTCTTTCTTCTGTTTCAAGCCAGTCCAGTAGACACACATCTCCAATGTGTTTGTCGCGATTGAGCTCCTCCATTCCGTTAGCACTCTTCCACATGCACTGAAAGTAGACTCCGATGCTACTGTGGACACCAGAGAGATTAGTGTATTGTGGGCCATGTTGGAAAGCATGTTTTCTCTTGTAATTTCCACCAGGTCAATTTCATAATGTTAAAGTAAATTAATATCGGCACTGGCCCTATCTAGATAGTAATGAGGTTCATTAAATAAAGTGTATGTTGTCCTAGATTTTTTGTTACAAAATAAAGTTGATAATATTTTGTTTGTAAGTATCACCATCATCATCAAGACTGGGTTGCTTTGCTATGTGGAAATTTGTTACCATGCATATCTTCAGATGTAGGGTACATAATGTCTAAACATATTTTAATATTATTTCTTAGTTTTTGAACATTATTTGTATAACCCATATTTTTATAAAATAATTTTAAGTATTCCATTCCATCTAATTACACATATGGAAGGTTTGGGAATTGTAGATTGAGTGAGTTCTTTTGTGGCAAATTAGAAGAAGCAATGTGTTCGTGTGATACAATAAATAGAACTTGTAGTAGTTTTCTAATGGTGCTTGCGAAGAACGATATTTTTCTGCCCTTAAAAAAGGAGAAAGCTACTTGCGGCTTGAGAAGAAGCCAGACAAGTATGGATGCATAATAAAAAAATCACAAAAAAATTTTGAATTAAATTTTGCTTAAAAAAATATGTATCTCAATGCTGCAAGCCGAAATTAGAGCTTAAAAGTTGAGATTTGTTTATAAAGAGAGGAGAGAAGGCCAAGTGCGCTTGATTTTTGAAGGAGGATTGAATCGATTGATGAAGCTTGCTTCTCTTTCTTCTAATTCGATTGAGTAGAGTTTGAATCTTGATGAATTGTATTCCTTGAACTTTGTATTAGAGAGTGTAGATTTTTGTAGAGATTAGAAAGAGGAAGAGAGTTATAGTTTGTTTGAGTGTTATGTGAAAAAATAAACTTGGATGAATGAGATGGTATTTATATATGGGAGGAGAAGATTTTTGCAAATGAATTTACAACTCTCAACAGCCATTTTGATTGTTAGGGATGTATTGGCATTTGTTTTGCAGAAAACCCCCACAACAGCTATTTGGTGGGTTTTCTAAAAAAAATTTGCAGACCACCATTAAATGGCAATGACTCTTAGAGTCTTTCTGGCTCGAGTCATGCCCGCGTGTTGGGCCACGTGCCAGCCATGTGCTGGGTCGGGCATGCCGGTAGGCCGCTTGGCCCATTTGCCACCCTTATAACGACTCCAAGAGCCATTGCCATTTAAGGTTGGGGGGAATTTGCAAATTTTTTTTGCAGAAACACCCCAATGGCTATAAACTAGCCGATGGAGGGTTTTTGTAATTTTTTTTGCAAAAATATTCTCCCATTAATAAATACCCCTCATTTATCCAAATTTATTATTCCACACAATACTCAAACAAACTACAACTCCTTCTCTCTCTGTAATCTCTACAAAATCTATTCTCTAAACACAAAGTTCAAGTAACACAATTCATTAAGATTCAAGTTCTCCTTTATCGAATTAAAAGAAAAAGAAGCAAGATTTTGGCCCTCGCTTCCCTCTTTTAACAAGCAAATCTCAACTCTCAATCTCTCATTTCGGCTTGCGGTGTTGAGATACATATTTTTTTAAGCAAAATTTAATTCAGAATTTTTTCGTGTTATTTTTTATTATGGATCCATACTTGTCCGATACTTCTTTTCAAGCTGCGGATAGTTTTTCTCCTTTTTAACAATGAAAGAATATTGTTTTCTGTAAGCACAATTAGAAAACCTCCACAAGCTCCATTTGTTGCATCACATGAACACGTTGCTTCTAATTTGCCACAAGAACTCACTCAATTTACAATTCCCGAGCCTTCTATAGGCGTAACCATTCCTCTAGAGCTTCAAAATCGGATATTTGGAATCTTTTTGAAAAATTTATAGAGGATGGTGTTAAAAATTTAGGTATAAATATTGCCAAAGGCCCTACTCCTTTCCTAAAGGAAGTGGAACGGGTCATCTAAAGAGGCATTTAGGTAGAGCACACCTACCAAATGAGCTCCAATAGACAACTAAACACATTTCGTGGTACTTTAGTAACATTTAAATATAATTCCTTAACAGGTAGAGAACAATTAATTATTTATATAGCATATGCTGAACAACCATTCTATATGGCTGAAAATTCAAAGTTTGAAATTTTTTTTAGAATGACATGTAACCCCGAATTTAAAAAAGTCTTAAGATGAACATGTAAATTCGGCATAATGAAAATATTTAATGATAATAGACAAACATTAATTGCAATTTTAACTTCTTTAATTTATAAAGTTGTCATTACTTCCTATTATTGGAAAGAATTAAATGGCAGTCATTTTTTATATGTAACAACCCATTACATAGATAAAAATTGGTGCATTTGAAAAAGAATAATAAAATTTAGAAAATTTGAATTTCCTAACAATGCACAATCTTTCTCAATCTTTACTTAGTTTTTTTCGGCTTTTGGAATAGAACGAAATTTTTTCTCTATTTCTTTTGATAATGCATTTGAAAATGCGGTTGCAATTGAAATTTTAAAAAATTATACAAAACCAATTTTAGAAGGAAAACCATTTTACATTTAATGTCTTTGCCACATAAGAATCTTGTATGTTTAAGATGGATTAAGTGTGAATGAATCTATAATTAAACTTGGAAACACAATAACATTTATAAAATATATTGGGCCAAAAAGACAAACTTTTAAACAAATTTGTAAAAATTTTGAACTTTCACCAAAATTTTTACTCCAAGATGGTAGAACAAGGTGGAATTCCACATTCAAAATGTTGGATGAGGCAATTAAATGTAGAGATGCATTAAATTTATTTATAGAAATAGAATTAAATTCTTGTATATTGGATCTAGAATGGAATCAATTAATTTGCATTTCTTAAGATAATTCGAAAGTGCAATTAAGGCACTTTCTGGGACTTACTACTCAACCACACACATTACACTATATTATGTAACCGAAATTAGTTTGGTTTTTGATGAAAATAGAAATTACCTCATTCTTGAAGACATTGTTAAGACCAATGGAAACCAAATTTAACAAATATTTTCAAAATTTTTCATATTTACTTTATTTTGCCACTGTTATAGATCCACGTACAAAATTAGATGGACTGGAATACTTAGAATTATTTTATAAAAATGTAGGTTATACAAGTAATGTTCAAGAATTAATAAACGATATTAAAACATAGTATAGATATTATATACTATACATATGATGATATTTATGGTAACAAATCTCCACATACAGTAAAGCAACTCGGTGTTGATGATGATGATATTTCAAACAAAATATTATCAAGTTTATTTTGTAGCAAAAAAATCTAGTACAACACAATTAATTTAATAAACTTCATTACTGTCTAGATAGAGCCAGTGGAGATAGTAATTTACGTGAATGTTATGAAGTTTTTGATATTTTGGTCTAGTGAAAATCACACAAGAAAACATGATCTATGCTTTCCAATATGGCTCGTAATACGCTAAATGCTTCAGTGTCCACAGTAGCATTAGAGTTTGCTTTTAGTGCAGGTGAGAGAGTGCTGACGGAATGAAGAAGTTTAATAGCGATAAACACATTAGAGATGTGTGTATACCTAAAGGACTAGTTTGAAGCAGAACAATGCAGATGAATTGGAGAAAGAAAACTCACCCAAAGAAAATTGAAACTTGAAGATTCCTGCACTATTAGTTTTCATATTTTTTTCTCTTTACACTTGAAATTTTTTTCTTGTTATTTTTTTATTTCTCATAATTCTTTAGAAAGTAATATAGAGAACAAGTTGAGCGTTCCATGTTTTTTGACTTTGTATATAGAGTTGATTACAGTTAGATCCCCTGTAATATTGGGGGTGTGTAACTTAACACCCCTGAAGTTTGAAACTCTCAAAAAACTTCCTGAATTTAGTTATTTTCACTCTCCTTTTTTATTAAAGTGCACTCTTGTCCCTCAAATTCCTATTGGGGTCTGACTGTAATTAACCCTTGTATATATCTAAAGAGATTTATGGAGTAAATTTGTATATTTACTGATAGTCAATGAAATAAAATTCCGTTTTCATCCTATTTCTTGGTTAATCATATATTTTTATTATTTGTGCATTAATTTTATTAGATAATTACTAACATAAGCATAAGTTTATAATTAAAATCATGAAATTCAAACTCCAAAACAAATTAAATAAAAAAATTATTTTTTTCCCGGGGCGGGCTGGCACGGCCAGGCACGAGCATCACCTATGCTCGGCGGGCCGTGCCGCTGGGCCAGTCCCAGGCGCATGCCGTGCTGTGCACGGCCCACGTGCCATGTCTCATTTTTGGTTTGGTTATTCTAGTGCAATGGTTAATCATATGATTTAAATGCTGCTTGCAACAAAAGATAGTAGCACTACCTATTACCTTCTCAGGTTAATTATCAGCAACAAGTTCCAAGTGTAGTAGGTGCAAATTTAAATTATAGATATTTTCACAAAGATTCTTATAGGTTTCTGAAGAAGTTACTTTTAATTTGCCTTTGACATTCATATGTTACCACAGCTTACCTTTTCTTAGCAGCCTTTGTAGAGCTGATCCTTTAAATTAAAAAAGACAAATGCTCTAGCATTGGTTAGGTAAGGCTAGGCTCTAGGAAGAATGTCTATTGCCCGGTGTCTTTTGTTACTGATGAGACACACTACATAGTATGTAACCCTTTTATTGGGTCTATGCAACTTGTAAGTGATTTTTTTTTTCTAAATTAATGAACAAAATAAGTCTACTCATTAATTAATAGAACATTGGAAAAATTACGAAAAATAGCTGAAAACGAAAAACAAAATCTATGTTGCAGCTGGGACAGTAGAGAGTAAGATATTAGCTATAGGCTAAGCAGCAGGGAGCAGCGACGGCAACAATAGTGCTTCAAAAGGGGGAAAAAGATAAGAGAATGGGGACAGAGGAACCAGAAGAAAATGGAGATGGGCAGGAATTAAATCAAAATTTTCTTAGTGAGATATACAATTGCAGAAGTATGTTCATGGAAGAATTTATGGATGAAAACTGATCAAAACTAAATAAAATACCTGCTGCTGGAGGACATTGTCTTGCCAGTGTCCTTGTAGTGTTGTCGGAAGGTGGATGGCTGTCCAAGGGGCATTACTTTCCTCAATCATCTGGGTCGTAGATAGCGGGAATTGAGGGCAAGGTTGACATGACTTGGGCTTTAGAGATTGAGGTTTGGGGTTTATTACGAATTAACTGGTTGGACCAAAATTAGCGAGTCGCAACTTGTTTTAGAAAAAGTTCAAAACCTGCAAGGATGCTGCACTTCAAACGCAAACGTTGCCTTTAAGCAGGCCTCAGAGAGGAGCCTGCTAGGCAGCCCCCAGCGTTTGACTAGATTTTTTTTGGAGCCTGAACACCACTAAATGAGCGTCATTTAAGCTATTCTTACAACATTTTGCTATATACATAATTTAGGTTGACAGCTCAGGCATCTGAAAATATCCTGTCAGGCCTTTAGTCAAGGGCCTGGACTTTGCTTACTGCTTACGTGGCCACTTAATTGTTATTCACAACATTGATACTTTTGCTATAGGTATGATATGGATGAGATAACGGAAATGGTAGATGGGAGGGAGATGGCTCCTGCAAAGTTTGAGTTTCATATAGTCTTTTTCTTTGTAAATATAAATATATATGTATCCACGACTTCCAAAAGCAGCACTTTTCTTTATATTTCAGTTTTAGTGACATTTCTATTGTTCTTTTGTAGCGGTCGTCATGCTTTGAGATCTAAGCTATGCGAGGTAAAGTCTATTTCTAGTTGAATGCTTTAGCCTTCTGTTTCAGGAAGCTTGTAGTTACTACGTTTGCTGATTTTCTAGTATGTTTGAATGCTGACATTATCATTTAAACTTTTCAGCTAGGTTATAATATAGACGGGAAGGAACTAGATGATCTGTTCAAGCGCTTCAAAGAAGTTGCAGAAAAAAAGAAGGTGATATTAAACAGAATTACGTTTGACTGGTTCAATCATTTCTTTACATATTCATTTTCATTTGCCAGTGAGGAAATCTATGCTTTATTGTTAGAAATTAACATCATAATAGCTCATATAATATCTTTGCACGAATCTCTATTACAGATTGCTTTGTATTTTAAGATAATTATATATATCCTAACCCAATTATGTTCTTTCTTTGCTATGTTGTATGATATGACATCCTTTCTCTGAAGATGGTTACTAAGAAGTAATCTCTGAACTGAATTTAGTGTAGGAGTTCACAGACATTAGGATATGCATGCGGAGTATCTGAGGATCCCTGAAACTGGATCACGATTCTAGACTTTATGTTTATTTCCTCGAACCTCCATAGAGTTGACAGTTTGAGTGTGAGCTGTGTACTGGGCATTATCAGTGTTAGCTATCTATTAGCACTCTGTATGAATGCTTTGACTTGAATATCAGACTCTTGGTTTCCTTTAAGTTCACTGAGTCCATATGTTAAACTATATAATTTCCTTCCTTGGATGACCATTACTAGCTTCTCTGGTTGAAACTAGGAATGATAGACCAACCATGGCAGTGAATAACCCTAATGTGAACTTTCTTGAATCTTTATTAGACAATGCATCAAAGCATATAGTAATTTTTTGGGTTGCTACTTGATATCTTAAAAAATGGGTTCAGGGAAAGTAACAATAAGAACAGCATCAACGCCTTTATCCCAAATTTTGGGGCCAGCTATGTGAGTTCTAAATTTTTTATTTTTTATTTATAAAGGATTTGTTTTTGTTATTGTTATTTGTGTTCTTACTTGCCCTGGACCCACTATTTTAGTTTTTAGGAAAATAGAGGGAAAAAACAAGGAGCTCAATCATTAAATATTTTTCATTGATTTATAGCTGTGCATCAGCTAGCCACTTCATTAAGAGTTCTTCTCAAAAATTCACAGGCTAGAAAATTGCCTTTTGCTGAATGAGATAATAGTCCCCAAAATTGTTTCTTTCCTGTCTGAAACTGGAGGGTTGTGTGCATAGTTCCCTATCCCATAATATTCTGTTATCCCATAATATTTTGTTACAAAGTTATCAGTAGAGAGGAGCCATAAACAATGTGTTTTAGTGGTCATCACTCTGAAGTTAAATGATTTTCCTTCTAGAGTGTCATAGATAAGGTTTGTGAAACCTATTCAATACTTCTATATTCCTAGAATAATTCTTCATGGAAAATTACTTCTGCTGTGTGTAGAATATTTGAGGACGTCTCTGAATTAATCTTCATCATTTTTATTTCTCTTTCTATTTTAAAATATATACTGTGATTAAGACATAACTCAAAGTACTAAGTATAGTTAAAATTCCCAGGGATTAGACGCTACTTTAATCCTCTGGGTGTCTTAAGCCTCAAAGAGCAAATATAATTATTGAACAAACATCAGATTGAATATATAAATGCAAATAGGTTCAGTCTAACCATATTATAATGTATGGATGAAAATGTAATATATGGAACACAAGTTTTTTGCTTTAGGGAACCTTTTGGAAGTCATTGATTGCCCAACTCAACCATTTGATCATTCTTTTTGTGACAGCGTGTATCAGATGATGATATAGAAGCACTGATTTCAAATGAGTTTTTTCATCATAAAGTCGTTTGGTCCCTTGGTGATTTACAGGTGGGTTTTAAGGTAACTTATAGTTCTGCTACTGAAACTAATACATATATCAATTAGATTATGTTGGATTTTCGTGGTTTGTAAGTGCAGGTTACGACCGGAACCCTTGGCCTCTCCACAGCAACTGTGAAGCTCCTCAATGCAGATGATGGAGAGAAGATTGCATGTTCGGTAGGAACAGGTCCAGTTGATGCAGCATATAAAGCTATTGATAGCATTGTGCAGGCATGATCGAAAATCCTAATTTTTGTTTTCATATATAAATAGTTGCAGTCCACTGTTTTTTTTCAAAAAATTCATAGAAATATGGACTTTCTTTCTGACAACTATCTTCCAGAAATATACCCATCAACAGAATAGTAAGCACATTTATTGCATAATGAAATAAACCGTGGTAAAGATCAAGCTCCTTCCTTTTTGGATGGTATTAGTTGGTAATATGGTATATTCAGTGTTAGCTACCTCGAATGCAATACTGGTATGAAATAGAGTAAATTAAAGTGTCGAGAGTCCTTTTTTCTTTTTCTAAAGTGGTGCTTAAAAGCATGATACCCGTATTAAACTCATTTATGTACGATTTCTGTCCATATCAAAGAAGGCATCTTCGACTGTATAAATCAGGGCTTTGCAGGATCTTTAATACAGAAAGTGTCAATTTAAGAAACCTTTTCAAGTGTGAAAGCATATCTAGCTTGAGCTGCACTACTTTTCTTTTCCTATGAATGCACCACTCTAAATAGTAACATTAACTTTTTCTTTTCTGATAAGGATGACCATACAAGGGGACAAAACTTTCTCGCAACTTAATAGCAAGGATTGCTTACTCTATGCGAGTCATGTGCTGCTACTATAGAGAATTTGGCATCATGCTTATGTCAATATGATCACCGTGTAACTCCATGTTACAGAACTGGTTCTTTGAATGACCGTTGGTGTTAGTCAACTCCTCATCATTCTTTTGGGGAATAAATGAATTCAGTATAGTAACAGCATTTTTGCTTATTTGTACCTCAGATTTTAGTTTTTTAGTTTTATCTGTGTTATAGAATGTTTAGAATTTTGTTGTTGAAAAGAAACTATCATTAGCACCTCTTTTACAGATTCCAGTAACTCTTCAAGAGTACTCTATGAGTGCTGTCACAGAAGGTATCGATGCAATTGCCACAACAAGAGTAGTCATTCATCGAGATAGCAGTCATACATCTACCCATGCAACAGGAGAAACTGTCCTCCGTGCTTTTAGGTGTCGTTATCTTTTGTATCTTATTGTTAGCAAAAATTCTGAAGTTCATATCTCATCATTGATATCTTTCTAAGTTCTTTGTACACCTTGGTATCTGTCATTCTTGCAGCGGAACCGGAGCAGATGTGGATGTTGTGGTTTCTAGTGTCCGAGCTTACTTGAGTGCTCTAAACAAAATGTTGGGTTTCAGAGAGAGGTCTGTAGAGGAACGAACAGTGAATAAACAGGTTATGGTTGGGAGCGTGTAAGACTACAGTTTATGAGAAATCGGCGGTGTTCAATGGTGAAGCTAAAAGCAAATGCCACTGGAATCTCAAGGTTAGCTTTTCATCTCATATTACTGTTTCAAAACAATAGGTTATGCCCATGATAGCTTCTTGCCCATTTAAGTCAGTTAACTTGTAGCGATAAGCTTCTTTGTAGCACATTTTTTTGGTTTAGAAAACTAAGATTTGTTGAATTTTATATATTCTTCAGGAGGGAGTGGATTGTATGCAAAAATTATATGGTCAGGGAACTTTCTACAACAGGTATACTAGTCAAGAACTAAACAAATTCATTGTAAGAAACAGAGACTGCCACATACCATGGCCTATTGCCCGGCAATTTTGTGTAAATCTTGCTTTGAAATGAAAGGTATTCTTCGAGATGCTCGATGCCTCTAGTATGCATAACTGTTGTTTGAAAAAAAGCGATTCAAGCTTCAAGATAACATCTACAAGCAACATTTATGCAACAAAGACGCGAAAGGCACAACGGCATTCTAAATTCTATGTTTCCTCATGTACATAACTAACACTACTCATTTCCATATTTAGCTTAAAACTTTGAAAGATATGTTGAAGCTCAACTGGTAACATGGGGAGTCAAGGTGTGGGCGTCGGAAGGCTGAAGACATATGGTAGAGTCATCGCTTAATATTTACTTGTAACTTGCACATCTATCTCCTGCTTCCTACTATTTTCTGTTCCTGTTAATGGTATCCTGAATTTAGAGAAGGGATGAAGACTTACGGCTTAAGATCAGTTAGTAAAACCGTATCGATTTCTCACCTATTTTGTCCCCTGCTTCCACATTAATGAGAGAGAATGAGAAATGGCCATAATTTTTCTGTCAAATCATAAGCAAGAATAAGTAAAGCAGAGTGATCGGTCTACCAAAAATCTTACCAAGCAAATATCAGGAAAATAAAAGTGTCAAGACCAATGCAAGACCATCAATCATAGTTTCTGTCATTTCCAGCTCTCTAACGCTCAATCTACCAAGAGTGTTGACAATTCAATGATATGATCAGACTCTGAATTGTAAAAGTCATGATTCGGTCCAAAGAGAGCGGAAAAATGACGTTGAAGTATAGGTTTCTGAACTAATACCTCATTGCAATATATGCGAGGAATTCATGAGGAGTATCAGTAATAAAAAAAATTAATTGAATTGCACTGAGATACGAGATGATTGTATAATTTATTATCACTTAACTTTAAAACTCTTAATTTATAACTTATTATCACTTAACTTTAAAACTCTTAATTTAGTTCCTGAACTCTTAATGGTATTAGTCAACCGTTTGTTACTTTTATTTGTTTAAATTAAATTGCACATTTTCTTTAAAAATCATAATATATCATCTTCTCCCTTAAACACACCCTAAACCAAAATCCTGAAAATTTTCATAAAAAAGTGCAATTTAATTTAAATAGGGATGAGAATAATAAATTGTTGACTAAAACCATTAGAAATTTGGAAACTAAACTGAAAATTTTAAAGTTAACTTTTTTTTTTGTTGCAGTGAAATATGCAGTTAACAAAAAGAAAAAAATTTATAAGAAACCTAGACATCTTGTTGAGAAGAAAAATCTTTTCAGTCAAATGGTCACTGTGCTTGTCCATCAGTCTAGCAAGAGTCCTTTAGATAACATATACGGAAATTACGGCACAGGGATGAAATATCTTGATTTGTATGTCAAAAACTACTTCAGTGACATGTATAATTTGTGATTTAACAAAACAAATAACTGAAAATAGAACTTGTTCAAGAATTTTTTTTGCTTCTGCATGATCTTTAGGTGCACCCACTGGTTGTAATTGCCATCGCTATGTGAAGGTAATCCTCGAGAAATCTATTGATATCAACGATTTAGAAAATATAAATATAAATATGGGTAAAAATAGGCTCCCCTCCATTAAAGATTGAGGGCCATTGGAATTTGCATTTGGGACTAGAACTTCCATGTTGAGCCATTGTTTGTATCTCAACAGGAGAAACAAAGGATACAACAATAATTTTTTGCTCATGTCATTGGCTGGTACATGCCTACCACAACCTTCTTTCTTTATCATATCTTAAGACAGATAGATAGTAAAAGATGAAAAATTTAAGCACAACATAAATTTAAACATAAAAGTCACTTTAAAATTATCACTGTTAAATTTAAAGTGACAAGGGACAAGAATTGTAACATAAAAAAGTTTAAAGTGACAAGGGACAAGAATTGTAACATAAAAAGGTAAGTTAAACAGAGCTGATGTTCTCAACAAAAGTCAAGTAAGGTCGTGGATAAACCATAGTAATTAAAGTGAAGCACAAGATAAATTGTTACCCTATAAAAAGAATATTTATCGTAATTATGTACAAAGTTTTTTATTAAGATAAATGGTGGGAATATCCCTTCGTATTTCATTATCATTAACTAGATCATAGTTAAAGGGGCTTGGTTTTACTTAATATACATGTGTGTTCCGACTATTACATATAATATTACATCAAAAGCTACAATGCTATTCACTTGACATATAGGATTTGTTTGCGTCAAAGATTTTGATTTCAAACCATTAAATTCAATACCCTCAGATTAAATCTAATTATATCATAATTATTTAGTTGAATTTTGAGTTCTTAAAGAAAATTGTCAAATTAATATTAAAGCTAATCAATAAATAACATGCATGAAATTAGATTTCTAAGTTATAAAAATTAAAATATAAAATAGAAACAAAAGATTATGAGAAATTCTACATGAACCCACCTTGTTTCTAAGTACGCTCACTCGTCTAGTTTATTGTAAACTATAATATGGATGTACTTATATTTCCTCCTCTCCAACTTATTAACTTTATTATGAAAATCGCTCTTTCTCCTTCTCTTAGTCTCAACTTTAATTATCAAAATAAAAAATAATACATTTTATTTTTCGAAATCTAATCTTAAATCCTAATCTAAATACAAATTCTTATTGGAATTTAGAAGTACGATGGGAAATTCAAAAAGATTTGAAGAGAGAGATTGAGAGAGAGAAAACAAGGACAAAATGGGAATAGTGTACTTAGTAAAAACCTGTACAAAATGAAAGTGTACTTAGTAAAAACCCTGTGCAAAAGTGGACGCAAACCCTCGAAACGTCGCCAGCCGGAGTATCCCCAAAGAATATTTTCCCAAAGGAGTTTGCTTTTTCTTTTATGTGCATATGCTCTCCTTTATTTTCCAAATTCCAATTCCCTGTTAATTCTAGCGATATTAGTAAAAGAGGAAAGATAGGGGTTCGGGAGTCAAATGATACTTTCTATGACAATGTTTTTTCTGGAAATTTTTTATTAACATTTTGCAAATACTAACAAATATTTAGTTCTTAGTTTTTTTTTTTATTATTCTAATGTGAATCTTAAGTTTAATTCTTAATTATTGACTCGAAAACTTTAGTGATCATGAATCTTAGTACATTGGCAAGTTGATGAAGTGTTTAGTGCTCCTCATATAATTTTTAGCATATATTTTGACTATTCTCTTTTAATGTTATTTAGTATGCTATTGATGAATACTGCATAATATTAGTCTGTTCTTATGGTTATTTGAATTTGAACAAGTTTGAAGCTGATGGAGTTCCCTTCGGAGCTTTGATTTGATTGTAATCTTTTTTTTTTGCTGCAGCAATAAGAAAGAAAATACAACCTCTTGTCATTATACCAATTGATGTTTTATTTTTACTATAGACAACATGCTATATGTTGCGCATCCAGTCTAAAGATCAGGTCTCACATAAAACCTAAAATTCACTATCACATAAACTAATGGATTGGGACACCAGTGTGGATGCCAGTGCCCTAGTATTAGCGGTATAAATGAGAGTTGGTGCTGACTGTAATGTCCCACTATCCAAAATAGAGATAGCTGAGTCGTTCGGCAATGTGTGATAACACTACTAGTATTGAATTAAACAGTATAGTTACGTCACAACAGAATATAGCCGATAACAGTTAACAAATAGAGAAATATCTCAATTCAAAATATTATAATTGCCATCAAATAAAATCAATGGGAAATTAGCTACCTAAAATATATCTAAAGCTATTAAATATGGTCTCAAGTAAATTTGATAAATACGCTATAGACATGTATTACATATTTAAATAAAATCTTTAAACTAACGTCTATCTAATAAAACTACTAAAATTCAACAGTTAGTCCAGTAGCTCCACCTGCTCCTAAAAATAAGCTAGGTTATAATCTTTTTCTAATGGGACTATCTTTAAATCTGGATCTGTATTTGGTCATGTAGAACTAGAATTGTCAATAAAGCAACCAATAACATAATAGTAAAATAATATGGAAACTAGTATATAGTGTCACATAAATCAAATAAATAAACCAGTGTGAATGTTGTTAGGTCTTTAAATACGTGTTTTATTATAGTCATTTTATTCTAATTATTTTTATTATGGTATTTGGAAATTCAATATAGTATAATATTAACAAGTCTAAATGTATTCCCGTTGCGAGAAAATGATAATAGTAAAATCGGTGTTTGATTGGAGCCTATTCCAAACCTTTCTATATGGAAAATATTGGCAATATGATTGAAGCATATCTTGAACCCTCCTTTATGGAGTTAGTGACATAGTTACATTCAACCATTAAATTATATTAATCCCTAGTTTTTTTTTCCAAAACCCAATATTTATTCACTTTAGTTCAATCTTTCTGTCAATTTTAGTACTATGAGTGAATTGATGATAGTTATTAGATAAAGTAGTATTTAGTAACAAATCAATAAATACAGTATAATAGTTTAACGAATTTATCTCTAATTATACAGTTTATCACTTTAATACTTTTAGTATTAATTAGTATTGTATGAAATATCAGTTCAGTTTTCATGAAGTTAAATTGCATAAACAATTGAAATAATAGTTTTAGTCATTGATTATAGTAGTTTAGTTATTAATTATATCATTGAAAATGGTTACAAATTGATCAGGAAAATCAATATCCATTGTTGTCAGCCTAAACCACCAATGTGATTATCGATAGTTAGTTTTAGGTTGGCTCAGTTAATGAGCCACCAGTAGAATTACCGATGGTCTCATTGATGGAGTCACCATTTGACCTCATTTATCCAAGACCTTTGTATGGTCATTATTTTTCAATGAAAATTTTCGTTTGTTTTTTTGGCATTAAATTCTAAACATCATTTTTAACATTCTCATGTATTAGAATATATAAAAATTACACTTTAATCTATAATCTATCACAATCTCTCTTTTATCACAATCTTTTCAATAAGAACATATCTTTACAAATAAAATGTAAAATTTGAAAATAAACCACATCAAAACATTAAAAATAGTAAATAAGAATATGATATTTAACATGATTACAGTGAGTTATAAACTCACATAACAAATAAAACTTATACTTTAATCCAATAATCTATCGAGATCACTTTAATATTAGTTTTCAGAAAAAAAATATCTCTATAAAAATACTTTATATGATTTAAACAATAAAATCATATAAGAACAGTAATTTAGAACATAAAATAAGATCTCTAACATGTTTAAAATGAGTTAGAAACTCATTAGCCTTGAATGAAGAAAGATCTAAAATATGATGTCGAAAAGTGTCATAAAATACCAAAAGTATGATATGAAAAACCTAGAGCTACAATCCTCCTTCTCTTCTTTCTCTTCTCTTTCTCTTTGTTCTCTTTTCTCTCTTTTCTCTATATTTTTCTATGTTCGGTAAAAGAGAGGTTGCAGCTAAGGATTCCTTTTTAATAGGAAATTTGGATATTAATTGATTTTTCCATATTAATCAAAATAGAATTATGGAAACCATATCAAATTAAATCCCATTAATTAGATAAGTGCTAGATTCACTTTATTTAGGCTAAATCTATTTTACTTTTCAACTCTGAGCCTAGTCTATTTAGTTGGTGTAGGCTTGAGTTGGGTCCTATAGATCAAGGGTTTGAATCATGTTGTAATCTATTAAATAAAATCAATTAATTCACTCTTTTTATTTTACCTGAAAAATTCTTTTTAAACACAACAAAATTATTTTTAATAAATAAAAAACCTTAAGGAGAATGCACGTTACACTGATACTAGTACCCAAGGACACTGATGCCCTATTAAGCTTTCAGTGTCTTTGCAGCAATTGAGTTATTTCATAATTTAAATCCTGGTCGTTGATTGGTATTTGTAGTAGATCTCACAAGAGTTATCTAAATCCTAGAGATAGAGAAAAAATGACTTCTTCAGAGTTATTGTAGCTATCACAAAAACAAAATTCACTGCTAAGTCAAAGAGAAAAGAAACTGCTAGGGTTTCATAGAGATGCAGGTGGGCTGAATTCGGTTTTAACCAAAAAAATTAATTAAAACTGACTAAATTGATAAAACTGAACCGAATCGATGAGATTCGGTCTATTTCAGTATCAATCTTAAAAACACGAAATAGACTGATATGTTTAATTCAATAAATTAAAAAAATGCAAAAATTATGAAATTGGATGAAAGAGAGAAATATTGATGTTCAAATTTGTTCTCATTCTCTAGTAGAACAACTACTGTTTAAATTTTATTTTATTTTATTTTTCTTAGGTCAACCAGTATTCAAATTTTATTTTTCCTTGGATCAATTCACTATAGCAAAACCTAATAAATCTAACTGAGCTAACTTTGTTGGGTTCGGTTTGGTTTCTGTACTTGTTTTAGTTTTACTGACTTCAATAAAAATCAATGGATGCCCACCTCCATGTAGACAACGAAGCAATTGTGAAGGAAAATAGAGATCAGGCAAACTAGATCTTGTGGAGAAGATCAGTGTTGAGATGACATGCTCATTGAAGTGTCATTTACTTGGGAGAGATTGGTAGGGGCTTTTAATATCTTTTTATAATTTGTACTCTTAATTGTTAGATATGTTACTAAGAGATGTATAAGTAGTTGAGAGTATGTGAGCTTTTACTCTAATTGTGGATTGTTATTTATGTTGTGAATTTTTTTGTAAGGATTCTCCACGTTAATACTTTGGAATTTATGTTCTTGTTATTTTTCATCTGTAGTATTAATTGTTGTGTATTTAGTCGTTAATTTTGTTAATTCTATAAAGTTCCTGATCGAGTGTGCCAAATCCAAACAGTCTAGTATTAGAGCCAGTTTGACTAAGGAAGATGGAGAATACAATAATTACATGATCTCTCTCTCAATAGAAGTAGTTGGACTATTTGGAAGCCCCGAATGCAAGATTTATTATTCAAAAATCTCTTGTACTCTAGGAGAGGTTTTAGCCAAGCCAGAAAGGAAAGTCTACAGAAGTACGAAGAATGTTAGATTGTAAGGTTGTATATTTCATTAGATAGTGGTTGGACGATTTGGTATTCTACCATGTATCCATAGTAGAGTCAACATACTCACCATGGAAGATCCTAGAGAGTCCCTACGAGTGGAAGACTGCAACAAATAAGTCATTCTTAATTTAAAATTTAATGAATCTGAAGTAAAAGACTGCAACTAATAAGTCATTCTAGTTTCAAAATCTAGTTAATCTGAAATACCAAAAAGATAGTTTCGTTGAAAAGCACTTGAATAAAGTAAAGAACATTGTTAATAAGCCAACATATATGAAGATCACCTTAAATGAGGAGATACAAGTATTTATGTTGCTAAGTTACTTTCTTGATAGGTGGAAAACACTTGTGGTGTCATTTAGTACTCAGTGCCTAATAGGAAATTCATAATAAGTTTGGTGATAAATTTTCTTGTAAATACAGATATAAAATTAAGCAGTTCTTGGAACATCACAAGGAGAGACTCTAGTTTCTGAAAATTGAAAAATCGTTGAACAAAGAGAATGATCATAGATATAAGTCCACAAGCAAATCATAGTTGAAGAAAGATGTATTGCGCTATAACTGTCACAAGAAGGATTACTATGTATGAGATTGCATATTAATGACTGACAATAAAGTTTTAGAAGACGAACGTAGGAGAAAGAAAGTTAGTAGATGAGAAGATGAAAGTCCTAGATGACGTTGTCCCTAAAAATTATTAGTTGTATATCAACATGATACGTCATGACTTAGATGGGATCATAGATTCAGAAGCATCTTTTCATAACATTTTGAGTAGAGATATGTTTGTGCCATATCGTAGTAGAAGAGTTTGGTTTATAAAGATGAGCAAAGAAGGCATATCAAAGATTATTGGCATGGGTAATGTACATATTGAGATTGATATAGACTATAAATTGGTGCTCAAGAATATCGATATGTTTTAGATCTTAGTCTAAATTTAGTTTTGACAAAGAAGCTAGAAAATGCATGTTGCAATGTAAAGTTTGATGGTGGAAAGTTAAAATTGAACAGAGGTTCATTGGTTGTATCCAAGGAAAGCACATGTGCGGCTTTCTATATGTTGCAGACAAAGATATAAAGATCCAAGGTGAACCTGATTGATCATAATTCTTCTAGAAACTAGTGGCACAAACGACTTGGAATTTTAGTCAAAATAGCTTAGAGAAGCCCTTGTCATAGGGGAATATCTGCCATACTTGAAGAACACCCAACTCAATATTTATACTGACTGTTTAGCAACAAAGCAATATATAGTCAAATTTGCAAAAAATATTGCACCATCGAAGAGGACTTGTGCATTGAAATTTGTTCACATGGGTGTAGCTGATCATATGAATGTAAAGTCGCTTGGAAAAGCTTGTTATTTTGTAACATTTATAAATGATTATAAAGTTATGGACCAACATGATTAATGATAGTGACAACATGGAGTTGTGTGAGAGACATGATTGCCACCAAAGAGATGAGTATACATGCCCATTTTGAGAAATACTTTTGATCATATGATTAGGCATGAAAGAGAAGTTCCGAAAATACTGCAGCAAAATGGAATTGCAGAGATGATGGATCACACTGTTTATTAAAGGATGTAAGGTATATGATTTCACATGCAAAGTATCGAAGAAATTTTAGGGTGATGTAGTGCATATAATAGTGACTGCATAGACATGAAGGTTACGGAGTGGGTATGAACATAGAGAAGTTTAAAATACAATCATACAAGGACGTCCGATTGTCGAGCGTTTGCTCACTTCGAATGACGAGTGGTATAAACTTGATATTAAGCGTAGATCATATTTATATATTAGAACTCACATAATTAGTTTGGGTACAAGTTATGGCATCTAGAAGTGAAAAAATATTTTGTAATAGAGATGTAATAAGTATGAAAGACCGGATAAGTCTTCTAGTGATGAAAAGCCTTCTAGTGATGATGATAATATCGACGATGACATTATTAAGCCCTCTCTAGGAGAAGGAAAAGTACAAATAGTTGCAATTGATAATGAAGCTCTAATAGGAATATTGATCAACGTGATATGGACAACAGAATACAATGGGTACCAACAATGCCTCCGAAGTTACAGAGATTATCAAGATCACCATCCTTCAATGAGATATAATATCGAGGAGTACATTTTTCTCATAGATGCAGGTGAATCAAAAATCTACCACAAAGTTGAGAATAGATTTTAGAGACAAGTATAGCCCAAGGTAATGCGGATAAGATATATTTTTTTAATGAATAATCATACTTACAACTTGGTGAAACATCCCAATGGCAAGAGAGTTTTGAAGAACATCTAGGTGATCAAACTAGTCGAAAATGATCAAAACCTAGATACAATGCAAAATTAGTTGTAAAAAGGCTTCAACCAACAAAAGGGATTAGACTATCAGAAGATGTTTTTATTAATTGTTAAAATGTCAATAATCTGAGTGATACTCGAAATAGTAGTAGTTTCGATTTTGAAATTAAGTAGTTAGATGTGAAAATACATTTTTTGCATGGGGATTTACATGAAGAGATCTACATAGAGTAACCAAAAGTATTAGCAAAAACGGTGCATAGAGAAGCTTGTATGTAGGTTGAATAAATGTCTGAATAGTCTCAAACAAGCTCTTTGCTAGTGGTTTTGCAAATTTGACTTTTTTATGAAAGATTGTGTTTATGTTTGATTAGTTTTGAGTTATTGTGTTTACATGATATAAGATCTTCATGAAAACTGAATCTCCAACTTAGAATTCTAGAAACTTTTACTGAGTATCAGTCCACTTTTTTTTGTTGGTCTTGAGTTGCCTTCAAAATTTTTTGAATCATGTTGATTTTTTTGCATCATGTTTATGTTTGATTAGCTTTGAGTTATTGTGTTTACATGAAATAAGATCTTCATGAAAACTGAATCTTCAATAGAAACTTTCACTGAGTATCAGCCCACTTTTTTTTGTTGGTCTTGAGTTGCCTTCAGAATTTTTTGAATCATGTTGATTTTGTTACCGTATGAGCCATCACTTTGAGACCAAATAGCTTCTTCTCTTCAATATCATCCCAATAGACTCGTAATCATTCTTTCCATATAAAGCTTTAAATAGTATCATCTTGAATACTTGCTTGGTAGTTGTCATAATAGGAAAACTCTTACAAGATGTAAATGATCCTCCTCAAGCCTTTAAAGTCCAGTATACAAGTCGGAAGCATCTTCCAACGTCTCGATTGTCATATCTGATTGTTCATCTGTTTCTAGATGATAAGTACTAATTAAATTCAAGCGAGATCTCATACTCTCCTAAAGACTTCTCCAGAAATGCGATCTGAATCTGGTATCTTGATTTGAAGCTACACATATTAGATACCATACAGTATCTTGGTGGAAATTTTCGTTTATTGAGAATCATTTTTCATAAAGAGAGATCCACATATATAAACTACAAAAGAAATAAGACGTGACTTTCACAGAGCTGTACTTTATTTTAATAAAAAATGAGACGTGATCTTTGATTCGTGAATGAAACTGAAGTGTGAATCTCTTTCTCTAGAGTGGGCCTTGCAGGGTCTCATCATCGCACCCAAGCATATTATGCAAACAACAAATATACCATCACAATAAAGTCGCGAATTTAAAGTTTGAGATTCACAGTCCAACAAACCTGCGAATCTAAATTTTGAGATTCGCATTCTAGTTGCAGTCCGAAGGAACCGCGAATCTAAAATTTGAGATCTGAGTTCCAGTTATAATCCAAAGGAGCTGTGAATATAAAGTTTGAGATCCGCGTTCCAGTTGTAATCACACAAAAACTGTGAATCTAAAGTTTGAGATTCACATCCCAGTGATAGTCTGAAAGAACTGTGAATCTAAAGTTTGAGAGTTGCACTCTGATTACGATTTAAAGTAAATGCGAATCTGAAGATTGAGATTTGCATTTTGTTTTTTAGTTACGATCCAGATGATTAAAAATACCGGTTACAAAATTTGGAGATTTAATACAAATCCACCAAACTAAAAAGCGAGAAAATAATTCTCAGATCGTGGAGGCCAATAGTTGAACAGTTATATCAACTCAAAAGTCTCCAAATCTCTATAAATAGCAGAAGCTTAGTCAGAAAATGCATCGGGAGATTAGTATAAAACAAGAGCTATTTTCGTTTAAGTGCTAATGCTACTAAAAACTCAAAATTTTCTCCAACTAAATTTTTATATAGAGTGTCAATAGAGAGCAGGATCGTTCTTCACAGCTACTATGGAGCCAAAGTTTTAAAAAAAGAGGGAATTAGATTTTTCTTATGTTCTGTAAACGGAAAACCGTTGAAATTGTAATCTTTCATTGAAAAAGTTCAATAAAAAATCATTTACAATTTTATGGCAAAAAAAAAAAAAAAATTGACGACTCCATTGGGGAAACCTATCATCACTGATGATAAGGTTGTAACTCAATATGATAATATTCCAATTGGCAAGAGGTCGAATCACTCATCATTGAATTTGACCAGGAGAAATATGAAGAATTCATCTCCTCTGGCTCCATAAGCGCTAATTCCTTACGGAAATGCTGTAAGATTTATAACAACTCAGCCTCTAAAGAGATTTCGAAGACGGGAGTTCAATCAAAAGACGCCTTAGATCACTCTGGTCTCAAGGGAGAATCATCTCCTTCATCAGCTCCAAGACTCAGAGTTTGTTCCAACCAAGACCTATGAGGATCTCCTCGAGAAAATGGATCCCCATAATAACAAGGGAAAACGACCATTTTCTGATTGTCAAAAAAATAACTCAGAAAACAAAGTTTCTCTTACCCGCACGATAAGAAGGAACTTACGAAGAAATAGGGCTCATGCTTTCTGCAGAGCTATGAAGTAATAAGAGCCTGTTGAACAACAGTAGTGAGGACGTACAGTTCAAGTATGAAAACCAAAAGCGAAGTGGTGGTTTCAGATGACAAAAAGAAAAATCAAGATGCAGATGGTTTTACTCATGTTTCTTACAGAAAATACCATACACCTACCAAATTTATTTATAATTACAAATACGGAGTTTACTTTCATGTTCCACAAACCAGGTGAGGACCCCACCTGCATGCCTTGAGAGATAAACGTGATGTTCAAGATCGTGTTTTTACAAATAGATGTAAACCGCAAATTCACGTGCTAACAGAAAAGCACAGTTTTCAAAAATGCGCTTCTAAAGAAGAACCAACTTTTAAAGCTCGTGTTCCAGAAGTTCACCCATCCACTACTATAGCTAAAGTAAAATTTACTCCTGCACTTTTCAAAGAAATAGTAACTCCTATCCCGAAGATATCATTTGGAGGCAATTACACCTCCATTAGCAAAACAATGAGCTCTAATACAAGAGACCTCAGGGAATTTCTCAATAAAAAGAGAGAAAAATCCCGAATGTCTCATTGTCATTGTGAGCAGTTGATCAATGTAGTGTCATTGCATTGCCAATGTATGGTGGTTCCTGCTAAACAATCAGTTTTCAACTGACTTACGACATCTTCGTCTCAACCATAAAAAAAGAGACGACGTAACAAGAAGGAATTTCTGAGTCTGAATACCCTGAAGTATCATCTAATATGATAAGTTTTGGGAAGAAAATGAAAAAGAAAACAAAGAAATTTCCTAGAAAAGATTCCTCTGATTCCGAACATTCTTTAGGTTTGAAGAGTGTATTCAGTGAGATGCGGGGTGTTTTTCAGAACATCCGAATCAGGAAAGGAGTAACAACGCCATTAAACTACAGACAAATGGTTGGAGTCTCTTCTGATGAAAAAGACGCAGTAAATTCAGCTGTGACTGAGTCTCAGACATCGGACTCATTTTTTGAAGACTCCGTATTCGTGTATATGGCGCAAAATATTCCAGAAGAATTCATGAGGAGGATTGATGAACAGGATAAGACCATCTAACAACAGCAAAATACTATCAATGAAATCAGAGATATACTTTATGTCTTGTTGGACTTGGAAAAAGCAAGAAGAAATGATAAAGGAGAATCTTCTTCCAAAGCTTTACGCAATCCAAGAAATGGCAAAGGGAAGAATACAAAAGAATCATCTCGCGTTCCTCCTAGGGATGAGAATGAAAATAATGAGGATTGTCGTGAAGAAGAAGATAATCGCTATGTACACTCCCATCATCAAGAAAGAGATCCGAATCAAGAAAAAAATGCAAACACTGTTTGGTTGGAGAGTTTTCAAAATCAACTTGATACTCTCATGCATAAGAATGATTTGCAAGAGTTAGGGGTTATAAGACCATATCCAATAGAATGGAGAAGTATACCATTTTCGGAGAATTATAAACCATTGAAGCTCAAATCATTCGACGGTAAGGGTCGCCAAATCAGCATCTTTACTATTTCAAGTCGCAGACGGGATATTTAACTGGAAATGATCCGATCATTATATGAGTCTTTGTTAGTACCTTAACAATTCTAGCATTTGAATGATTCTGAAGGTTGGAATCGGGAACTATCAATTCGTGGAATGACATTGAAAAAGCCTTTCTAACAAGGTTTTATGAAGATGATATGAAAGTTTTAATGCCAACACTCTTGGCCACAAAGCAAAAGAAGGAGAATCAGCTCGAGATCTTATAAAAAGATTTAGAAATAATTATCTAAGATGTTCGCATGGGATGCTAGAGAAAACATTGGTAAAAACTTGCCGACACAATCTCTCCACCAAAAGTCTTGCTAGAATGGGGGCTGTAAAGTCTTCTACTTAGAAAAATCTTTCGCTACAAGCTGAAAAAGCTGAAGAAATTACACAAAGGTTTGAAAAAGAAGAAAAACCTAGGCAGAATAATAATTCTAGATCGTAACAGTCTTCTCAATCTAAGGAACATAAAGAGAAAGAGACAATGGCGACTGAGACACTAAATTCTACAAAGTTTTTTTTTCCAAATAATCCTTTATAATCGCGGTTTTCTTAGAAGTAATATTCTTTTAAAGATGAGTATACTAATACTATCTTCGATCTACTTATGACTAAGAAAATGCTGAAGCTACCAGAATCCAAGCGGCCTGATGAATGATCCTAATTATTATGTGTATCATAGGATCATTAATCATCCCACTCAAAATTGTTATATCCTTAATAATAAGATTTAGGCTCTTGTGGATACTAAGGTCATCAAATTACGAGAAGATCAGAAGAGAGTAACCACGAATATGGTAACTATCAGATTCAGAAAAACTCCAGAATGAATAGAGTCGATTGTTTAAGACGGAGTTCAGTCCATTCCCTGAGGCACAATAAGGATTGTAAATTATGATCCTCATCAGTAACAAAAGAAAGGATTACATCATTTTGAAACTTCAAAAGGAGAGATAACGTGGGTACATCCAGATCTTCTTGAAGACATGCAATGGATTTCAAATTCATCAAAGAAAAAATCAAAAGGAAAGATTTTTTACTTCCAATATTGTTACTACAATTCTTGAGGATGATGCAGAAATTCCCTCTCTATCAGATTCAGAAGAAGAGCCAAAATATTCTTTAGCAGTTAACATGGATCAATCAAAACCTTCTAGGACTCGTTCAAGTAAAGAATACTTAAAAAATTATGATCAATTAGCAAAACCTCAGCTATCTCTAGAAAAGAATAAGCCAAAAGAGTTTAAATTTGACAAAGCTCTTAAAAGCAAAGATAAAAAGCCCGCATAAAGTTCTAAAAAACCTTTCAAACTTGATGTATTGGTGGCCAATATTCCTGCAAGAATTACTTTGTATGAGCTCATAAAGTTCTCTAATGCAAACTAGAGAAACTTTAAGAGAAGTTCTGCAAGACTCTGAAGTTCTTGGCTCAAATTCCAGAAACATCTGAAGAAGAAGAAGTTTGTACAGTATGCCATCAAATTTCTAAAAAGATTCCTTGCATAATTTTCTCGCCAGAAGATATTCAAGTAAAAAATAATAAGTATCATCGTCCTTTGTATTACGAAGGATATATAGGGTCATTAGAGATTGATCGAATTCAAGTTGATCCTGGATCCGCCCTAAGTGTTATGCCAAGAAGGATGCTGCAATATCTTGGGATCCCAATGAGTAGATTAGCATCAACAAACACTACAATTTTCGGGTTCAATGCTAATGGTAGCAGACCACTTGGCAAAATAAAGTTGAAATGTCAGATTGGAGACTTGAAAACAGAGGTCACATGCTATGTAATAGATACTGACATGTCTTATAATCTTCTACTCGGAAGACTGTGGATTTATATCAATCTCATCATTTCTTCTACACTTCATCAATGCATGAAATATATAGACAAAGATGGGAATGTGAAGATCCTAGTGGCAGAAAAGTAACCCTTTAAAGAAATAGAAAACTACTTTACTAACGCATTGCTATACCAAGATACATTTGATGCAGCCAAACAACTTGCTCCAGAAGAATCTGTAGCGGCAATGAAACTGATACTGAATCAAGATCCAAAAATTCAAAATCCGATAATGAAATCTAGTAATAGATTCCATTGTAATAAGTCTTGAAGGCCTTGATGTAAATGACACTGCCAATTTTGATGGTGAGTAAATAATTAATGAAGATATAGAGTTTGCTTATTTTTTTTGTGTTGATTCTGAACCCTCAAGTACTAGTACTGATGTGGTCAGTGATCACATAGATAAAATATATTCTTTACCTTCATTTCAAGCACCCATTCGATCATCCTTTTACTTATAAAGTGATGACGATGGAGATGCAAATGAGGTTGTTTTTGAAGTTCCTCATAATAATAAAAATAAAAAGACCTATGATATTTAGAAAAGCAAATAAGAAGAATAAAGAAAAACATTTAGATTCTGATGAAGAACAGAAAATTCCTGAATTCTTCCATTATGATGAAAATTTCCATAAGTTAATGAGAAGAATGAGATATAATCTAGCTAAAGGTAGGGGTTAAATTTTTAGATAAGGGAGAAAAGCAATCCTTCAACCTTTTGTTATGAAAGAAAAGATGCCTAACTATTACGATAAAATTGACAGGGGGTTACGATATATTACCACTTCTGAAAATCTTTCGGATATGAATTCTTAAGAAAGGTAGCAAACTCATTCGTCTAAATCATCATGTTGGGATTCAGATGTAATCATGGGTGCTATTTTTCAAAAAGTCTCCATCAATGTGGTCTGTGCAGAAAAAGAAGAAGAAGATGCTGAATTATTACTAATTGAAGATAATCTTTGGACAAAACATCTCAATATGAAGTGGAAAATCCAATTTGAACAAAGAGAACCTCCAACGGAAAATAAAGTGATCCAAATAAATATGGGTGATGAAACTAACCTTAAACCCATATTTATAAGTGAAAATTTATCTTCGGAAGAAAAAGAAGAAATAATCTCTCTCATTCGAGAGTACATTGATGTTTTTGCCTGGAATTATGAAGATATGCCCGGACTCGACCCAAAAGTCGCGGTTCATAAATTAAATATTCAACCTGATGTAAAGCCAGTAAAATAACAACAACGAATGTTCCGTCCAGAAATTATGAAGGCAATTGAAGCTGAAATCAAAAAGCTAATTGAATCAGATTTTATTCACGAAGAACAACATCCAGACTAGGTCGCGAATATTGTCCTTGTAACTAAAAAGAATAGAAAGATCAGGGTCTGCGTTGATTTCAGGGATTTGAATGAAGTATGTCCGAAGGATGAATTTCCTTTACCTATTACGGACATTATGATTGACAATACTTGCGGCTATGAAAGGATGTTATGGATGGATATTCAAGATATAACCAAATTAAGATGTACCCTGATGATGAGAAGTATACATCATTCAGAACACCACTTGGAGTATACTATTATATAGTCATGCCATTTGGTCTGAAAAACGCTGGTGCTATATATCAACGTGCCATGAACATGATATTCCAAGAACATTTACGAAAGACAATTGAATGTTATGTAGATGATCTGGCAATTAAAAGTAAGAACAAGAATGATCATCTTCGTGATTTGAGAACCATGTTCGATCTCATGTGGAAACACCAGCTTAAGATAAATCTTACTAGATATTTTCTGGGAGTTTCTAGCGGAAAATTTCTTGACTTTGTAGTTACTTCCCAGGGATTTCATTTTGATCCAAATAAAATTAAAGCAATCCAAGATATGCTGCTACCTAAAAATCTCAAAGAATTGAAAGGATTGCAGGGTAGGCTGGCATACATTCGCAGATTCATATCAAATTCATCTGAAAAATACCAACCATTTACACGGTTGATGAAGAAAGAAGTATCATTCATTTGGAATGATATATGCCAGAAAGCATTTGAAGAAATCAAGAAATATCTCACCAAACCACCTATTCTTGTAGCGCCAGTCTCAGAAATATCTTTCTTGTTATATGTGAGAGCTATGGATTATTCCTTGAGAGCTTTATTGGCACAAAAGAATGAATTAGGGCATGAACAAGCCATTTATTATTACAGTAGAATGATGATTGGAGCTGAATATCGATATAATACAGTGGGAAAAGAATGTCTAGTTTTAGTATTTGCAATACAGAAAATGCAACACTATTTAGTGAGACAAACAATCCACATTATATCGAGAGTTAATCGCTTAAGAATATTAATGACCAAGCATGGGTCATTAAATTCTAAATTATTCGGCAATTCTATTGTCACAATATGATATGCATTTCATTCCACAAAAATCAATTAAAGGATAAGCTATACCTGATTTCTTATCTGAACACCCGATTCAAGCATCTTCAAAACTGCATGAAGATATCCCTAGTGAAGTAGGTGAAGGAAATATAATTCCGAAAAAAGATATTCAACAAGAAACTATTGAAGTAAATGCTGTTGAAGAAGAAGTATTACAACTTTTTTTTGATGGCACTTCTAAAATGGGATCTCAAGGAAAGATGGTAGCAGGAGTAGGGATTATTTTGTTTCTCCCTATAACCATATTATTCCTATAGCATACTCATTGACAAGTTCATACTCCAATAATATTATTGAATACAATGCCTTAATGGTTAGCTTAAAATAAGCCAAACAGTTGGGGGTGAAGTATTTAGAAGTATACGGAGAATCCCAACTTATTATAAACCAAGTTAGAGAAGAATATGAAGTCAGAAATGAAAATCTGTTGCCATATTACCAAGCAATAATAAAAATGGTTGATAGCTTTAATGGTTTCTATATTAGTCATGTACCGCGTCAACATAATGATTTTACAGATACACTAGCTTTCTTGGCTGCTACTTTAGCGTTACTCAGAAACACTAACAATCGTGTAACAGTGGAAAGTAAAGAACTGTTTTGCCCAAAGTATGAGCTTGAGGTGAAACTGAATTCAGATAAGAAACAAGAAGCAGATGAAGTACATGCTCTTGAGTCTAATCTTAAACCAAGAGACAGGGATTTCCTTATATAGATTATGTTCTTTATGGAATATTACCAGAAGATCCTAAAGAAGTAGCAACAATTTGAAGAAAAGCTGCTCAATTCTATTATAATACTGAACTTCAGACATTATATAGAAAATCTTACAATTGAATTCTACTTCGTTGTCTTTCTAACAAAGAAGCTCAAGAAGCACTTGAAGAAGCTCACAGCGGTATTTGCGGAGTGCATCAACCAGAACCAAAACTCTGGGACAGAATCTAAAGAATGAGTTATTACTGGTCCAAAATGATGACAGATGCAGTCATTTATGCGAAGAAGTGTAGAGCATCTCAGATACATGCAAACTTCATATATCAAGCTCTGGAGTATCCCCATCTAAATGGCCAGGAATGGACATTATTGAATCAATCTTCCCATCTTCAACAAGGGGTCATCGATTTATATTGGTTATAACAGATTATTTCTCAAAATGGACTGAAACTGTTGCTTTAACTGAAGTAAAATTTTCAGATGAGATTAAATTCATCAAACATCATGTTATATACTGCTTTGGAGTACCTAGAAGAATCATTTATGACAATGGAGCTCAGTTTGTGAGCCAGTCATTCTCTAGATTTTGCAATAAATATTCTCCATACTATCCAGCAGCCAATGGTTTGGCAGAGCCTTTCAATAAAACTATTGTGAAGTTTTTTAAAAAGTTCGTTTCATCCAACCAACGAGATTGTGATGAAAAACTTAGAGAATGTCTTTGGGCTTTTCGAACTACTGTAAGAACTCCTACAAACGCTATGCCAATTTCTTTGGTGTACGGGTCTGAAGCAGTATTAATTTTGAAAATTCAAATTCCGTCATTAAGGGTCATAGTAGCAATCAAAATGACACAAGAAGAAAGATATCGATAAAGACTTCTGGAGTTAGAAGTTCTTAATGATAAGTGCTTGGAAGCTCAGTAAAGCATTGAACTTTACCAAGCGCAAATATCCAAAAGTTTTAATAAAAATGTTAAACAGAGAACTTTCAAGAAATGAGATCTGATTCTTTCAGTAAGAAGACTAATCATAACTAATCAAAAATCCAAAGAAAAATTTCAACCAAAGTGATAAGGACTTTTCGTCATTGATACAGTCTATTTTAATGGTGCATATCATTTGGCAAAACCGAATGGTAATAAAATATTGATGTCAATCAATGAGAAATTTCTGAGGAAATATTATTCTTAGCTTTCAATTGAAAGGCTAAAAATCTCGCGAACTCGTTCTTGTTTGAGATTCATAATTCTGGAATCAGAGTTTCTCAAAAAAACGCAATTTTTGTAAGGTCACATTTTTTTCTTTTCCTCCAAATTTGCTAAGTTAAAAATTCCTCTGGCAAACAAAATTTCTTTTCCTCTAAATTTGCTAAGTTTAAAATTATCTCTGGCAAACAAAATTTTCTTTCTTCCAAATTTACTAAGTTAAAAGTTACCTCTAGCAAAAGCGTGAATTTTGTGAAGTCACATTCTTTTTCTTTTCCTTCAAAATTACTAAGTTAAAGATTATTTCTGGCAATTCAGAAGTTGTATACTATCAGTCACTGAACAACGCAGATTTTAACTTAATCAGGAAAGTTAATAATTACTTCTATCCTGATTAAAGAATTTTATTCATTCGTAGCAAAATCCAATTTGGGCGTTTGAATAATGACTTTATATTGTTAAGTTAATAATTATCTTTGAACAATATTATGGAGAATCAAAATATTCATCTAGTTAACAGTTATCTTTGATGATTAAAATCAAAATCATTCATTAAGTTAACAGTTATCTCTGAATGAATCATAACAAAATTCTTGAAATAAAAATTTTATTCATTTCCAAATCAATATTACAAAGAGTTCCTTGATATCATATAATGAATGGAAATAAAGTACAAATCATTGAGTCAAGAGAATAATAAATTTTTTTGTCAACATCTATTATCCCAAATAGAATGACTTTATAAGTAAAAACAAAAACTTGCCTCTGTAGTGTCCTCCTGCCGATGGTTAAAATCTTTTAAGTTTGTTTGCTCAGCTATGATCAATGTTGCCAGTGACTTGATTATTTCTAAACTGGGTGTACTAAATGCATGTTCCCATGTATACAACTTGCGAAGCTGCTGAAATTAGGGGTTGCTGACAACCATTTACCATCCTTACTTTAAAGGATGCTAGGCGGGAAACAAACAATGCCACACATCTGAATTTTTTTTATCTCATGAAAAGTACATGAGATTTTCTAGTTCTCCAAAGATACTGAAAAATTTTGAGAACCAGACGGGTGTGGGTCATTATTAAGGAAAATGATTACGGTTATATCCTGTAATAGATCCAAAATCTTATTAAGAAATATAAAAGAAAATACTTGATTTATGTTTGTAATGAGAAAACTTACCGTAGTTAAGAAAAATGATTACGATTATAAGGATCCTTTCAATGGGATATACTTCTCCAACAAACCTGGCAGAATACCAGGCACAAATAGGTTGACATCATCTGAAGGCCTTGTGACATGCCAACCCCAGTCCGTTGCCTTGATCAAGAAAAATGAAGAAGAACAGAACTTGATGATAGAATTGGCTTTGGGGGGAAACTTTAGAAAAGATGAGAATGATTTTTAAGTCATGATATTTTTTGGGAGAAAGGTTGGGTGCTTTATATAGAGGATTTCATTATCGAAATCTTTGGCCAAAAGATTTTATAGGCGAAATTTTCAGTTGAGATTTTTGACTCGAATCTCAATAAGATTTATTGTTATTGCGGGACGCTTCGATATCTACCCAAAGAAAATGAGATTTTCTACTGAGATCTTTGAATAAAATCATGTCATTAATGGATGCATGCAACGCTTAGTTCTTTGCACCAAAAAGTCAATCAAATTAATGAAAAGTCATTTTATATATGTAAACCCGCGGATTTTAATGCAGGGTTACACTTATATGTAAACCCGCGGATTTTAATGCAGAGTTACACTTATATGTAAATCCTCATATTTTAATGCAGGGTTACACTTATATGTAAATCTGCGGATTTTAACGTAGGGTTACACTTATATGTGAACTTGCGATTCAGATATAGATTCGCATTTTTGAGTATAAATTCATGTCTGATATGCCAATTCGTCAAAATCAAGATAAGATTTACATAGAGTTAGGCTCAAAGTTTCAATGAGATGACAAATAAAAATTGTTCCAAGTTTATATTGGATAAAATTAGAAGGAAAGATTGCATCCATGAGATTTAATCTGAGTTTGCATTATAAAAAAAAGAGAGATTACAAGAGCTCCTTGAATATTTTTTTACAATTCAGTGATTCATGAGAGCCTTGATTTTTCTTCCACATCGCTTATTTCCAGCTGAATGACTTCATAAGCTTGAACAGCAGTTTGTCTACATAACTCCTCTTCATTGGCAGTTGTATTGCTTACTGGTTCAGATTCCAATGCCTCTAATTCAGTTTGAGCAGCTGAGAGGACTTTATTCACATTATCAAGCTGCATAGACAAATCAGCAAAATTCTTCTTTGAATCCTCTTGCTTCTTAGAAATCTTTTCAAGAAAAGCCTGAGCTTTAACAATAGTTTCCCGAGTTCTCACAATATCTTGATCATGACCTTCAATAATTGAAGTAACATTCTCTATTTGAATACATAGAGATTGTTTGTCTGATTGATTCTTGTCAATACAGGTCTTACAAGCATCAACTTTTTCCTTGATTTATTTATGGAGCTTGATTTGTTTCTCCATCTGTTTTTGGATAGTGGTCTCCACCATTTCTGACTTATCAGCACTGCAAATTTTCAATAAAGAGTCAACATAGTTCTGGAGTTGGGCAACCATAAGTTTATAAGGATTGGCTTTTTCTTCTTTACCAACACTTGTTATGCCAACCAAATAAATGTTAAGAACACTAGCAACTGAGGAGAAGAAATTTCCTTTCAGAATTTTATTGATACAACGATCCAGAAAATAAAAAAAGACTCTAATAGTATGCTGGAGTAGGTCATCTTCCAGTGCACTAATTTTTGCACAACTTGCCGATGGTAGTGAAGAAGTAGTTGTAGTGGAGATAATCCCTGGGATAGATATGACCTGTACTACGTTCTCAGATAAAGGACAGTAGCCTCAGAAGTTCCAACTTCAGTTATTCTAACAGCAACGACATCAGCAGGAATAGTAGTCTCAATAGTTTCATCAGTTCAAACTTCAATTATTGAAGTAATTCCAGCTGAGACAACTACTTCAGTAGCATCAGTAGCTACAACTTCATCTTCAATAGTCACAACAGGCTCAACAGACTCAACTTTAGTAACCTCAGCGACTTCAATAGAGTCAGTAGTTGCAGCAGTTTCAGATGAAATTTCTGGTTGAATTTCAGTATCAGCAAATGAAGTATTGCTTTCAGGTACATATTTCGAAGTTGGAGTAAAAGGAAACATTTCTAAAGGAAAAGAGAAAAATGATTAAATGATGATAAAAGAAACAAAAATAATATAAATGGGTCAAGTTTAGAATAGACCTTAAGGTTGGGAACTGGATTCTTCAGGACCATACACCTCGGCTCTCTCTTTTGCTGTTACAAATGTATATTTATCATATCTGATGGAAAAGTAGAAGAGCGAATGACATCACTGTCATCATAATCACTCATAACTTGGATTACTAAAGGAATAGAGACAGCAAATTCTTCTTGCACCAATTGAAGTAGTCTTTTTGGAGAAAACACAACAACAGGAAGAAGCCCAATTACTGGTATAGTAGAAGGAACTTCTGTGATAGAATCGCTGGGAAAAAAGGGTTCTTGACTCTGACACTTTTTAGATGAGCGAGGAATCAAATTCGCATCATCATTATCTTCTTGTTCCTCCTCAGTAGTTTCGAAGGTTGCACTAAGTATTGTTGCGCCAGTTTCAGCTAATGCATCTTATGGAATGATTGGCAGGTCACTGAGATGGCTTAACCTCTTCCATTTGTACGAGATCTTAGGAGAAGATTTTGACTGAGGAGAGGTTGGAATAGTGGGAGATACATGTCGATCTATAGGGGCCATTGCAGTACTATCTTCATCTCTTGATAAGATTTCTTCAATATCAAACTCTTCTATTCCAGCTACTTTATTGCTATCTGCTTCTTTTTTTTGAGTATACCATGCTCGAATGTCTCTCAAACAAGTAAACCTTACATCGAAATTATGAGGCATGGAACGGATAGCGGAATATCATTTGCAAAAGCTGAAACTCATAGATGAATTTGGGGTCTTGAGTGGAAGATTGAACTTGGTATTTGTACCACCAGAGATGAAATGAAACCAAACTCTGCCCCCTTCGAAAAGATTTCCAGTAAAACTCATGTTTGTATTTGAATTTTCAATATACAACTGATCATACCCAAACTGTCGAGAAAAGCGACTTGGGTAATAAGATTCAATATAACAACGGTTTCTTAAGTGGAGAACTAGGTGCCTTAGATGGATATTTATTAACTACCAGAAACACCTAGGAGACAAAGTTGTGAATTTATCAGCACCAGTTACATCCGCGAATTTTTCTCCATAGCCAGCATTTGGAAAATAAAGAAAACATCTGAATAATTCATAATTAGTATGATATCGAAGTGTTTTGCGGACCGTAACCATGTAACCTCCTTTCCAATAGGATTTCTCATAATGCTCAAGTTTGGAGAGCTCAAATCTACTTGAGCATCAATTAGACTCATCAATGAAGGGCAGTGCAAAACTATCCAAGTCATCAAATAAGTATAAGAAAGTTCCACCTGCAGATTTGGAGTCTTGACAATCAGTTTTCCATCATTATCACAGTCCTTCTTGATATTGCAGAATCTAGTAATTAATTTTCTTAATCGACTTTGGATTTCACAAATCATTACTGGTAATAAATTGAGTAGATAACCGAATGCTAACAAGACTGCCGGATATACCACTCCGATTGATAGGACTTCTTGTGATGGAATCACACACTTTTTCAACCATAACATTAAGAAATCCACCAACAAAGCAGGTCTGATATGGGTTGTAAAGCATGATAATGAAAACTCTCAAAGGATGTCCCAGCCTTGAAGACATCCTGATCTGATTCAGCAACGTACACATATGTTCCATATTAAACAATTCTCTATTCAAGCTCTTTCTCAGAAATTGGAGAAAGAAAAGTTAAGTCAAGACTGCTCTTTGAAAATTTTAGAAAAAGATACTACAGCCATTTCTTTTACTTCACATTCTGAGTGTTAGACGTGTGAGCATAGATATGATAGTGGTAAAGTAATTCCCAGTAAGTGTCATAAATCATGGGATCCCGAGTTTTCAATAAATGGAGTTCTTCTCCTGTGGGGACGTATTCTTCATAGGAAATGTCTCCCATAAGTAGTCCTGAAATCTCATACATTTCATGAAGGGTAAGCCCTAATTCACCTCAAGATATAAAAAAGTGCAAGTATCAGGGTTATATAATTCCAACAAAGAAAAGAAATAAAATATGCTAGGGGAATTCTATGTAGAACTGCTCTGATGGCGCAGTGAAGATTCACGTACTTCAATTGATTCTCAAAATCTTTTAAGAAAAAATTTACCAAGATCGCCCATTCTCTCTTAGGAGAACAACGGATCCATCCAGCGAGGCGAAAATCTTGAACTGGAAATTCTCCTTGAGCATCAACAAAGCGATATAAGAAAGTTTGGGCAATCACTGGAGTCTCATTCACAGGGAGGTCTTGCTTGAAAGATCCTGTAAATAATCCGCAAAAATATTTTCCAGTAGAACAAAGAAATGCACTTTATACACTGAATCCACCAAGTGAAACACCATCTTGTTGTTTATTTAAATGCCAATCCATGGTTCTGGGAGTAAAAAGGGATTGGAAGTATAAGAATGGATAAGATCTCTTTATGCCAGGAAGAAATAGGTTATGACCATTAACATGACGAAGCCACTTATAAACCTCATCATCTAAGTATTCATCAGGGATTGGGACATGATCACCGAACAAAAAAGGAGGTTTGTTCAATAAATTCCTATTTTTCCTTCAAAAGGGGCAGTAGTCATAAATTCCTGCACTGTAGGGCGAGTAGGGTTCAAGATTTTACTCTTCCTCTCTTGGCCATCAGATGTTGCGCAGGCTAAAAAAGCCCGACCGAGCCTAAATTGTTTTTCGCCATCATATTCTCCTGTATGACTAAAATAATGATTTTTTGGCCAAGGGTTTAAGGCGTAATTCACTTTATGAAGAAAAGAAAGAGTTAAAACAAAATAGTGAAAAGGAAGATGCTCTTTTAGGGTTAAAGTATGAATTCCAAATATGATATGAAGTAAGAGAATTACCTCCAACTAAAGGCTTCTGTCGAAACATTATGGCATTGGAAGTAGCCCAAGGATTTTGGGAATCACTGTTGGATAGACTAGAGGATTAAACTTTCTTCGTCATCTTATTAAAATTCTTAAGAAAATTAAGGACAAGAAGAGTTTGAAGACGAAGGGTTTTGAAAGTTTGGAAAAAGTCTGAAGTTCAAATTTTTTAGAAAGTGCTAAAAGATATTTTAAATGTTAAGTTTGAGATTTTATAGTAGATGATTTGATGGACGAGATTTCTGGCCCGAATCTCGTGAGGATTTCCTCATTAATGAAACTCAGAAAATGTCTTGATCTCTATGCCAGAAAAGTAGTAACTTTCCGGATATACCGCATAAAACGCGAGATCCGTAGCTTTAATATAGAGTCGTGCTCTATGCAAAAGTGTGAGATCTGCGGCTCTAATACAGAGTCGTGCTCTATGCAAAAGTGCGAGCTCCATGACTTTAATATAGAGTCGTGCTCTATACAAAAGCGCGAGATCCGTGGCTCCAATGCAGAGTCGTGCATTATCCAAAGGTGCAAAATTTGCAATTCTGATACAAAGTCGTATTTTCTCTAAAAATGCAAAGATTTTATTTCGGCTAAAATTATCCAAAGTAATTCAAAATACTTCTAAAACTATGGAGTTTAGAAAACTTTGAAGAGAGTTTTGCTAGCAAAAATTTTCTTTTATTAAGAATCATCTTTCATAAAGAGAGATCCACATATATAAACTACAAAAAAAATAAGACGTGACTTTCACAGAGCTGTACTTTACTTTTCATAAAAGATGAGACGCGATTTTTGATTCGTAAATGAAACTGAAGTGTGAATCTCTTTCTATAGAGTGGGTCCTACAGGGTCTCATCATCGCGCCCAAGCATATTATGCAAACAGCGAATATACCATCACAATAAAGCCGTAAATTTAAAATTTGAGATTCGCAGTCCAACAAAACCGCGAATCTAAAGTTTAAGATTCGCATTCTAGTTGCAGTTCAAAGGAATCGCGAATCTAAAGTCTGAGATTTGAGTTCCAGTTACAATCCAAAAAAGCTGCGAATCTAAAGTTTGAGGTTCACGTTTCAGTTGTAATCATACCAAAGCTATGAATCTAAATCTTGAAATCGCATTCCAGTGGCAGTATGAAAGAACTGTGAATTTAAAGTTTGAGATTTGCATTCCGATTGCGGTTTAAAGAAAATGCAAATCTAAAGATTGTGATTCACATTTTGCTTTTTAGTTACAATCTAGAGGATTAAAAACGTCGGTTACAAATTTTGGAGATTTAATACAAATTCATCAGACCAAAAGGCGAGAAATTAATTCTAAAATCGTAGAGGCCAATAGTTGAACAGTTATATCAACTTAAAAGTCTCGAAATCTATATAAATAGCAGAAGTTTAGGTGGAAAAAGATATCCGGGGTTCAGTATAAAAAAAAAGAGCTATTTTTGTATAAGTGCTGATGCTATTAAAAACTTAAAATGTTTGCCAACTAAAATTTTATACAAAGTGTCAACGGAGAGCAGCATCGTCCTCCACAGCTACTCTAGAGCTCAGTTTAAAAAAAAAAAGAGAATTAGATTTTCCTCATTTTCTATAAACGAGAAACTGTTGAAATTGTAATATTTCATTGAAAAAGCTCAATAAAGAATTATTTACAATTTTATGGCAAACAGATATCATGCATATCATGCATGTACTTCATTGCCAATGCACGGTAGACTACGTAATATAAAATGAAATAAAGTAAGAAGATTTCGTGTGTCTATCCATATTTTCATATTGCATCGTTACACTTCCGACTACACGGCAAAGCCATGACAATGTCCTTATGACCTTTTCCCACTTCTTTTCACGTACAGGCAAAGGCTGAAGGAGTCCTGGTGCATTTTACTATTTTGTCTCCACTTACTGATACACCAAACATTTAGAGCCGAATCGAGCTATTTCTTGCTTTATTTCATGACATAAAAAATGTTGCTTCAAATACATTATCATGCCCCGTTCCTGAAAAGCAATATACAATTAAGTACACGGGATATCATCAACATATCTGAGAGCATTCTAAGTCACAGTACAGTAACTAAACAATCACAATTACAAAGCAGTAAGTATAAGCAATTCTTTTAACATAAAAGATAACTTTTATTTATGAAATAAAGTTTAAATACAGTGAAAGGGAAAGCATGAAACATGACACAAAACAATTAAGGATAATCATTCAATACAGGAAATAGTAAAATACAATATAAGAGTATGTAGACATGATATCTACGACATATTGTGAGAGAATATACTATTGCAATACAATAATTATACAAAATATAAGTAATTCTTAGAACATAAAATAACTTTTATTTATGAAATAGAGTTTAAATACGACAGAAAGAAATGCACAAAACATGAAAGAAGACAACATAGGATAATTCTTCAATGCATGAGAAATATAGAAGGATAAACAAAAATAAGCATGATCTTCTACTTAAGTATAGTCATTGTACTGTGATTTAGCGGATTCACTATGAATATGCTGGTCAATGGAGAAGGATCAAGTGGTCCATGCTTCCAACGCAGTGAGATCCATTATGCAGACAACAAGTGGATCTCCTATTTAACTTCAATACTTCATCCGATACATATATCTCCTTCGAAACACAATATGAACAGGAACATAATCATGTTGGTGAAGCACAAGATACAATCTTATCAATCTACATCTATATTACCAAATGCTTGCTGATTGTCCTCCTACAATATTTCTCAAATTTTCGGGGAGCCTTCAGCTTTGGCAATCATACAGAATTTCTTAAGGCATATTCAAGATGAATACCTGCTCAAAAAAAATCTCATATCAAAGTTTCGATGCAGCGGGGAGAGAACCTGCAAGTATTAACCAAGTCAGGTGACTCATGATTACCAAAGTCTGCGCATGCGCTATGGCCGGAATTCTTGATATTGCACCATCATTGCTATTAGTTACTCCGGGAAACAAATTTTCTTCTAGCTCAAACTTCTTTCTTCAGGACAAGATCTTACAATTTTATTTACATACATAAACTTTCTCACACTTCTCCCCCCTTCACGTAGAACGTTTGATTCTCCAACCATCTACTTACAATTGCATGTCTCATTTTCACAGTTCATTAGAACAGTGAAAAAGAAAACAAATGAGAAAGAGAAAGAAAAATAGAAACATAGCTACAGAGAGTTTTGTTGAGCAGGCCTGTGCATGTATCTATCTCCACGGTTAAGATCCATGCCAAGCATATTCCATATATTCAGAAACTTGTACCATGGGGTTGAGCCTTCACATCCTTCCCCCATGAACTATTTTCACATTCGACAGAAACTTTCCTTTGGAGTTTCACACATAGTAGCACATAATTTCTCCATCAGTCTGCAGGCGTACAAATTGAACCCGTTAGTACCACAATACTTTCCTTTATTTCAACAAACTCAGATTTGGTTCATCAACTGCAACAAAGACAAGAAGTAATACCACAGTTACCAATCGGGACACAATAGACACAGGATACGATCCCGAAAAAATTCATAGCAACGTGATAATACTGAAAGGAAACTTTAGAGAAATTGTTGAGAAACTCATAAAAAAACTTTCGTGATACTGAAGAGACTACATATGATAAACTAGGGAAACAATTTTGAAACTTTTGTGAAACATACAGGAAACTAAAAACTAAATGATGATGATAATAATACTTTTATAGTACTAAAGGCACTACATAAATATGGTATAATAAACTTATTGAGAAACTTAAAAACTAAAAATAACTGATGATGGTAATACTTGACAGAAACAATCTTTTCAATAAATAAACCTATAGCATAACCTGTAAAGTAGTACCATTAAAAAATTTATTCTATGTGAAAATATTTAAAATGTTATGAGCATTATCATTTCATAAGAATATAATAATAGATTTCCTACATATTTAAAATATGGTTTCTATTTACCAAATATGGTTTCTGATAAATGTCCTTGTGAAATGATATTGTTTCTACAACGTGTCTTCATATGTAAAATACCATTTTCAAAAAAAAAAACCAATACTAATAAAGATGTCATTTCTCAAAAGTATTTAACACCTGACAATTATCAAAGTAATACGATTTTCTAAAAGTTTCGTACACTATAAAAGTTAATACAAGTACCTTTTCATAAAAGTTTCCATCATTTAAAAACTGTATTATAGATATTATTCACTTGTCGTGTCCAATACATGTCCTTAAATTGTCAATATGTTTTCTCAGAGCATTTGAAATGGCTTCCTACGTTTTGGGGGCATCGTACGGTTCTAGTGTTGGAAACTAAATAATACACGAATACCTCGCTTATATATAGAGTGTCACGTAACTGCCGGAGTTCATGTGTGAATATAATTCTAAATAAAAAAAACCAAGAAAGGTGATGAGTTTGAATAGAAAGTTGAGACTAATACCTAGAAACTTAGCCTTTTTGTTTGAATTGAAGCCCAACGTGAAACCAGAAAAGAACTATATACTCCTTAATAATGGTATCAGGGCCCAAGTTATGATCCAAAAAGGGAGTGAAGACCAATGAGAAATTTGGAAGTGTCGGAATGACTTTTAGGTCTGATCTGCCATACACGATGGAGGTCTATTGATGAATATCATATGAAAGGTGGAGATACGTGGATGACGACAGCTGTGGCACCTTCCATGGTTGTCAGTTTAGACCAACATCGAGATCGCCTACAGAGAGCATATGGTGCCCTCAAAGCTGACCCAAGGGTCCATGGTTTTTCTATAGATAATTAAGGTATACACACAAATGAAGGGGGAGATTGTTAGTGTAATACCCCTAGTTCAAAATAGTCTCAAATCAGATATGAGATAAGAGTTAGGGTAGTTTCTAATGATTCGCATGAATCCACAAAATAATTATAGCTGGCCCTTTTTGGCGGACGAATTCATTGCTAATATAAACTATTTTAACTCTTGTCATTCTATCGGAGACTTTAGCATATTCAAACCGAATATTTTACTGATACCTGTTGTACATACTCATATACTGTATATTAAAAACGGGGCGTGACAGTTAGGAGGCCATGTGTGAGTATAGTCCCATATTAAAAAAAAATGAAAGAGTGATGGATTGAATAGAAAGTTGGAGCCAATACCAAATAGCTTAACTTCCGTATTGAATTGATTTCCAGCCTATGTTTAAGGCTCATCTTACTTGGCCTCTTCAGGAAGTAAAATGAGCCTTAAAAGCAGGCAGAAAACCAATTCGACATAAAATCTAAACTACTAGGTTCTTGTTCCAACTCTCCGTTTAAATTTCTCTTTCATGTTCTCTCTGACATAGGATTATATTTATACATGAACTCCTATCAATCTCTCAATTCATTTTGTGGGCGTTGCCTCAATCATCTATGTAGACATCTTAAAAAAAAGAATATTAAAAAAAAAAAAATTTACTGCGGGCCCCGCGGGAGGTTCCCGCGGGTTGCACTAGCGGGAGGCTCCCCGCGGTTGCAACTGCGGGAGAATTCCCGCGGGTGCAACCCGCGGGAGAGCTCCCGTGGGGGCCTCCCGCGGGTGCATCCGCGGGAGAATCCCGCGGATTGACACCTGCGGGAGCGATCCCGTAGTGCCAACCCACGGGTTGTTTTCCGTTTATTTATTTCCTATTTATTTAGCTGAAATCCCGTGATTCGATTTTTCAGGGAGGATTCGAGCCGGATTTCAAATTTTCTCGGTCTATAAAAGACAGGAGCTGATCGAGAGAAAGGGGGGACTTTTGGATGATTTCGGGCGAGCTCGTGAAATAGAGGAGTGGAGCAGAGCCATCCACTTCCCGGTCAGACGGTCAACGGAGTACACCAGCGAGACTCCATCGCCACCCGAACCCACATAAAAAAAAGGAAATAAATTAATATTCTCGTTATTTTAATTCCTCAGATTTTTTGTAAATCTCAATATTTTCTTTTGTAATCAAATAATTTTGCAATGGAAGGAGAAATCCAATTTTTGAGGAAACAAGAATTGGCGACCACAGTGGGAGTTTGGGTGGTGCAATCCAATTTTTAAATTTTTTTCTTTTTTTTTTATTCTGAGCCTAGGCGTCATCGCCGGGTAACGATAAATTATTATGAGGCGTTATCGCCCATAAAAAAAAAATTGACAAGACGTCATCGTCTGTCAAAAAAAAAAAAAAATTATGAGGCGTCATCGCCCATAAAAAAAAAATTGACAAGACGTCATCGTTTGTCAAAAAAAAAAAAAAAATTTATGAGACGTCATCGCCCATAAAAAAAAAATGACAAGACGTCATTGTTTGTCAAAAAAAAAAAATTATAAGGCGTCAACACCCATAAAAAAAAAATGACAAGACGTCATCGTCTGTAAAAAAAAAAAAACAATAAATTATGAGGCGTCATCGCCCATAAAAAAAAAAAAAATTTGACAAAACTGGATACAACCCCTGGGATGCAACCCGCAGATGGAATCACGGAACGCAACCCGCAGATGGAATCGTGGGACGCAACCCGCAGATGTAATCGCGAGACCCACGTTGATGTAACCCGCAGATGGAATCGCGGAATGCAACCCGCAGATGGAATCGTGGGACGCAATCCGCAGATGGAATCGCGGGACCCACGTGGACGCAACCCGCAGATGGAATCGAGGGACGCAACCCGTGGGACCCACGGAGACGCAATCCACAGATGCAATCGCGGGATGCAACCCGCGGAATACAGAATCCATAAGAAAAAATAATAATAATAAAAAATAAGTAATAATAATAATAATAAGATAGTAATAAAAAAAAAATAATAATAATAAATTGAAATTGCCTTAATTACAATAAAAAAGTTAATAAATAAAGAAAAACGTGAGGCGAGATTAAAAAATAAAAGTACTATGCTTGGGTGGGGCCCACCTGGGCCACCCGCACTTTTCTCCCTCTCCCCCGCACGAAAAAAATAAAAAAAATAATAAATAATAAATAATAATAATAATAATAAAAAGGCAAAAAAAATATAAAAAAAAAGAAAAAGAAGAAAAAAAAGAAAAAAAAGAAAGGGCATTATCGCCCACAAAAAATTGACAAAGCTTTAAAAAAAATAATAATTAAAAAAAAACATGCGGTATGAGTGTTCTACCCACGGGTTGTATCCCGCGGATGCAAAAAAAAAAAAAAATTAAAAAATAATTAAAATATATATATATAAAAATAAACAAAAAAAATAATAATAAATAAAAATAAATTTGCAAGGCCTCATCGCTTACCAAAATAAATAAATAAATAAATAATTAAAAAATAAAAAAAGCTAGACGTCATCACCTAAAAAAAAAAAAAAAAATTTACCCAACGCCGACAAGGCTACGAGAAGAGAATAAATTTCTCACCAACCCCACCATACTGGGGGTAAAAAGCATGAATCACCTAACGCCGTCAAGGCAAAGGGAAGAGAATAAATTTCTCGCCAACCCAACCATGCTGGGGGTAAAAAGTATGAATCACCCAACGCCGTCAAGGCAAAGGGAAGAGAATAAATTTCTCGCCAACCCCACCATGCTAGGGGTAAAAAGTATGAATTGCCCGACGCTGACAAGGCAACGGGAAGAGAATAAATTTCTCGCCAACCCCACCATATTGGGGATAAAAAGTATGAATTGCCCGACGCCGACAAGGCAACGGGAAGAGAATAAATTTCTCGCTAACCCCAACATGTTGGGGGTAAAAATCATGAATTACCCAATGCCGTCAAGGCAACGGGAAGAGAACCAGTTTTTCGCCAACCCCTTCATGCTGGGGGGTAAAAGTATGAATTGGCCAACGCCGCTAAGGCAAAGGGAAGAGAAAAAGTTTGGCATTTAAGCCCAAACAAAATTCTCGACAACTCTCCAGGCTGAGGAGAAGAGCATGGCTAGCCCAACTCAAACGGTAGTTGGTAAAGGCTAATCAAACCGGTTGATAGCTGGGGGTTTGCTTAAAATCCCATGACAAATCTGTCATAATAGCATCCTTATCCGAATATAAGGATACATCACTGCCCTAAGCTACTAAGGCAAAGGGAAGAGGAAAAGTTTGGCATTTAAGCCCAAACGAAATTCTCGACAACTCACCATGCTGAGGGGAATAGCATGGCTAGCTCAACTCAAACGGTAATTGGTAAAGCTTAATCAAATCCGTTGATACTGGGGATTTGCTAAAAACCCTAATCAGATAAATCTCTTGTCACGTTAAGATTTCACCTCTGACAACAAAACTTTCCTCATCATTTTTCTCCAGCAGAGCAAGTGACACTCCAAAATATTTGTGAAGTTAAAATCATACCTCTAACATCATAATTCAAAATCAAATGAAATAAAATCCGATTAAATCTCCTGTCACGTTAATATTTCACCTCTGACAGAAAAGAAAACTCACACTTCATCAAGTCCAATATTACAGCTTCTGATGAACTTGTTTTTGATATCGTTAAGTTAAAAATTACCTCTGACAAAAATCATCTCTCTCTCAAGTTAACAGTTACCTCTGATAGTCCAATTCCAAGGCTAAATACGTTAATCGTCACATCTATTTAGTCAGCTTGTTCTTATCACGACCAGATCCTCTGAATAGGTGGAGCTCCAAGACACGTTTAATGTCACCTCTGTCTTTTCCTGATCCGTCATACTAGATGTCACTGAACGGTTAGGATTAAAATGAGCACGTTAACATGATACCTCTGCTTGACCTAAAATAAGCATGTTAACATCATACATCTTCTTGTCATCTAATGAGCACGTTAAAATCATACCTCTGCTTTCTATTGAATAATTGAATATGTTAACAGTTATCTCTATTGACCAAATTCTTTAAAACGTCTATAGCCAAATTAAAGAATCCAAAGTATTTCGAAATTCAGTACGACTCAATACAGAACTTCGAAAACTTTGGAGAAGGTTATGTAGACACAAAAAAAATAATAAATAAATAAATATATATATATATATATAATAATAATAATAAATAATAAATAATAATAATAATAATAATAATTTAAAATAAAATTTAAAAAAAAGTGGGGGATTCCCCCCGCAGGTGGGCCCGCGGGAATTCCTCCCGCGGGTGCCCACCTGCGGGAAGAATCCCGCGGGACACCCGCGGGAGGGCTCCCGCGGGAGTTTCTCCCGCAGGTGGCAATCCCTCGGGTTGCCACCCGCGGGAGGGCTCCCGCGAGTGGCACCCGCGGGAGCGCACCCGCAGGTGCCAACCCGCGGGTTATTTTCCGCTTCCGTTCCGCTTCTGTTTTGTTTTGCATGGTGATTCAGATTTTTGGGGATTTAATCGGATTCGAGCGAAGAATTTGAGCTGGATTAGAAGCGCTCCTCAATATATAAAATTGGGAACGGAGTTCAGAAAAAAAAAATAAAAGGAAAGGAGATTCTTTTGGAGAGGAATTTTTCCAGAGGCCGGAGTCCAATTTTTCAGAGGCCGGAATCCAAAATCCAGAGAGGAGTTCCTCAATCCAGAGAGATCGGATCGTCAACGGAGTGCAGAATCAAGACTCCACCGCTGCCAGAACCCACAAAAATAAAGGGGAATCGAAATCAATTGATCCCCATTCTTATAATCTCGAATTTATTTTGTAATTTTTCTTTTATTACTGTAATTCAAAATCAAATTGGCAATATAAAGAAAGATTCAATTTTTTGGGCATACAATCTACACAAAACCGTGGGCCCTTGGGCCAACATCTAGGGCACTATCTGCCATTTCTAAGCAATCACAATTACGGTTTAAACTCACAACTGTGTAGCGGCACGACTACCAATATCCATGAATTTCCATTTTTTTGTGCAATATCCATTAATAGATCTCCACTGTCTATGGAAACTCAGACCTAAATTTACTCCTGATACGTTGGACTTTACACTAGACATCACTTTCCATTTAGCTAAAACCTGGACATCAATGTCACTGTCAGGGAATGACAGTCCTCAACCTGGACCGTGACTTACCATAAGATCTCATACATTGAACACACAAGATAGAAAATATAATCATAAGAGAGAAATCACAAGAGAGAACATCGACAAATAATATGGTTCAACTGATCAAGTTTGACATAGTTCACAAGGCAACAAGAGTTCCATTATAAAAGAAAAATACAATGGTTTAAAAGGAGAACCATCTACTCCTCCAAACTCTCACATACCTTACCATCTCGCAATTCTCATGCCTCTCCCTTGACCAACTACAAGATATTCCAATACCTTTTCCCTCTCATCCATGATAGTAGGATGCACTATATTTTTTTTAATATGTGACTCAAAACAAAATAAATGACTAACCTTTCTAGTCCAAGTCCAATTAGGACTCATCGTGATTCCTTATCACAATTGGATGCTCAACTTAATGAGAGATACATATCTAATAGCCTCCATCTTGGCTAATATAGGTGAGCCATGCAATCTGGAGATATTTTGGTATTCTTGTCATCTACTTTGCAGGCATATACTATACGCCATCTCCTAGAAACAATCTGTATAATCATTGTTATCTCCAACCTTGATCACTTATGATCATCTTCCGCAAATCCGGACACAAGTACTAAGCGCTATCTCCTAGAGACAATCCGTATAATCATTATTATCTCCAACCTTGAGCACTTTTGATATTAGAACACCTTCGCAAACCGGGACACAAGTACTAAGTGCCATCTTCTTGAAATAATTCATATAATCATTATTATCTCTAACCTCGAGCACTTATGATCATCTTCACATGCCACCCAACATCTAGGACCACTCCATCATCCTTCCGAGCACTTAGGACTATGCACTATGCTATACCCAAGCTTTCATAATTGTTACACCATGCTCCATTTCAATCAAGACAACTGGACTATCTAAGTGCTTGCAATCACTTCCATCTTCCACAAGGAGAATGTGACCACTACCTACGTCGCTCTCTGCCTTAATCGCTTGAGCACTCATGACCATTCACATCTCTCATATGTAGAATGTGACTATTCACATCTCTCATATGTAGAATGTGACTATTACTGACATCCTACTACACCTCTATCGCTTGAGTACTCACAATCATTCTTATCTCCCAAATTCGAGAATGGTAACTATTACCTACGTCGTGCTCCATTATGGCTGGCTATACCTTAGTCCAAAGGTCATGACTATCTTAGAAACTATCCTGACAACCATACATACCATGTGCCTCATCGTATCTAAAAAATTGCATCCACCAACATCAACATGCTATAATGCATCTCATCAACGTAAGAATCTCATATGTGCAATCACCATCATAGACCTCCGACAATTCGGTCATACTTGATTATCCTTGATCACCATTGACCTTCACTAGATTGTACCAAACTTTCTTCAAACAGTGGAATTAGCCCAATCCACTTGCTTCACTACTACTTGAACTCTAGAAAATAGGGTTTGACTCCAATTCAAAATCAATTCACCCGTCCATATCCGATAAACCAAAACTGTCAATCATATCAAAATCATAGTATATTTTTTCTCTTTTTTCCTTCTAAGATAAACCACAACCGTCAATTCAAAACCCTGGTCCTTTTTTTTTGCTCTCTTCTTTTTCTTCTTCTGCATTGTGCTCTCAGCCAACCTTGGATTTGATAGAGCTTGTGTCACCGACTAGGCAGTACCTTGAGCCTCCTATTTCTGACTTGGCACCACACTTTTATCTCATACATTCGATCCTGAACCCATCACTATTGGCTTTGAGACCACGTACAAGGAGTATACAGACCTCTTCGAAGAATAAGATAGGCCTTAAATATAGACTATGAACTTATTTAAACTAAAAGGTAAGCTCTTAGTATTGGCCTCAACCTTTTATTTTAGCTTATCATTTTCTTGTTCTTTTCAATATGGAAATATCCTCATGCATGATTTCCAAATAATAACTATGCTAAATACACTAAAAGACTTTCTCAAACTGGACAAGACCATATAATACCATCCATGCTGAGCTGTCTTATGTTAGTTTAAGGTTCCAACATCATAGGTTTTTGATAAACTGCATCGCGTGAGTCAATCCGGATTCAAGACTGGATCACTTGGCTCACCCAAGATTAGACATACGTAAACAGAACAAAACGTCTTACACACAAAATTTAGGCGACATGTACTATGATGAAATAACAATGTATTATTACATGGAAGGGGCGAGAAATTGAGTTGACAGCAAACTGTTAGGACAACTTATTAAATCTTTGTGAAATCTATACACTCCATGACTCTATTGAAATTCACTGATACCCACTTTTTAGGAGCTTAATATGTAAAACAGCAACATGATTTGGTTATAATTCATTTAATATACATAGCCATGATATAAATTGTTAGGATTCTTGATCCTACATGTATGGCAAAACATGTAAATACACGAAGAAGAAACAAGAGAAGAACGCTAGTGTGCATGTGTGCACAAAATTGTGCATATGCTCAAGTATACTGAGTAATTAGTATTCCTACAGGTAGCTATTATAGCTGAAGCAAAATCCCTCATACCTACTAATATCCCTAGCAACAGGTAAATAATCTACTAACCAGACACGATTTCTCACGGGAGCTAGCGGTAGGCCTAATGGTACCCCTAACAACGACCTAGTTAGCTAAAAGGAGATTTGGTTTCCAGATTTGATTTCTACGCGGATTATGGGTATTTGGATTGGTTTCAAAGTGCTTTTTGCTCCAATGGGTTAAAGTTAGATGGCCGAGACTAAAAGGAAGAGTTGGAGTTTATCAAGAAAGGAGAAAACACTATATATTCTCTATAAATTGAAGTTTTACATAGAGCTTCTCAAGAGAATAAAAGGAGATTTGGAGATTGAAGAAAGAAGAATTTTCTTCATCTATTGTTATTCGTAATTTTGGAAATCAACACCAATCAACATCTCCATTTTATAGACGATATCATATGCTACAATTTCGGTAACACATACTTGTTTATAAATTTACAATTTTCCACTTTTAGACTTGCAATTAAGAGTGTTGAGTCGTTATTAGGTTTTGAGATATCTTGAATGTATAACATAGTTTGTGGTTGTCTAACATAAGAGTTGAATCTTGGGGTATTGTGCAGTCGTAGCTACCTAGTGGTTGTTATTCAAACTGCTATAATTGACTTTTCATAGTGCAATTTCTTACATGGTTTTTTCTAGTGTGGGTTTTTCACATTAAAATATTTGTATTAATCTGGTTGGTTGTTTGAGAGTATTTATTGTGCTTGATTTATTAATTATTTTGGTAATTGGTGCTTAATTTGTTATCCATTAAATGGTCCGCACTTCCATAGCTTTTTCAATTGGTATCATAGCAGATTAATTATTTTAGAATTCAATTTACTATTTTTGATAGATATTCTTTGAGAGGGTCAATCCACCAATAAGCCATCCATACTATAAAACAAAAAATGAGAGCCTTTATTGTGTCACCAGGTATGAAAGCATGGACATTTATTATAATGGTTGGAAATTTCAGTTGGTGAAGATAAAAAATTGAAGTCAAAAAAGTATTGGACGACCACCAAACAAGAACTTGCTCATTGGAACTCCAAATTATGTGATCTTCAATAAGGAACACAACTAAATTTAGACATATTAATACATGTGAGAGTGTTAGAGAAGTATGGGATATTCTTAAAACAACACATGAGGGGACCACTGCTGTAAAGTGTCTAAAATCTAAAAATTAAATAAAGACTTTGAAAATATGACCATGGATGATGATGAGACATTTGATGAATTTTATGGTAAACTCAATGATATTGTCAATTTAATTTGGGAGAGAAAATGTTTGACCCCACAGTTGTTAGGAAAATTCTTATATCTCTTCTAGAAAGATTTTAATTTGGGATGAAACATTCTTATGATATTGTAAATACATCTTTTAATTTGGAAGAGAAAATGTTTGACTTTATAGTTGCTAGGAAAATTCTTATCTCTCTTCCAGAAAGATTTCAACCTAAAATTACTGAAATGAGGAAAGTAAGAATGTGGATAAGGTGAAATTGGCAAATTTCTAGGTAATCTACAAATTACTAAGTTGATCATCAAAAGAAAAAGAAGTCTAAGGATATTTCATTGAATACTAAGACTGAAAACACTGAATAGACACCATTTTCTGAACATGACTATAAAATAGTTGCAAACTTTGTTAAATGTTACAAGAAACAATTTCTGGAGAAAAATTTGTATAATGATACAATCTCCTCTAACAAGAAAAAAACAGTTTCCAAAAATAAAACCCAAGATAATAAAGTTGAAATAAAAAATGATTACAAGAACCCTAATGAAAGTCAAGTGGTGTTTAAGTGTGATGAATACTCTAGTTTTGGCCATTATGCTCTTGAGTAACTAGAAAAAGGAAAAAGGTAAAACCTACAAAAACTATATGGGATGAATTAGATCATCCGATGTTGAGAGATCTAATGATGACTCAAATAATTTCATGGCTTTTCTTACTTCTATTGTCTCTATTAATTCCTCTTGTGAGAATATTTCAGAAATTCTCAGTTTAGATGATGAAGGATATTTGTGTGTCTTTAGAGTCATATAAGAGATGGCACGAGTGATGCTTCATGGGAAGAACACATTGCAAAAGTTTTGATTATAAGTGATGAACATAGCAGTTAATCTTATCAACAGGGTGTACTTGAGGTCAAGTACTAAGCGCACCCCTTTCGAACTGTAGAAATGTAAGAAATCCAATTTGTCATAATTGTGTCTTTAGGAGCCAATGTTACATAATGCAGGACGGAGAACAGTTAAATAAATTTGACTCTATAGGACACAAAGGTATATTTGTAGGTTATTCTCTTACTAGTAGAACTTAAGGAGTATATATTTTGACAATCAAATCTGTTATGGAATATATTAATATGGTTGTTAAGGACGCAAATTGTTCGAATGATGACATTGACATTGCTACTTGCACAACCTAATGTGGACAATGCAAAGACAATCCTACTCAATCACATGATGCTGCTTTAGTGGAAGATAAGTGAAGAAGATATACCACCAGAGGATCAACGAAGCGAAGAAAGAAGAAATTCCAACAAATGAGCTGGCTATAAGGAAAAACAAAGACGACGGCTGCGGGAAGGAGATCCAAAGGCAATAGTGGTGACAGGGGCTAGAAGAGGATCCAGAAGCGGCGTTAGAGGCAGGAAGGAGATCCGGAAACACCGACAGCAGGGAGAGGAAACAATGGCAACGGCAATAGGAGAAAAGAGGAGAATTAGGGTTAGAGTTGGGGTTTAAAATTTATCCCATAATATTGCTCTGATATAATGTTATGGAATAGCAAAGTGATTTTAATGATAGAAGGTAGCTACATATATATTAAATTACAAGTGATTGGTATTTAAAGCTAGTCTAGATATAGTAAACCAAATTGACAATCTAAAACTAATATTGCCATTTTGCCTGCTACAGTTGATATTGATGGTTAACCTCAATTTTTCTATAATTAATGTTTCTGAAACTTATAGCTATTTTTTTTTTAAAATTTATTTAATTATTCTTTCAAGAAAATATTTTGTTCTTGTTATGTAATATGGATGAGAACGAGTTGGTCCAAGGGCCAACTTTTGGTTCGTCCTATTCAAAATTTTGAATTAAAAAAATGAAATTTTTATTTTTAATTTAAAATTTTGAGTTGGCCGGACCAAAAATTGGTCTCGGACTTGTCCATTATCATCCCTATTATGTAATAGTATTATAAAGCGGACTGATGTGTAAAAAGTCTATATACATATAAGGAGATGAGATGGTGACAATCCATTTTTGAAATAATCGCCTCAAGCCTTGTATGAATAGTTTGGTTCAATTGTTCAGAAGTTTAGTCTTTGTCGTTCTTGAAAGGATCACTAGGTTTTCTTTCGCATCAATAAAGAAATTATACTCTCTTAGTGGCGTATTGGTGCAATCACAAGAGAAGATGTTCCAGAAATTAGTGACTAAAAGCCAAATCTATTGAGGAAGTTTCAGACTGAAGTTTGGGTCAATTGCGGTAATTTTTAGGGATTAAGGTAGATTAAAAGGGAATCTCACTTTCTTAATAGAAGTATATACTGAACATATTGTGGAATCCGGTAATGTTCGGGTGTAAGCTACTGATATACTGGTGGCTCCTAAATTGACGTTATGGCGTAATAAGGAGGAGCTTTTGGAGGACAAAAGAAGATATCGAAGATTAGTTGGGAGCTAAACTATTTTACAATGACTCGGCCAGATTAAATTTCTGGTTAATGTTAGAAGCCAACTCATGTTACCACACTAACAAGTTATTGGGATGTTGTAGGCAGGATATTACAATATATGAAGGGTGTGCAAAGAAGAGGACTTTGTATTCAGATTGCGGTCATAACCCTATAGTTGGTTTCTTAGATGTCGAATCGACAGGAGCTCTATTACAAGGTATTGTATCTTTATGGAAGAAATCTTGAAATGAGGAAGAATAAGCAAGTTGTTGTGTCTATATAAAGTGTGTAGTCATAATACAAGGCTGTAGTCATAATACAAGGCTCTGACTCCAATAGTGATATATGTGATAACTGTTAGGATATACACCTTGTGTTTCATAAGAAGATGAAGAAACACAAGGTAGTAGATTGTCATGTTGTATGGGAAGGTAAAATGTTGATATTATTGAGCCAAACAAGTCTCTTCTACAATAAGCTTACCGATTTATTGACTAAGCCACTTGAAAAATCTCATATATAGTTGACTTGTGAAAAACTAGGTATGTATGGCGTATATATCAGAGCTTGAGGGGGAGTATTATCTAATAATTTATTATGAAGAGGACTCATGTGTAGAATATATATTAACAAAGGGAAATCAAATGATGATGATATGTCAAATCTTCTCCCAAATTCAATTCTAACTCTAACTTTGATTATCAATTCTTGAATGCTCTTTGTTGGCGAGTTATGCCATTTTTATTAGATAGATGATATCTACTACATTACAACTACCTATTTCAAGTTACTGATGTTACATGTAGTACATATGAGATGTTATATGAATGCCTAGCATGTGCTTGTATCCCTGATATATTTGATACAAAATATTAAAAATGAAAATCGAATATGAAAAAAAAAACCATCGGGTACGATCCCATAAGCGATATATAAACCCTTGCTCAAGGACAAAGCTTTAATGAGCAGTTCGGTCATAGTCTAATATCAGTGCAAGACTATTATGACAACAATATAGCTGATTTATGGTAGACTAATACCACAAAGGTATTTTGGAATGATTCACAACAAGCTTGGAGATTAGATCTCTGATGGCCAAGGTGTCATAAAGCAGATAGTGGCTGGTGGAAACAGTGATAGATAGACTAGATGAGATGTACTAGATGAGAAGTCCAATATAAAATTCTGTAGATGGAAAAAGTTCTGTAAGCTCAACTAGAACTACACCAATAGAAACGAACTAGAAGAATCAACTAGCCAGAAGACAAGGGAGGCTCAAACTCAAAGGAATATATAAAAGGAACATGATGATTATGTTAACAAAGACTGCCATATTTGCAACTTGGTTATCAAATTTCTTAGACATAACTCGGCTTGTAGCATAAAAAAAAAATGGTGCAATATATGAATGGCAAAGTACAATATGTATGATACTGAATACAATACCATACTAAGGAGAAACAGTACTACTCTCAAAATTGTAATAGGAGAAATTAAGATGTCCAGAAATACCTAATCAAGGCATAAAAAAACACATCCATGCTGCAAGGTGGAACAGCCTTGGTGTGACATGGAGGAAATTTAACAGAAACAATGATGGACACAATCAACTAGCAGCAAACAAATTGTCAAGGATCTTGAATATGATAGGAGTAATCATATTTCCAATTCTTGAATGGCAGTAAATAAGGAATTTCTTCCTCTTATAAAGCCACGAGACCATGTACCCTATAACCAAAAGATAAATGGAAGAAGAAGAAAGAAATAAGGTTTGGCTCGCCAATTGCTGTATCATCACTTTCTAGTGTAGAACTCTAGTCACTTATCATTGATAGGAACCTTGAACTTTTGACGGCTATAGAGAAATATACATATCAAAACGTACAAAACTTCTCAACGCTTGTCAGTAACAATCAAATAAAGGATAACACTGCCATAAGCCTAAAACTACTGATCAAAACTTCAAACTGTGTAAGTCTCACCACAGTGAACATATGAATTATATATTCCTAATGCCCATCTATTCAACTTAAATTTCTGAAAGGGCATCAATAGGACTGAAGAATGCAGAGGTGGTCCTGGAAATATCACGGTCAAAACATGCCAAAGATGACCGCTTAGATTCGTTACCGCCAAATCATTTTTGTCCTGGCTTAACTACAAGTAAACTATGTAACTAGAGTTGCTTACTTCAAGGATTCAAAATTTTGTTCTCTGAGTTTCGTTGTCTAATTCACATTTCTAAGCATTAAAAATCCAACTAAAATTACTTATATAGTTAGCAAAAAACAGTAAATTATATCAAACAACTTTCAGGGAATACAACTATCGCATGCCCAATTCCTAAATCATTTCCCCCAACTACATCATCATCAGCAGCAGCAGCAGCAAAAATTAGATAATTAAAGCCAGAGAGCCAATCGTATTTCTAAAAAGTGAACATTCTTGATGATTCATAACAAATTAGGGCATGAACAGGAAAGAAAACTACATTGATTGTTAGAAAATGAGAGATTTTTGTTTACCTCTATATACAAGAAAAGCAAAAAAAAGTAGGAGCTCAGCCAATCGGGAACGGGCCGATGTCACCGGAGCGGAGAGCTCGGGCAATCTCATCGGCCACCGTCACGGTGGAGGAGATCCAGCCGTCGAGCACGATCCACACCATGTTGATGAAGTACGCTACCAAGGTCCACGGCACCGCCATTCCCATCACTTTGTTGCTTTGCTTCCCCTTCTCCTTCTCTTGGTTCTTTGATCAAGATAATTATAAGAGAGTTGCTAGATGCGCCCAACTTTTTCTTGGTGAGCCCCCAAGACTTAATTATAAATTTATCATAAAATTTTTTAGATAAAAAAATCCTCAGCCCTATTCCTCCATCTCCCTCCATCTCCGTTGCTGCTATTGCCACCGCTGCACGGCAGCAGTGGCAAGCTCGCCGTAGCAGCAGTCGTCTGTTGCCACTGCAGCAACAGACGACAGTAGTTGCGGCGGCGGCGGCGGCAACAGTTGCCGCTGCTATAGTGGTTGCTACTGCTGTGGCCGTGTCACCGCAGTAGTTGTTGCTGTCACCGTCATTGCCATTGTCGCTGTCACTGTCGCCATTGTTGGTGCTGCTAAGGGATTAAAAAGAGGGACAATTTCAGAAAAATATGAGTCTTATTAAGAAAAACTGGATAAGTTTTAAATGTTCCTAGGGCACACTATGAAAGGAAAAGTATGGGGTGCATCTAGCAACTCTCTAATTATAATTATGGGAAGAGTTTGTCAACCCCCAACTAATTAATAAAATAACTACTGCTGTGGTCGTGTCACCGCATGTGGTTGCTACTGCTGTGGCCGTGTCACCGCAGTAGTTGTTGCTGTCACCGTCATTGCCATTGTCGCTGTCACTGTCGCCGTTGTTGGTGCTGCTAAGGGATTAAAAAGATTGGCAATTTCAGAAAAATATGAGTCTTATTAAGAAAAACCGGATAAGTTTTAAATGTTCCTAGGGCACACTATGAAAGGAAAAGTATGGGGCGCATCTAGCAACTCTCTAATTATGGGAAGAGTTTGTCAACCCCCAACTAATTAATAAAATAACTAATATTAAATGGATGCTTGCTTGTTGCCGAGCTCACAGCTCAGATGCCGTCGATGCCACGGCTTCTGCAATTTTGCTATGGATGTTTGACTCTTGCAAGGACACTTCCGGGGTAATTCTAAATGATGCGCACCACTTTTTGCTACTGAGCATCATTATTAGAGTTTGAAATAATTACAAGTGTACCATATTTTTTTTTATGTTTGAAATAATTATAAGTATACCATATTCTTTTTTTTCAGAAAAGAACATAAAAATTTCCTAGTGAGCATCATGACCCAATAAGTTCCCTTGCATGCTCTGTTTTTCCTCCTGTGCGACGCGAACTGCAGAAAGAAGGAAAAAAAGAAGAAGAAGAGAGAACCCTAATCTGATAGTTTTTTTGCACCGGAGTGATTTCAATAGATTTTATTGTGGATTTGGAGTTATTTGTGCAGAATGAAGGAGGAGAAACCATTGAACCCATTGGACTATAGATTGTTATCCTGGAAGAAGATAGAGACAAGTAATAGAAGTTTGGATTTTTCGAATGATTCTCCATATTTAGATGTATGTAATAAAGAAATGTCAATTGTTTGGACTAATTTTTTGAGATCACGAATATATTGTGTTCATGAAAGATTTTTTTTAAAAAAAAATGAAGCCCTGGGTTCGCTCTGAACTTGATGATGTTGATAGTTGGTTGGGGCCGAAATACTAACTAGTAATCTATTTGTCCGGGTTTGATATCCTGGACAAATAGACTACCGGGTCGGGATTTCAGTCCCGACCAGGTTTATTTTAATGCTTATTGTGAGATTATATATATGTAATTAATTTTATTTGTATTTTTATTTGTATTGTTATTTAATGTTGATCGTATCTATGCAATCGAGTAAAGTTAAATCCTATGTTGGAGATGTTGACTACAGTATAGATTCCAATCATGACAGGTATATAATAAAGTATACAACATGTGAGCAAAACAGTTATTCTTTTCTTTGAACTAATGTTAATGTTGTTTATTTGCAGACAGTGTTCAAAAAAACGTTCTATGCGGCCGCATAATCGTTTGCGGAGGGAAAACGCGTAGAAACCGGGAAAATCGCCCTGTCTATGCGGACAGGGCGATTATGCGTTCCTATGCGGATTATGCGGTCGCATAATCCGCATAGGAACGAGTAATCGTTCGGCGGGTTAACGGGTTGTCAGCAACGTTTTAAAAATTCGACCCGCACCCGATTCGCACCTGACCCGCACCTGACTCGCTAAATATCCCCTCTCCCCTTTTCTTCGCGACCCGAAATCGCGAACTCGATCGCGGAAAAAAAATTCGCCCCCAAAATAACCCTAAATCCCAAATTCCCTCATATCCCAAATTTCCTCCTCTAATCTTCCTTTCCCGCCGTCAGTTGATCGGTCGATCGTTCCGTTCTTCGTCAACACTGAAAGTTTTTTTCTTCACCGACCCGTTAGATCAATCGTTCGGTCGATCGAGTGATCCTTTGTAGGAATCAGTCGATCAAGTCTCCGATCATCAATTCCTCGCGCCTCAACCACCTCCGATCATCAATTCATCAAGTCCTCCGAGTCCGATCAAGTCCTCCCGTCGTCCTCCCACCTCCGGCGACCGCATCTCCTCTCCGGCGGTAATTTTTCTTTTTTCCTTTCTTCTCTAGCTGTTTCTACTCATGTTTAATTTCATTTGTTAAATTTTTTGTGAGATTTTTTGTATTTTTTTAACTATTCTAAGGGTTAGGCATACGGTTAGGGTAAGGGTTTTTTTTCTAATTTCTGATCAGTGAGCTAATTTTTTTTTTTTAATTTTGTATGTTAATTTCTGATGAGTGACAGTGAGCTTTCCAATTTATTATGATGGTAAAAATTCATGATTAAAAAAAATAATTTTTAGTTACAGTCAGTGATTGTAGCTGACTGAATTTTTTATTTTTTAATGTAGCTGATCAGTGAGCTAATTTTTTTTTTAAATTTTGTATGTTAATTTCTGATGAGTGACAGTGAGCTTTCCAATTTATTTTGATGGTAAAAATTGATGATTAAAAAAAATTATTTTCAGTTACAGTCAGTGATTGTAGCTGACTGAAATTTTTATTTTTTAATGTAGCTGATCAGTGAGCTAATTTTTTTTTAAAATTTTGTATGTTAATTTCTGATGAGTGACAGTGAGCTTTCCAATTTATTATGATGGTAAAAATTGATGATTAAAAAAAATTATTTTCAGTTACAATCAGTGATTGTAGCTGACTGAAATTGTTTTTAATTTTTTTGATGCTTACGATTATTATTTATAATTTTTTAGAGTTTTATAGCATTAATATATCCATTTTTTAATAATTATTATATTAATATATATTAAAATATTAATATTCCGCATAATTCCGCGTAATCCGCATAATCGGCGCGTAATCCGATTATGCGTTATGCGGTTCTGGACCGCACGCATAATGAAAACGCTTTCTTGAATATTGTTTGCAGATATTTGAGAGCATATATGAAATTTGCCAGTGAGTAGGAGACATGGTGAAGAAACTTGCGTTTGTATAATGATTTCCAAATCTGATAATGGAGGACGAAGTAGGCGGGGTAGGGTTTGGTTTGGGTGCGAGCATGGTGGCAAGGCTAGATTTAAGAAAATACTAAATGCTGATGGATATTGAGGGAGTAAGAAATGTGAGTGGCCCTTCCAATTGAAAGGTGATCAGTTGACTTTGGGAGATCAGAGTGGAGGTTGAAAGTAACATGCGGTGTGCATAATTACCCACCGACAGAATATTTGGAAGGGCACCCTTATGTTGGGAGATTGTCAGAATATGAGACAACACATGTGATTGAGTTGTCGAAATGTCACATGCATCCCAGAGATATATTGAGTTCGTTGAAATAGAAGAATCCACAAAATGTTACAGCGATGAAAACAATATATAATGTTCGCCACAAGCATCGAGTTCTTGAGCAGGGAGAAGATCTCAAATGCAGCACCTGTTGTTAAAAGTTTCAGAATCAAACTATATTAAGTGGCATCGGCGAAATGAAGAACACGATTATGTCACAGATCTCTTCTGGGCGCACCCTGTAGGTGTGGACATGTTACGCGCATTTCCGGACATCATAATAATGGATTGCACATACAAGACTAATAAGTATAATTACCCATTGTTGGAGATAGTGGGTGTGATATCGACAAATATGCCATTTACTATCGCTTTTGCATTTCTTGAACGTGAGAAACAAACGAATTATGCATGGGTATTGGATAAGTTATGTGGATTATTTATCAGTAACATTGAACCTGGTATAATTGTTACAGATAAAGATTTGGCACTCGTTAGTGCTGTGGAATCCACATTTCCATCAAGACAATATCTCTTATGCAGGTGGCATATTAACAATAATATTTTAACAAATGTCAGAAAACATTTTGATCAACAGTCAGAGTGGGAGAAGTTTTATTCGAGTTCGGGGTTGCATCACCGGACAGTTAGTTCAAACATTTCTGAACTGCACTGTCCGGGAACCAAAATCTGACCGTTGTTCTTATTGTCTGGGATCTTAACCCCGGACAGTGCTTTGGTTTGGAAGGGATTTGATCCTCGGACAAAGAACCTAATCTATTATTTAGAACTCACTGTCCGGTGGTTACACTCCAGATAGCGTACGAACCGTCCGGTGTATATACCCTGGAATGGATGTGTTATTGGCCGGTCTCGCAATGTCGGACAGAGCATTTTTGGCATCTAACTTCGTAATTTTTAAATTAACACTTATGCAACACCAACAAATAATAGACATGAAGCAAACATATACCTTTATAATACAATTGAGAATATCCCAAAATAGGAACATGCAATTTATATATTTTTTGTCGTCTGAAATGTCATACACCAAACCATAACAGTCTTTTTTTCTGGTTAAATTAAAATACATACACCAAAACATTGAAAAACGCATAGAAAAGCAGTACAACACACAAATCATTGGAGTCGAATCTTCCAAACAGCCTTGCGGGCACCTCTCCTGGTCGTCACTAATGCAGGGGACGCTGGCTCTATTGCGGGAACTGCCTCTCCTATCTCGTAACCCTGACTGTAGCCGCGTATGACCAACCTTATATGCATTAACGCCTTATATAATAAGGTCGGTCGTTTCTTGCTCCTCTTCTCCCCGTCAGCAGCAAAAGGCTTGATTATTCCGTCAATCTCTTTCAATCTTTGTATTAATTATGATAGTTAATATTTGCATATAAACTCTTACGAAATGCCATAGAACACAAAAATTTAAGAGTCTTTATGAAGAACAAACCTCATCAACAATTGTGGATGATTGCTGGGGTGCATCACTCTCCTCATGGACCACACCTGGACCAATAAAACGGCGTGATATGCAAAAGTACCACACCATGTAATCATCCGTGCAATCCCCTGGGTTGGAAGCCTCACAGCACCTCGATGTTCATGTGCGAGAACATGATCAAACCAATTGATCCACATAGTTTCCGTGTGTGCATACGTCACCAAGTACCTGTTACTGGTTTTCCCTCGGTTTTCACATGTAGCTCGAAATGGTGGAGGGGAACGTATTGCCGCCGGCCAAATTGACGTAACACACGGACAGGGTGATAAGGCTTCGCAGTCTCCTAGATCTTAAGAGTACCCATATATTATGCGACTTCGTTGAGTGGATGGTTGTCTCTGAAAGGACGGTACGGATCCCATGTTACCTGCAAAATCACCTAAGGCAATAAACATGTATCAGGATAATTTCAAATCAAATAATAAATAGAGATGCAACATAATATTCACGACTATAAAACTTACCTCATTAGGAGTGAGCACATCTAATCTGGCACGGATAACTCTCACGTGTTCATGGCACATGTTGTTGTCCCGTCTACTTAGCCATCTACCTGCCTAGGGTTCTTCTGGTCTATATGACGTGCTTTTAACCGTCATCAATGTTGGAAAATGAGAAGATATCCACGCTTGTAATAAAGTCAGATAGTCAGCTAATTGGGCAACGTGTGCTCTCGATGCCAGACCAAGTTGCCTATAAAGGAAAAATAGGCATTCAGCGCCCCATGCGTATGTTCTAATGACATTTATATCAGTCAACAACACCAAATAATCAACAGTGACCTGTGTTCCACTCTTATCTCCAAAAAGAATACATCCTAAAAGATATAATAGATAAGCTCTCGCTGCACACGTTGTCCTAACCTCTGAATCGTTATCAGTGACACTGCTAAAACGATCCGTGAGCCAATCTAGGCAACTGAGGATCCACCTTTCGTGTTTAACCCTTCTCTCGTTTCACTATGACTTACGCCTAGCGAACTAACTAACAGGTCAACAGAGAATGGTGGATCATCATCTTCAGGCAAACAGACAGACTTCCCTGTAACTGGCAAACCAAGAAGACTCGTGACGTCATCCAGCGAAACCGTCATCTCTCCGAAAGGCATGTGAAAAGTATTAGTTTCTAGATGCCACCTCTCAACGAAAGCTGAGATCTCGACTCTGTTTATATAGGGGTATGACCATTGAACTAACGGGTATAGAGAAGAGTTCTTAATAATCTCAATGAAATGTGTACTGGGTTGGCTCAACCGTAGCAGCCATGCAGCGATTTTTTTGGTGTGATTTATACAGCGCAATGGATCTCTCTTCTGCATTAAAGGTAAATTCATAATTAACTAATAACGACCAGAATCTATTGTTATTTATCTCATTGTTATTTATAAAATAAGCAATATGAGTCTTAAAACTCTTAAGAACTAACAAATTTGCCGGTCCCTCATCAATGACATGTGGGACATCTTCCTCTACCTCTCCCACCGCGATATTCACCGTGTCATGCGATGCAACCAACTCGTCTTGGGCTACTTCGGTGATTGGATCGGTCGGTGGCTTTAATGTAGTTTTCTTCCGTCTATTTGATGTTGTAGGACGAATTCTTGATGACTGGAATTGATCCATCTGAATTTGATAGTATAATTAAACATTGCGATGCATAAACCATGAACTACACAAAAAATTTAGCAAATAATTGTAGCATATAGAAGCCAATTGGTGTAATTTCTTCTTCTTTGATTAACAACATGCCTAGCTACTTCATTCCAAAATTCACATTTACTATAAATTATACAAATAACAATTTTAATTTACTATAACATCTAATAGTAAGAATTTTATCTTCCACTATCTTCCAAACAATAAATCACATACATTTAAATCTCTGCACCACTAAAAATCTTGACTTTGAATAGTTCAACATCAACAAATTATAAGATTAAGAGACTTCAAAACCATAACAAATTTTAAAATTTTTTTTACCTAAAATCGGATGCCCTAGCATGTTGTTCGAGCGCAACAACAATCGGGGGTGAAGGTGGCAACGCTGGTGGTGGCTAATTGGCGGTGGCTTTCGCACTCCTGGGGTGGCAATGATTCGTGGAGTTCACCGGTGAGATTCGTGCGTGAAGCTCGAGTAGATGAGGAAGACGATTTGGGGATGTTGCTTACTAGGAAAAAAGGGTTTGTGAGAAGGAGAAATGGTTTAAGGGAGTGGAAGGTATTTTGGGAATATTTGTGGTGCTCACTAGAAAAAAAGAATCATCTTTTTAGAATACCTGCTACTCACTGGGAAATTGGGGCTCACTAGGAAAAAAGTCGTGCGCATTTAGAATTTCCCTACTTCCGTGCTGTATTAGGGGAAATTCTATTCACGCACACCACTTTGCTCAAGACTGTTGGCAGTGAAAATTTCTAAATAGAGTTTTCCACAACTGAACGCGGAGCTAACTCCGCAGCCCCGCGTTTGGCTACTTTAGCCTCGCGTTTGAACAAAACGCAGAGCTATTCTATAGCTCCGCGTCAGTTCCGCATTCTTGTTCAACAGCTCCGCGTTTTGATGCGATTATCTCCGCGTGAGCAGATAACCAGAATCTCAAACTGATTGAGATTATGATTTGGGCTTATCCAAATACCCAAATTAAGTCTGATCAGAATTAAATCAAGAGATTTAAATCAAAACTAAGATATTTGATTGGAATCCTTGATGAAAACAAATTCTATTTAGATAGAAACTCTCAAATCATCCGAGGGCTATAAATACCCCTTTGAGGAAGCCCTAGGGATCTTTTCGGATCATCTTTCTAGCCTCTTGGAGAATTCGAGTTACGCATAGAGCCTTGGATTCGTGGAAGAGCAGAGAAGAAAAGATCATTTACAGTCGGCCATCATCTTCAAGAGATAAGATTTCGACGTCAGATCTTCAAAAGGAACTACTATAGATCCCATCGCCACAGATCCCACACTATCATTGTAAAAAAGAGAGATTGAGATATAAAATCCTCTCGTTTGTTTTTTTTTTATCTTGTTCACTTGCATTGTAATCTAAGTTGTATTCAATGGAAGGAAGCAAAATTTTTGCGGCGAACAAACTGGCAACCACAGTGGGAGCCGTCTCTTTCACCGAAGAAGAGATTGTGGCGCAATCCGACGTCAATAAGATCGGATCCGACGTAGAGATGTTGGTTGTTGAAATTGACCAGCAAGAGTATGAGGAGTATCTCTCCTCCGAATCAGGTGATCTGTCTGAGACACGCCGCTATCGTCGCGTGCTGCGCTCCAATATCCGAGTAACGGGTAAAAAGGAATCCACCAATAAACGGGGATCCTTGGAGACTGCGGCTATAGAGCCACTATTTGATCAGGAAATCCTAGCGAAGGATGGCCTATTTACTACCGAAGAAAGCTCGGGGACTGGATTGACCAGAACTTAACTCCGCAAGACCAGTTGTGATCGCGTAAAATGCGAAGTTGCAACCTGCGTTGATCGCAAGGTTGAGCCAGCGTGTGATTTTCCACGCGAGGCTATGACTCGGCTGAGTGATAAACGCAAAACCAATAGTACTTGCGATAATCGCAAAAAATTCCAACACTCGCGAGAAACGCGAGTATAAAATAATCTTGAAGCCAGCTTGTGATTCTCCACACGAGGCTATTACTCGGCTGAGTGATAAACGCGAAGCCAGTAACACTTGCGATAAACGCAAGATTCCTAACACTCGTGAGGATCGCGAGGGTAAAGACTCCTTACGGCCAGCGTGTGATTTTCCACGCGAGGCTATTACTGAGCCTAGCAATAAACGCGAAGCCAGTATGACTTGCGATAAACGCAAGATTCCTGACACTCGCGAGGAATGCGAGGGTAAAGACTCCTTACAGCCAGCCTGTGATTCTCCACGCGAGGCTATTACTGAGCCTAGTAATAAACGCAAAGCCAGTAACACTGGCGATAAATGCAAGATTCCTGACACTCGTGAGGATCGCGAAAATGATTGGCAGATTGTCGTCAATCGTAAAAATCGCGCCAGACGCGTAGTTATGACTTGTGTTAATCACAAGAATAAGCCAGCGTGCAGGAATTTTCTTCCATGCGGGGCTAAAATTTCAGAAGAGAAACTTCTGAAGGCACGCCATGCCAGCGTAAAACGCGAGGCTAGCGTAGCAAAACGCGGAGTAATTTTTCCGCCCCGCGTTCCAAAACGCGAAGCTAATTTTCAGCCCCGCGTTCCAAAACGCGAAGCTGTTTCTAAGCTCCGCATAGATCAATCCGACTATAGAATCAGGGATGATCGTCGCATCAGGGAACCAGAACCGGATTCCAGTAATCCTAAGAAACTCCAGTGGGTTCCTAGACCCTCTCAAAAGTTGGATGGATCCCACGACTCCGTGGCTAAGATCACTGACCTCAAGGAGTATCTATCCAAGAAAAGAGGCACAGAACAGGTTCAAATTGAACCTGTCTGTCACTGCCAGCAGCTTATGTCGGTGGTATTCGCTGTAATGGACAACTGTGGCCGCATCAAAAGCAGGGTATCGGTGTTCGACCGATTAACCGAGTCGGATAAGAACCCTACTAAGAAGACCAAAACCGCTTCCTTAAAGGAATGGAGAGCTGTAACCTCCAATATAGTGGGAAAAGGGAAGAAGGTTGTAGAGACGGATGATGATTCGGAGTCAAGTGATGAAGAATCTCATCATATCACTCGACTTAAATCAGGAGTCGTTCCGCCTCGAAACTATAAGAGGCTTGTAAATGGTTCTTATGACGATGACAGCGATAATTCAGCTACAGCTTCACCTCGTTCTTCCGCGTCATCTCGGCTACGAAAGTCAGCATCACACATGGTGGATAAATCTGACGACATCGATCGGAGATTTGAAGCTCAAGAAAGAATGATTCGAGAGCAACAAAAGACGATTGAAGATCTCAAAGTGATGCTCTCAAAATTTGTTGAGGATAATACCAAAAGGGGCAAAGAAACTCTGAGCGAAGAGGAAAAAGAAGAAAAAACCCATTCGATGCACGAGGACGAGGATAGATTTTCTTTCCATGATCCGCATGGAGAAAAGATAGAAAAATTACAAAGTCAACTCGAAGCTCTGATGCATAAAAGGGAGCTGAAAGAGTCAGGGGTCTCAAGACCGTATCCGCCTGAATGAGATGCGGTACCATACCTTCAGAAGTATAAGCCGCTCAAATTAGAGCCATATGACGGGAAAGGATCTCCCAGTCAGCACATTTATTACTTCTTGTCCCAAGTGAGACATTTGATGGGCAATGACCCGATTATGACTAAAATATTCACAAGTACTTTGCAAGGGCCTGCTTTTACTTGGTTCATGTAGCTGCCCCCAGGTACTATTAATACCTGGTTAGATGTTGAGAAATTATTTCTCGCACATTTCTTCGAGGATGATACCGAGATTACGGTTCATTCCTTCCTTGCAACTAAACAAGGGGAACAAGAAACCGTCAAAGACTTCATAGAAAGGTTCCGGGAGAAGTCCGTGCATTGCAAACACGGAATGATCCAGAAAACTCTAGTCGAGACATGTCGGCATAATATTAAGACTAACATGCTCCTAAAAATGGGGGCCGTAGAGTCTAAGACATGGAGGGATTTGCTCAAACAGGGAGAGCAAGCCGAGGATTTGATTCGTCGAGTTGAAGAGTCTCGTGGATCTAAAAACACCGGGAGCAATAGACCATACACCCAAAATAATAGTAATAAAAATAAAGGGAAAGCGGTGATGGCATCAGAGGCAACTCCACAAAAGACAAATCCTCCACCAAACCCGAAGCCCCAAAATCAGCAGGGCATCAGACAAAATAGGCCTCAGCAAGAGAAGACCTATACTTTCAAAGCAGAGCAAATACCTACGCTCTTTCACTTACTCCTAAGAAAGGGAATGTTGAAACTTCCGGAAAATAGGAAGCCGGAGGACGCTGGTAAAGCCAACGACCCTAATTATTTCCTCTACCACCGGAATGTTAGACACCCTACTAGGGACTGTTACCCTCTGAAGAACAGAATCCAAGCATTAATAGAAGCTGGAGTTCTAACGTTTAAAGATGAGCAAAAGAAGGTCACTGCCAACATAGCAACCATGGTGGTTGGAACCCATGAGTTCCCCGCAGGGGTGACCCCAATTCCAATGGGTAAGCTGGTTACGAAGAACCATGACCCTCATAAAAAGGCCCAAGAAGGACTTGTCCCCATAACGACCCAGAAGGGGGAAGTCATGTGGGTCCATCCTGATTTGCTACAAGATGAACAGTGGACAAACACAGGGGGTAAGAAGAAGAAGCGGACTAGCAATGCTATCTCCGCAGAAATAAAAGATGAATATATTGCAGGGGTACCTACAGACTCTGAAGAGGAGCCCGAAGCCATGGCCACTCATCAAGATGGGGCAGGCCCTTCCGACACTCGGTCTGGAAAAACATATCTTAAGCACTATACCAGAGTAGATCCGAAAGATATACACACGGAACTCAATCCTGCGAAGCAGAAAGGTCTTCGTTTCCAGAAGAACCCTGGAAAAGATGAAGGAGCCAAGGATACTTCCTTCAAATTCGATATTATAGCTCAGCTGGCAAATATTCCAGCTCGAGTCACGCTATACGAGCTGCTACGATTATCGAAGTCAACCCGTGAGGCGTTAAGAGAGGCCTTGGTAGACTCTGAGTCATTCCTAGCTCAGATTGTTGAGCCTGCCGATGAAGAACATGACTCTCGCCCCCGCTGTCACCAAGTAAGGAGGCAGGTCCCATAAATTATCTTCTCTCCAGAAGACATGCAGGTGAGGAATATAAAGCATAACAGGCCTCTATATTTCACCGGATATGTCGGATCCACAAAGGTGGACCGAATTCAAATTGATCCGGGTTCTGCGCTAAGTGTCGTGCCCAGAAGGTTGATGCAGCTGTTAGGGATTTCCCTCCATCGTCTGACACTAACCAATATAACGATATATGGGTTTAATGCCAATAATAGCTGTCCCCTCGGAAAAATCTGACTCCGATGTCAAATCGTGGATTTAAGGACGGAGGCTACATGCTACGTTATTGATGCAGATACCTCCTACAACATCTTATTGGGACGACCTTGGATCCACGCTTACATGATAGTCCCGTCGACTCTCCACAAATACATGAAGTATTGCGACAAAAAAGGAGAAGTCCGGACACTAATTGTAGATAAACAACCATTTAAAGGGTTGGAGAATTACTTCACAGATACTGCACTTTACAAACCAGCCTATGAAGTCTCCAATGACGATCTTAGCAAGTCTCAAAAGCCTAACGAAAGCGGTAACGAGGCAGATACTGAGTATGAGCTTCCTGAAGAAGACGATGGGGGTGATTATGAAATCAACCCTCATTCAGATTTTAGTCTGAGTCTTGATAATGTAGCTGATTTAATAGAGGAAGAGTGTATTATAAATGAAAACATAAAGTTAGTCTACGAGCATGCTGTAGCTACTGAGTCTGAACCCTCTTGTACTTCAACTGAAGTGGATGGCCTGTCCGAACCTGAAGTTCTGGCAGCATACCATTTGCCCCTCAGGTCATCCCTCCTCTCTCAATCAAGAATAACTAAGGGACAAGGTCACTTATTTGAAGTACCTCATCGACAGGGATCCCAAAAGCCGATTCTGTTCCGCAAAGTAATTACGTCACCTCGACAAAGAAAACACAGTGAAAGTGATGAATAAACATCACCTCAATTTCACTTGTATGAACAAAAATCCCGACAAATGATGGAGAAAATGGATTATAATTTTGCTCAGAAACCAGGATTAAACTTTGGAAAACGACGACGAAATCTTGTACCCTCATTTAGACCAAGAGGAAAGAGCCCAGACTATTATCAAAAGACTCGCAGGGGGTTGGGCATGTATCTACTCCTCCCTCATCACCATCTAGACAAGAAGAAAGTTTTTCGGCCAATGATGAATCACCTCCACTTGATCATGACTCGAATCAAAGTACTGACGCTTGGTTTCAATCCTTGACGGCCAATATGGTTTCAGTCGCACCAGAAAGCGACGAGGAACCAATTGATGTTCAAGATGATTCCTGGGCCAAGCATATGGACACTCTCTGGGATGTCCGCTTTGAACAGCGTGACCCGCCCACAGAAGACAAATTAGTACAAGTCAACATGGGAACGGAAGAAAACCCGAAACCCATCTTCATAAGCGACACGCTAACTCCCTTGGAAAAGTAGGAACTTATATCTCTCATCAAAGAGTATATTGACGTGTTCGCATGGAGTTACAAAGATATGCCCGTGATTGACCCTCAAAATGCCACACACCGGTTAAATATTAAAGAGGACGCCAAGCAGTTAAACAACAGCAACGACGTTTTCGACCGGAATTGATGGAGGCAATAGTTGCCGAGGTCAATAAGCTTATAAAATCCGGATTCATCCGTGAACAGCAACATCCTGATTGGGTGGCTAACATAGTGCCGGTTCGTAAGAAGAACGGCAAAATCAGGATATGCATCGACTTTCGTGATCTTAACGCTGCATGTCCTAAGGATGAATTTCCGCTCCCCATCACCGATGTGATGATTGATAATACTTGTGGTTATAAGAGGATGTCCTTTATGGATGGCTTCTCAGGATATAACCAGATTAAAATGCACCCAGATAATGAAAAGTATACAGCTTTCAGAACGCCGCTGGGGTATACTGTTATACGGTGATGCCTTTCGGACTAAAGAACGCCGGTGCCACCTATCAACTCGCGATGGGTGTCATATTCAAATAACACCTGCGCAAAACAGTGGAGTGCTATGTGGATAACTTAGCGGTCAAAAGCAAGAACAAAGAAGATCATCTTTACGATTTAAGAGTGGTCTTCGATCTTATGCGAAAACATCACTTGAAGATGAATCCCACTAAGTCTTTTATGGGGGTGTCCAGCGGGAAATTCTTTGGGTTCATAATAACTTCAAAAGGAATCTTTCTCGATCCTGAAAAAGTGACAGCAATCAGTGAAATGCTACCACCCACAATCTTAAAGAATTAAGGGGGTTGCAAGGAAAGTTAGCCTATATCCGGCGCTTCATCTTCAATTTATCAGGGCGATGCCAGCCATTCTCTAGACTCATGAAAAATGGGGTTTCTTTTGTATGGGATGAGGCGTGTCAACAAGCGTTTGACGACCTCAAAGAATATCTCACTAAACCTCCTGTTCTTATGGCACCAACCCCTGGGCAGCCATTTCTTATATATGTAAGGGCCATGGATGATGCGTTAGGAGCATTACTTGCTCAGTATAATGAGCACGGCCATGAACACGCCCTATACTACTTAAGCAGGACAATGATCGGAGCCGAGCGTCGGTATACCCCGATTGAAAAAGAATGTTTAGCCCTAGTGTTTGCCGTTCAAAAAATGCGATACAATCTTTCAGGGCAAACGATACATGTTATCTCACGGGTCAACCCCTTGAAGATCCTGATGACAAAACCAGGATCCTTAAACGGCCGATTGGCAAAATAGGCGTTATTACTATCACCATATGATATACACTTCGTCCCTCAAAAGGCCATGAAGGGACAGGCGATCGCCGATTTTCTTGCAGACCATCCAATTTGGTCCAAATCCAAACAAACGTCAGAGGTCAACATAGTTAGCAAAGAACAACCATGGCAAATGTTCTTTGATGGTGCTGCCAGACGATCTGCTGCTGGAGTGGGGGTTGTACTAATATCCCCACAAAAACATATATTGCCTAACGGTTACTCATTAATAGAACCATGCACGAATAATGTGGCAGAATACAACGCGCTCATTATCAGCTTAAAGATGGCTCTGCAACTGGGGGTGAACCATTTAGAGGCATATGGAGACTCTAAACTCATCGTCAATCAGATGACAGGTGAGTATGAAGTCAGACATGAAGCCCTCATCCCCTATCATCAACTAGCTCTTGAGCTAGTAGGATATTTTGAACAATTTTATATATATCATATATCCCGGAATGAGAACGTCTATGCAGATGCTCTTGTTGCTTTAGCTGCAACATTGGCAATCCCGCCAGGTGAAGCTAAAAGCGTCACTATTGGTAGCAGAGAACTCCTCCATCCAGATACGGTATTCCAAGTCAAAGAGGTGTGCCAGACAGGTTTAATTCTGGAACCCCATGATTGGCGGTTTCCATTTATAGATTATGCCTTATATGGGATATTACCAAAGAATCCAAAAGAGGCCGCCTCGATAAAGTGGAAGGCCTCGAGATTCTATTTCGATCATAAACTTCAGACTTTATATAGAAAGTCGAGTGATGGTCTTCTACTACGCTGCTTATCAAAAGCAGAAGCAGATGAAGTGCTGAGAGAAACACACGATGGAGTATGTGGAGCTCATCAGCCCGGCCCAAAACTTGGAGACCACATAAGAAGGCTGGGATACTACTGGCCGAACATGATTACGGAAGCAATGGCATACGCTAAGCGGTGCCATGAATGCCAAGTGCATGCCAATTTTATTCATCAACCCCCAGAATACTTGCATAATACTATTGCTAGTTGGCCATTTGAGGCATGGAGAATGGATATTGTGGGGCCTATAACTCCCCCGTCATCCAGAGGACATCGGTTCATTCTTGCGATAACAGATTATTTTTCAAGATGGGCCGAAGCCGTGCCCATGAGAGAGGTAAAAATAACAGATGTGATTAAATTCATTAAGCATCATGTTATTTACCGCTTTGGCATCCCTCAGAGGATCATCCATGATAATGGACCGCAATTCGTCAACGAGAGGTTTTCAAGATTCTGTGATAATTTCAGAATCAAGGACATCGCTTCAACACCATATAACCTTGCGGCAAATGGATTGGCTGAAGCCTTCAACAAAATAATTATTAAACTCCTTCGGAAGTTCGTCTCTTCCAATAAACGAGACTGGGATGAAAAGCTGGGAGAATGTTTGTGGGCTTATCGCACCACCGTTCGCACCCCGACAAAAGCTACCCCGTTCTCCTTGGTTTATGGAAGTGAGGCCGTCTTGCCTCTCGAAATCCAGATACCATCTTTGAGAGTGGCCTTAGCCACAAAGATGACGACAGAAGAGCACCATCAACAGAGATTACAAGAACTAGAGGCGTTAGATGGAAAACGTCTCAAGGCTCAACAACAAATTGAGTTGTATCAAGCCCGAATCGCACAAACGTTCAATAAGAACGTTAAACCAAGGACCTTTAAATAAGGAGACTTGGTTCTGGCTGTTAAAAGGCTGATGGTGCTAACCCACAAGACTAAGGGTAAATTTGAACCCAAATGGGAGGGACCGTTCATCGTGGAGACTGTATACTCCAGTGGAGCCTACAGCTTAATGAATCAGAATGGCGATAGGATGATGATGCCGATCAACGACAAGTTTCTGAAGAAATACTATGCTTGACGAACCAAAATGGTGACAGAGTAACTGTCCCATCTAGTTCATAAAATCTGGTGTGCCCAGTTCAAGTTACGCAGTTGAGCCTTGAACCGCCTCCATTTGTTCAAGTTACGCAGATGAGCACTTGGACTTCTTCTTTCTTTGGCATGCACAATTAGGCGCCTCTTCCAAAATCTGATGAATCCTAATCCGATCATCTTGGTGTGCCTAGTTCAAGTTACGCAGTTGAGCCTTGAACTGCCTCCATTTGTTCAAGTTACGCAGATGAGCGCTTGGACTTCTTCTTTCTTAGGCATGCGCAATTAGGCGCCTCTACCAAAATCTGATGAATCCTAATCCGATCATCTTGGTGTGTCTAGTTCAAGTTACACATGAGAACCTTGAACCGCCTCCATTTGTTCAAGTTACGCAGATGAGCACTTGGACTTTTTTCTTAAGGCATGAGCAATTAGGTGCCTCTGCCAAAATTTGATGAATCCTAACCCGATCATCTTGGTGTGCCTAGTTTAAGTTACGCAATTGAGTCTTGAACCGCCTCCATTTGTTCAAGTTACGCAGATGAGCACTTGGACTTCTTTCTTAAGGCATGCGCAATTAGGCGCCTCTGTCGAAATTTGATGAATCCTAACCCGATCATTTTGGTGTGCCCACTTCAAGTTACGTAGTTGAGCCTTGAACCGCCTCCATTTGTTCAAGTTACGCAGATGAGCACTTGGACTTCTTCTTTCTTTGGCATGCGCAATTAGGCGCCTCTTCCAAAATCTGATGAATCCTAATCCGATCATCTTGGTGTGCCCAGTTCAAGTTACGCAGTTGAGCCTTGAACCACCTCCATTTGTTCAAGTTACGCAGATGAGCGCTTGGACTTCTTCTTTCTTAGGCATGCGCAATTAGGCGCCTCTACCAAAATCTGATGAATCCTAATCCGATCATCTTGGTGTGTCCAGTTCAAGTTACGCATGAGAGCCTTGAACCGCCTCCATTTGTTCAAGTTACGCAGATGAGCACTTGGACTTCTTTCTTAAGGCATGAGCAATTAGGCGCCTCTGCCGAAATTTGATGAATCCTAACCCAATCATCTTGGTGTGCCCAGTTCAAGTTACGCAGTTGAGCCTTGAACCGCCTCCATTTGTTCAAGTTACGCAGATGAGCACTTGGACTTCTTCTTTCTTAGGCATGCGCAATTGGGCGCCTCTGCCAAAATCTGATGAATCCTAACCCAATCATCTTGGTGTGCCCAGTTCAAGTTACACAGTTGAGCCTTGAACCGCCTCCATTTGTTCAAGTTACGCAAATGAGCACTTGGACTTCTTCTTTCTTAGGCATGCGCAATTAGGCGCCTCTTCCAAAATCTGATGAATCCTAATCCGATCATCTTGGTGTGCCCAGTTCAAGTTATGCAGTTGAGCCTTGAACCACCTCCATTTGTTCAAGTTACGCAGATGAGCGCTTGGACTTCTTCTTTCTTAGGCATGCGCAATTAGGCGCCTCTACCAAAATCTGATGAATCCTAATCCGATCATCTTGGTGTGTCCAGTTCAAGTTACGCATGAGAGCCTTGAACCGCCTCCATTTGTTCAAGTTACGCAGATGAGCACTTGGACTTCTTTCTTAAGGCATGAGCAATTAGGCGCCTCTGCCGAAATTTGATGAATCCTAACCCAATCATCTTGGTGTGCCCAGTTCAAGTTACGCAGTTGAGCCTTGAACCGCCTCCATTTGTTCAAGTTACGCAGATGAGCACTTGGACTTCTTCTTTCTTAGGCATGCGCAATTGGGCGCCTCTGCCAAAATCTGATGAATCCTAACCCAATCATCTTGGTGTGCCCAGTTCAAGTTACACAGTTGAGCCTTGAACCGCCTCCATTTGTTCAAGTTACGCAGATGAGCACTTGGACTTCTTTCTAAGGCATGCGCAATTAGGCGCCTCTGCCGAAATTTGATTAATCCTAACCCGATCATCTTGGTGCACCCAGTTCAAGTTACGTATGAGAGTCTTGAACCGCCTCCACTTGTTTACGAGAGCCTTCAATTGCCCAATGCTGTTATAGCAGCGGGAAGAGAAGATCAAGCTCCTCGCCAACCCTATCGTACTGGGGGTAAAAGTATGAAATTAACTACCCAATGCTGTTAAAAGAAAATGGGAGAGGAAATTAATTCCTCGACAACTCACCATGCTGAGGGGAATAGCATGGCTAGCCCAACGCAAACGGCGATTGGTAAAGGCTAATCAAATCCGTTGATAGCTGGGGGTTTGCTAAAAATCTCATAAAACCTGTCATGTTAAGTCTTTACCTCTGACAGTATGATTTGGATTATTTCCATCTCCGTTCAAGATACGCAAATGAGCCTTGGACTATTTTACCTAAAACAACTAAATCATTTTGACAAGTTATCTGTTGTGCAAACAAATTTGGTAGCCAACAGGTAAAAGAATCAAAAAGATTATCATTATTCATCAATGAAGAATGAAGCTACAAAAAGTTCTCTCTTTTATTAAAAGTTCTTACAAAAAGAATGAAGAATAAAAGAATAGAAGAAAGATTATGGATCTCCTAGAAGCCTCAACTTATTCGTCGCCTCGTCAATCACTCGACGACGAGTCTCCTCCACGGAGTGTTGAGCCTGCCGGCGTAAATCATCATCATTTATTATCAGTTGCTGGGCCAACCGCTGACGAGATTCTTCAATAGTGAGGCTTCTTATTGCGCCTTCTTGTTCGAGTTGTCCTCGTTGGAGGATCAATTCTTCCCGTTTCTTAACGGATTCTCCTAGCCGAGATTCGCTGGCCTCCAGAATAGCTCGGGCCTTAGCAATAGTATCTCTAACTCTGAAGATAGCGGCCTGGCTCCCCTCAATATTCCACTGCTTCCAGCTTCTTGAGGACTGATTCCTGGCTAGCTCGTAGTTCTGCCAACTCCCGAGACCAGACTTCCTCTTGGCGCCTCAATTCCTCTTGACGAGCCACCAACTCTACCCGAAGATGCGCCCACTCGATCTCAGTGATCGCTTCAACATCCGCTTGGCGAATTGTGTTGAGCGTATTCACCTGATCTTCTAAGGCTTCGAGACGGGACCGGTAGGGAGCTGCTCGGTCTTGTCTCCCAATCCTTTCAATATTGTCCAGATAGCTGGACAACATTGGACGTCCAAGATTAAAGAAATCTCTTCCGTCAAGAATTATCCCGATACACCTCCTTAGTAGCCGCATAAAATCATTTACACTATGGTTGAAGAATTCTTCAAGAGGGTCTATAGTGTCTGTGTTTAAAGCAGGCAGTGCTAAGCAAGATGTCGCTGGAGAAGGAGTAGCGTCCGTTGGCATCAAAGAGGAAGAAGCCCGTCCCTGTCCTAGATTCATAACATGCGGGGCCAGTAAAGCCAACATGGACTTGGCAGAACTAGGAACCCGAGGAGAAGCATCATTAGTACAGGTCACTCGAGCAGTGCCACCAGCAGGGGTAGACGATGGTGTTTCTTCACCCGAAGTTCCTCCCGTGATACAAATGGCTTCGAATGAGAATTTTAAATTTTCTTCGTCTCCTGCTGGCGGAGGACTCGGGACCGGAGGAGTCACCAACGTTTCAACAGCCATAATAGTAGAGGACGTTAATATTGCTGGCTGAGGAACAGAAGGCACTCCAATGACTACTGGAAATGTATCTTCAGAACAGACTGGTAGCGTCGGAGATGGCAGACTTGGGGATGGCGTAGCTTCTCTTGCTGCAGCCTCGATAACCACCTCTATCCTATCATCACTCCCGAGTTCATCAATAGGGGGAACTGAAAAAAGAACAGAGGGAGGAGTTGTCGTGAAGTAGTCTACGTCAAATTCATTTGCAGAACTACTTAATCCACCTGCTGAGCCAGTAGTGCCCGAATAATCCACCCTCTCTTCAGACTCTCCCCTAATAGTCGAATGCATCGGCGAGTGGGGCTGACCACCTGCAAAAAGCAAACAAATAGTGATACATATAACGAAGAAATATGAACAAAAAGATAGAATAAAAGAGCCATATCAGGGGAAACAAGTCCAGTGGTCGGACTTGAAGGAGGAGTCATCGCTGTTTCTAGGAGCGCACCCGCTTCACTACCCAGGGGTTGCATCGCGGAATGATCAACAGAATCTGCTGTTGGGGGAGTCAGGACCTCGGTAGCTCTTGGAGCTTCAGTAGGTCTACTTTGCTCTGCTGGCGCCGGAGGCAGAGTTGAAGCCAATAAATCTGAAGCAAATTTAGCTGCCGTCTCTTGAGAGTCTAAGAGGGTCCTCGGGGCTAGTTTTTGCCTCTTCTTCGCCGGTTTGCCTCTTGCAGGACCACAGCGTTTTACGGTTGGACTCCGGGAACGAATGACCATGGGTTGGGAAACTTTTCCAATATCTCCTCCAACATCAGCACCAACATCGTCACCATCATCGTCATCAGAATTGTCGACATCTGATGGATCGGCCGCCGCGCCAAGGAATTCATCCATTCCTTTCACTCTTACTCTTGTTGCACCCCTACGGCTAGAGTAAAACGCTTCTATTTCTTTACAACAACTCTGGTTAATAGAGAAGTTGGGCATGTCAGCATTCGCTATACTATACCATGTGCAGAAGCTATGAGTCATAGCCAGCTCGGGCAACTTCTGTGGCAAGACGAATTCAGCTCCGGTTCCACCAGCTACAAAATGGAACCAGCCGCGGGCACCCTCGTATAGATTCCCCTCATAAGCAAAATTCTTGCTCGAATTACCCACATAAAGTTAGGAATATCCAAACTGACGAGCGAAGCGGCTCGGGATGTATGGTTCAATATGACACTTGGCATCTTGACGATACACCAAGTGCCCGGGGCGGATGTTAAGGAGCCACCAGAATACTCCTGAAGATAAGACAGTGAAGTTATCTGCTCCCGCAATGTCTTTAAATTTCGACCCGTATTCTCCACCAGGGAAGTCGGGGAACCGGAAGAGCTCATAATTCTGATAGTGACGTAGCGTCTTCCGAATTTGTGACATATAATGACTCTTCCATGAGGAGTGCTCGTATAACTCCACAGAGAAAGGCTTGTCACCCGAACGATGTTCAGCCGCACTCATCAGAGAGGGGCAGTGCATGACGAGCCACGCCATCAGATAGGTGTAAGGCATCTCCACCCTCGGGTTCGGAGTCTTCACCTTGACAATCTCTTTTGACTTGCCCTTCCCCTTACCCTTATCAGCAGGGATAAAGTCATTATAGAGTGCTCGCAGTCAGTGCTGTAGCTTGCACACCATGGCAGGAAGAAGCCCGAAGGGTCGGCCATATGCAAGAACTGCTGGATACACCACGGTCATTGCAATGGCCTCTTTCGGCAATGACGGCATGACACATCTCTTCAACCATAGCATCAAAAACCCAGCAATAAGACCTCTATTGGATATTGGGAATTGAGCTTGGTAGTGGTAACTCTTGAAGGAGGTGCCAGGACCAAATTCACCTTCGTTGGATTCGGTAGTATAATACATTATATGGGTCTTGGTGATGCGGCGATTGATCTCCGTGACGGCAACAGGAGCATAGCCATGAACTGTTGTTGAGCTATCCTTGAAATTCAAGTTGGCGAAGAGTTAATCGACCCATTTCTTGTGGCTGATACCCTGATTACGCACACCTGCCATGTCGGCACAGATGCGGTAATGGCACATCATCTCCCAGTAGGTGGCATAGAGGCGCTCGTCCCTCATCTTTAGCATATTCAGCTCTTCGGTGGTGGGGATATACTCTTCATATGGGACTTCGCCCATTAACAGCCCGGACACCTCAAACATCTCATGAAGAGCGAACCCCAGCTCACTCACTGGTGTAAAGAAAGTGCTAGTCTCGGGGTTATACATCTCCAGGAGACCAAAAAGGTGATAAGTACTATGATGAATCCCAAACAGCATGTTTTTGATGGCTTTGTATAAGCCAATCTCTTTTAGAACTGGTTCATGAGAATCTAGCATATATTGGACAAGGCGGGCCCACCACATATTGCCAGAGGAATAAACCCAACCAGGCATCCTGAAGTCACTGTCTGGGTATTGGCCTTCTTTCGCCATGAACTCGCTTAGGAAAGTTCGTGCGCGAGTTGGAACCTCTCCTACTGGGTGCTCCTTGGTAACCCTGCCTGGAAGCAACCCAGTAATACATCTAGTGGGGCCATCTTGATAAGCCCATGTGCGCCCAACTTGCCCGTTGGGACGCCATCATATTCTTGAGTTAATCCCTACTCTAATTCACGATGCATCGCCAGCCTTTGAAGATAGATCAGAGGATAGCCACGCTCTATCATAGGCATAAACATTAAAACTTCGCCAGAATTATAGAGCCACACGCTCTCTTTCTCAAAAAGGATCTGGTCTGATTGCTCTATTTTATCTCCAAAGAGAAATGCAGGCTTCTCCAACACATCTCTGTTCAAAGCCTCAAAGGCTGCGTCGGTCACGATCTCTCGTGCAGTAGCGAAGTTATATTTTATTAACTTCCCCTTGCGCTCCGTCGAATCTGGCCTGTATGCAGCAAGGATGGTTGTGAAACGGAAATGAGCCGTTGCATCTGCGCCCCCAGCAAAACCAAAGTAGTGCCTATGGGGAAGGGTGTCCACCGGGTATCCCACTACAAAAGAAAGATCAAGAGTTAGGAAAAAGTTTACAAAACTCAGAAAATCTTCTAAGTACGCGGAGCTAAATATAACTCCGCGCGAAGCTAAAAATTAGACCGCGCGAGACCAAAAATAACTCCGCGCAAAGCTAAAAAGATATCTTCGCATTTAAGCGCAAAAGCTAGTCAGAATAATCCCGTGTTTTCAATGCGAGGATAATGCAATAATTTCGTGTAGAAGAAGACCAGGGGTCTTTCTTCTTCTCCAAGCCATATGGCCGGAAAACGGCGGTCTCGCCGGTGATAAAGCAAAATGGCCGGACGAAACCAAGCCAAATCACGCCCAAGTGGTTCTAAGAAGACCAAAAGTTAGGATTTTTACCTCCAATAGGCGCGGCAGGAACTTGTTCGCCGCTGCGCCCGCTGCCTTGACCACTGCCGTCACCGCTAGCACCGACCGCCGATGGTGAAGATGCGCGAGAGGAAGCGCGAGTCTTGGGTGCCATTGATCTTGAAGAAAACGGAGAGAAATCGACTATGAAGTTGGTCGGGTCGCCTGAAATCGCCTGATCGCCGGTCGCCTGGAGCTCTGGAGTTCTTGAAAATTCTTCAGATAAGTGAAGAATAAAAAGAGACTCCATTTAAATGAAGGAAACCGCCTCTTGACATTCGGTGCGAAAATCGGAGCGACTGGTTGGTCAGTTACTCCTAAAATGCAAAGCTATTTAGCTTCGCATGGTCATCAGAAACGCGAAGCTATTAGCTCCGCAACTGTGCAAAATGCGAAGTTAATGCGGTATTTTAGCTACGCGTTTCTATGAAGCTCGGACTTGGCAAGCGCAATTTGGCGTCTCTGCCAAAATTCGATAATCATCACTCGATTATCTTGGCATGTGCAATTCAAGTTATGCATTTGAGCCTTGAATTGCCTCCATCAAACTAAGGCATGTGCAATTAAACGCCTCCGTCTAAGTTAAATGATGCTTATCTGATCATTTCAGGTACTAACAAATCTAAGTTACGCAAATGGGCCTCCTCACCATCGGCGGCCAGCGTTAGCAGCGGAGATAACAATGAGTCATTTATTTGTTGAGCAAGCAAGATTCTTGAAGCCAACAGATAAAGAGAAAAAGAATTATCTTTATTCATGAAGCAAAAGATTACAGAAGAAGAGGGAGTTATAGCTCTCCCAAAAGCTTCTACAAATTCATCGACTCATCAATAACCTAAGGGCGAGTCTCCTCTATGGAGTGTTGAAATTTCCTGGTTCACATGCAAAAGATCTCCTCTGCAAATGTCAAATATGATCTGTTTAAAGTTCTTAGTGGATTATCTGAAGATACTGCTATAAGAATCCTAATGAAGATGCACAAGTTGGATTCGACATGCTACAAGCCCTTAGATGATCATCTCTATCGCTTTGGAAAGCGATAGAGATTGTCATCTAACAGAAATGGTCCTTAAGAAAACTTAATAAGCTGCCGCAGAGTTCTTGTAACTCTTTCAAAAATTTATCTCTTGGAGCCAGAGCTTGAAGCCTGCAACTATGTTGTAAAGCATATGCTTCTGGTTTCCTTAGAGTTACTTTTGCAGACAAAGACTGGTAGAGCCACATGCACTCCTCTTCAAAAAGGATCTGGTCCAAGTACTTCACTGCAAAAGAAGAATCAAGAGTTAGAGAAAACTCGAAAAATCTTCTAAAGTATGAAAACGCGGAGCTAAGGATAAACTCTGCGCGCAGTTGAGAAAATAGCCTCGCGATTGAAACGCGACTGCTAGTCAAAATAGCCTCGCGTTGAAACGCGACTGCTAGTTAAAATAGCCTCGCGATTGAAACGCGACTGCTAGTCAAAATAGCCTCGCGATTAAAACGCGATTGCTAAATTAAAATAGCCCCGTGTTTCAAAACGCGAGGATGACGCGATAACTTCGCGTAGAATAAGATCAGAGTTTCTCTCCGTCTTCTCCTTTCTTCCCAAGCCTTGCGGCCGGAAAACGGTGATCTCACCGGTTCAAAAAAAAAAGTGGCTGGTCGGTTAAAACCGAGCCAAAACACTCCAAAGTTAATTTGAGGAGTTTCAAAGTTAAGAATTTCTACCTCCAATTGGTGCAGCATGGATTGGCTCGCTATTGTGGCCACTGCCTCGGCCGCCGCCTCTGCTGCTAACGCTGGTCGCCGATGGTGAGGAGGCGCGCGATGCCGTACTCTTCTTAGATGACATCCTAGTGATGGAAAATATTTGGAAAGTCGAAGGAAGCTTGGTTGAAGATCATTCCTTCAAACTGATTCGTCTGAGTTCTGAGCTATTGAAATTCTTCGGATGAAATGAAGAAGAAGAAGAGCTTGAGGCTCTATTTAAATGATCCGCCTCTTGGTATTCGACGCGAAAGTCAGAGCAGGATTAATTACTAAGTAATTACTGCGTAATTAATGAGCAGTTACTCACTAGAACGCGAAGCTATTTAGCTCCGCGTAAGTGAACAAAACACGAGATAAACTTGGTATTTTAACTCTGTATTTTCAGTTTAAAAATCCAAAGTATTTCAAAATTTGCTAAGTTCTAAGCTATTTTGAAAACTTTGGAGGGGGTTCTGTTGGCAGCTCGCCTATATAAGGCACATGCTCTCTTCAATGAAGGATCATTCAGCCGTGAGAAAATTTCTTCTTGACTCTCTTCTCTTTCTCTCTTTTGTAGTCGATCCACCAGCGCAGCTATGTTTTCTTCTTCTTCAACCGAAGTGATGGATAAGAGTTGGCATATCACAAGACCTCCAGACTGCATCAGTCCAGCGAGGTATCTCACCGACAAGGTCCTTCTGACCGTAGTCATTTTCCTTAATTAAGGTATACCTCTTCTTCTGATTCATACCCTCCTCTTCCTTCTTTTTCTTTCTTTTTAATAAGGATTTGTTTCATCTGCAGGAGATAACCGTAGTCATTCTCCTTAACAATGGCCCAGACCCAATGAGCTCGTAATTGCTTCTAATGCCTCAAGGGGCTTGGAAGGTCTCATGTATCTTTCATGGGAGAAAAGATTTCGGGTCTGGGGCATTATTTTTCTTCTTTCCTAGTATCCCACAAGGTTGGGGCACTAATGACCAGGACCGTGAATTTGCGCAACCCATCAGCTGTATAACTGGGGTTTGCATTTGGTATGCCCAGTTTTGAACTAATCAATTTATTGGCATCATCACTGGGGGAACTAACCAGGAGGTCCCTGATTGTGGTCGGAAAGAAGAAACAAGATTATGCCTTTTAAGCCATCATTGAAAAAAAAAAGGAGGCTACAAGAGCAAATTGGAAGTGGAGGCCAGGGAGCAAACTTTTTGATCTGAATCATGCCGAAAGAGGCGGTTACAGAAGCAAGTCTGTCATTCTAAAAGAAGGGCCTGCAGAAGCAAACTTTTTGATCTGAATCATACCGAAAGAGATGGTTACAGAAGCAAGTTTCCTCTTTTTTTTTTTTTAGTAATTTGTATTTACTCTTATTGGCTGTATAGCACTTAGAGAATTCTCTGTAATTTTATTCTGATGATGAATAAAGAAGTTCTTTTCTTTCTACGTAACTGAGAGTATCTGAAAGATGATTCTGATGTTGATTACCAGAGGTAACTGTTAACTTGATAATTTTGAAATGAATCACAATTATCTAAGTACCCAAAACTACTATGAATGAAAGAACTTCTTGTTGATAAACTTGATTCGCAAAATGTGTTATTGACTTGGCAAATTTGATGGACAGGAAAATCTGATTCGCCAGAGGTAATTTTTAACTTAGCAAATTTTGAGAGAAGGAAAATCTGATTCACCAGAGGTAATTTTTAACTTGGCAAATTTTGGAAAAAGGAAAATCCGATTCGCCAGAGGTAATTTTTAACTTGGCAAATTTTGGAAAAAGGAAATCTGGTTCGCCAGAGATAATATTTAACTTGGCAAATTTGATAGGAAGAAAAATCTGATTCGCGAGAGATAATTTTTAATTTGGCAAATTTGATATGAAGCAAATCTGATTCGCGAACTAAAGGCTTTTTAGTCCGGAACCAAGAACTTTCATTGACGAAGTTCTGATTACAGAGAAACTATTTGCTCATGACTAGTATAGAACTGCCCAGGCCGTATTATAACTGGCGTTCTATAATTTTGCTAAGGATAATACTTCTTCAAGAACTTACCGTTGATTGGCATTAGGACCTTGTCACCATTAGGCTTTGTTAACCGATACGCCCCGTTAGAGTAGATCATATCAATGATGAAGGGTCCCTCCCACTTTGACTGGAACTTTCCCCTAGGCTTCTGGCTTGTTATGATTGGTCTTCTAACTGACAGGACTTAAAAGTCCTCCGTTTAGCCTTTTTGTTAAAGCTTCTGGAGATTCGTGCCTGGTATAGCTCGATACTCTGTTGAACTTCTAAGCGTTTGTCATCCAAGGCTTCTAACTTTTGGAGCCTTTACTGATGCATTTCTTCTTCTGTCATCTTTATTGTTAACGCGACTCGTGAAGGGATTTGGATCTCCAAAGGCAAGACCGCTTCTGATCCATATACCAAGGAGAACGGCGTGGAATTGGTGGGAGTTCGGACTGTGGTTCGGTATGCCCACAGACACTCTCCGAGCTTTTCGTCCCAATCCTGTTGATTGGATGACACAAACTTCTTAAGAAGTTTTACAATGGTCTTATTGAAGGCTTCTGCTAAACTATTAGCTGCAGGGTAGTATGGCGATGAAGCCACATCTTCGATCCTGTATTTGTTGCAGAATCTGGAATACACTTGGCTTACGAACTGAGGTCCGTTGTCATGAATTATTCTTCTAGGCACCCCGAAGCGATAGAGCACATGGTGTTTGATGAACTTGATAATATCTGACGATTTTACTTCGGTCAGGGAGATGGCCTCAGTCCACTTTGAAAAGTAATCAGTTATGGCCAAAATGAACCGGTGTCCTCTCGTTGATGGCGGAGAAATTGGCCCTATAATGTCCATACCCCATTGCTCAAACGGCCATGATGCAGCTGTCGGGTGGAGATATTCTGGAGCTTAATGTATAAAGTCTGCATGTATTTGGCAGGCCCTATACTTCTTGGCGTAGTTGACTGCTTCTATCATCATCTTAGGCCAATAATAACCCATCCTTCGGATTCTATTCCAGAGTTCGGTTCTGGCTGATGTGCTCCGCAGATGCCCAGATGCCAGCATGAGCTTCTTCGAGTACCTTTTAAGTTTCGCGGTTGGAAAGACAACGAAGTAAAACTCCGTCATAAGATTTTCAGTACAACGTCTAGAGTTCCGCATTGTAATAAAACCAGATGGCCCTTCTCTGAATGGTTTTGGCTTCTTTTGAACATTCGGGTAATATCCCGTAAAGGACATAGTCTATATAAGGAAAACACCAATCCCTTGGCTCTAGGCTAGATGCGCAAGTGTCAGCTTCGTTTTCTTGTGGCTTTTTTTCTCCTTCTTTGAGCTCATCCTTTGAACAGAACAACTCCTTGCTGCTTACCATAATTTGCCTTTTAGCATGCTTGGGCAAGGCTAATGTAGCAGCCAAGGAAGCTAGCGAATCCGCATAACTATTGAGGTGGCGCTTTATGTGGCTGATATAGAAACCAATGAAACCGTTAGCGACCTTGATCACCACATGATAATACGGCAGGAGGTCTTCATGTTTGACTTCGTACTCCCCTTTTATTTGATTTACAACGAGTTGAGAGTCCCCATATGCCTCCAAATATTTGACCCCTAGTTGTTTGGCTATTCTTAAGCCAATTAGGAGGGCGTTGTATTCCGTGACGTTGTTGGAGCACGAGCTTGTCAATGAGTAAGCTTGAGAAATGATGTGGTTGCGAGGAGAGACGAGAACAACTCCCACCCCCACTGTCGTCTTTCCTTTGGATCCCATTCGGGAGGCACCATCAAAGAAAAGTTATCATACACCTTTCGAAACCGTATTTGATTCGGAAGACCTTCTTGAACCATCCTTTTTTGGAATTAAATCCTGTTCCTCCAACTCTCCTGGGATTTGTTCATATAACCTCGAGGATGCCGGGACTGGATGTTCGGCTAAGAAGTCGGCCACGGCCTGTTCTTTGATAGACTTCTGTGGGACGTAGTGCATATCATATTGTGATAGAAAAATAGCCCAATTGGATAATCTTGAATTTAATGACCCACCCGAGTTTAGTCATTAATATTCTCAGAGGGTTAACTCTCGATATAACGTGGATAGTTTGTCCAACTAAGAGTGTCGCATTTTCTCTATTGCGAACACCAACGCTAGACATTCTTTTTCCACGGGATTATACCGGTGTTCCGTCCCGATGATTATTCTGCTAAGGTAGTAAATGGCTTGCTCATGGCCTGACTCATTCTTCTGCGCTAGCAAAGCGCCTAATAAATGGTCCATAGCCCTTACATATAACTGGAAGGGCTTTCCCAAAACTGGGGACACGAGCACTGGTGGCTTCGTGAGATATTATTTGATCTCTTCAAAAGCGTTTTGGCATGCGTCATCCCAGATGAACGACACTCCTTTCCTCATCAATCTGGTGAAAGGTTGACATTTACCAGATAAATTTGATATAAATCTGTGAATGTACGTCAGCCTGCCTTGCAATCCTCTTAACTCTTTGAGGTTATGGGGAGGTGGCATGTCTTGGATAGCTTTGACTTTATCTGGATCAAGATGTATTCCTTTCGAAGTTACAACAAAGCCGAGGAATTTCTCACTAGAGACCCCCAGGAAAGACTTAGCTGGATTCATCTTGAGCTGGTGCTTCCTCATGAGGTCAAACACTGTCTTCAAATCTTTCAAGTGATCTTCTTTGTTTCTGCTCTTAATTGCTAGGTCATCTACGTAGCACTCCACTGTTTTTCGGAGGTGCTCTTGGAAAATTGCATTCATAGCGCGTTGATACGTAGCACATGTGTTCTTTAGGCCAAAGGGCATGACTGTATAGCAGTATACGCCGAGTGGTGTTCTGAAGGACGTATGCTTCTAATCATCGGGATACATCTTTATTTGATTATATCCCGAGAATCCATCCATGAACGTTATGCGCTCATACCTACAAGTATTATCTATCATAATATCAGTGATGGGTAATGGAAATTCGTCTTTGGGGCAAGCCTCATACAAATCCCTAAAGTCTATACAGACTCGGATTTTTCCATTTTTCTTGGTCACGGGAACTATATTTGCGACCTAATCAGGGTATTGTTCCTCGCGAATAAAGCCTGATGCGATCAACTTTTTTATTTCAGCTTCTATAGCTTCCATGATCTCTGGGCGGAATCTTCGTTGTTGCTGCTTTACTGGCTTAGCTTCTGGTCGGATCTTCAATTTGTGAACCGCCACGCTTGGATCTAACCCTGGCATCTCCTCCTAACTCCAAGCGAAAATATCAATGTATTCGCAGACGAGAGATATCAATTCCTTCCTTTCTTCCGAGAATAGGTTCTCACTTGTAAATATGGGTTTAAGATTCTTTTCATCTTCCATATTGATTTGGATCACTTTATCTTCAGTTGGGGGCTCCCGCTGTTCAAACTGAATCTCCCACTCTATATTAAGATGCTTGTCCCAAGGGTCGTCTCTTACTGGTGAGGTTTCCTTCAAATCTTCGTCTTCTTGGATCGCGGAAGCCATGTTCGCGGATACCTCGTGGAAAATCACACTTGTGCTGATATCTGAATCCCAGCATGATGATTCTGACGAATGATCGTACTGTTTTTCCTCAGCTTTATCGCTTGAGGAGGCCTCGGAAGTGGTGACGCATCCCAACCCCCTGTCGGTTTTCTAGTAATAGTCTGTCGTCTTCCCTTCGGGGACAAAAGGTTGAAGGATTGTCTTCCTTCCTTTTTCAAAATTCAACCCTCTGCCTTCGGCTAGATTGTATCCTATTTTCTTTATTATTCCACGGGAATTTTCATCATAATGGAAGAACTCGGGTTGTCCCTGTTCTTCCTCAGAATCTAAACATTTCTCTTTGTTCCTGTGACTTGCTCTTCCAAATATTATGGCCTTTTGGGTTCCGTTTTTGGGAGGGACCTCAAAAATAACTTGGTCAGCACTTTTAACGTCATCACTTAATTCATATAAGGATGATCGGATAGGTGCTTGGAAGGAAGTTAGAGAATATATCTCATTTACACAGTCGCTAAATGCATCTGTGCTAGTGCTTGAGGGCTCAGAATCAACACCAGAAGAATAAGCAAATTCCAGATTTTCATTTAGCACCCATTCACCATCAGAGTGAACGGCGTTATTTACATCAAGGCCTTCGAGGCTTATCACAATGGGCTCACCATCCCAAATCACATCCTCGGATTCCGAATCTTCGGATCCTGATTCTGTATCAGCCTCTTCGCCACTATCAGAGTCATCCTGAACGGGCCGATCTGCAACGCCAAACGCATCTTGATACAGCAACGCGTCAGTAAAGTAGTTTTCAACTCCTTTGAAGGGTTGTTTTTCCGCTATGAGCGTTTTCACGTTCGCGTCTTCGTCGACATACTTCATGCATTGGTGTAACGTGGAGGGCACGATTAGATTGCTATGGATCCAGGGTCTCCCCAATAGCAGATTGTATGATGTGTCCGCATCTATCACGTAACACGTGACTTCCATTTTCAGGTCGCCGATTTGACACTTGAGCTTTATTTTACCCAGGGGTCTACTACCGTTAGCATTGAACCCGAAGATAGTAGTGTTGGTTGCGGCTAATCTGTTCATCGGCACTCCAAGATATCGTAGCATCCTTCGCGGCATGACGCTCAAGGCCGAGCCTGGATCAACTTGAATACAATCAATCTCCGTAGATCCTATGTATCCCTTGTAATACAAAGCGCGATGATGCTTATTACTCCTGACTTGCATATCTTCCGGAGAGAAGGTGACGCAAGGGATGTTTTTACCAGAGATCTGGTGACATGTCGCGCAAAGAAACTCTCCTTCTTCGATCATCTCTGGTATTTGCACCAAGAACACTTCTGAATCTTGCAGAGCCTCTCTTAAAGCTTTCCTAGTAGATTTGGAGAGCTTCAGGAGCTCGTACAAGATTATCCTTGCAGGGATATTGGCCAACTGTGTTAGGATGTCGAACTGGAATGACTTTCACGAGTCTTCCGCAAGTTCTTTTTCCTTCTTCCTCAGAGCTTTGTCAAACTTCAGCTCTTTTTGCTTGACTTTCTCTGGAGATGGTTGAGAACTTGTTGTTTGGCCATAATTCTTTAAGTAATCTTTTCCCGAACGGGTCCCCGCGGAGGGAGGGTCTGCATCGGCGACCAAGGAATTTCCGATTTCTTTTTCCGAATCGGTCAGAGCAGGAATGATCTCGTCTTCGGGAGTTACGGAAACGACATTGGAGGTGAAGACTCTCTCTCTTCGCTTCTTCCCAGATGAATTGGAACTCCATTGTTCATCATTTAGGAGATCAGGATGTACCCATAGTATCTCCCCCCTATCAGTTTCAAAGGGGAATAGTCCTTTCTTTTGCTGTTAGTGTGGATCAAAATTTACGACTTGCATCGTGCATTTATGGATGGGCTACACTCCATCTTGCTGTTGACTCTATCTAGTGGGGCATTTTACCGAACTTGACGGTCACCATATTTGTAGTCACCTTCTTCTGGTGCTCTTGAAACTTGATGACATTAGCGTCCACTAAGCCTTGAATTTTATCTTTAAGGATGTAGCAGTTTTGGGTGGGGTGGTTAATGATCCTATGGTAGACACAGTAGTTAGGATAATTAACTTTCCCAACTTCCTCTGGATGTTTAGACTCTGGAAACTTCAGCATCTTCTTACTCATGAGGAGGTTGAAGATAGTCTTCGTGTGCTCATCTTTAAATGAGTATTGCTTTTGTAGCACTCGCGTCTGAGGAGGAAGTTTCGGGCGAGTCTTCGTGGGTTGTGGCGCATCAGTGACCATTGTTTCCTTTCCCTTATACCCTCGGGGTCAGGACTTATAGCTGTTATCACCACTTCGCTTCGGTTTCTCCTCGCCTCCTTCTTCTTCAAGCCTCTGTGTAATTTCTTCAGCTTCTTCAGCTTGTAGGGCGAGATCCTTCCAAGTTGAGGACTTCACCGCCCCCATTCTGGCTAGAACCTTAGTCGATAAATTATGTCGACAGGTTTCTACCAGGGTCTTTCTGGCATCCCATGCAGACATCTGAGAGAATCGTTCCGGAACCTTTTGATGAAGTCCCGGACTGACTCTCCTTTCTTTTGTTTAGCGGCTAGAAGCGCCGACATTGATACCTCCATATCATCTTCATAGAATCTAGTGAGAAAGGCTTTCTCCATGTCGCTCTAGGAATTGATGGTTTCCGGTTCTAATCTCCGGAACCATTCAAAAGCTAGCCCGGTTAAGGTACTAACAAATATTCTTGTAATAATATGGTCATTTCCGGATAAATACCCTATCGGCGACTTAAAATAGTAGAGGTGTTGGTTTGGCGATTCTCTACCATCAAAAAATTTGAGCTTCAACGGTTTATAGCTTTCTAGGAACGACACCGTTTCCCACTCCATGGAATATGGCCTTACTATACCCAGTTCTTGTAGGTCGCCCTTATGCACGAGGGCATTCAGTTGGTTCTGGAAGCTCTCCATCCAGACAGTATTTGTGTTTCCCTCCTGGTGCATGGAGCGGTTGTCATCATCTTTATGATGTTCTTCTTCTTCTCGATTGTTATGAGGACCATGGCCTTCTTCTTCGGTCTTCTTTCCTGTATTCTTCAGTTTAGCTTTTTCTAACTCCATCAGAACGTGTAGCATATCTTTAAGCTCGCTGATGGCGTTCTGCTGTTGCTGGATATGCCTATCTAGCTCCTCCATTATCTGCATGAACTCTTCTGGGATATTGTTCTGCGTCATATATGCAGAGGCGGAGTCTTCTAAGAATGAATAAGACGTCTGTGATTCAGCCATAACAAACTTGGCTATATCTTCTTCATCAGATGAGATTCTCGCTATCTGTCTATAATTCATAGGGATCGCCACCCACTTTTGAGTCGAGTGTGCCGAAAAACTCCTCGCTCTTCGTTGGATGGGTCTTTAGAACTTGAAGAGAGTTCTGGTTCAGAAGCTTCTTCTTCGGAGACTTTCTTCGCCTTCTTTTTCTTCTTCTCTTCTCCAACGCTTATCATGTTGGAGGTCATCGCGGGATATTCCGGCTCAAAAAACTCGAGCCCACGTCGTCTCCTTTTTGCCAATTGGGATGACGATGTTGACGGAGACGACAATCGACAAAACACCGAGTATCGGGCATGAGTTGAACAATAACAGTGAGACAGTACTGTATTGATCAGTCGTTCACAGTGGCATTGAGATACATGGGATTCTTCTCTTCTTCTGTTTAGAAGTTTCCTAAGATCTCTTGCACTGGAGTCCCTTGTGATGGGCTCATTTGTGAGAGATAACTTCAGGGACGGTGGAGTTTCAGCCTCGCGGATAGGCATGCACTTTCTGCGAATTTGAGGTTCGCGAGATTCTTCAGATTTTCCCCTTGGGACGCAAATGTATGCTCCGCGTTGACTATGGACAACTTTGACGGGTTCACTCCGCTTCCTGTAGGAAACGTGAGTGAATCCCTTCGCATCTTGACCAACCTCGCCCTTAAGCTTCCATATTCGGATGGTAGGTTTCTGTCGAGATGAGTTGGCGGTTCCCTTTTGTTGCGCGTTCCTGTGAAGGGCACAAGCTTTGCTTCTCCTCAGGTTTCTTTTCGTTGTACGAGTGGGAGGAACCTCATTCTTTTCATGACAGCTTTGCGGAGCGGGTGGTGGTCGCTTCCCCTTGTTGAAGTGGGGCTTTGGTCCACTTTGCTTGAGAGATTAAGAGTTTTTGTCAGAACTGGAAGAGAGCCCGTTGTTAAGGAAGGGAATTTCGGACTATCTTGGTCCATTAATTCCCTTAACTGGGCTATTGCTATCTCCTTGGGAATTGACACCTTGGAGATTTTATGGTATCCCCTTAGGGAAGTAGGGCTCTTGGAGGCTAAAGGAAGAAATTCTTCATACCTTTTCTGGTCGACGTAAATGGTGAGCGAGTCGACCATACTACCAACTGGAATATTATAAGATTGAGCTACCACCAAGTCACCGGAGGTGATGGTAGTCCCCAGCGGAGTCGCCAATGTTCTGTTTGCCATGAAAGTTGCACGCTATTTATATCGAAGTCTTTTCAATAAAAGGGTTACAATCGAATGGTTTCCCGTTTATAGAAAATGAGGAAGATTGCTCTCCCTCTTTGTTTAATACTGGGTTTCTAGGTAGCTATGGAGGACGATCCTGTTCTCCGTTGACACTCCGTACAATTTCTCTCAGTTGGCTAAAGGGAAAAGAAAGGTTTTTTTTTTTGCTCTTGATCGCAAAGATAGTTTTTCAGAAGAAGCTCCTCTTGCCGTGCTCTCCTCTGTCCCGCCTCCGTGTGTCTTTCGCTCCCTGCCTTTTATAGGAGGCTTGGAGTAACGTCCCGCCATATTTTGCTCGACCGTTAGCTCCCACTACTCAAGAAGTGCCGCCATATTCGTTAGGTGGTTATTCACACGATCGAAGTAACGCCACAACATTCGTTTGGCAGTTATTCTCACGATCCGAGGTGGCAATACTTCTGTTCGGGTTGGGTGACTTTGTATTAAACCCCCACCCGAAAGCTATGGGTAGTGTCGCGAATCTCAGCTTTAGATTCGCGAACCTGTTCTGTCGTCTGGATCGCGGACCTCAGTTTCTTAGATTCGCGGATTTCAGTTTCTTAGATTCGCGGACCTCAGTTTCTTAGATTCGCAGATCCGATGAGTTGCGGGCTTCTGTCTCTGAATTCGTGGATCTGCTTTGCTTTTCCAGAATTTTTTGCTGACAACAGAGTAGGGGGTTCTTCCTCTTCTGATAAAACTAACAGAGAGAAGGATGAAACTGAATCAAATCATGACAAGACCAAGAAAGATGAAAACGAATCTAACCAAGACACCCGGGGAAAAGACAGTGAGGAAGAATATTTCGTAGATCCTCATGCCGAAAGAATGGAGAAGCTTCAAAACCAAATAGAAGCCTTAATGCACCGCAAAGGACTGCAAGTAATATAGATTAAAAGACCCTACCCGATAGAGTGGGAGTCTGCCCTGTTTCTAGCAAAACATAATCCTCTCAACCTAGAGTCATATGATGGGAAGGGATCTCTGAACCAACATATATATTATTTCCTTTCGCAGACCGGCCATCTCATGGGCAATGACCCAGTGATGACAAAAAATTTTGTAAGTACCTTGCAAGGGCCTGCATTCACATGGTTTATTCAGTTACCACCGAAATCCATTCACTCTCTTCTAGCAAATAAGCAAAGAGAGGATGAGATAGTTAAAATCTTCATTGAGCATTTTCACGAGATGTTAATGAGATGTCTGCATGACATGTCGCAGGAGATATTGGTGGAGACTTGTAAACACAACCTTCAGCCCAAGATATTGGTCAAAATGGGAGTTGTTGAATCTAAGATCTAGAAAGAGCTAGTTAATCAAGGCGAACTAGCTGAAGACCTATCCGCCACTTAGGAGAACAATGCTTCACAAGGAGTGCCCTGACAGGAAAGCAATATCCCCAAAGCTCCCAACCGAAAGGAAAAGAGGCTTTGGCGATAGGAACACCTCTACAACATAAGCCCAAAGATCAAAAAGAGAAGGGCGCGTCCAAGCAGTACCCCGCATCCGTCTACGACTTTAAAGACGACCAAATAATGACACTGTTCAATTTGCTCAACAAGAAGGGGATGCTCCAGTTTCCCTCCAATATGAGGCTAGAGAAAGCAGGGAAGACCAACGACCCCAAGTACTGCCTCTATCATTAGAACTTGTGGTATACTACGAAGGACTGCTACACATTAAAAAGAAAGATCCAAGCACTAATTGAAGCCAAAGTAGTCACACTAAAGTCATAACAGAAAAGAGTGACGGCTAACGCACTCGCTCTAATGGTTGGAACTAATGAATTTCCAGTAGGAGTGTCCTCGGTGCCTGTTGGAAAGATGGTACTTGTTAATCACGACCCACATAATATGAAGAAAAAAGATCTCTCCCCAGTCACCACGTAGAAAGGTGAAATTATATGTGTTCATTCAGATCTTTTAAATGATGAGCAATGATTTTTATCAAATAAACAGAAGTTGAGCAAAGGGAAAACTTGTCACGTGGTTTCTGCAATCATCGAGAAAGACCACGATGAGGCAAGTATGTTAATCAACTCTGAAACGGAGGCATCAGCATTGTCCACTCATCATGATGAGGCAGGCTCATCAGAAACTCGCTCAGGGAGGAGCTATCTTAAAGATTACTCCAAAGCGCGGCCCGACAAACCTACCGCGACAAATGAAGATCCACCTCCAAGCAGAAGGAGCTCCGCTTCTAGAAGGGGACAAAGAAGGATAGTGTGGCAGCTAGTGCACCATTTAAATTTGATGTGCTTGCTCAGCTAGCCAATATCCCGGCCCACATAACTTTTTACGAGTTGTTACGATTATTCAAGACAACCAGAGATGCGTTGAGAGAAGGTCTGGCTGATTCCGAAAGCTTTTTTGCTCAAATTACAGAGTCGTTTGTGGACGTAGAGGAACCTTGTCCGCATTGCAACCAAGACGAGGCAGGGTCCATGCATTACCTTCTCGCCTGATGAGATGCAAGTAAAAAACTTTAAGTATAACAGACCCTTGTATTATACGGGATACATGGGCTCTCTTAAAGTAGGCCGAATTCTCCTAGACCCGGAGTCCGCCTTAAGCATTATCCTAAGGAGATTGATGCAGATGCTTGGGATTTTAGTTAGCCGACTGAAGCCCACCAACACCTCCGTCTTTGGCTTCAACTCTAATGGAAGTCATCCCTTGGGAAAGATCCGGCTTCGCTGCCAGATTGGAAGTCTGAAGTCCGAGGCAACATGTTATGTCATCAATGCCGACATCTCTTACAACATGCTTTTAGGAAGTCCCTAGATTCATTCCGACATGGTGGTTCCATTTACTCTCCACCAATGTATGAAATATTATAATGATCAGGGGACAATCCACATACTGATCACCGATAAACAGCCCTTTAAGAGAGTGGATAAATACTTTACGGATGCCATGCTATATAGTGAAACAGCAGAGGCGTCCGCAGAATCAGTAAAGAATGCCAAAGGGGATTACGATAGCGGCAATGAAGTAGACACTGAGCCCGAGCCAGCAGATAAAGAAGACTGCAAGTTCGAGATAAATCCTCTTGTAATCAATATTAATAATTTTAATGTAACCAATGCTACTGATGAGGCGGACGAGTGGATTATTAATGAAAATATAGGTTTTGCTTATATTCCCACTCTTGCTTCGGATTCTACTCCATCTTGTACAAGCACAGAAGTAGATACCATATCCAAGTGGGAGGCTCTAGCGGCATTCCAACTGCAAATACGGTCGTCGTTTGCTATACAGACCAAAATACACAATGCATACGGGGCTACTTTTGAGATGACCGCTCGATGGCCAGACCAACAACCGATAATATTTAGTTGAGTTGAGTCGTGGCCCAAACCAAGCATAAATAGTGAAAGCGATAATCAAGCAGTACCTCAATTTGGCTATTACGGATCAGTTTCCCATCGAATAATGAAGAAGATGGGGTACGATTTCAATTGCAAATAAGGATTAAACTTCGGAAGGGGATGACGAAACGTTTTGCCTTTGTTTGTCCTACAAGGAAAAAATTCCGATTACTATCATAAAATCCACAGGGGGTTGGGATATGTTACTACTTCTGAATCCTCAGGAAGAGAATACATAGACTCAGTTGAATCTGAAAATCCTAAAGAAATAGTAGAATGGGATTCTGATTTCAGTACAAGTATAGTATTCAAGGCCTTTGCTGTAAATATAATTTCAGTGGGCCATGATAAATCAGATGATGCCTGGGCACAGCATATGGACATCCAGTGGGATATCATATTTGAGCACCAGGAACTGCCAACTGAAGACAAAGTGGTTCAAGTTAATATGGGGACTGAAGAAGACCCGAAGCCCATCTTTATAAGAAAGAGTCTAACTCCTCAAGAGAAAGAGAATCTCGTATCGCTTATAAAAGAATACATTGATGTCTTTGCATGGAGCTACGAAGACATGCCCGGCTTGGACCCTTAGGTTGCCATGCACTGACTCAATATTAAACTGGATGCTAAACCTGTAAGTAACAACAAAGGCGTTTCAAGCCCGAATTGATGGAAGCCATACAGTCTAAATGAAGAAGCTGATAGACTCAAGGTTCATCCGCGAAGAGCAATACCCTGACTGGGTAGCAAATATCATGCCGGTGCCCAAGAAAAATGCAAGATAAGGATATGTATAGACTTCCGATATCTCAACGCTGCATGCCCAAAAGATGAATTCCCGCTCCCCATTACAGATGTCATGATTGATAACACGTGTGAGTTTGAGCGGATGTCCTTCATGGATGGTTTCTCGGGATACAACCAGATTAAAATGTATCCAGAAAACGAGAAACACATGACTTTCAGAATACCACTCGGAATATACTGCTATACAGTAATGCCCTTCGGATTAAAGAATGCCGGCGCCACTTACCAACGAGCTATAAGCATTATTTTTCAAGAGCATTTATGTAAAACTGTCGAGTGCTATGTGGATGACCTTACCATTAAGAGTAAGAAGAAAGAAGACCACCTACAAGACTTGAGAGTGATGCTCAATATCATGAGAAAGCATCAACTGAAGATGAATCCCACCAAGCCCTTTCTCGGAGTATCAAGTGGGAAGTTCTTGGGATTTATGGTGACTTAAAAAAGAATCCACCTTTACCCTGATAAGGTCAAAGCAATAAAAAAAATGCAGCTACCACGGAACCTGAGGAAACTCAGGAGGTTAAAAGGCAAGGTGACATATATCTGACAGTTCTAGCAAATCTGTTAGGGAGGTGCCAGCCATTCTCGAAGTTAATGAAGAAGAAAGTCTCATTCATCTAGGATGAAGATTGCCAACGAGCTTTTGAGGATATTAAAAATCACCTCACAAAGCCGCCTGTGTTAATAGAACCTGTTTCAGGGAAGCCTTTTATGATCTACGTAAGAGCAATAGACCACGACTTGGGGGCTCTATTAGCTCAACGCAATGATCAAGACTAGGAACATGCAATCTACTATTTGAGCCGGACAATGATTGGTGCGGAGCATCGGTATAGCCCAATCGGAAAAAAAATGCCTAGCGCTAGTGTTCGCGGTCCAAAAGATGTGACACTACCTAGTCGGCCAAACGATACATGTCATTTTGCGGGTAAACTCGCTGAAATTGCTTATGACTAAGCCAGGATCATTAAACGGCCGGCTTGCCAATTGGGCATTATTATTGTCTCCCTACGACATGCATTTTGTGCCTCAGAAAGACACGAAAGGCCAGGCCATAACAGACTTTCTCGCCGAGCACCCAGTTTCAGAAAACTCTAAACTCTAAGCTGACATCCCATATGAAGCCACAAAAGTTAATGCGGTCTCAGAAGAATAGATGTGGTAACTATTCTTTGATGGAGCAGTAAGAAGAGATGCTACGGGTGTGGGGGTGATATGTTAAATCTACTGCAAGCATACAGTGTTAGTTGTATCGCTTTACAGGTCGTTCCCACAGAAATCTAAGGTGTTTTGCTATCTTTCTAATCCTATTATTCTAATAAACTAAGGGTTCTAAATTGATGTCAAGTTATTCTAATTAGCCTAGGATATGAAATTTACTAGTTAACAACCAAATATTATCTATTTATTTTCTTTTTTCCATAAAAATCTGATTTTTTTAGTTTAATTCCTACTTAAAACATTCTAAGTATAAACTATCAAGTGGCATGCAAGCATAATCTATCAAAGAAATTACTTTTGAATAAAAATAAACTAAATCATTAGATTAATTCAACAAAATGAATAAAATCCAACAACTCCAAACCCTAACTAAGTATAAGCTATCAAAATACTTAAATTAAACATAATCTATCAAAGCTCTAATCTACGAGTTCTTGTACTTTTATTATTTCATAGAAAAATCCTATCTTTTTTTCATTTTTATTTTAGAGAGAACACAAATAGAATAATATAAGGTTGATCTCTAGTTTCATCTATATCTTAGGACTAAGCTAATTAGTTACTCATACTCCTAATTAACAAGATCTTATTTTTATTTATGAAAGTAATTAAAAATCTTATTTTTCCTAAAAAGCTTAATGATCTACACTAGAAAGCGATTAAATCTATCTAATAAATAAAGAAAAGCAATAGAATTATCTCTGGAGCTCAGTATAGCGGCCGTCACCCTTTTGGCAAAACCCTAATATTTATTAACTAAAAGGAGTACAAAATTATATCTAAAAATCTCTCCCTAATTACAAGGATTCATGGGGTATTTATAACTGAAACACAATCTAGCTCCTACGCAAACTCAATACAAAAGATGTAATTCTCATCTAAAACAAACTAATCTCAAGATATATAATTTTAATCCAATTCATAAGTATTAGAAACCAATGGTCGGGATTAGATGGCATAAAATACTAATTTTCGGGTCCAAAACCCGAAATTAAGTTCAACAAATCTGGAGCCCGCTAGATCGGATTTTCCACTCTATAGTGTTTTAGTAAAATGGTCATAACGTTTGCATTCAAACTCGGATTGAGCTATTCTTAGGTTTGTTTCAAAGATAATTTCGAGATCTACAATTTTCTCCTACACAAAAGTTTTCGATTTAATCTTTATCTTAGCCGAATATGCTCTTAAAATTGCTACTGCTACACTTGAGTTTTTGACTTCACCAAAATTGACTTTTTATGCTCATATTCTTGACAAATTTGCATCTTCTTCTTCTCTTACTTGCAAAATCTTTGTTACCTAAAAAAAACACACTAAATATACCTGATTAGCAATTATTTATATGCAAAAATAGATAAAATATAGAAAAAAATACAAAATATGATACTAATCAGGGGGTTGTCCTAGTATCCCCCTACAAACACATAGTACCCCAAAGATACTCGCTGACCTGACCCTGCACAAACAATGTGGCAGGAGTACAATGCCCTTATCACTGGCCTCCAAATAGCTTGGCAACTGGGGGTAAGATATCTCGAAGAATATGGCGATTCAAAACTAGTCGTTAACTAGATGACCTGAGAATATGAGGTAAAGTATGAGATCCTCATACCGTATCATCAAACAACAATGCGATTAGCTAACAAGTTCGAAAAATTTTATATCGACCATGTGTCAAGATATGAGAACACATACGCTAATGCCCTTGCGTCATTGGCTGCGACCCTCGTTATACCAAGCAGTTCAACTAAGCATGTTACCATTGGAAGTCGCGAGCTCCTACATCTAGAAGCAATCATGGAAGTAGACAAAGCACCAAGTTGGAATAAAGTTTGAGCCACGAGATTGGCATTTTCCACTTGTGGATTATGCGTTGCACGACATTCTCCCTGAGGACCCTAAAAAAGGCGCTTCCATAAAAAATAAGGCCACAAAATTTTATTACAAAGCCATGCTCCAGACTCTGTATCGAAAATCTCATGATGACATCCTACTTTGTTGCTTATTGAAAAGTGAAGCTCAGGAAGTGGTTAGAGAAATCCATGACGGGACCTGCAGGGCCCACCAGACTAGATCGAAACTCTGGAACCGCATTAGAAGATTGGGATGCTTCTAGCTCAAGATAATTACAGAAGCAATGGCATATGCAAAGTGTTGCCATGCCTGTTAGGTCCATGCTAATTTCATACACCAACCTCCATAGTACTTACATACGTCAACATCTAGTTAGCCGTTCGAGACATGGAAAATGGATGTTGTCGGGTCAATCACTTTGCCATCCTCCAAAGAACATCGGTTCATATTGGCAATAACCGATTACTTCTCCAAATGGGTAGAACCTATCCCCATGAGGGAAGTAAAGACAACAGACGTGGTCAAATTCATCAAACACCATGTAATTTACCGCTTTGGCATGTCTCGACAGATCGTCCATGACAATGAGCCTCAATTCATTAGTCAAGGCTTCGTGAAATTCTGCAGCAAGTTTAGAATTCAATATATGGCTTCAATGCCTTATAATCCGGCAACTAACGAATTGACCGAAGCCTTCAACAAGACTATTGTGAAGCTTCTACAAAAATTTGTTTCTTCGAGTCACCACGATTGGAATGAAAAGTTATGTGAGTGTCTATGGGCTTACCGTACAATGGTGCGGACCCCGATCAAAACTATGCCCTTTTCTTTGGTATATGGTTGTGAAGCCATGTTACCACTGGAAATCCAAATCCCGTCTCTGCGGGTAGCGCTGGCTACAAAGATGACGACTAAGGAAAAAAAATATCAAAAATGACTCCGAGAATTAGAAGCCTTGGATAAAAAATGCCTGAAGGCAAAGTAACAAATCGAGTTGTACCAAGAACGCATCTCGAGGGTGTTTAATAAGAAAGTTAAACGAATAATGTTCAAAGAAGGAGACTTGGTATTAGCTGTCAAAAAATCAATGATCATGACTCACAAGACTAAGGGAAAATTCGAACTCAAGTGGAAAGGACCTTTTGTACTCAAACGGAGCCTATCATCTAATCAATCAAGATGGCGACAAGATGATGATGCCTATCAACGGAAAGTTCTTGAAGAAATATTATATCTAGCCACCTTAAAAAATCAACTGCCTAATGCTAATGAATCAACATCCTAATGCTGTCAAAAGCAATGGGAAGAGAAATCAAAAATTTCATACCAACCCCATTTTACTAGGGTAGAAATGACCCCATAGTCACTAAGGCAAAGGGAGAGAGGAAACGTTTGACATTTAAGTCTAAACAAAACCCTCGACAACTCATCATGTTGAGGGAATAGCATGACTAGCCAAATGCAAATGGCGATTGGTAAAAGCAGCTCAAATCCCTGATAGCTGGGGGTTTGCTAAAAATCCCATGACAAATTTTGTCACAATAAATCCATAGCCATTAAAGCAAAGGAAAGAAGGAATATTTGGCATCTAAGCCCAAACAAAACCTTCGACAACTCATCATACTGAGGGGAATAGCATGGCTAGCACAACACAAATGGTAATTGGTAAAGGCATCCCAAATCCATTAATAGTTTGGAGTTTGCTAAAAATTTCGTGAACCTGTCACGTTAAACTCTTACCTCTAACAGCGAGATTCAAATCATCTCAACTCAAGACAACCAAATTTATCATGTTAAGATCTTACCTCTGATAGCGAGAGTCAGATCATCTCATATAAAAAAACAACCAAATCTATCAAGTTAAGCTCTTACCTCTGACAGCGAGACTCAAACCATCTCATCTCAAAAGAATTGCACCTATCATGTTAAGATCTTACCTCTGACAGCGAGATTTGAACAACCGCACAAATAATACACCCTATGATCCCAACACGATCACCGGCTCTGTCTATCAACCAGACGAGTCATCGGCTCTGTCTGTCAGCCAAGTGAGCTACTCCATAACATAAATCAAATCACCTCAGTATGTTTAACAGTACACCTCTGCCAAAACCTTTTGGTACATTTTCTTAACACCTTTGTCAAGAACCCATGAGTATGTTTTCTGAACACCTCTGCTCATGGTTTTCTGATCGTAATACGGTCACCTAGCTCGGTATGTTTTCTGAACACCTTTGCTGAGACCCTATCGGTATGTTTAACAGTACACCTTTGCCGAAACCCCTTGGTACATTTCCTGAACACCTTTGCCAAGACCCCATGGGTACATTTTCTAAACACCTCTGCTTATAGTTTTCCGACCCTAACACAGTCACCTTAATACATTTTCTAAACACCTTTGCTAAGACCAATCAGTATGTTTAACAGTACACATCTGTCGAAATCCCTTGGTACGTTTTCTGAACACATCTGCCAAGACCCCATGAATACGTTTTCTGAATAACTCTGCTCATAATTTTCCGACCCTAACCCGGTCACCTCGGTACGTTTTCTGAACACCTGTCGAGACCCTATGGGTATGTTTTCTGAACATCTCTGCCCATGATTCTTCGACCCTCACTCGGTCACACTCTAACAATTTATTGAATATATACCCATTATGATAAGAAAGAACGTGCGGACAGTCCAGTGCCCTCGAGGAAAGGGGCAAGAGGAAGCTAAAATTCTCGACTAGTCTTATCATACTGGGGGTAGAAATAGCCTGATGCCAAAATGGCAAAGGGGAGAGGTATCCCATTAAACATGTCAAGCAATCTTGATATGCTTAACAATATATCTCTGCAAAAGTTCCGTGAGTATGTTTTCTGAACACTTCTGCTGATAGTTTTTTAATCCCAATTCGAATGTACACTGGCTTTGTCTGTCAGCCAAGCAAGCCATTGGCTCTGTTTATCAATCCAAACGAGTCATATCATATTCGAAACGCTTAACCCGCTAAGGCACCTTCTCACCCTTAGCAAGTTCCATCTTCCATAAACCCATCCGCCATCCACAAAGACAAAGTCCACTCATCGCATGAGAATCCATTCACCAAATCTGGCACCACAATAGTCAGCCCACGTTATCATCTTGAACCATATGTTGATAAGGTTTTACACAATAAGATTGGAAATTAAAGGTAATATTATTCCTTTACATACGAAAAATACAAAGTATATAAAAAAAATCAAATCAAGAAGAACCAAATTCCCAAAAGAAATTTTAAAAAAATATTTTTTGAGATAGTGGAAATGAATTGCAACTCATGTAATTTGCGTGAGTTGCTAGGTCATTTTCATTTTTCTCGTGTGTGTGTCTATATATATATATATATATATATATATATATATATATATATATATATATATATATATATATATATATATATATAATATAGGGTTTTTACATATCTGTCCCTTGATTCTTTAAAAATTATAATTTAGTCTCCCAAATCTTTATATTTATAATTTAGTCCTCAATCATATTTTTTTCTCGAATTTCCTATTATACCTTTAAGTTATTTTACTTTAATCATTTCTTTTCTCTTCCTTCTTTTTTCCTTTTCTTATTGGATTTTCCTCTTCATTCTTCTCCTATCTCTATTCTCTTAAATTAATTTCTAAAGTGAAGTAATTTAGGGGAATCCAATAAGAAGAGGGAAGAGAGAGATGAGAAGAATGGAGATGGAAACCCAATAAGAAGAGGAAGAGAGAAGAGATGACTAAAGTGAAGTAACTCAGGAATATAACGAAAAATTCGGACCAAAAATATGGCTGAGAACTAAATTATAGTAACTTAAAGGTTTTGAGAAACTAAATTATAAATATGAAGATTTGGAGTACAAAATTCTAATTTTTAAATATGTAAGCTACAGATTTGTTAAAACCCCAATTATCTGGGAAATAGGATTACCTCATATTTTTAAGAAGCGACTTATATTGTATTTTAAAGTAATATTTTATTAAAAAAATTAAAATCCCACTGCATTCTAATTGGATTCAACCTCACGTTACAAAAGACGACAAGCATACTGTCGCTTTCCTACGGGAAATTCTAAATGCGCACTATATTTTATTTTGTCAGCACCACATCCTATGGTAAAGTGAGTTACAAGATTGGGGAAAATGGTGCTCACTAAGACAAATGCAGTGCGCATTTAGAATTTTCCCTTTCCACTCCTATAAAATATCCCCCAAAACAAAATACCAAAACAAAAGCAAGAAAATCCAAGCTCTGCTGACATCAGCAGCTCATCCTTCCCAACTGCTCACGCTCCACAAGCAAAATCATGACAAAAAGAGAGGACACTTTGTATCTCATCGTTAGGTATGCACCGACACATGATCTGGTCTGGACAACATTTGAACAGGTATGATTCATCCCAGTAAAAATTTTTTACTTGGGATAAGAATCTATATCGATCTTGCTTGGACCAATGGGATGGAATCTTCTTGGTCACAAGATAGTTCACAATGTCAGCAAACCATGGTTCACGCATCAATGTAAACAATTGCTCGTCAGGAAATGATTCATTTATGGAGAAAGAATTAGTTGGAGCGTTGGACAGACGAGACAAGTGATCAGCTACTAAATTATCAGCACCTTTCTTGTCTAATATCTCAAGATCAAACTCTTGTAGCAAGAGGATCCATCGAACGAGCCTTGCTTTTGCGTCTTTCTTGGTTAACAAATATTTCAAAGCAGCATGATCAGTTTAAACTATAATCCGTGATCCAATCAAGTAGAAACGAAACTTCTCAAGTGCAAAGACGACTTCCAGAAGCTCTTTCTCTGTGGTAGAGTAATTCAACTGGGCGTCATTGAGTGTCCTACTTGCATAGTAAATCACATGTGGCTGCTTATTAATACGTTGACCAAGGACGGTACCGATAGCGTAATCGGATGCGTCACACATAAGCTCGAAGGGTAAGCTCCAGTCTGGCGCATGAATAATAGGAGTGGTAGTAAGCACCTTCTTGAGCTGCTCAAACGCTTTTAGACAATCAGGTGTGAAATTGAATGGCACTTCCTTGGTTAGTAGATGTGTCAAATGTCTAGCAATTTTGCTAAAATTTTTGATAAATCTTCTATAAAAACCAGCATGACCAAGGAAGGATCGTATATGTTTCACTGATCGCGGAGGTGGAAGATTAATGATGAGGTCCACCTTGATTTTGTCAACCTCGATAACATCCTTCGAGATGACATGCCCTAGTACTATGTCATTTTTGACCATAAAATGACATTTTTCCCAATTGAGTGTCAAATGCTTCTCATGACAATGCATGAGAACTAACCCTAAATGATGCAGACACTCATGGAAAGATTCTCCGAAGATAGAGAAATCATCCATGAAAATTTTAAGAAATCGTTCAATCATGTCAGAGAAAATACTTACCATGCACCTTTTGAACGTGGCAGGTGCATTGCATAACCCAAAGGGCATGCATCTGTATACAAAGGTGCCGAATGGACATGTGAACGTGGTCTTTTCTTGATCCTCCGGAGCGATGGGAATTTGGTTGTAGCTAGAGTATCCATCTAGAAAACAATAGAACTCGTGTCCGGCTAACCGTTCCAACATCTGATCAATAAATGGTAAAGGGAAGTGGCCCTTCCTAGTTGCAGCATTAAGCTTTCTATAATCAATGCAGACTCGCCATCCCGTTAGCAAACGTATCGGGATAAGCTCATTTGCATCATTCTTAACTACAGTGATTCCAGATTTCTTAGGCACTACTTGAACTGGGCTTACCCATGCACTATCAGAGATAGGATAGATGATCCCATTGTCAAGGCACTTAAGAATATCCTTCCTCACATCTTCTTTCATTACCGAGTTCAACCTATGCTTAGGATCTCTTGTAGGTCGTGCTTTGTCTAGTAAATGAATTATATGCTGCACTATAGAAGGACTTATCCCCTTAATATCGGCCATACTCCAGCCTATGGCTTTCCTATGTGCTTTCAACACTGATATGAGTGCTTCCTCCTGAGCGTCAGTCAATTCTGCAGAGATAATGACTGGTAATGTGTCGTGTTCACCCAAGAAAGCGTACTTGAGATGACTCGGAAGGGTTTTTATCTCAAGTTCAGGTGGACACTCAATAGATAGTCGTAACTGAACCCATGGTTCAGTCATCAAAGCTCAGGTAGAAGTTTCCATTGTGTGGAAGACATATAGTTAGATGACTCATCGAGCGTCTCCAAGAGTACACTCTCATCAACTAAACTATCCAGCTCATCAAAAAATTCCTCCTCTTGGTGCTCACTGGACAACCCTTAGATCATAATCACTTCTAGGGGCTCGTCATGTGGATCACTTGGTTGGCGTCCTAGATTGAATATATTCAAGTTAAGTGTCATATTTCCAAAGGAAAGTCTCATCGATCCACTCCGGCAATTAATAACAGCATTAGAAGTGGCCAAGAATGGACGTCCCAAAATAACTGGGATACAATGGTGTGGATCCACCACAGGTTGAGTCTTGAGGACTATGAAATCAACTGGAAAGATAAAGTCTCCAATCTTAATCAAGACATCCTCAATCTCTCCCATATGTATCTTAACAGATCTATCAGCTAGCTGTAACGTAATCCTTACAGGTCTCAACTCTCCCAGTCCTAACTGCTGGTACACTGAATAAGGAAGCAAGTTGACACTTTCTCCTAAATCTAGTAAAGCCCTTTCAATCACTGTAGTCCCTATAGTGCAGGAGATAGTAGGACTTCCAGGGTTTTTGTACTTCACAGGTGCTGACTGAGAGAGGATGCTAGATATGTTACCAGCTTGGAAGACTTTCTTTGGAACATTTGTTGTTCTCTTCTTTGTGTATAAATCCTTTAAGACTTTTGCATAAGCAGGTACTTGTTGGATTGCATCAAGAAGAGAAACATTGACCTTAACTTGCTTGAATAACTCAAGGATGTGCTCCACCTGAGGAGAATTTTTCTTCAATCGATTTGGATAGGGAGCCTTTGGCTTATAAGTATGATCAATAAGAGGATCAGAATTAGAATGGTCAGATTCCTCTATCGTGCTAGTGGGTAGATCGTAGGACGATGATAATGATGAATCATGAGGTGATGATGGAATTGTGGTATCAGGGAGTGTAGCCTGTCGTGCAATAGGAGTGAAATCAGGTGGCATGGCTACGTGATTGTCAACCAGCTTGCCAGATCGAAGTGTGTAAATGGCATTAACTTGGTTGACATGCGACTGATTAGAATTTGAGGAACTGACATTAGGATTTGTTACGGGTTGACTTGGAAATGTACCCTGGCCACGTTCACTCATTTGACTCGCTAATTATCCAACCTGTTGCTCTACATTCTTAATAGATTGAGAGTTCACGTGTAGTTGCTGACATGTACTTTGAATAAAATCAGCTAACACTTTCATAAGATTTTCCATGTGTGTGTTAAGATTGGACGTATGCGTGTCGAACTTGGAATGAGACTTGAGAAGATTTTCAATGTTCTTCTCAAGTGACTGAAGTCGTTTTTCTTGATCATTATTAGACCCCTGTTGTGGATATGACTGGTTTTGTACAGGTGGTCTATTCTGGTTGTTCCCATGATTTGAAGCGTTTGGATGTTGATAAACACCGACATTTGGTCATGGGAACTGACCAATGGCAGGGGGCTGCATGTTGGGGTTCGGGGCTCCCTGATATTGCACTTGACCCCATGAGAGATTCAGATGGTTCCTCTAGCCAGGATTGTATGTCGGAGCGTATGGATTATTAACAGGTCTTTGATACATGGCGTTAGCCTGCTCAAGTGTGGGACCCATAAGATTTACTAACAATGGACATTCCTCCATAACGTGATTGGGAGTTCTGCAATTAAAGCATGTGGGACTTTGGATTTGATTCACTTGACACACTGGTGGAGCACTTGGAGTCTCCAGTGCCTCAATTCTTCTTATAATGGCTGCAATCTTAGCTTCGGCAGCTATAGAGTTGTCGACGCTATGGATCCCACCCTTATGAGCAGAGGTTGATACACTGGGCTTCTCAGTGGGACTCTCCCACTGCATAGTCTTCCACGATAAGTCCTCAAAAAAGTCCTATGCTTCATCCTCTTTTTTCCTCATAAACTCCACCTGACACATGGACTTCAGAAGAGTTTTGGATGTGTAATCGAGTCCTTCGTACACGATTTGACACAACCGCCACTTTTTTATCGCATGGTGGGGGCACTGAGCTAATAAATTCTTGAACCGTTCTAAGTATTTCCAGAAGGGTTCTCCTGGCACTTGACGGAATTGATTAATTTGATTTCGAATTTTTACCGTCTTGTGAGTGGGATAATACTTCTTGAGAAACACTGTAACGAATTCATCCCAAGTAGTAATTGAATCAGTAGGCATACTGTACAACTACTTCTTGGTATTATCCTTAAGTGCAAAGGGATGAAGCGGAGCTTAATTGCGTCCTCCGATAAATGCTGCAGTTTTATCATCACGTATACTTCCTGAAATTCACTGATAAAGAGATATGCATCCTCTGAGTCAGAACCAGTGAATTTAGGTAGCACACTGATATACTGCGGCTTCAATTCATAGTGAATACCCGCTGCGTGTGGGAGTTTTATGCATAATGGAAGTGATGTGCGCAACGGGTAACATCAATCCTGAAGGATCAGGATCGGTTGGTCCATCTTGGCATCCATGAGCAAATCTGATCTCACTAGTTGACCAAATTGATCACAGGTCCAATGTGGCATGAACCAGCGACCGTGAGTGTATGCGTGAATTTCCTAAACTAATGCAAGAAGTGGGGTGTGGTGGAGAAATAAAACGGTGGAATAGATATGATCAAATACAAATGTGATTCCTATTATTACTATTTTTTTAATATTTTTTTACAGAACCAGAGAAAAAAATTACTGAACTGGAGAAAATTTGGGTTCGGGAAGTACCTTAAAGGCCGCCAAATGGCGGGTTCCACCTCTAAATAGCGGTCAAAAAAAGGGCGTTTAACCCTCAAATTTCTGATACGAAGTTATAAGGCCTCTCCGATTCTTTCTAGCTTCCTATATCTGTAATATCTGCTCCCTTAATACTCAAAACACACTGTTAACCCGTAAAATGTTAAAAAAAGCAAGAAAAACACCGTCGATCCCCGGCAATGGCGCCAAAAACTTGATGTGATATTTACTGCAAGCGTACAGATCTGTGTAGCGCTGTACAGGTCCTCCCTCAGAGATCTAAAGTATTTTTGCGTTCCTTACTCTTTTCTTAGTCTAACGGACTAACCAAAGATTCTAGTTTGAATTTGAGTTAATCTAAATAGCCTAGGATCTAGAATCCACTAATTTCCAACCATGTTCTTACTTCTATTAGTTTCTTCTATCATAAAAATTCGATCTTTTTAGTTTAATTTTTTATTTAAAGTGTCTTAAGCATGAGCTATCAAGTGGTGTGCAAGTATAACTCATCAAAGATACTACTTTTTCATAAAAACAAACTAAATCTTTAGATAATTCAATGAAAAAGATAAAATCAACAACCCCAAACCCTAACTAAGCATAGGCTATCAAGAAACCTAATTCAAGTATAACCTATCAAAGTTTTAATCTTCGAGTTCTTGTATTTTAATCTTTATAAAGAAAAATCATGTCTTTATTATTTTATTTAAGAAGAAAATATTAGAAAGCAATTACATGATGGATCTTAGTTTCATCTACATCTTAGAGCTAACTAATTAGCTACTCATATTTTTAATAAGTAAAATCAAATTTTTATTCATGAATATGATTAACCCTAATTTAGAAAGCAGTAAAACCTAAACTAGAAAGCGATTAACTCTATCGACAAAGTAAGTAAAGATCTCAAAATAATGGCTTACCTCTGGAGAATGGTGTTGTGGCCGTCACCCTTCAGCAAAAAACCCTAACTTTATTAATCAGGAAACGAGTACCAAATTCCACAATCCCCCTAGAATACAAGAATACGGTCAATATATAGGCTTTAGAAATCAAACTCTAATTATAACAGAACCACAAAACTAAAAAATTACATCGATGTCCCAGAAAAAAATATAGCCTCTGGAGCCCATTTTGAGCCGCTATTTGGCGGCTAGAACCGCAAATTAGCGGCCAAATCTTGGTTATTTCTTCTTAATTTTCTTCTGCGCGAGTCGCTGGTCATGGACACTTGATAATCCTAACTGTATTTGACTTTCACCTTCTGCAGTATTTGAATCCTGTAGCTTTGCTCGCTTTAGAAACTTTTCGGACTTTGATTTCCTACTCCAATTATGATTTCATGCCATTTCCTTGCACGAATAAGATTATCTGAAAATGACACTAAAAATACCCGAGTAGCATTTATTTATATACAAAAATAGATAAAATATGGGAGGAAAAATACAATATATGATATTCATAAGTCACTATGCCTAAATTAGGATTTCAATAACGAACTTATATATGTCTATGCGATGAGGGGCAGCACATATTTATGGGAATAAGTTGTGAGCTTGCATCGGTGGTTCAATACTGACAGTCATCTTAGCTTTACTAATTCAAAAATCAGTAAGTTGCATACTAGCTTTCCATAATGGCAGAGTTTGAGATAGGTGGAGGTGTATCGTATGAGTTTTAATGATAATGGTTCATTTCTGATACCAACGGTTTGGAAAGCTGATGCTCAAGCGCTAAACGAGCTTCTGAGAATTATTATAAAACACAATTGAGCTTGATGAGATGTCTGTGTTGACTCCATGATTCTGTGCTTAAGAAATTGATTTTCAACTTTCGAGCTGGATTGAAACATTAAAGAGTCCATTGTGATGTCTACCACAAGCTGTCTAGAACGGGCGGAAAAGAGAGTTTGTTTCTTTAACAGGTCTTCCTCACCTTGATAGTCTTTTTCGATGTACCGTGCAAATCACGGAACCCTGCAATGTTGGATCATTATTCAACATTGGCCTATATGTAAAATAATCATGTATTGTAAACTGTCTAATATGGTTGGACCAATTAAAAGTTGGGCTTTAATGTATCTAATAGGGTGTGGACCTTTTATATGTAGAAAGCTAATGGATAATTTCTGATTTTATGATGGGCTAAATTAGAAATACCAATAGACAGATTTGTCTATAAAAAGGCGGTTATGGTTCCCAGATCACACGTCACTTTGATTCTTTTCTGTTTCCCATCGACAGAAAGAAACTAGAGAGAAAAGTTAAATGGGTTCTCTTAGGAAAACGTGTAGATCTGGAAAACCAATCACACGGCTCTAAAACGTGATTATTTGTTATGGATTCAGGTACGCTTCCACATATTTTATATATAATTTCTTGGTGATTTGACATAAAAATCTATTATGTAATTTTCGTATGGTATCTAATAATTGGTATTAGAGTCATTTTATGTTGAATCATCAAAAAAAAAGGTTTCGGATTACTGTTCAAAAAAATATTCGGATTACTGTTCAAAAAAGGTTTCGGATTACTGTTAAAAAAAATCGGATTACTATTTAAAATTTTTTTTTCGGATTCTATTGTTTTGGGAAATTACTGTTCAAATTTTTTTTTTTTTTGATATGGTATTTTGTTAATCTGGTCATTGCTTTGTTCTTGAATTTTTTTAGTTTAATTCTTGTTATGCATCATCCTGGATTCAGAGGGAGAAGCGGTTATATCAGCTGCCTCTCAACATAAGGAAACCCTAAAAAAAAATTAAGTGGGCTTGGGCCAATTCGTTTAAATATGTGTATTTAATTTTTTTTTAAGGCTATTAAGGTTTTATTTTGGATTTGGGCTTGTTTTAAAAATATGTATACATATATATATATTTTTAAAGAATTTTCTCTTAAGGTCAATTTTTTGACAATTTTAAGGATCGATTCAGTATAATTTTAATTTCAAATATTTATATTTTGGATATATATTTTGAGATAGATTGATCGAAGCAACATGTCGCCAAAGTGACCTCTCTCATTGAAATTGATTTTATCTTAAAAAATAAAAGGTTGTGCGCATGTAACTTATATGAATATTTATTAGCCCAAAGGAAGGTTAATATTTAATAGAATTGTATGTGTACCTGTGGTAATAAATACGTGGTGATTATTTGGTTTACATGTGAACAATGAATCGGCCCAAAGGAACATTTATTGTTTGATATGTTATTTATTATCAATATTTGATTATTACGTCAAGATATCACTCAGAAGTTAATATTATTGTCCAAAGATAAAATATTAATAGAATCCCGAAATCTTAAGATGGGGTTTACATTTATTTGAAATTATTATTATTATTTGGTTAATGAACTAATGTGAGCTTGTTATTTTTGTTCATGTTCTCTGGATTCAGCTTTACAAAATCTTGCTAATATTAGTGCCAACATCAATTCAATTCCTATGCTAAATGGCTATAACTTCAAGCCATAGCAAGAGAATCTTTTGATTATTCTCGGAGTTATGGATTTCGATCTTGCGTTAAGGTCTCCTCCTCCTGCACCTCTCACTGCTGAAAGTTCCTCTGAACAAAAGAGGGACATTGAGAGGTGGGAGAAGTCAAATCGCATGTGCCAATGATCATGAAGAAAGCCATTCCAGAAGCATTCAGGGGCACAATATCAGAAAAGATTACTACGGCTAAGGAGTTCCTTGCAGATATTGAAAAGAGGTTTATCAAGAACGAAAAGGCTGAAATTGGTACGCTCTTGACAAATCTTATTTCAATGAGGTATAAAGGCAAAGGCAATATTAGGGAGTACATCATGGAGATGTCTCATCTGGCTTCAAACTGAAAGCACTTAAGTTTGAACTCTCTGAGGACTTGCTAGTGCATTTGGTTCTGATGTCCCTCCCACTCAGTTCAACCAGTTTAAAGTGAGCTACAATTGTCAGAAAGAGACTTGGTTTCTGGATGAGCTCATCTCATACTATGTTCAAGAGGAGGATAGGCTGAAGTTGGAAAATACAAAGAGTGCTCACTTAACCTCAACCTCTAAGGACAATGGAAAATAAAAGAGAAAAAAGGACAACGAAGCTACAGATATAGCACCTCAGAAGAAACAACAAAAGAAACTGATTCAATCGGAAGGTACTGGTTGTTTCTTCTGTGGAGTTGAAGGGCATATAAAGAAGTATTGCAGTAACTGTCACGCTTGGCATGCTAAAAAGGTTTGCTTATTAATCTAGTTTGTTCTGAGGTTAATTTAATATCGGTACATGTACACACATGGTAGATAGATTCTATTGCAACCACTCAAATCAGTGTGTTTATGCAGGGTTGCCTAAGTTGCTGAAAACCAAATAATGTTGAAAGATACATCTATGTGGGTGATGGAAAGAAGGTTCAAGTTGAGACAATTGGAAAGTTTAGATTTTTGTTAAAAACTGGATTTTATTTGGATCTTGATGAGACATTTGTCGTACCGTCTTTTAGACGGAATTTGATTTCTGTTTCTGGTTTGGACAAATTTGGTTTTTCTTGCTCATGTGGAAATGGAAAATTTAGTTTCTTTCATGATTCAAATTTGATTGGATCCGGTTCTTTATCAAGTTACGATAATCTATATTCAGTTAACATTGTAGACACTAAAAATAATTAAATAAATTTAAAAAAAAAAAAAAACCCCTAATTTTTCTAAGTGGGCACACCCGCGGGTGCACCCGCGGGATGCAACCCGCGGGGGGATTCCCGCGGGTGGCAACCCGCGGGGGCGATCCCGCAGGTTGCCACCCGTGGGTCGTTTTTCGTTGTTTTCCATTGTTTTATTTTCTATTTTAGTTTCCTTTGCTGATATTCCGTGATTCGATTTTTCAGGAGCGAATCAATCCGGATTTGAAGTTCTCTCAGTTTATAAAATACAGGATTGGACTTGAGAGAAGGGGACTTTTCTTTGGAGCCGGCAGAGCGATTCTTCACAGAGGGTTGAGAGAGATCAGAAGGAGTAGGTTTTCTTCACAGATCCCCTTTCAAGTTGGATAGTCAACGGAGGCAGCAACAAGACTCCACCGCCACCCGTACCCACTCAAAAAAGGGAATCCACCAATATTCCCGTTCTTGTGATTCTTCGGAATTTTTGTAATCTAAATTCCTATTGTAATTCATCAATTTTGCAATGGAATCAAAGGTTCAATTTTCGGGCGTACAAGAACTGGCGACCACAGTGAGAGCCTCTCTGTTCACTACAGAGAACGTCGTGGCGCAGTCCAACTTGATACCCATCGGATCTGTTGTCGAAACGCTGATCGTAGAGGTTGATCAGCAAAAATACGAAGAGTTTATCTCTTCCTCTGACTCGGAGCCCAGGCGTCATCGCCGGGCTATGATGAGCAAAGGTGAGGCGTCATCGCCCACCGAAAAGAAGAAGGCGTCATCGCCTATTAGAACTTATGAGGCGTCATCGCCCGCTAAAACTGACTCTGTCAGAAAACTTGAGGCGTCATCGCCTATGAAAATTTACGAGGCGTCATCGCCCGTTGAAACTTACGAGGCGTTATCGCCCGTTCCAAAGTCAAGCCAAAAGTCAAACCAGTCCCCGACCCGCTCCCAAAAGAGAAATTTAAGGCGTAAAACTCAACGAGCACGCCTAAATCATACAGAAAAAATTGCAGGAAACTCCAAGACAGTAAAAAAATCCGGAAGTAATTCCATGGGCGCAAACCCGCGGGTTGCAACCGCGGGTGGCAACCCGCGGGTTGCAACCGCGGGTGGGAACCCGCTGTTCCCAACCGCGGGTGGCATCCCGCTCTTGCCAACCGCGGGTGGCAACCCGCGGTTGGCAACCGCGGGTGGGAACCCGCGGTTGGGTGGCAACCCGCGGTTGCCAACCGCGGGTGCCAACCCGCCGCTTCCAACCGCGGGTGCCAACCTCCGGGTTGCAACCACGGGTACAAATCTGGGTACAAATCTGCAATTTCAATCACGGGTTGCATCCCGCAGATGTCACCGATTGGTTACGTTCAATGAACACAACTCTCATGTCTCCTCGAGCACGTCTATGGCGAGCACGCAACATGCACCAAAAATTTTAATCTCTCTATCAGAGGCATCTGGGGCCCATACAACTACTCAGGACAACGTGCACTCCAGAAGAATCCACAGGAGAGTTGGGGAACAATCTGATGCTGGAAAAGAGCTCAGCCCTGAGATATTGCAGACTCTCCAGTATTATGAACCAAGTTTGCGACGCAAGCGGCGTCAGGTTGCAAATAGAGAGGAGAAGATATCTCAAGACTTGAGAGAATACCTCAATTGGAAGAAAAACTCTGCACAGAATACTCCTCAATGCCAATGCGAACAGTTAATCTCAACTGTTCTATCAAACTGCGAGTGCCATCCGAGACGGTCCGTTTTTGAGCGGATCACCGAATCCAAAGGAATACGGACAATAAAGAGGGTGTGCTCTGGAACCGATCTACCTGCCACCTCATCAAATATGGTTAATAAAGGCAAAAAGGTGGTCGGAAATAACCTTTCGGATAAGGAAATTACTCCATGATCAAAAGGAGTTTCTATCGAACCAGAGGGCGCGCTTCTAGAAGAAGTCTCTGAAAGGCTTGAGAGACAAGAAAAACATCTCGAACAGCACGAGAAGACCATAGAAGAAATGAAACAACTTTTGATTGAGTTGCTGGCTCAAACTAGAAAGAACCAATCATCGCCGTCCATTTCTAGTCGGCAGAAAGGAAAACGGCCTGTCCAAATAAATGAAGACAGCGAAGACGAAGATGAAGAAGTGCCTCCTCATTCAAGAGAGGAAGAGAAAGTGAAAGTTATCCTCAATCCTCACGCAGAGAAAATAGAGAAGATGGAGAACCAATTACAAGCTCTTCTTCATCGCAAAAAGCTACAAGAGGTGGGGGTAGTCCGTACATATCCCATAGAATGGGAGACCGTACCCTATCCTGCAAAATATAAACCGTTGAATTTTCAATCATTCGACGGTAAAAGTTCGCCGCAGCAACACATCTTCTATTTCCTCTCACAGACAGGACATCTCATGGGGAATGATCCAACTATGACTAGGATATTTGCGAGCACTTTACGGGGGCCCGCATTTACCTGGTTCATGCAGCTACCCCAGGGATCAATTAAATCTTGGGCTGATGTAGAACGTGAGTTCCTAACCCGATTCTTTGAAGATGATACAGAAGTCTCCATATTATCTTTGCTAGCAGTGAAGCAAGAAGAAGGCGAAACGGTCAAAATTTATGTCGAGCGGTTCCGAGAACTTTCCGTTCGATGCCCACATGGCATGACGCAGGATACGCTTGTGGAAACCTGCAGACATAACTTGTTGACCGATATTTTAGACAAGATGGGTTCGGTCGAATCCAAGTCATGGAAGGATCTGCTTAAGCAGGGCGAACAGGCCGAAGAAATACTTCGACGTCTCAAAATGCAACAGTCTGCAACCGGAGACGGTGCAAACGAATCTCCATTCTATTTTTCCCGTTCAAAAAGGAAAGACATAACGGCAATGGCGGTAGAAAGTACACTGAAGCAGAAACCATGGCCAACTACAAGCAACACAGCAAAGTCACCCAGACTTCAAAAGCAGTATTCGTTCAAGGATGAACATACTGCTACTATGTTCATTCTGCTCACCAAACGCAAGATGCTTAAATTGCCAGAGAGCAAGAGACCTGAAGAAGTAGGGAAAACTAACGATCCGAATTACTGCCTGTATCATCGGATTGTAGGTCACCCCACAAAAAATTGTTTTATCTTAAAAGATAAAATTCAAGCGTTGATTGACGCTGGAGCAGTTCAGCTCAAAGCTGAACAAAAAAGGAGTTAGAGCTAACTCCGACACATTTAATGCGTGAAGTCTAAAGGTACCACTTGGGCTCACAACAATTCCCAAAAAATGGGCTCAGGGCGGTTAATTTAAACCCCCAATTAAAAAAAAATATAAAAAAAAAAAAAAAGAATCACCCAACGCCGACAAGGCTACAGGGAGAGAATAAATTTCTCGTCAACCCCACCATGCTGGGGGTAAAAAGCATGAATTGCCCAACGCCGCTAAGGCTACGGGAAGAGAATAAATTTCTCGCCAACCCCACCATACTGGGGGTAAAAAGTATGAATTGCCCGACGCCGCTAAAGCTACGGGAAGAGAATAAATTTCTCGTCAACCCCACCATACTGGGGGTAAAAAGTATGAATTGCTCGATGCCGCTAAAGCTACGGGAGGAGAATAAATTTCTCGCCAACCCCACCATATTGGGGGTAAAAGTATGAACCACCCAACGCCGACAAGGTTACGGGAAGAGAATAAATTTCTCGCCAACCCCATCATACTGAGGGTAAAAAAAAAAAAAAAAAGTATGAATCGCCCAACGCCGCTAAGGCTACGGGAAGAGAATAAATTTCTCGTCAACCCCACCATACTGGGGGTAAAAGTATGAATTGCCTAACGCCGCTAAGGCAAAGGGAAGAGGAAAAGTTTGGTATTTAAACCCAAACGAAACCCTCGACAACTCACTATACTGAGGATAATAGCATGGCTAGCCCAACTCAAACGGTAGTTGGTAAAGGCGAAATCAAACCCGTTGATAGCTGGGGGTTTGCTAAAAATCCCACGACAAATCTGTCACAACAGTATTCTTATCCGAATATAAGAATACATCACCGCCCTAAGCTGCTAAGGCAAAGGGAAGAGGAAAAGTTTGGCATTTAAACCCAAACGAAATCCTTGACAACTCACCATGCTGAGGGGAATAGCATGGCTAGCCCAACTCAAACGGTAGTTGGTAAAGGCTAATCAAATCCGTTGATAGCTGGGGGTTTGCTAAAAATCCTAATCAGATAAATCTCCTGTCACGTTAAGATTTCACCTCTGACAGCAAAACTTTTCTTGTCATTTTGCTCCAACAGAACAAGCGACACTCCAAAATATTAGTCAAGTTAAAATCATACCTCTGACATCATAATTCAAAATCAAATGAGATAAGATCCGATTAAATCCCCTGTCACGTTAAGATTTCACCTCTGACAGAAAAGAAAATTCACACTTCATCAAGTCCAACATTACAACCTCTGATGAACGTGCTTTTGATATCGTTAAGTTGAAAATTACCTCTGACGAAAATCATCTCCCTATCAAGTTAACAGTTACCTCTGATAGTCCGATTCCAAAACTAAATACGTTAACCGTCACCTCTGTTTAGTCAGCTTGTCCCTATCACGACCAGATCCTCTGAATAGGTTAAGCTCCAAGACATGTTTAATGTCACCTCTGTCTTTTCCTGATTCGTCATACTAGATGTCACTGAACGGTTAGGATTAAAATAAGGGTTAGGATTAAAATAAGCACGTTAATATTATACCTCTGCTTGACCTAAAATAAGCACGTTAACGTTATACCTCTGCTTGTCCTCTAATGAGTACGTTAAAATCATACATCTGCTTATTATGGAATAAATAAATATATTAACAGTTATCCCTATCGACCAAATCTTTTAAAAAGTCTATAACCAAAATTAAAAAATCCAAAGTATTTCGAAATTCAGTACAGTTCAATACAGAACTTCAAAAACTTTGGAGGGGGTTATGTAGACACTAAAAATAATTAAATAAATTAAAAAAAAAAACCCTAATTTTGCTAAGTGGGCACACCGCGGGTGCACCCGCGGGTTGCATCCCGCGGGAGCACCCGCGGGTTGCAACCCGCGGGGGCACCCGCGGGAAGCAACCCGCGGGAGCACCCGCGGGTTGCAACCCGCGGGGGCGATCCCGTGGGTTGCCACCCGCGGGTTGTTTTTCGTTGTTTTCCGTTGTTTTATTTCCTATTTTAGTTTCCTTTGCTGATATTCCGTGATCCGATTTTTCAGGAGCGAATCAATCCGGATTTGAAGTTCTCTCAGTCTATAAAATACAGGATTGGACTTGAGAGAAGGGGACTTTTCTTTGGAGCCGGCAAAGCGATTCTTCACAGAGGGTTGAGAGAGATCAGAAGGAGTAGGTTTTCTTCACAGATCCCCTTTTAAGTTGGATAGTCAACGGAGGCAGCAACAAGACTCCACCGCCACCCGTACCCACTCAAAAAAGGGAATCCACCAATATTCCCATTCTTGTGATTCTTCGGAATTTTTGTAATCTAAATTCCTATTGTAATTCATCAATTTTGCAATGGAATCAAAGGTTCAATTTTCGGGCGTACAAACATAATAGCTTCATTTAATGAATCTCTGCATTTAAGTACTCGAGGTGTAAAGAGAAAATTAACCAATGAGAATTCGGCTGCGTTATGGCACAAGAGATTATGTCACATCTCCAAACGGAGAATTGAGAGACTTGTGTCAGACGAAATTCTTGATCCCTTAGATTTCACAGACTTTGATATTTGTGTTAACTGCATAAAGGGAAAACAAACCAACAAAAGGAGATTTGAAACCAACAGGACTCTGGGCTTCTTAGAACTATTCATACAGGTATTTGTGGGTCATTTCTTATTGTTGCTTGGAATAGTCAACAATACTTTATCTCGTTTATAGACGATTTCTCTGGATATGGCTATCTATATCTCATTCATAAATTGGTACAATCACTGAAAGTGTTCAAAAATTATAAGGCTGAAGTTGAGAACCAACTCATCAAAATGATCAAAGCGTCAGGTCTGACGATAGTGGTGAATACTATGGTAGATATGGCGGTTCAGGTGAACAACATTCAGGACCTTTTGCTAAATTCCTAGATGAATGTAGTTTAGTCCCATAGTACACTATGCCAGGTTCGCCCACTTTGAATGGTGTTGCTGAAAGACGAAACAGAACGCTCAAGGATATGGTGAAGAGTATGATTAGTCATTCTACCTTACCTAAATCACTATGGGGAGAAGCACTTAAGACTGCAGCATATATCCTTAACAGAGTTCTAACTAAAGCGACTGCCAAAACCCCTTATGAGCTATAGATATGTAAGAAGTCTAGTCTTAAGCACTTACACGTTTGGGAATGTTCAGCTGAGGCAAGGCCTTATAGACCAAATGAAAGGAAACTGGACTAAAAAACGGTTAGTTGCTACTTCGTTGGATACTTTGAAAGATCCAGGGGGTACAAGTTTTATGATCCCACGACTAGGTCGATTTTTGAGACGGGAAATGCCCGGTTCTTTGAGGATGTCGAGTTTGAGGGAGGAGATACAGGCAGAGACTTTGTCTTTGAAGAGGAATGTGTTGATATTCCCATAGGTGTTATTGGCATTGATCAGGATTCCATTCCTGACCTTGTTCAAGACAATGTCGAACAACCTCCCGTTCAAGAGATTGTTCTAGAAGAACAAACTCTGGCACCTCAAGAACCTATGTCATTAAGGAGATCCACTCGAGAGAGGAGAAGTGCATATCCAGATGATTACATTGTATTTCTCCAAGAACATGAGGTAGACGTTGGAGTGATGAAAGATGAGCCGATCAACTTCTGTCAAGCCATCGAAAGTTCTAACTCTCAAAAGTGCATAGATGCTATAAATGAGGAGATAAAGTCTATGAAGGATAATAACGTGTGGGATCTTATTCTATTACCAGAAGGAGCGAAACCTATTGGTTGCAAATGGATATTTAAGACCAAAAGGGATTCAAAAGGCAATGTGGAAAGCTATAAAACTCGTCTTGTCGCAAAGGGATTGACGCAGAAAGAAGGCATCGACTATAAAGAGACATTTTCTCATATTTCTTCAAAGGACTCTTTCAGGATTATAATGGCATTGGTGGCGCATTTTAATCTTGAGTTACATCAGATGGATGTCAAAACAGCGTTTCTCAATGGTGACATTGACGAGACGATATATATGGTCCAGCCAGAAAACTTTGTGTCGGGAGACTCAAAGCGTATGGTTTGCAAACTAAAGAAATCTATCTATGGGCTCAAGCAAGCATCTCGACAATGGTATTTCAAGTTTCATCAAGTGATCATCTCATTCGGTTTTGAGGTAAACTTGGTCGATGACTGTGTATACCATAAGTTCTGTGGGAGTAAACATATTTTCTTAGTATTATATGTTGATGACATCTTGTTTGTCAGCAACGATATAGGCATATTGCACGAAACCAAGATATTTCTAGCTAAGCATTTTGAGATGAAGGATCTTGATGATGCCTCTTTTGTATTAGGGATTCAGATACATCGAGATCGCTCTCAATGTATTCTTGGATTATCACAAAAGAGCTATATCAAAAAGGTTCTCAAAATATATGGGATGCAAGATTGTAAACCAGGTGATACCCCTGTGGCTAAGGGAGACAAGTTTAGTCTCAATCAATACCCTAAGAATGATTTTGAGGAAAAGAAAATGCAGAAAATTTCTTATGCCTCAGCAGTGAGGAGTCTGATGTATGCTCAGGCTCGTACGCGTCCAGATATTGCGTACATTACAGGGATGTTGGGCATGTATTTAAGCAATCCAGGAGCAGACCATTGGAAAGCAGCCAAAAGGATTTTGCGATACTTATAGACAACAAAAGATTACATGCTCACGTATCGAAGGCCAGATCAGATATAGATCATTGGGTATATTGACTCTGATTTTGCTGGATGCCAAGATAGTATGAAATCCACATCGAGTTACATTTATCTTCTAGCTGGAGGAGCTGTCTCTTGAAAGAGTGCTAAATAGTCTCTTATAGTCTCTTCTATTATGGCAGTTGAGTTTATAGCGTGTTATGAGGCATCCAATCATGGGATATGGCTGCGAAATTTTGTCACGGGGCTGCGCATAGTAGACTCTATTGATATGCCACTCAAGTTATTTTGTGATAATAAGTCAGCAGTTTTATATTCCAACAACAATAGGAGCTCAACGAAGTCGAAGCATATATAGACATCAAGTTCATGGTTGTGAAAGAAAGAGTTCAGAGTGGACAGTTGTCTATAGAGCATATAGGAACAAACTCCATGATTGTGGATCCGCTTACTAAGGGACTGCCACCCAAAATATTTCATGAGCATACTGCTTGTATGGGTGTCGTGTCGATTGATGATATTCATTTTTAATTGGAGTTTGTATTATCAGATACTCTTATGATATAGACATATTTCAGTTATTTTAATTTATGGTATTAAGGTTATTTTCTACATAAATAAGGTTTTGTTTTATTCACACTCTGAATTATTATGTTGTTTGATCTCAATAAGGTTTAAGGGTGGACCAATTGGAAATAGGCATGTTAAAATCACATTACATGAAATTTTCATGCTACACATCTACATCATGATCCATGTCATTCAGTTGTATTGACATACTTGACCATTGATGGGTTGAGTTACGATTACTGCAATAAAAGCCGCTTTGATCCTATGTTAGTATGATTGATGGATCGGATTGGTTACAGATACATTTCGGAAATGACAGTAAAGTTGAGCTCATTTGGTAATTATGCAAAACATGATTATAAGGTTACATATATGGTCTAAGTGGGATATTGTTGGATCATTATCCAACATTGGCCCATATGTAAAATATCATGTATTGTAAACTATCTAATATGGTTAGACCCAATTAAAAGTGATCTAATTAAGTTGGGTTTTAATGTATCAATAGGGTGTGGGCGTTTTATGTGTAGAAACCTAATGAAAAATTTCTGATTTTATGATGGGCTAAATTAAAAATACCAATAGACAGATTTATCTATAAAAAAGCGGTTATGATCCCCAGATCACACGTCACTTTGATTCTTTTCTGTTTCCCATCGACAGAAAGAAACTAAAGAGAAAAGTTAAAATGGTTCTCTTAGGAAAACGTGTAGATCTGGAAGGCCAATCGCACGGCTCTACAACGTGATTATTTGTTATGAATTAAGATACGCTTCCGCATATTTTATATATAATTTCTTGGTGATTTGACATAAAAATCTATTATGTAATTTTCGTATGGTATCTAACATGCAAAAGTCGTCTTTGGATGCAAGATCCTGTGGAAAGCAACAAAAATGCATTAAAATAATAACTATGAGGAGGAGCGGAAATTCTATTTGAGCACACCACTTGGCACAGTGAGCCCACTTTTCTTAGTCGGAATTAGTCTCCTGAATCGTTTTCACACCGTTTGTAAATTAATTCCCGAACAAACTTAACATATTGTTCAAGGGTTAATCCCCGATTGAAGAGAAGATAAGATCACAAAAAAAATAACAAACTTATAATATTTTACAACTTTAAAAGATAGCCTCAAAGAACAAAGTGGTGTGCTCAAATTGAATTCCCCGAGGAGGAAGTTTATAAAAGATCAGCTGAACTGAAGGTTGAAGGAAAAAAAAACGGTGTGGGCGTTACAACCAAACACATCAATTTCTTTAGCCAAATCTTACTTAAATCATTTACTTAATCCCACTTCAACTCGATGCAATACAAACAATTGTAAACACTGGACGCCAAAATATCCCACTTCAACCCAAAAATCAAATACTCCGCCAGAAAAATAAACTCTAAGAGATTAAAAAAAAAAAAAAAAATAGAATTTTATGTTTCAGTATCTCCTAACCTTGTTGTAGACTGAGTTGGGCAACAGTTTCAGGTGGATTTTTATTTTCAAGACAAAGAGAGGCAAATTAAAAATCTGAACATGTAAAAGATACTCAAAACTCACACTCACCTTTCATCACACCAAATAAAAAGACTGCAGAATTTACAAGTAAATTTTTTGCACTACTTTCTTGAGTTGCTCTCCACCAACAAGAGAAGATGACAGTCGCAATAGAGAGAGCACCACAGAATTCAACATGAAAGCTGTTGGGATATAATTGAGATATGATCATCACGCAACGGGGAAAGATCCCATTTCGCCTGTCCGAAGAGCACGAGCAAATTCATCGGCCACTATTAACGTAGAAGAGATCCAGCCACTAAGCACAATGCAGATCCACTTAACAATATACGCTTTCGTGCTCCATGGCATCACAGGACCCATCTCTCTACTTGTTATGGGAAGCAAAGAGGCGAAGGATAGCTAGAGAGGTGCTTGATTACTTATAATATCTGGTGTTACATATCCCTAACTTGACCAGCATGAACATGGGTGGGTCAGCCCTAATGACAATCACATACATCATCATCCATGAGTCAATCAGAATGGGAAATTCTAAATGCGCACCATATTTTTACTAGTGAGCACCATTTTCCCCTATGTTGTAAATCACTTTACCATATATAGTATGTGGTGCTCGCTAGTAGAATGCGGTACGGATTTAGAATTTTCCCATCAAAATGGGTGTCATGAACATGTTTTTGTTGTTTTTCGATGTGGAATCTGAAAATATCCTCCTTGTTTTTTTGTTATTAATGGAAAGAGACTAACGATATTTTGGATAAGTCTTAAGATGAGTGATGTCATTAGAAAATGGATAAGGCTTAGGAGTTTCTTTGGATTTGGTATCCATTTGTTTATTTAATTACCTAAAAATCATATCTATCTTCAACAATTTAAATTTTCTAATAAGAAACTTAAAAAATAAAGGTATACGAAATAACATAAAATCATCATTTTGAATTTATTTGTTCAAATGTTTTACTTAATGTCATTGTTTTTTTTATTATTCTTTATATGGCAACATTTCCTATTTTGGTAACATACTCTTAAGACAACTAGTAAATATTGTCAAAGTACTTACCTTCTCAAACTTTGATGTAGCAATAAAGAATTTGTGTGATTTATGGGAAACTTATGTTCAAATAAAAAAATATGATCTTTTTCAAGAGAATATCAAGATTGTAAAAACTTATTTCAAAGATATTAAAACAAATAAAATTAGAGTTTTCTTTAGCAAACATTAAACACATTAGCTTATTGTTAGCAAGAGTAGTAATAAGGTTTAACTCTAGAATTTATTTATGAAATGAAGTCAAGCAAGTTGACAGGAAAAATATGAAATTGAATAGTACATCATATCAAATTCTCAAGATATTAAAATAAAGTAACTAGAAAATCTTTAAATCCAAATCACATATATAAAAATTATGAGTAAATTAGAAGTTTAATAGATTAGGAAAAAACAAAAGGAGGACGATGATGATGATTCATTGATTGACGATTTGTACTTCCATAAGTAAGCCAATTATTTATAGTTTGAACGAGTTTCATCTTGTTGTAATTGTAATTATTTTTATCTCTCAGTTATTATACTTAGCTCTAACTTGAAATTTTTTATTAATAAGTGATTCCTCTTTGTTTGAATGAGTAATTCTATCTAAATCCAGCCGAGCTACTTACTATTGTTAATTATCTATACATAAACTTTCTTTTTAGTGTTGTAATTCAGATGATATTAAGTATTATTGTGGATTATAGGGACATCATATTCTCTCTATTTTTGTTCTTTGATTGTGTAGTTCCTTATTATAAAAACTCCTAGCTTTATATTTCCAAATTCTATTTTTGGACTAATGAAATTTTTCTCTAGTAGCATTATCCCTCTCCAATTTGTGCGCAATGTCCCAAATGATACCATTTGTGGGTAATATTGTAAATACTAGAACCAATTTAGAAAAATCATTGACTAAATTGAATAATTAATGAGAAATTATCCATTCTATTTTCAATAGTCTTAACAAATCAAATTGAAAGTAGAATTTATATTAGCTAGCGTTTTTTGCGTATATATGACAAAATGGTTAGAAATGCATATCATACAATTTTTTTAACAATCAATAAAATGTTCACTTCATTTGAATTTGTACTTTCTTGAGTGCAAGGTTACTAGGACCATGCAATAAGCAATCTCTGTAGCAAATTAACTTAAAAGTTATAAGATATCTCCAAATAAGTATAAACACACACCTATAAATTGCATTAGCATATTTTGTACACTAAAAAAAAAAAAATTGAACCTTCAACACTTAAAAACTGTTTAGATTGTACTTTGGTTGATACTTATAATATAAAAAAAATGGAATTCCATTTACAAGGGGAGCCCACAGGGTTTATTCATTGTTTAGTCTACTGCAAATTGCAGCACATGCTACAAAACTACAGCAAATATTGCAGTTTTGCAGCAAACGATTGTTGCATTTGTTGCGATCTATTTGGCCATTGCAAACGTAGAGAACTACAATATTTGCTGCAGTTTCAAAGCATTTTGTTGCAATTTACGATTTTACCCAAAAAGGGAAATGTTGTAAGTTCCACTTAGAAAAGAAATTTTATTTTTTATATTCCCATCTTGCAGCAATACCAAATAATCGTTAAGCATAACTGATGTGTCTTTTGAGGAGAAGGACGATGTAACTCTTTTTCTTTATTCATTTCATCTCTACTCTTTGGCTAAGGAATGAGTATTAATAAAAACACTATCATCTAACACCGCTCAATAAGACAAAAATACTATAAAAAATTTAACTTAATATCTACAATTTTTATGAGTATGCCTCCCTCAAATTTCATGTTCATCTCCACTCAAGTCTCAAGAATCATGACTAAAATCCATTTTTGGCCCTCTAATATTCCTTTTTCCAACTCGCTCTCTAGAAATTCTTTTCTTCAAACAGCTATAAGAATTTAAGTCTTCGTTAAATTATGTTTTGGTCATGTATTGACTTATAAAATTATAATTTTATTCTCGAATTCACATTACTATGACATATAAATTTTTTTGCACCTTCAGCAAGAGCACTTCACCCTCTATACCGTCAACGAGTTCTTTTAATAGCTCGACTCATGAATAACTCTGTTCCTCTAGTATGAATGTTGGATCTAACCCTATGAATAAGTTAGGCTTTATTTTCAACAAGGATACCATGATGTTTAGGGTCCAAGTCGGGACCTATTAGCACACCTGATCTGATCCCATAGCATCCCTAGACATATAGCAAAACATAGAAACTTTTGTAATATTGAATATCCAATGTCACAAGTACATGGACGTTGTAGAAGTTAAGTATAACTACTTACGAATCCTTAGGTTGTATCATGATTTATTACCCAATATTTTAAGCTATGTAAAGAATTTAAACCATTACTTGAATAAGGGTACAAATCTGATGTGGATAATGTTAAGGAAACAAATTATTCTCCATTATTACTAGATCTTTCAAATCAAAATGGTCTCTTTAAGCTATGTAAAGAATTTGTATTTTGATTTGTTAACTTGTAAGTGCTTGCTTAATTGGTAGTCATAATGGTCTCTTTAATTTTTATGGCTGACCCACTTTATTGAAGTTCTAATTTTGGCTAGATTGATTTTCATCTATGTAAAAATATTTATAAAACATCCTACCATCCGTGTGGTATTGGAGCTATCTTATTCTCTTACAAGTTACAATCCTAAGATCAAGCAACCTCAATCCTCTACAGTTATTTCTACTACCACCATCCACCTTATTAGACCTACTAACAAACAACTTATTGTCATTAATCCGACCAACCAACTCTCATTATTTCTTACCCCCATCCAACTTCTCCTTGTAGCATGCCCAATTCGAGATCTCTTTATTGGATATGATATCCTCGGGTATCTTGATGGTACTCTTCCATGTCCAACCAAAAGAATTGTTGCAACTCCATCTTCAAACGATCCTGACTAGTACCGCCAGGATAAACTAATCCTGTATACAATTTTCAACTCCATCACTAAGCCTTTGATACCGCTCATAGCTACATCCTCCACCATAAAAGAGGCATGGAGATGCTTTATTCATCCCTGTGCTAATCATTCTTTAACTTGTGTTATGCAGCTGAAGGAGGTTCTCTCATAGTCTCAATGCGGGGCCGATTTATTGCTAAGTACCTCAATAAAATGAAGGTCCTAACTAGCAATCATTGATTAGATACTCTTTAATGTTGATTTTACTCTCCATATATTGAATGGCCTTGGTCTAGATTTCTGTGGCATTGCAAGTCTGATCCGTGTCTGTGAAACGTTGCTCACATTCGAAGAGCTTTATGACTTGCTTGTTGGTCATGAAAACTATCTCAAACGTCTTAACTCTACCACCATTGCCACTGTTATCTCTACCAACAATAGTTACTGATAGTGATAAGGTATGTCTGATTCTTAGCCGACCCCCAAGCCTAACAACTGTTCTAATGCGCAAATTCACAACAATTCCTTGCACAAGGCCAACTCTGATCAAGCCCCACAAGAAAAGGCCCATTGTCGTATGCCAACTTTATGACATCCGCAATCACACAACAAAGACATATTGAGTTCTTACTTCTTCTCAAAGTGTTATGACCCATTACTTTCAAGTAACAGTAACAAATGGCAGTTAGATTTGGCAGCCTCATACAGTATAAAGGCTGATCTTAGTAATATGGTGGTCCATTCCGAGTATGGTGGTACTGATGAAGTCGTTATTAGTGATGGTACAGATTTGAATCACATATGTTGGTCGAAAATACTCAAAAAAATTAAAATGTCAGCAAGCGAAGATGAATAACTAGCACTGGAAAAACTCAAACTCAAACTCTACAATCAACAAAACTGAAACTAAGAAGAGTAAAGAAAACAACAAAAAGCATTCAATCAGCTGGCAGGAGATAGAGAGCTGAGATCCCCATTCCTAATCGCCTTTGTGATTGTCTTGGCCACCACCAAAGTTGTAGAGATCCATTTGTTGAGCATGACCACACCGAGTTCATAATGCGCATGGCCAAATCCCCAGTGCATTGCCATCACATCTTAGGGTGTATTTGGCTGCTTAAAGTAGTAGAAGTAGTAAAAAAATTAAAAAGTAACTTGTAAAATGAAAGTAGAAAAAGAGATTAGTTTTTGTATTAGTTTACTTATTTTTAGAAGAAAAAAGTGTATTAGGAAGTGAGATGTGATTATTATTTAATTGATTAAATAAAACAATTTGTATTATTTTATTTATTTTTCATGTATAAAAATATAATTTTTGAGTTGTAATGATGATATGCAAATAAAAAATATATTATTGCTTTGATCCTCTACTTTTTAGAGTTCTTCCAAGTCAAAATAAGAGAAAAAAAAATTTTGGAAGTAAGAGCATCACTTTAACATATAAGAAATAACTTTCAATTTATTTTTTGGCCAAATAAATACTTAAAGTACTGGAAATAGACTTACTTCCACTAGTTTTATTTTATTTTCATGCAAACAAACACACCCTTAGTGAAAGAGGAGTTTCACTAAGGGTGTGCACCAATTAAGCCTTCCCTTATTTGATATTATTTGGACTAAGCATGACATCTACAAATTTCAATATTATCATACAGTCAAAAAGCTTCCAAATTGATCAATAAATATTCTTTTGCATATTTTTAATTTACAATGCAAGATATATTATATTCAGTTTCTTCTTTCTAATTTCCATTTCTGTAAGACATGAGATACTAAACAATACTAGTAATATTAGATTGTATTTTGATCTTATCCCAAAATTAGAGAATTATAACCTATTATTGACCAAAAAGAAAGTTGACTAGAAAGGAAAAGGAAAAATGACCAAGATTTCGTAATGAATAAACCAACAAGCAAACACAATTCACAAAACAAAATTAGTATTGTAAAACTGGTACTCTTATTTCAACATCTTATTACAATTTTTGAAATAGAAGGAAAAAGAAAAAACATCCTATATATCCCAGCTGAAAATATGAGAGCTTCTCTAACGAGAGAAGGTCAGCTATAACATTCAGTTAAAAGAGCTAGAATTTCTCGTTCTCAGAGCACTAGCAACTTCATTGGCCACAAATAGAGTTGTGGAGAGAAAATTATCAAACATGTTTAGTATATTGCTTACACAATATATAACCATCTCCCACTTCATTAGCATCTACAAAAAGAACATATAATTAATTACACCTACAAAATAATTAAAACAGATGATATTATTGCAAAAATTAAAATTAATAATTACCTTGATTCTCTAAGCAAGAGTTTGCTTGACACCTTGCATTCCTTTGCCAATTTGAAATCTTTAAATAGTAGTTGCGTTTTGGAGTTACATGCATGTTTAAGACACGTATACTACTCATATAAGTGACATGTGTTGCGCTATTTAGATTTCCTTTTGGACTAAGACAGCATTGAAATGCTAAATTGGATTTTATGCCGCCTGTTGATGAGTGATGTCATTAGAAAATGGATAAGGCTTAGGAGTTTCTTCGGATTTGGAATCCATTTGTTTATTTAATTACCTAAAAATCATATCTATCTTCAACAATTTAAATTTTCTAATAAGAAACTTAAAAAATGAAGGTATACAAAATAACATAAAATCATCATTTTGAATTTATTTGTTCAAATGTTTTACTTAATGTAATTGTTTTTTTTATTATTCTTTATATGGCAACATTTCCTATTTTGGTAACATACTCTTAAGACAACTAGTAAATATTGTCAAAGTACTTACCTTCTCAAACTTTGATATAGCAATAAAGAATTTGTGTGATTTATGGGAAACTTATGTTCAAATTAAAAAATATGATCGTTTTCAAGAGAATATCAAGATTGTAAAAACTTATTTCAAAGATATTAAAACAAATAAAATTAGAGTTTTCTTTAGCAAACATTAAACACATTAGCTTATTGTTAGCAAGAGTAGTAATAAGGTTTAACTCTAGAATTTATTTATGAAATGAAGTCAAGCAAGTTAACAGGAAAAAAAATATGAAATTGAATAGTACATCATATCAAATTCTCAAGATATTAAGATAAAGTAACTAGAAAATCTTTAAATCCAAATCACATATATAAAAAATATGAGTAAATTAGAAGTTTAATAGATTAGGAAAAAACAAAAGGAGCCTACTACGAATTTTATTCAAATATTAAAACTTGAACAGTCAATGTTTATTATTCTACTAGAGATTTTTATCTTTCATAACTAACTTTAAATAATCCTGGAAATTAGTTCTAAGTTGACTAAGATTCAAGATCAAAATAAAAGTTTCATCTTCATCAAATACTATTGTAGCTTTCTCTTGAACATAGGATCTCCAATTTTTTCACTTTCATTACAATATAGTTGTAGCCTTCTCTTAAACAAAGGATCTCCGATTGCTCTATGCTCTATGCTACCAGTTTGCTAGGTTCAATTGAGAAAAGATATAATTTATAAATTCGACTTCGAATTGTACATAGGAGCTAAAAAATTTCTTTGTAAATTAAGAAATTCATGAATATAATTGAATGGAGCTCAGATTATATAGAAATAAAGAAATCTTATCATGTATATCAACTAACGATAAAATATGCTTCAGTAAAGAACTGCTAGAATACCTGATACAAATTATGGTCAGTAGGAGTAGATAAAGAGAATAAAAGAAAGAATAAATTATCAAAACAAACTCCTAAATCTATTGGATTGATGATAGACCAGGGTGGAAAGAAAGTAGAACAAATCAATGAAAGAAGCTAATTAATTTTTAAGGATAAATTAGGAAATAAATCAAAATTACATTTTAAGGAAGAATATAGTTCAAATTTTGGATTTTGGAAATCTAATTTGAACCAAGTTAATAAAAAAAGAATAAAAAGAGTAGAAAGTGGAATAAATAGAACTAACCTAAAAAATAAATGAGAAATATAAGCTCTGATCTGGGATTTTTGGATATTTGGAGGGTAGATCTAGTTAATAGAGAGTGTTTGGTAAAAAAGTATGAAAGTATAATTATGATTATTATGTAGACAAAAGCAACCAGAAAAAAGAAATATAAAAGGAAAACATAAAACTACCACAAAACTATGGAGATACTCTTGATCCTCTTATATATAAAATCCTATTTGACCTACAATCGTTCATCTCATTTAAAAAGTGGCTAACAATTTAACCAAATATTTGTTTGCAGTCACCTCTAATATAGGTTAAATTTTGGTCCAAAATGCAGGTACATTTAAGAGGTCCAATCGATTGCCTACTATTGAGATTTCTCTAAATAAAAATTATTAAGAACAAATTAACTATATTGAGATTTTCTGAAATGCCCCAGACTAGTTGACCAAAAGGATTTATAAATATCTCCTTGTTTTACAAGTTTGCAACAAAAACCTCGAGTTTTACTCTTGTAACTCTTCCATAAAAAGGGGCAAACTAGAGTATTGGAGGGGTTTCCTGGACCGCAATGCTCATATATGTTTATTGTTAGTGCTCGTCAAGTATTAAGCAGGGAAAATTAATAATCTCCAATTGTTTTGGCATTCAACAAACCTTATTGAGCACATATCAAACTAGACCAGTACTGACATTTGACATACTTGGACAATCATGAACTCTACAAAATTAGCAAAATCAAGCCAAAATTACATGATTGTCCCATAGATAAGAAAATAACAATAACAAAATTTATGTATAAACCCCTAAAGGAATAGTTACAGGGTAGCAAGCAATCCATTATATTAGAGTAAAAGATTATCTTTCCATTAATCACAATGTTCTTAATAATATACTCGACTATCATGAGTATAAACTACAAGAGGAGATAAAAGTCTTTTATCAATTCTAAATCAATAAAACATGAACGATAAATGTGTTACTGATCCCATATTCACTCTTACATTATTTTTTTTTTTTTCAGAGTATAAAGTACTAAAAGATTTCATTATCATCCCCAAACTACGTTAACTATTATGGAAGTGTATATAGATGCGCATTCCCTTTGAATTAGGTTTTTAAGGTACTTGGTTTTCAGACTTCAAATTCAATGTTAAGATTTAAAAAAACTTTTCAAATTAATTTTCTTCTCAAGTTTCAATCTCAAGTTAGTTGTTTACATGTAATTAGTTCAATTTATCGAGAAAAATTATATCTTCAAAGTAGATAGTGGAAAGAAAAAAAGAAAAATCCTAAAATCCCTAAATGAAAGAATTTTTTTTTAAAAGAACTGTAAGAAAATGGAAACAAGTCCCCCAATCAAGGTGCAAAATATGTAAACCCCAATCCCCTCTCTTCCCACGATTTAGTCCTCAATGTATATATATTGTGCATCTAAAATCAGTATGAGGACGAAAATAGAATTAGAGAGTGGAAGTGCATGAGATTTTCCGAAATCATCCTTTGCAACTTGTTACAAGAGCACAAGCAAAACAATTCAATATATCTTCCACAAATCAAACCATGTTAGTGTCTCACTTAAATCAAGCCAAAGCACCAACAGAGATCTCAACAAAGAAACTAAGTTAGAACGAAATATGTATATATATTTATCACACATAACTCAGTTCATAGTCACAGCCTCCAACCTACTGTCAAAGTTTTATACAATCATCCATATACATTAATAATTATATAAAATATAGCACATTAAAAAGATAATGACCGAGGTCAAAATCTTACATCCTTTACTCCTCGTTGTTATGCACAGTAGTCAACTCCTCACTTTCCTATGGCACCCCATATGTACTTATGAAGCAATGCAAGCATCGACTTGGTCCAATATACCATTTGCTTGTCATGGCGGGTCTCAAAATTAGTGAATCTTATAGAAAGATTGTACATAATCTCACCAAGCGAGGAATCTACAACATCAATCTTCTTTGCAGTCAAGCACTTATTGATTGTACCATCAGAGAGCTCTTTCTTTTGAAGTGTTATACTCGTCCATAGGAAGCAAGGGTACGTACCCTATAGTCTGTGCAGAGAGCAGTGATTAGGGAAGGAAATATAAGCAATATGTTGGCTCGTTCATGCCTGGTTTTCACTTCATCGACAAATGAGGGCAAATTTCACTTTAATTTTGATAGCTTAGCATTCACAAAACTACTCCACATCCTCTTTAGTTACTCATTTGAAAAGAAAATAAATTCATTTAGATAAGTTAGAAAGTCTTGTACAGTATATTTTTTTCCCAATAATTTTTCTATTTTTTATTTTAGTGACCATTGGAAAAATATGAAAATGGCAAACTATTTTTTTAATTCTCCCTAATTATTTCCTCCGTTTAGTAAGTAAGAAAATTTTAAGTCATCTTATCTCATCTACAAATTCCAAATTATCAAACAGTCAAATAGCTTCCTAATTGATCAATATATATTCTCACACATACTCCTAATTTACAATGCAAGATATATTATATTTAGTTTATTCTTTCTCATTTCTCTATCTATAAGACACCAAATATATTAAATACTACTAATAATATCATATAGTACATTTGATCATATCCAAGAATTAGATAATTACAACCAACTATTAATAGAAAAATTTGCATGAAAAAGAAACTGAAAAAAGACCAAAATTTTGTAAAGAATAAACCAACAAACAAACATAATTTGCAAAACAAAATTGGCACCCTAAAATTTGGCACTCTTATGTCAGCATCTTATTACATTTTTAGCAAAAAAGGGGGAAAAAAAAAGAAAAAGAAAAACATCTTATCCCATCTTTAAAATGGGAGTTTCTCTAGTTAGAGAAGGCCATCCATTACATTAAATTAACGAGCTGAAATCTCCCGTTCTCAAAGCATTAGCAACTTGATCGGCTACTAGTATAGTTGTGGAGAGAATACTATTTAACACGTATAATATATTGCTCAAAGAATAGATAGCTGTCTCCCACGGCATTGGTATCTGCAGAAAAAACATATAATAATTACATCTAAAAAGTAATTAAAACAGGCAATATCATTGCAAAAATTAAAATTAATAATTACCTTAATTGTCTAATCAATAATTTGCTGCCTTACTTTCCTCAACCAATTTCCAACATTAAATAGTAGCTGCATTTTGGAATTAAGTGCATGTTGAAGACACGTGTACTACTAATATCAGTGACATGTGTTGCACTATTGAGGTTTCCTTTTACACTAAGATAGCTCATATATAGAATGCTGGATTGGATTTTCTGCAGGTTGTTGAAGGGTGATGTCACCAGAAAATAGATAGGGCCAAGGAGTTTCTTGTGGATTTGGTATTCATCTATTTATCCAATAACCTATAAATCACACTTACCTTTAACAATTTGACTTTTCTAATAAGACATTTTAACAATGAAGGCATACAAAAATAACATAAAATCATCATTTTAATGTTCAAATGCTAAATTTAGTTTCATGGCTTTCTTTATTCTGACAAGTACTAAATACTTACCTCCTCAAACTTTGATATTGCAAAAAAAAATTTGTGTGATTTATGGGTAATTTATATTCTAATCAAAACTATGATCATTATCAAAAGAATATTAAGAATGTAGAAATTTATTTCAAATATATTAAAACAATTAAATTTTGAGTTTTCTTATTCAAACATTAATCATATTAGCAAGAAATTTCTCATGACTAATAATAAGCTTTAATTTTAGAATTTATTTTTGAAATATGGTCATGCAAGTTCATATGAGAAAATATTAAACTAAATAGTTCATCACATCAAATTCTTAAGGTATTAAGATAAATTAACTAGAAGATCATTAAACCAAATGCATATATAATAAATTAGAAGTTCAATAGATTAGTGAAAAAAAAGAAGTTCAATAAAGATTTTATTCAAAAACTATGACTTGAACATTCGATTTTTATTATTTTGCTTGATATTTTAGCTTTCACAGTTAACTCTAAACAATCTTGGAAATTAGCTCTAATTTGACCAAAATTCAAAATCATAATAAAATTTCACCTTTATTAAAAAATAATTGTAGCCTTTTCTTGAGCATAGGATCTCTGATTTTTTTCACCTTCATCAAACAATGAATGTAGCCTTCTCTTAAACATAGGATTCCCGATTGCTTAGCGCTCTATGTTACCAGCTTGCTAGGTTCAACTGGGCAAAACGTATAATTTACAAATTTGACTTTAAATAAACCATAAGAGCTAAAAAAAGTCATAATTGTAAATTATGAAATTCAAGATTATCACTAAATGGAGCGCAGATTATGTAGAAACAAATAATGCATTTCGCATCTATCAAATAAACAATAAAATATGCTCTAATAAAGAAATTTGAATGTACCTGGTGTAAATTCCGATCAATAGACGTTGATAACAAGAATAAAGGAGAGTATCCAAACAAACTCCAAAATCTATTTGACTAATGACAGACTAGAGCAAAAAGAGAGTATAACAAATTAATGAAAGAAGATCAAAATTTAGAGATAAAAATTAGGAAATAGACCAAATCTACATCTTAAGCAATAAGTATAGTTCAAATCTAGGATTTTTGAAGCATAATTTGAACCAAGTTAATAAAAAGTAGAATAAGAGAATAAAAAGTGGAATAAATCGATCAATCCGAAAAAATAAATGGAAAATATAAACTTTGATCTAGGATTTTTTGACACTCAGAGGGTAGATCTAGTTGATGGAGAGTTGTAACAAGTATGGAAATATAATTATGATTACTATGTAGACAGGAGCGGCCGAAGAGAAGAGATACACACGGGACACTTAAAACTATTATAAAAGAATAGAAAAACAAGATATATGTTCAAGTGAGAGAGAATACTGAAAAAGATCCTCTTGTCCCTCTAATATACAAAATCCTATTTGATCTACAACCGTTCATCTCATCTAACAGGTGGCAAGCAATTTAACCATCTCATCTAACAGGTGGCAAGCAATTTAACCATCTCATTTAACAGGTGGCAAGCAATTTAAGCAAATGTATGTTCGCAGTCACCTCTAATATAGGTTACATTTATAACGGTCCTCCATTCAGAATGTTGGATAGTCAAGTCATTTAGCAGCGAGCACATAAAAATACGCTAAGACTCAGTACAATATCAGTAATTGATATAATTTAATACAAAACAATACTTTAATAAAAATTTTATTCAGTGAACAAATTTAGATTACAATGGATAATGATGGAAATAAATATAGAGAAATAACTAAAAACAAAGATAACATTTTAAGAGCGAAATCAACTTAAAATAATAAATACAAGGCTGAAAAGGAATCAGGGTCTGTCTACTAATTTTAGTTACTCCTTGTAATACTTCAGATCTTTAGTATGCTCCATTAGATCTATCTCGAAATTTGGGCAAGCACATGCAAGTCTTTAGTTCACGACCAAATAAAAAATAATAGTAGTATAAAAAGATAAAGGAGTAAGAGTAACTGAAATAAATATACGTGAATATGAGTGACAAAGTGCATATGAATGTAAGTATAGAATTTGAATTAATTTATTAATTAGAAACTTGAAACTGATTATTCTAATCAAAATTAAGCAATAATATATATGTCAAATTTTCTAATTTAAGGTGTTAATGATTATTGGAGAAACTAACTGATACTTTGTCCGTGTTTTGATTGTTTCACATATGTTGGAGGATAAAATTTCAAAAAGATGAAAATAACTCTGGGACCAGGAGGACACGAAGCTATTGATTAGCTTCGCGTCGTCTAGAGCTTAGCTCCACGTGAAGAGATAAAACATGAAGCAAAGTAATTAGCTTCACATCCAAAGTATTTAACTCCACATGGATAGATTTTTGTAATTCTAAATTGATTGTGATTGAGATTTAGGGTCTCATAACCAACTAAAGTCTAAAAATAGTCTCTTTGAAGAAGATTTTGGGGGTTTTTTGGCAATTCAAATTACACGAGAGAGCCTTGAAGCCTTGGAGATATTTTTGGAGTTCAAGTTACACGCGATAGGCTTGAATTCATTGAGATCAGCAGAGAGAGAGCTAGGGCCGGCCATCATCTTCTTCAAATAGAGATTTTCACGTCAGATTATCAACAGGTTCTACTAGTTAGATCCCATCACCACATTAGAATCCACTTTTATTGTAAAAGAGAGCGATAAAAATATAAATCCTCTCATTTGTTTTTCTATTGTTCGTCTTTCGTTGTAATCATGGTAATCAACAAAAGAAAACAAGATTTTTGTGGAGAACAAACTGACGACTATAATGGAAGACATCTCTTTTACTGAACAAGAGATAGCGGCGGAATCCGACGTGAAGAAAATTGGATCGATAGTGGATATACTCGTTGTTGAGATCGACCAGCAAAGGTATGAAGATTATCTCCCTTCTGGATCAGGTAATCTGACTGAAATATGATGCTATCGTCGCGTGATCTCTAAAACCCATAAATTGGGTAATAAGGAAGTATCCATTAATCGGGAGTCCTTTGAGTCCACAGCTATAGAGCCGTCGTTTGAGCAGAAAATCCTTAGAGAAGATGTTATTTCTACTGCCAAAGAGAGCCAAGAATCTAGCTTTACCAGAACACAACTTTGTAATCGGAATCGTCGAGCAAGATGAAGAGCCCTCAAAGCCAGCGTAAAACATGAGGCTGAGATAGAAGCAGAACGCGAGGCTATGACTTTACCATGCGAACTGGCTTGCGTTAATTGCAAGACTAGTGAAAATCGCGTAAAATGCGAAACTAACTATAAGCCAACATGTGATGAAATTTCTCTACGTGACGCTACAGAACTTGAGTATGTAACCAGGATAATTGACGACACTCGTGTAAAATGTGAGGCTAAATTCAGATACAAGCTAGCGTATGATAAAATTTCTCCACACGAGCATACTGAACTTGACATGAAACTAGCAAAAGTGCCAAAACATATTTTAAATGCGAAGTTAATTCTAAAGATAAACCAGCATGTGATGAAAATTCTCCATGCAAAACTATTAAACTTGGACAAAAACTTGAGTTTAGTGTTAAATGCGAAAGCAAGAATTTTTGCGTAAATCGCGAGATTATGTCAGCATGCGAGGATACTCCCCCACACGAGGCTAAACCGCCAACAGAAGTTAAACTTCTTCAAAAATGCCAAACTAACGTAAAATGCGGGGCTAGCATAAAACGCAAAGCTACAGCCCAGCATCGCGTGAGTGCTCTAAAATGCGGAGCTAACTCCCAGCTCCGTGTAAAACAGCCAGTATACAGAATCAAGACTGATAAACAAAACGTTGAACATCTGACAGATCAGCAGTTCAATGCCATCAGCACTGAAAAGTTTCAGCAGGCACAAAGATTTTTTCGACAGCCAAGTGGATCCCACGCTCAAAACATAACTGAAAATTCTTCATCTCCTAAAGTTCTTGATTTTAGAGAATACTTGACAAATAAAAGAAAACCGTCTCAAACTTAATCGCACTCAACATGCTATTGTGAGCAACTAATATCAGTTGTATTAAATAATTATTGTTGTAGCAAAAAATGAGTGTCTATATTTGACAGAATAACTGAGTCAGATCAAAACGCTCCAAAAAGGAGAAAGAGTAATTTGAGGTATAGAATCAAGGAAAAAGAATTGAAAGCGGGAACCTAAAATATGGTGGGTAAAGGCAAGAAGGTCGTAAATAAAGAATACGAGTCAGATGCAGACGATAAAGAAGCTCACCATTTCACCCGGCTCAAGTCAGGTGTCATCACTCCTCGAAATACAAGAAACTTGCAAAGGGGTCATACGACGATGATAGCGACAATTCAGCCATTGCTTCCCCACAGTTATATGCTTTTTCTCAACCAAGAAAATCGACATCGCACACGGTGGATAGGCCCGATGACATGGACCAGCGGTTAGAAGCCCAAGAGCAGATAATTTGGGACTAGCAAAAGGCTATTGATGACCTCAAAATAATGCTCTTAACAGTGGTAAAAAATACTCAGAAGATTGTCAAAGATAAGACTAAAACCTTCTCTTCGGAACCACTATCCAAAACAAATAAGGAACCACCACCCAAGACAAATGAAGAAAAAGAAAATAAAGAAGAAAAAACTTATTTAGTGAATAAAAAAATGATAAGTTTTTCTTCAATGATCCTCATGAAGAAAAGATTGAGAAACTACTGAGTCAACTTGATGAATAAATACAAACCCTTGAAATTAGAATCATATGATGGAAAGGGGTCCCATGTCAGCACATATATTATTTTTTATCGCAACCTAGTCATCTAATAGGAAACGATCCCATAATGACCAAAATATTCGAGAGTACCCTGCGAGAGCCTATTTTTACATGGTTCATGGAGTTGTCTTCGGGGACCATTAATACTTGGTATGATGTGGAGAAACAGTTTTTGGCACGTTTGTTTTTAGAATGATACTGAAATATCGGTTCATTCCCTCCTTGCAACGAAACAGGGAGAAGAAGAGACAGTCCAAAACTTTATAGAACGCTTCCGGGAAAAGTCCGTGCAATGCCGACACAGTATGACCCAGGAAACACTGGTAGAAACGTGCAAATATAATTTCAAGACCAGCATGCTGATAAGAATGGGAGCCGTAGAATCCAAAATTTGGAAGGACCTGTTGAAGAAATGTGAGCAAGTGGAAGATATAATTTGCCAAATTGAAGAAGCTCGCACTACGAGTAACTCTGCAAATAATAGGTCATATCAATAGAATCCTAAAAACAAAGGGAAGGCTGTGATAATATCAGATGCAAACCCAAATCTGAGACACCAAAATCCGAGAGGCACGGGCCCAAACAGGCCCCAACCTGATGAGACATACTCATTCAAGACAAAGTAAGTTGACATTCTATTTTACTTCCTCAATAAATAAAGGGATAATAAAGTTTCTAGAGAACCGAAAGCCAGAAGATGTAGAAAAGACCAGCGATCCTAATTATTATTTGTTCCACCAAAATATTGGGCATCCAACCAAGAATTGTTATCCTCTAAAGAATTGAATCAAATATTGATAGAAACCGGTGTCCTCTAACTTAAAGAAGAACAGAAGAAGGTTCCTATGAATATAACAACTCTGGTCATAGAAACTAATGAGTTTCCAATCGGAGTGATCCCTGTACCAGCAGGAAAGCCGATGTTAATCAATCATGATCCCCATAAAATGAAGTAGAAGAGACTCCTCCCGATTTTTACCAAAAAAAGAGAAACCATGGGGGTAAACTCAGACTGCTGAAAGATGAAAAATCGAGTTGCTCAGCGAATTTCACAAAAACTAAGAAAAATACTCGATCAACACTAAGCACGGGCAGCCGCACTTGTAAGCTTGCCCCTTAGGTACGCTCCAAATCACAGCTGCGACCGAGTCATCTTCATTGGCCAGCAGTCGGATTGGGTCGAGGGCGCCAAAAATATTGACGGTGATAAGTATCATGTTGTTTCTGCTGCTCTTATTAGCCATTAAAAAATTTTGTGTGATGACTGGGAATTTAATGGCAAAATAATTGCCATAAATTTTTAAAAAAAGATAAAACAAAATAAAAAAAGAAAAAAACAGAAAAAAGTATGTAAATATATATATATATATATATATATATATATATATATATATATAAATATAATTTTGCTACCCAATGTTGTTAAAATAAAGAGAAGATAACAAGTTTCTCGACAACCTATCATGTTAGGGGATAAAGTATGAATTTTTCAATGCTGTTAAAACAAAGTGAAGAGAACAAGTTTCTCGATAACCCATTATACTGAGATAAAAAGTATGAACCACCCAATACTTTTAAAGCGGCAGAAAGAGGAGATCAAGTTCCTCGCTAACCCTATTATACTAGGGGTAAAAGTATAAGATCAACTATCCAAAGCCAAAAAGCTAAGGGGAGAGGAAATCAAATCCTCAACAACTCACCATGCTGAACAGAATAATATGGTTAGTCCAACGCGAATGGCGATTAGTAAAGCCACACCAAATCCGTTTATAACTGGGGGTTTGCTAAAAATTCCATGGACCTGTCATGTTAAGATCTTATCTCTGACAGTAAGATTCAGAATATCACTACCCCTATTACTTTGATATGATTAGCACAGTCATGTTAAACTTTTACATTTAACAGTAAAATTTGAATCACCATACATACCATAAGAAATTGTTTCTTTTGTGATTCTAATACGATCACCCTACGCATGTGCAATTAGACACCTCTATTAAAATCAATGATCCTAGCCTGATTATTTAGGCGTGTGCAACTAAGCGCCTCTGCCAAACCCTAGGCATGTGCAATTAGGTATCCTTGTCGAAATCGATGATCCTGACCTGATCATCTTGGCATGTGTAATTCAAGTTATGCGAGAGAGTTTTAAAGTGCCTTCGCCAGTACCCAAGGAATGGAGACAAGTCAACAAAGAAAACAGGAAGTCAAAAAAGTTGAACTTCCTTATTTATTACAAAAAGAAGAAGAAAATACAAGGAGATCAGAATTCTCTTAAAAGTTTTAATTTGTTCTCAATCTAGCCAATAACTTGTTGTCAAGTCTCCTACATGGAGTGTAGAGCTTAGCGATGCAAGTCTTCTTCATGAATAGAAAACCATTAGGAGAGTTGTTGTCGGGATTCTTCGATTGCCCGAGTCCTAACCGTCCTCTCTTGCTCAAGCTGCCCTTATTGCAAGATAAGTTCTTCTTTTCTCTTTGAAGACTCCTCTAGTTTGGCCTAGTTGGCTTCTAAAATGACCTGGATCTTGGTGATGGTTTCACGAGCTCGAAGAATCACTATTTGACTGCCTTCTATCTTAAAATCAGTCATGTCCAAATTCACCGGAATTGCTTAATTGCTAGTTCTGAGCTCAGCTAACTCATGAGACTTGGTTTCTTCTTGGGTGTCATTGATCGAGAAATTACAGAAAATGAGCAGAGAAAATTACTGAAGCATTTGAAGGAAATGGAGATTTTGGATCTTTAGATTCTGGAAGTTTTTGAAAGAGTGAAGAAGAAGAAGAAAGAGAAGAGACTCTATTTAAATGAGAAAACGGGTCCCTTGATATTCGGCGTGAAGTTCGGGGCAATTAAGGCGGTTGGACACGAAACTACTAGCTTCGCGTGTTTCAGTGATGACAGGAAGATAAAGAATGGCTGGCTTCGCATTAATCGTCAAACCATCAAACTAGAAATCAAAGTATTTCAAAATTTGCCAATCATAAGTAATTTTGAAAACTTTGGAGGGAGTCCTATTGGAGGATAAAATTTTAAAAAGATAAAAATAAATAACTCTGCGGCCAGGAGGACGTGAAGCTATTGATTAGTTTTGATTAGCTTCGTGTCGTCCAGAGCTTAGCTCCACGTGAAGAGATAAAACGCGGAGCTAAGTAATTAGTTTCGTGTCTAGAGTATTTAACTCCGCGTGAGCAGATTTTCAGAATTCTAAATTGATTGTGATTGAGATTTGGGGATTATCTAATACCCAAATTGAGTCCAATCAGAATCCAAATTCAAGAGATTTGAATTAAAATCAAATATTTGATTAGAATCCTTGATGAATACAAAGTCCTTATATTCCTATCCCTATGGAAACTCTCATAATTAACTAAAGTCTAAAAATAACCTCTTTGAGGAAGACTTTGAGAGTCTTTTGGCAATTCAAGTTACGCGAGAGAGTTTTGAAGCCTTGGAGATCTTTTTGGAGTTCAAGTTATGTGCGAGAGCCCTGAATTCATTGAGATCAGTAGAGAGAGAGCTAGGGTTGGTCATCATCTTCTTCAAAGAGAGATCTTCACGTCGGATTGTCAACATATTCTACTAGTTAGATCCCATCGCCACATTAAAGCCCACTTTTATTGTAAAAAAGAGTGATAAAAATATAAATGCTCTTGTTTGTTTTTCTATTGTTCCTCTTTCATTGTAATAATTATAATTAATGGAAGAAAGCAAGATTTTTGCAGAGAACACCATACAGACACAGAAAAATAGTCAACAGGATTGTCCGGAGCTGATTTGGGACCTACATAATGACAAACAGTAATTTTTAGATGTATTCCAGCAAATCACCACAAACCCATGGTGTGTACAAAAATCAGTTATACAACTTAACAAAATAGCTGAAATACAGTTTTTACATCAATAAGTATCTCCCCAAATCTAACATTATTTACAATTATCAATATTATGTCAAGTTCAATATAATACATTTCCAATCAATATGATCTTGATTCAGTACAAGTTAAAGTGTAGTTCAAGTTCATTATAATTCAGTGACTCGTAGAGAGATGTTTCAATTGTAACATGCTATTAAAATTTTAACTACTAATTTAAGGAATTTCTGACTGCATATTATAATGACATCCGGTCAGGCAAGAGCAAGAAAGTGGGAGGTTTTCCATGCAAGTATGTTTCTTAATTAAATAATAATTTTCTTTTTGAACTCTTTTTTAGATACTATTGCCACACAACATTAAAATCATTGTCACCATAAATTAGCATTTCGATTCGCTATTTTTTATTATTGAATTTGTCCATTTATAATCTATGTTTTATAGGAATAAAGTTTATAAGATCATTAAATTTCACGTTATTAAATAACTTCTAATTATATGAGCATATACAAATGAGGAATGTCAAAACGAGCATGACATTTTCTTTTCAAAAATAAAATCATACTTTATTAATAGTTATTGTCGAAAGAAATAATAATTTATATCAAAACATATATAAACAATTTTATTTAATAAATTGAAATATAATTTATTTCTATCAAATAAGAATAGTGCATGGAATAAGTGAGTTCGAGAATGAACTCACCTTAGCCTGAAGATGCACTCATCAAATAGATTCACACTCAAGTTTTCTAATAAAATATCAATAACAAATTATTATAAAAAAAATATTGCTTTTATAATTTTAGAAAAATTATCTTTAATTGTTAAGGTCTATAAGAAGTCCATTATAGCTATTAAAGACTGACAAGTTTGAAACGATGACACGAATAAACAAACCTTCTTATTGGATTTATAAGATGAAAGAAGTAGATTTTAATCAAATTCTTATTATGGGGTTATCTATCTAGATCCAATAAACTAATTAAGGAAAGGAAATGGATCTTGCCTCTTGATGAAGAAGAAAGGAAAAAAGAAGGATGTGCTCTGGTGAACAGGTTTCGACAAGAGATGCTCCAAGAATGGCTTTGATGGCATGGTGCATGTTCAGATAGCATAGAAGGCTCGCCAAATGGCTTCCTTGGTGGTTGACAGCGATCCGATAATCAGTGAACTATTGCTGGTGGCAACAGTGTCGGCGATTGGCGGTGCTCCAATAGTCAGTGATGTTTTTGTGGTCGACAACACTTTGACAGTCGACGAAGGTGGAGAGAAGGAGAAAGAAAAGAGAGTTTGGTTTATAGGAAAAAAGTAAGAAGAGTAGAGGGGTTTAAATAGTTTTTAGAATGAGAGTTTTAGGGGAGGGATTAATAGAATTAAAGAGAGTTTTAGAATAAAGTTTGAAGTCAAGGGCTAATAAATACGACTTAGAAGGTTTTAAAGATATATTTTGAAAAAAAAATTCAAATTTCCAATAAATAAGATAGATTTAGAATAATTTTAATTACAGATTTGAAATTAGTTAAATGACTAATATTTATAGTTGACTATGGGGTTTTAATGATAATTTTTAAACTTGAATTCGAATGGGTTAAAAGGCTCATTAATAGAATTGACTAAAAATTAATTTTAGGAATTGAATGATAGAAGTAAATTTGAATATTCCAAATGGAAGGGTATTATTTTATTATTGCAAAAAACAAAATTTGACTGAGTAGTTAACATGTGAGGCTAATAAATGTTATTGAATTTTAGATTCAAGTCCAATCTTATATATTATTATTATTATTATTATCACTAATATTATATTATTATTATTATTATTACTATTATTATTTTGAGTTTAGGTCAAGAGAATGAGCTTGCGCCCTAATGTGATAATTCAAGTATTATTTCTTTTTTAAAATAGTTATGGGCTTTAGTATAAGAAAATATTTTATAAGAAAATAATAATTTGACAAATCCATTTTAAAATAATAACAACTTTTGTTTATTTAAAATAATCATACTAAAATTTTAAAAATAAATAATTAATAAATATATACATCGGTTTTGGATATTTACATCCTACCACTCTTAGAGAAAAATTTTGTCCTCGAAATTTTAATATGGGTAAACATAAGTTTATGTCATGATCGATCCGCTTATCCTTTAGATAGCTCTTTATCATCTCGTCACCCATGAGCTTGATCCATGAAATCAATGAACCATCTTCCGAAGAAAGTAGAGAAAGTTTGATTCAGTGATGGAATGTAGGAATGAATTTTAAGAAAATACGAACAGACGTCGAAGGATAAATATTTGGTATATTTGTTATGGAAATTTCCAAAAAAAATATTTCTTATGAAACAAAATAAGAGACATGTATAGATAAAGGAATGGGACTCAAAGAATTCAACAAACATTGTGTACATATGTGGCAAGAATTTTATACCCGGATTCAAATCAATTCAAATCACTCGTAATGATTTGAGAAAGCTAGGCTCTAATATCAACTATAATGACCCGCCTTCCAGAATACGGGATAGCCAAGTTGTTTGGTAGCGTACTCATAAAAATGTGCTAAGTCTCAGTATAATATCAGTCATGCCACAATTAAATACTCAACAATATTTTAATAGAACTTTTATTCAACGGACAAATTTAGATTACAATAGATAATGACAAAAATAAAGATAAAGAAATAACTAAGGATAAAGATAATATTTTAAGAGCGAAATCAATCTAAGATAACAAATACAAGGCTGAAAAGGAATTAGGGCCCGTCTACTAACTTCAGCTACTCTTAGTAATACTTCGGATTTTCAATCTACTCCTTTGAATCTATCTCAAAATTTGGACATACACACCCAGATCATCAGATCGCGACCAAATAAAAAAATAACAGTATGGAAAGATAAAGGAGTAAGAGTAACTAAAATGATATGCGTGAATATGAGTGACAAAGTGCATGTAAATGTAAATATAGAATTTGAATTAATTTATTAATTAGCTACTTGATAATGATTATTCTAATCAAAATTAAGCTCTAATTGATATGTCAAATTTTCTAATCTGAACTGTCAATAATTAATTGAGAAACTAATTGATACTATATTCGTGTTTCGATTGTCACCCATATAGACCAGGAAAAATGGTCACCAGGATTATCCAGAGTTGACCCGAAACCTACATAACAGTAAACAATAATCTTTAGATGTGATCCAGCAAATCACCACAAACCCATGGTATGTGCAAAAATAAGTTGTACAACTTAACAAATTAGCCGAAATACTATTTTCACATCAATAAGTATCTCCCCAAATCCAGCATTATTTACAGTTGTCAATATTGTGCCAAGTTCAGTATAATACAATCAATATGATCTTGATTAAGTACGAGTTAGAGTGTAGTTCAAGTTCATTATAGTTCAGTAACTCGTAAATAGATGTTTCAATTGTAACATGCCATCAAAATTTTAACTACTAATTTAAGAAATTTTTGACTGCATATCATAATGACACCTAGCCAGGCAAGAGTAAGAAAGTGGGAAGTTTTCCGTATAAGCATGTTCCTCAATTAAATAACAAGTTTTCTTTAGAATTCTTTTCTAGACACTGTTGTCACACAATATTAAAATCATTGTCACCATAAATTAGCATTTCGATTCACTATTTTTTATTATTGATTAGTCCATTTATAACCTACACTGTTGTCACACAATATTAAAATCATTGTCACCATAAATTAGCATTTCGATTCACTATTTTTTATTATTGATTAGTCCATTTATAACCTATGTTTTATTGGAATAAATATTATAAGATCATCAAATTTTATGTAATTAAATAACTTATAATTATATGAACATGTACAAATGAGGAATGTCAAAACAAGCATGATATTTTCTTTTCAGAAATAAACTAATACTTTATTTAAATAATTATTGTTGAAGGAAACAATAATTTATATCAATACATATATAAACAATTTTATTTAATAAATTAAAATATAATTTATTCCTATCAAATAGAAATAGTGTATGGAATAGTGAGTTTGAGAATGAACTCACCTTAGCCTAAAGACACACTCATCAAATAGATTCACAGTCAAGTTAAAATATCAATAACAAATTATTATAAAAATAAACATTGCTTTTATAATTTTAGAAAATTTATCTTTAATTGTTAAGGCCTGTAAGAAGTTCGTTTTAGCAATTAAAGACTGACAAGTTTGAAACAATGAAACAAATAAACAAACCTTCTTATTGGGTCTAAAAAATGAAAGAAATAGATTTTAATTAAATTCTTATTAGGAGTTTATTTACCTAAATTCAACAAACTAATTAAGGAAACGAGATGGATCCTACCCCTTGACGAAGAAGAAAGGGAAAAGAAGGAGATGCTCTGGTGAATAGGCTCCAGCAAGAGATACTCCAAGAATGGCGCTGATGATATGGTGCATGTTCAGATAGCATAGAAGGCTCGCCAGATGGATTTTCCGGTAGTTGATGTTGCTGGTGGCGATAGTGTCGATGATTGTTGGCACTCTAATAGTCAGTGGCATTTCTGCAGTCGGCAGCTCTCTAACGGTCGACGAAGGTGGAGAGAAGGAGAAAGGAGAGAGAGTTTGGTTTGCAGAAAGAAAACTAAGATAAATGGAGGGGTTTAAGTAGCTTTTAGGATTAGAGTTTTAAGGGAGGGATTAATAAAATTAAAGAGGTTTTTTGGAGGAAAGTTTGAAGTCAAGGGCTATAAATAAAATTGACTTAGAAGGTTTTAAAGATATAAATAGTCAATAAATGAGATAGATTTAGAATAATTTTAAATAAAGATTTGAAATTAATCAATTGACTAATAATTACGTTGACTACGGAGTTTTAATGACAATTTTTAAATTTAAATTCAAATAGGTCAAAAGACTCATTAATAAAATTGACTAAAGATTAATTTTAGGAATTGAATGATGGAAGTAAATTTGAATATTCAAAATGAAAGGCTATTATTTTATTATTGCAAAAATAAAATTTGACTAAGTAGTTAAAATGTGAGGCTAATAAATGCTATTGAATTTTGGATTAAGTCCAGTCATATACATTATTATTATTATCACTACTATTATATTATTATTATTATTATCATTATTTTGAATTTGTGCCAATGGGCTTGCACCCTAGTGAGATAATTCAAGTTTTTCTTTTGGAAAATTTTTATGGGCTTTAGTATAAGAAAATAATAATTTGACAAATCCATTTTAAAATAATAACAACTTTTGTTAATTTAAAATAATCATAATAAAATTTCATAATAAATAATTAATAAATATATACACCGGTTTTGAGTTGTTACAATATTTTAGTACTAAATGCAGATACATTTAAGAGGTCCAACCATTACTTACAATTGAGATTTCCCTTAAGGTACGGCCAAAAACCCATAAGTACAAAATATTTATATTGAGACTTCCGATATGCCTCAGAGTAGCCGATCAAAATGTATATATAATTATTTCCCTAGACAAGTACACGACAAAAGCCTAGAGTTTTACTCTTGTAACACTCTTCCTCGAAAAAGGTCTAACTTGAGTACTGGAGGGGTTCCCTAGGCTGCTTGGATATCTTTTGTTGTTCATGCTGCTCAAGTCACTACAAGAAAATGGGTTTTTAGTGACGACAAAAGTCGTCACTGAAAGTCTTCAAGTTGTCACTGAAAATATTCAGTGACGAGTTTAGTGACGACTAAGTGTCGTCGCTTATGTGGCCATCACTGAAGGTTTTTGTGACGACTTTTAGTGTCCGTCACTGAAAATAGTTTTCAGTGACAACTATGACTTGTCACAAAACATTAATTAGATTGTCACTATAAGTTTTTTTTGTGACAACTAATATCGTCACTAATTTGTAATGGTGACAACAATAGTTGTCATTAAAAAGTTATTATATCGTCACTATTACGACTCTTCAGCGACGACTTAGTTTTCAGTGACATCGATGACTTGTCACAAAACACTAACTAGATTGTCACTATAACATTTTTTTTGTGACAACTAATATCGTCACTAATTCGTATTGGTGACAACAATAGTTGTCACTAAAAAGTTATTATATCGTCACTATTACGACGCTTCAGTGACGACTTTCAACATGACTAAATCGTATTTGTGACAATAAAACTTGTGACAGAAAAACAATTACATTGTCACTATTATAACTCTTTAGTGACGATGTTCGTCATCACTAAATCTAATTTGTGATAATAATACGTGTCACAGAAAAATGACTATTTGTCACTACATATATATATAATATTATATAATGACATTAATTACAAAATTAGTGACGACAAATATTGTCACAAATAGGTAATTATGAGTGACAAGTTTCTAATAGTGTCACTAATTGCATCTTCAAATAGCTAATACACATATCTGTTACAAATACAATATATACAGTCATTCATATACAATCATTCATATTTTCAAACACCATATTCACAGGAGATGTTTTATAATTAGCTGATATATATATCAATGATGTATAATAGAAAAATAAAATTCATCACATAAACATGCTAAAATATTCGTAAGAAAACAATCCAGTTTTGCACAAATTGTAACTTGTTTTTGTCCGCAGCAAAGTATTAAATCCATATAAATACATAAAAACCAATTTTTTGATTGTGACATAGAACCAAAAAAAGAAGCCATTCTCTCTTGAAACATGGACTCGAACTCAGCTTGCATCTCAGCTCTAATTTCAGCTCGTACCTCTTGTAGCTTTGTCTTTAACTTCTTATCTGACTCATCTAGCTGTTTCTTTAATTTCTCATCTGACTCTGTCTGAACTTCTTCTCTAATTTTTTGAGCCACTTCAACCATCATTGTCTTTCTAGCATCACTTATAGCCTTCTCTACTTGCTCCTGAACATCCTGCCGAGGTTTTTTACTCGGAGGCCTTTTCCCTGCTCCTTTTCCTCGAAAATATCCTGATTTCTCACCAAGCACATGAAACAATATGTCATCACGAGACATCTGAGGTTCATCATCTTGTGTTTGTTTCACGACAAACTCATGTAGTTTTTCCTGTAATTAAATAATAATAAATAGAGGCATTAGTAACAATGGTCAAAACAAACTCCAAAAACATAATACAAATTCAAGTTAGAGGGCAAAATCTTAACCAATTAAAGTGAAATTTTTATGAGAGTTTAAAAATATAATTCTAAAATAGGATATAAAATTTAATGTGATTCAGATTGATTTGGCATACTTCCTACTTAATAAACTACACAATTCAAACTCCGGACAAATATGAATATAATTGAGAAATATATCTACTTGTTAGTCAAAATATCATCAAATTACTGTGAAATTTTTATGAGAGTATGAAAACAAACTCCTAAAACAGAATATAAAATTTTAAAGCTATCCATGGTGGTTTGTTATAATTTGTAATCAATTTAGTGCACCGCTTATGCACCAGTCCGATACCGGTGCAGCTGAGAAAATATTTAGTTTGAGGTCATAATCACAACCAATTAATGTGAAATTTTTATAAGAGTTTAAAAACATAATCCTAAAATAGGATATTAAATTTCAATGTAATTCAGGTTGATTTGGTACAATTCTTACTTAATAAAGTGCACAATTCAAACTCCGGACAGATATGGATACAACTGAGGAATATATCTACTTTTCAGTCAAAATATCATCAAATTACTGTGACATTTTTATGAGAGTAATAAAACAAACTCCTAAAACAGAATATAAAATTTTAAAGCTATCCATGGTTGTTTGTTATAATTTGTAATCAATTTAGTGCACCGCTTATGCACCAGTCTTCCTTGCGAAATTTATAAACAGTATTCCTGCTTTTGTTACATGGACAACGTACTCTATCTGTGACTCCAGACTGTGAAAAAGCATAATCAAGGAAATCATCGACTCCTTTTATATATTCAATGCTTACTCTATTGGGAATTTCCATCTATTTCTTGTCTACCATCCTTACCTACATGAGTTGTAACATAACAATGGATAGGTTGTATTAGGAATAGAAGAATGAACGTTAATAAAGATTTGTATTTTTTCTTCCATTTATCTTTTCTCTCTAAGAGAAGAACCATGCAGACCCAGGGTAGCTACAATTTTCACAGGGTAGCTATAACATTATTAAATTTCTATTCAAAATTAAAACATCATTTCTTTTTAGGATACTTTTATATTTTTTTGACTATCAAAACACTCTATTTGTACTACTAAACTAAAATTCTACATCTAAAATTCTACATGGATATTTTCCACTGGTTGAAGAGAATAAGGGAAACAAAAAACATACACATGCAGATAGTAATGTAAGACAAATAGGGATATAGCTAACAAGCGCAATTTTACTGTCATAGTCCCTGCAACTCCACCACAGGTTGAGTTCGAGACTTGGGGAGGGACTGTGTGGTTAAGCACAGGTCTAAGCCAATGTTACAAAATTCAAACAAGAATCCAAAACTTTTCACTGAAAAATCAATTAATGAGAGACTCCAGGCACTCCATGCTTATCGAGTCTTTCATTGCATTGAGACGTGTACTTCAAAATATTATTATTGTTCTTTCATTAACGAGAGTCTTTCATTGCTTAACTGTGCATAACAATATTATTATTGTTCAAAATCAAAATTCTTTTTTTTTTTGCCCCCAAATTTGTGCCTACTAATGTTTTCATTAGGACTAGATATTCTTAACATTAGCACAAAATTATTTTCGTGTAAATTCATACCTAGCAATTCGTCACAAATTTGTTGGAAAGCGGCCGAACTGAGATAGTTGCTCCTTGCAGATCGAGGGGGCGTGGGCGCTGTCCCTTGCAGATCTAAGGGAGAGAGGGCGCTGATCCTCGTAGACCTGAGGGAGATTGAGTGCTGTTTCGGAGAGGGCACGCGGGTGCAGTTCAATGCAGATTTTTTTCCCTGCGGCTTGGAGGCAGAGGGGGCGCGCGCGATCAGATACAGTGCAGGCGTGGTGCAGTTTACTGCGATCGGATGCAGTGCAGGCGTGGTGCAGTTTACTGCGGCCGGGTCGGAGGGAGAGTGGGCGGGTCGGAGGGAGAGCGAGCAGATCGGAGTTGTTGCTTGCGGAGGGGTCGAAGGACCGCTGCTTTGATCGCGAAGGGCCGCTGGTTTGTTCGCGAAGCGCCGCTGCTGCTTTGCGGAGGGGTCAGAGTTGTTGCTTGCGGAGGGGTTGAAGGGCCGATGCTTTGCGGAGGGGTCGGAGTTGTTGCTTGCGGAGTGGTCGAAGGGCCGCCGCTGCTTTGTGGAGGGGTCGGAGTTGTTGCTTGCGGAGGGGTCGAAGGGCCGCTGCTTTGCTGGAGTTGTTGCTTGCGAAGGGCCGCTGCTTTGATTGGCAAAGGGCCGCTGCTGTTGATGGCGAAAGGAGATTGAGGGTTCCATCGTTCGTTTGAGGGGCCGAATGTGGGAGTTAAGGATCGCGATAGAGGGTTTAGAAAATTAGTTGCGGCTGTTATATTAGGTTTTATATAATGATAATAATAAGATTTGTATTATAATTAAAATTCTATTTGTATTAGAAATATAATAGATTAAGGGTTTATTTTATCATAGAATATAGATAGACGGCTAAGATAGGGTTTAGGTTAAATAAATAGATTAGGTTTAGAATTATAATTCTATTTGTATTCCAATTATAATAGATTGGGGAGTTATTTTATCATATAGTATTTGGATAGACGGTCGAGATAAAGTTATATATATATATATATATATATATATATATATATATATATATATATATATATATATATATATATATATATATATATATATATATATATATATATATATATATTAGGATAAACATTGTAATTCTATATGTAATATTTTTTATAATATTTCAAAGAGTTATTGTATCATAAGATATGGATAGACGATTGCGCTTAGTTGTAAAAATATAAATTGAAGTCTCATGTTTGTTATAAGTTGATAATTTTATAGAATTGATTAAAAATAAAAATAATTAACTTATAATCCCTCAAAAAAAAATATTTGTGTCCATAAAAAATAGTTGTAATTGATTTCCATGTTTTAATGGCAACTCTTTTTCGTTGTAACTTAAAATTTGTGTTTTAGTAACAATATTTAATTTTCGTCACTAAAAACTCAATTTTAGTGACTAGTTTATTACTTGCTCCTAAAACAATTTAAACTTTAATGACAATATTTAAATTTCATCACTGAACAATTAGTTTTAGTTATAAGTTTGCGAGTTGTCACAAAAATAATTTATGTTTTAGTGACGGTATTTAGTTTTCTTCACTGAACATTTAGATTTAGTGACAATTATTTTATTAGTCACAGAAAAAATTTATGTTTTAGTAGCAAATTATATTTTTCTTCACTGAAAATTCAGTTTTAGTGATGCGTTTTTTCGTTGTTACAAAAGATATTTACATTTTAGTGACGATATATAGTTTCTCTTACTGAAATCTCAATTTTAGTGACAATTGTTTTAGGTGTCACAGAAAAAATTATTTTTTCAGTGACGATTTGCAGCCTTCGTTACTGAAAATTATATTTAGTGACAATTTTTCTTTGTTGTCACTGAAATATTTAAGTTTTAGCAACGAGTTTTAGTTAGCGTCACAAAAACATATTTTTTAGTGACAAGTTTTAGTCGTCGTTACTAAAAATTTTATAATTTAGTCGCGATATTTCATTCTCATCACTGAAAACTATGTTTTTGTGACAAGTTTTTATCTGTTGTCACAAAAAAATATGTTTTTGTGACAATTATTTGTATCCATCACAAAAAATACAATATTTGTGACAACATTTAATTTTTGTCACAAATATTCAGTTTCAGTGACAATTTTAATACTCGTCACTAAGATATCGTCACTAAAAACCCATTTTCTTGTAGTGAGTATTATGGAGGGAAAATCATTGAGGGAAAATCACTAATCTCCATGAGTTTTGGCACTCACAAAATTTTATTGAGCAAATATCAACCTAGACCAGTAATGAGACTTGGCCACTTAATGAAATTAGCAAAATAAAAATCAATAAATAAAATAAATCAATAATAATTATCTTTACAGATGCGATTTGGCACTTTATTCATATGATTATCTTTATAGATGAGAAAATAATAATAATACAATAAATCAAGATTTACGCAGAAAACCCTTAAAGAAAAAATTATGAAATAACAAATAGCTCACTATACTAGAGTAACATATTATAACCCTCAATTAATCACATCGCTCTCAATAATATACTCATATAAAGAATATAAACTACAAGAGGAGATCAAATATCCTTACTGATCCTAGATCTATAAAACATGAATGACAAACATGTTACTGATGCCAACTTCACTCTTACATTATGTATTTTCAAGAATACTGAGTATTAAAGATTTTCATCATTATTCTCGAACTTCATTAACTATTGGGTAGTGTATATAGATACACATTCTCTTTGAATTAGGTTTCTACGGCATTTAGTTTTTAGACTTCAATTTCTACGTTAAGGTTTAAAAATCTTTTCAAATCAATTTTCTTTTCAAATTTCAATCACAAGTTACTTGTTTACATTCAGTTAGTTCGATTTATCACAAATATATATATATATATATATATATATATATATATATATATATATATATATATATATATATATATATATATATATATTTATTTTTATTTTATTTTATTTTTTTTTCCAAAGAAGATAGGCATAAACAAAGACAAATCCTAAAAAGAAGAAGAAAATCCCTAAATGGAAGAGAAAATTTTTGAAAGGACTAGAAAGAATGAAAACAACTCCCTCAATCATGTTGGAAAACATGTAAATCCCCCAATTTATCTATGTATATATTATTCTCAATGTATGTAAGATGAGCATCTAAAATTAATAAAGGAGAAATATCGAAATAGAGGGTGAAATGCCTGAGATCATCGGAAATCATCCTCTTGAAACATGTTATAAGAGCACATGCAGACAATCTAATTTATCTCCAACTAATCACACTAATGTCTAATAAAAATCAAGCCAAAGCACCAATATATTAAGCTAGATCGGTCTAATGTTCCCTTTTCTACTTCTCTCAAAAACAAGTGTGCTACATGCTCTAAAATCAATTGGTGTGCATGAGGCATTAATTTGCTTTAACAAATACAGACTAAGAGCCGAGTTAACAAACATAAAATAATGATAAAGTACATCTGCTAATTATAAGAATATAAAGAAAAGATTTGCAGAATTCATTCTCATAATATATAAATAAGATTCTTCTTCATAAGCAGGTCAATGACAGAAAACGAAATGTGACATGAAGGATAGAGTATAGAATTACAAAAGAACATATCCCAAAGATTAACATAAAAGAGACATGTTACAATGGTGATGCCACTTGCTCCTAGCCAGAGAACTCTAGACTCTCGTACTCCTCCCTATTGATCCTAGTCTTAGAATAGTAATGGCGTAGTGTCTAGCCCTATCAAAATCAAAGGTCTACAGCAGCAGTGGAATGAATTGGATGGGATGCATACTTCGGTTGACTTTGATAAGTTCAAGTAAGTCCTATCAAATAAGTTTGGCTCAGCCTCATCCCGTGGTGGTTGATCAATGCCGCACTCTTCAACTGTATGACCGTTCCTCACATATATAACACATTGTTTCTTGGTGGCAGCATGAAGTGTGAGATTGAGTGTCAGAATATGGTGACACCATAGTACTAGCATCTGACGGTTTGGAACCTAAGGGATTAAATCCAACAAATAAAACACATAGAAGATACAGGTGTACAATCACATTACAAGAGAAGTAGCGTATGTGAGAATGTCATTGTGTCAGTCGTGAATGTTCGGATCATATATACTTATTTCAGGCAAACATTAACAAGTAGTGTAGTGTAGATGCAAGAGTTGTACTATTATTCGTGGATGAACATGCAAGTATAAGTCTAGCCATGGTCGTAGTCAAGTTTCTTTTATAAAAGATAATGAATTAATAAGTCAGATTTTCAAGTCGTGAAAGTTGATGTATCCAAAAAAAATCTCCAAAAATGCTGGAGTTAGAATGAAGTGAGATGGTCATGGTTTAGTTTACAGATTAAATTTTTGAATATGTGGTTCACAAAATAGAATTTAGTGAGGTTGAAAATTGGTAAATAGAAAATTGGGCATTTTTGTCGGATTTGAGACATTTCCAGAATATTTTGAGAAAATTCTGAATCATCACAAATATTAAAGATCTTGAATTTTGACTCTTACCTCATAATCTTATTAGAGGGTGGCTCATGTTTGTTCGCAGTGGAATTTCTTCACTTTCCTTCCATTGAATTAGCTTAAATTACAACGAAAGAGAACAAGGAAAAAGAAAGAACAAACGAGAGGATTTTATATCTCAATCTCTCTCTTTTACAATAAATATCGTGGGATCTGTGTGGCGATGGGATCTGTCAAGCAGCTCCTTTGGACGATCTGACATCGAACTCTTCTCTCTTGAAGATGGCGGCCGACTATAGATGATCTTCTCTGGTCTTGATTCGTTCAAGGCTCTCACGCGTAATTCGAACTTCACAAAAACTTTCGAAAGATTTCTTAAACATTGATGATCATCTATGGATTGATCTATTGATTAATCTATTATTGATTGATCCTCCCTAAAGTCTCCTCAAAGAGGGTATTTATAGACTTTAGTGGATATGAGAGTTTCCATAGGAATAGGAATAAAGATTTCCATAGGAATAGGAAAAGAAGATTTTTGTATTCATTAAGGATTCTAATCAAATATTTAATATTGATTTAAATCTCTTGATTTAGAATTCTGATTTGACTCAATTTGGCTATTTGGATAAGCCCAAATCTCAATCACAATCAATTTAGAATTCTAATAAAATTTGCTCGCGCGGAGTAAACGCGGAGCTAAATTCATCAGAACGCGGAGCTATGGATTAACTCCGCGTTTTGCTCAAACGCGAGACTAAAATAGCCAAACGCGGAGCTACGGAGTTAGCTCCGCGTTCTGTTGTGGAAAATCCTATTTACTTAGAAATTTTCACTGCTAATAGAACCCCCTCCAAAATTTTCAAAATGGCTTAGAACTTAGCAAATTTTGAAATACTTTGGATCTTCAATTTTGTGATCAAGTTAAGATCAAGAAAATTCGGCAGAGGTGCTTAATCGCACATGCTTGAAACTTTGATGGAGGCGGTTCAAGGCTCTCATGCGTAACTTGAACTACACACGCCAAGATGATCGGGTCATGATCAGGTTTTGGCAGAGGCGCATAATTGCACATGCCTAGAGTTTGGTAGAGACGGTTCAAGGCTCTCTCGCGTAACTTGAACTATATCTCACTGTCAGAGGTAGGAGCTTAACATGACAGGTTTTATGAGATTTTTAGCAAACCCCCAGCTATCAACGGATTTGATTAGCCTTTACCAATCGCCGTTTGCATTGGGCTAGCCATACTATTCCCCTCAGCATGGTGAGTTGTCGAGAAATTGATTTCCTCTCCTATTTGCCTTTAATTTGGGCAGTTAATTTCATACTTTTACCCCCAGTATGATAGGATTGGCGAGGAATTTGATCTCCTCTTCCTGCCGCTTTAACAGCATTGGAAAAAAAATTTTATTTATAGCACTCAATTAGCCATTCCAATGGCTATTGAGAATACCAGAAGCATGATGTTTATCATCGTCAATATTTTCGGTATCCCCAGCCAAATCCGGCTACTAGCCAATAAGAATGACTTTGTCACAGCTGTGGTTCGGAGCGTACCCAAGGGGCCAGCTTGCAAGTGCGGGCTGTCCGTGCTTGGTGTCGATATTGACTTCCCTACTGGTACAGGGATCGCTCTGGCAGGGAACTCATTGGTTCCTACTACTAAAGTTGCCATATTTGCAGAAACTTTTTTCTGTTCCTTTTTAAGTGTGAGAATCCCGGCTTCTATCAATGCCTGAATTCGGTTCTTAAAAGAATAGCAATTCTTAGTTTGGTGCCCGACATTCTGATGGTACAGGCAATAGTTAGGGTCGTTGGTTTTACCAACGTCTTCCGATTTTTCATTTTCCGAAAGCTTCAACATGCCCTTTTTAAGGAGGAGATGGAATAGAGTACTTGTCTGCTCCGTCTTGAATGTATAAGTTCTATCTTGTCAGGGCCTATTTTGACCTGCACCTCTCGGATTTTGAGGTCTTGGCTTTGGATCTGCAACTGTCGCCATCACAGCCTTCACTTTATTTTTAGGATTCTGTGGATATGGCCTGTTATTTGTAGAGTTTCTTATGCTACGAGATTCCTCAATCCGGCGAATTATATCTTCCGCCTGCTCTCTCTGCTTCAGCAGATCTTTTCAAGTTTTGGACTCTACAGCTCCCATTCTTATCAGCACGCCGGTCCTGAAATTATGCTTGTAGGTTTCTACTAGGGTTTCCTGGGTCATACCGTATCGACAATACACGGATTTTTCTCTGAAGCGTTCAATGAAACTCTTGACCGTTTCTTGTTCTCCTTGCTTTGTTGCAAGGAGGGAATGAACCGATATTTCGGTATCATCCTCAAAGAAACATGCGAGAAACTGCTTCTCGACATCATACCAAGTGTTTATGGTTCCCGGGGGCAGCTGCATAAACCATGTAAAGGCAGGCCCTCGCAGGGTGCTCGCAAATACTTTGGTCATTATGGGATCGTTTCCTATTAGATGAACTACCTGCGATAAAAAGTAATATAAATACTGGCTTGGAGACCCCTTCCCATCATATGGCTCCAACTTGAGCGGTTTGTATTTTTCTGGATAAGGGGCGAAGTCCCATTCAAGTGGATATGGCCTTGAAACCCCCGATTCCTTTAACTCTTTCTTTTGTATTAACGCATCCAGTTGCTTCTGTAGGTTTTCCATCTTCTCTTCATGCAGATCATGGAAGGAATATTTGTCATCCTCCTCATGCACCGAATAAGCCTTTTCTTCTTTAGTTTCTTCATTTGTTTTAGGTGGCGGTTCCGAAGAAATTTTAGCCTTATCATCGGCTATCTTCCAGGTATTTTCGACCACTTTTAGAAGTATTAATTTGAGGTCATCAATGGCCTTTTGCTAATTTAGAATAGCTCCGCATTTTTCTATGTTAGCCTCGTATTTTACGCTGGCTTGGCGTTTCTTCAGAAGTTATCTTCTGAAATCTTAGCCCCGCGTGGAAGAAAATTCCTTCACGCTGGCTTACTTTTGTGATTAACACAGGTCACAACTTCGCGTCTAGCGCGATTTTTACGATTAACGACAATTTTCCAATCGTCTTCGCGATTTACGCAGAGCTGGGGAACCTTGCGTTTATCGCAAGTACTACTGGCTTCGCGTTTATCGCTAAGCTCAGTATTAGCCTCGCATGGAGAATCACACGCTGGCTGTAAGAAATTTTTATCCTCGCGTTTATCGCGAGTGTCAAAAATTTTGCATTTCTCGCAAGTCGTACTGGCTTCGCGTTTATCGCTAAGTCCAGTAATAGCCTCGCGTGGAGAATCACACGCTGACTTTAAGGAATTTTTATCCTCGCGTTTATCGCGAGTGTCAAAAGTCTTGCATTTCTCGCAAGTTGTACTAGATTCGCGTTTATCGCTAGGCCAGTAATAGCCTCGCATGGAGAATCACACGCTGGCTTTAAGGAGATTTTATACTCGCGTTTATCACGAGTGTCAAAAGTCTTGCGTTTTTTGCAAGTTGTACTGGCTTCACGTTATCGCTAGGCCCAGTAAAAGCCTCGCGTGGAGTATCACACGCTGGCTTTTTCTTGTGATCAACGCAAGTTGCAACTTCGCGTTTAATGCGATAATGACTGGTCTCGCGATTAGCGCGAGCCAGTTTGTAAGGGACCATAGCCTCGCGTTCTATGACGTTAGCCTCGTGTCCAAGACGGGCTTTGAGGGCTTTTCACCTTGCTCTCCGACTTCTATTTCGGAGTTGGGTTCTGGTCAATCCAGTTCCCAGGTCTTCTTCGGCAGTAGGGAGGTCATCCTCTGCTAGGATTTCCTGTCCAAACACCGGCTCTATGGTCGCGGTCTCCAAGGATCCCCGTTCATCGGTGGATACCTTTTTACCCGTTGCTCGGGTATTGGAGCGCGCGCGACGATAGTGTCGTGTTTCGTCCAGGTTACCTGATTCAGAGGAGAGGTACTCCTCGTACTTCTGCTGGTCGATTTCAACGACGAGCATATCTACGTCGGATCCGATCCTATCGACGTCAGATTGCGCTACGATCTCTTTTTCGATGAAAGAGACTTCTCCCACTGTGGTCGCCAGTTTGTTCGCAGCGAAATTTCTTCGCTTTCCTTCCATTGAATTAGTTTAAATTACAACGAAAGAGAACAAGCAAAAAGAAAGAACAAACGAAAGGATTTTATATCTCAATCGCTCTCTTTTACAATAAATATCGTGGGATCTGTGTGGCGATGGGATCTGTCAAGCAGCTCCTTTGGACGATCTAACATCGAACTCTTCTCTCTTGCAGATGGCGGCCGACTATAGATGATCTTCTCTGGTCTTGATTCGTTCAAGGCTCTCACGCGTAACTCGAACTTCACAAAAACTTTCGAAAGATCTCTTAAAGATTGATGATCATCTATGGATTGATCGATTATTGATTGATCCTCCCTAAAGTCTCCTCAAAGAGGGTATTTATAGACTTTAGTGGTTATGAGAGTTTCCATAGGAATAGGAATAAAGATTTCCATAGGAATATGAATAGAAGATTTTTGTATTCATCAAGGATTCTAATCAAATATTTAATATTGATTTAAATCTCTTGATTTGGAATTCTGATTGGATTCAATTTGCGTATTTGGATAAGTCCAAATCTCAATCACAATCAATTTAGAATTCTAATGAAACCTGCTCACGCGGAGTAAACGCGGAGCTAAATTCATTAGAACGCGGAGCTATGGATTAGCTCCGCATTTTGCTCAAATGCGAGGCTAAAATAGCCAAACGCGAAGCTACGGAGTTAGCTCCGCGTTCTCTTGTGGAAAATCCTATTTACTTAGAAATTTTCACTGCCAACAATGTTGTTCAGATTTAGTATCTGAATATGTCGATGAGCTAGGTAGACTCATGGTCATCATCTTCGCAACCCCTTCTATAGCTTTTTTCCAATCAGGTTATTGTTCAATGGAGATCATCCATTTAATCCCCCAAGGATTTTGACTAGTGACGATTGAGATGGATGACGCCATTTGCCTCTAATAGTGCAGTTTGCAATAGCTGGAGAAAGCGTGGTGATTTACTTTGTAAGTTGTCGATTAACTTCCTAAAACTCAGTGTAGGTTACAAGAGCATTGAGGTCCTCTTGGTTGTTTGTTTCATTCACATTGGACCTATTCTCCTAACGATGTGGTTATTATTTGTTTGCTTTGGGCTCGTTTCCATTATGGTTTAGTTGCATTATTCATAGACGATGTCAATTGTTAATAAAAAAATATCATCTAAATTAACCATATCAATTCAAGGATCTAACAACAGTTTTGACTCAAATTATCATCGAGACAAAGTTAAACGACTAGACACAGGATATAAGAGTAGGAATTTAATAACTTGCAATGACATTATTAATTTGATTAGAATAAAGAGACAAGACAGAAGTATAAAAGATGTTTCGTAATTCAACTGAGGAAGATCTTAAGACTACAACCTCGGGAGAAAGGCCATAAGATTGATGGGATCTGTATATTAACTAAGAATATAAGACCTCCTAAATATTTCTCTTTGATTACAAATTTCCAAAATATTAATATGATGTCTCTTTCTCCGCGGAGGAAGATGATATTTATAGATTATATGTATTATCGATTAGGAATGGGTAGTCAAGGTGGAGCTGGTGTTGGAGATCGAAATCGATCCCCTTGAGATCATTGAGATGAGAAAATAACGAACACAAGAAGAACACAAGAAATTAATATGGTTCCACCGAACTACGTTAATTCTTGTGTTCTTCTTATGATTTTATTATTTTCTTCATCTTTATGATCTCGACGGGAGATTCAATCCGCAACAAGTGATATTAAAGTCGGAGTTATGGATCTGAAATTGAGGGGTCGATATTGACCAAGATGATCGATGGTTGATGATTGATTGATTGTGTGATGATGAGATACAATATGGTACTTCATAGTAATGGATACAGTTACTTCATGACATGATAAAGAAAATGGTAATATACAATCATCTATATCTATGGAGAAAGTCATGGTTCTTAGATTAAGGTGGAGTACAGTTTTGTATGGTGCATAACATGGTAAATAATTGTGATTACTCAGGTGGTTCAGGTGCTTTGACCAATGTGGAGCAAGGTGTAGGGATTATGAGTGCTTGGTAAACAGTATGGTGTAGTAATTGTGAATATTCAAGGGAGTACGATTTAGTGATCATGAGTACTTGGAGGAGAGCATAGTTTAGTAATCATGAATGCTCAAGTAAGAAGATGGCGATGATTATACAAGTTGTTCCCGATGAGTGGAGCATAGTGATCATGCAGTGGATGTCGGCAAAATAGATAGCAAGAATAATGGAGTTTCTCCAAGATGCATAGCTCATTAGATACGAGCCCAGATGGAAATTATTAGATTTTTGTCTCGCATCAGTAGAGTTTCCAGATGTGATCGAGGATATGAAGAGCTTCAATTCAATTAGACTTGGATCAGCTAATAGTATTCCAATTGGATTGGAACACCAATTAAATAATTATATTGTTATTCTAATCCCACTATATATATCTTTTATACATAATATGAGAGAGGTGAGTAATGGATGAGAGAGATGGCTTTCATTATTATGAGAGATGAGAGAAGTAAAATGATGATTGGATCTTTTCTTGTAAACTTTTTCTCATAATAAATCTCTATTATTGCTTCCATAGACGTAAATCGAACTTGGTCAACCGAACTATATTAATTCTTGTATTCTTCTTATGATTGTATTGTTTTCTTCGTCTCTAAGATCTCAATGGGAGATTTGATCCCCAACAGTTGGTAGTATATGGTACTCTTATATGCTTGAAGAGGAAGTCTTGATAAATGTGATTTAACAAAAGTAGAGTTTGGGTATAAGTCCAATTAATAAATACGTAATACTATCTTTGAATTATTTTCGGACTCAGTAACTTTGACGTAGATTATAGGGAGATAACTTTCTGGGATTCTTAAGCTTGCAATATTTTTATCTGATGGGCTTCTTGATTTGCGGGCAAGGGCCAGTCATTTTTTGAACAATAGCTATATTATTATTAGTTAATTATTTGTTACTTTATTAACAACTTAGGTAGTTAATATTGTAATATAACATAATATAACATAATACTATTTAATCTCATAAATTCTAATGGATAATAAGTTTCTTAAAATCAAAAATTATAATTTAACTAATTATGTAGCATGAATTTTGGTATACTTAACATAGTAAATTTTTAAAGTAATTTATTTAATATTTTTACTCTATGCAATGTAAACAAATAAATTCAGTTAAAAAAAGTATTAGATATTTTATTATATACATATATAGGAAAAGTATGCATAGAATATCTCCTTCTATAACCATGTAAGGAGGCAAGCTAAAGCTAAAGATATTCCACAGTCCATCATTTTGGAAAATCAACACATCTCATCATATTTCAAGCTCTGCAAATGATGCTACTTTAAAATTATGCACTTCCAATATATTTGAACAATATCATTAGGTAGTTGAAAAAATGAATGGTTTTGGAACAATAGGACAAATTAGACCTTACAAAAGAGTGTCTAAATCGTATATGATTTTTTTTTTCAAATCTACCTATTTACAACATGAAAATCATGACTAATGTTTTGGATCATCTATTTTAATATCCTATTGATAGATTTTGGACCAAATTTATAGGTAAATCTCTAAAAGAAAAAAAAACAAAAAAAAACTAGGCATACCTTTTTCCATATATATTATTCTATTTTTCATAAGTCCAAATCCTAATTTAAAGTTCAGGAAATTCTTCAAATGTTCAAGCCCTCATATAAAATCCAAATGTTCGAAAGTCATAAAAGTCCATAAAAAAATTTGAGTCCCAATCCACACTATAAGAAGTTATTCTAGAAGGTTACACTCGCTAGCAATTAGATCTAGTAGTTATTGATAGTCTGAATGAGTCACTAGGAAATTAGAGTAGTTTTCTCTCTATACACTAAGCAAAGAGTGTAGATACTAAAAATATACTAAAAATATATAATAATAATAATAATAATAATAATAATAATATATAATAATAATAATAATAATAATAATAATAATAATAATAATTTAAAAAAAGGGGGATTTCCCCCGCGGGTGGGCCCGCGGGAATTCCTCCTGCGGGTGCGGGAGGAATCCCGCGGGACACCCGCGGGATTTCTCCCGCGGGTGCACACCCGCGGGAGGAATTGAGCACCCACCCGCGGGAGCGATCCCGCGGGTAGGCACTCGCGGGAGTGCTCCCGCAGGTGCCAACCCGCGGGTTATTTTCCGCCTACTTCCGTTTATTTGTTTGGCTGATATTCCGTGATCCGATTTTTCAGGAAGGATTGGAGCCGGATTTCGAACTTCTTTGGTCTATAAAAAAAAGGGATTGAGTCCGGAGAAAGGACTTTTGGACGATTTTGGGGCGAGCTCGTGAGATCAAGGAGCGAAGCAGAGCCATTCTCTTCCCGGTCAGACGGTCAACGGAGTGCACCAGTGAGGCTCCATCGCCACCCGAACCCACATAAAAAAAGGGAATAAATTAATATTCCCGTTCTTGTTATTTCTCAGATTACTTTTGTAATCTCAATTTTCGTTGTAATCAAATAATTTTACAATGGAACAAAAGATCCAAATTTTGAGCAAACAAGAACTGGCGACCACAGTGGGAGCCTCTCTGTTCACAACAGAGAATCTGGTGGAGCAATCTGACTTGGTAGCGATCGGATCGGTTGTTGAAACGCTGGTCGTAGAAGTTGACCAGCAAAAATATGAGGAATTTCTTTCTTCCTCTGATTCGGAGCCTAGGCGTCATCGCCGGGCGACGATGAAAAAAGGTGAGGCGTCATCGCCCACCGGAAATCAAAAGGCGTCATCGCCTATTAAAACTTACGAGGCGTCATCGCCCGTTAAAACTGACAAGACGTCATCGTCTGTCAAGTATACGGCGATATCGCCCGTTCCAAAGTCAAACCAAAAGTCAAATCAAACTCTAACCCACTGCCTAAAGAGAAATCTAAGGCGTAAAACTCAACGAGCACGCATCAATCATACAGAAAGGGTTGCAGAAAATTCCGGAACAGTGAAAAATTTCGTAGCAAACCTACGGATGCAACCACGGTTTGAATCCCGCAAAAGCAACCCCACGGGTGCAAACCCGCGGCTTGCAACCGCGGGTGGCAACCCACGGTTGCCAACCGCGGGTGGCATCCCGCGGTTGCGAACCACGGGTTGCACCCTGCAGGAGCGAACCCACGGGTACAAACCCACAGTTGCAACCGCGGGTTGCATCCCACAGATGCCACCAACGGGTTACGTTAAATGAACACAACTCTCATGTCTCTTCGAGCATGCCTATGGTGAGCACACTACATACACCAAGAATTTTAATCTCTCTATCAGAGGCGTGCGGGGCCCACACAACTACTCAGGCCAGCGTGCACTCCAGAAGAATGCGCAGGAGGGTTAGGAAAAATCTGATGCTGGAAAAGAGCTCAGCCCTGAGATATTGCAGACTCTCCAGTATTATGAACCAAATTTGTGACGCAAGAGGCGTCAAGATGCAAGTAGAGAGGAGAAAGTACCTCAAGATTTGAGAGAGTACCTCGATTGGAAGAAAAACTCCTCACAAAATATTCCTCACTACCAATGCAAACAGCTAATCTCAACCGTTCTATCGAACTGCCAATGCAACTCGAAACACTCCGTTTTTGAGCGGATCACTGAGCCCAAAAGAATACGGATGGTGAAAAAAGTGTGCTCTGGAACTGATCTGCCTGCCGCCTCATCACATATGGTTAATAAAGGCAAAAAAGGTGGTCGGAAACAACCCTTCGGATAAGGAAATCACTCCAGGGTCAAAAAGAGTTTCTATCAAACCAGAGGGCATGCTTCTAGAAGAAGTCTCTGGAAGGCTTGAGAGACAAGAAAAACGTCTCGAACAGCAAGAGGAGACCATAGAAGAAATGAAACAACTTTTAATTGAGTTGTTAGCTCAAACTAGAAAGAGTCAATCATCTTCGTCCATTTCTGATCGGCAGAAAGAAAAACGACCTGTCCAAATAAATGAAGACAGCGAGGACGAGAATGAAGAAATTCCTCCTCACTCAAGAGAGGAAGAGGAAGTGAAGGTTATCACCAACCCTCACGTAGAAAAAATAGAGAAGATGGAGAATCAACTACAAGCTCTTCTTCATCGTAAGAAACAGCAAGACGTGGGGGTAGTCCGTCCTTATACCATAGAATGGGAGACCGTACCTTATCCTGCAAAATATAAACCGTTGAACCTTCAGTCATTCGACGGTAAAGGTTCGCCGCAACAGCACATCTTCTACTTCCTGTCGCAGACAGGACACCTCATGGGGAACGATCCGACCCTGACTAAGATATTTGCGAGCACTTTAATAGGCCCGCATTTACCTGGTTTATGCAGTTACCCCAGGGAACAATTAAATCATGGACCGATGTAGAACGTGAGTTCTTAGCCCGATTCTTTGAAGATGATACAGAATTCTCTATACTATCTTTGCTAGCAGCGAATTAAGAAGAAGGCGAAACGGTCAAAACTTATGTTGAGCGGTTCCGAGAACTTTCTGTTTTGATGCCCACATGGCATGACGCAGGACATGCTTGTGGAAATCTACAGACATAACTTGTTGACCGATATCCTAGACAAGATGGGCTCGATCGAATCCAAATCATGGAAAGATCTGCTTAAGTAAGGTGAACAGGCTGAAAATATACTTCGACGCCTCGAAAAGCAATAGTTCGCAATCGGAGGCAGTACAAATGAACCTCCATTCCAGTTTTTCCGTTCCAAAGGGAAAGATATAATGGCAATGGCGGTAGAAAGCACATCGAAGCAGAAAGTATGGCCAACTGTGAGCAACACAGCAAAGTCACCCAGACTTCAAAAGCAGTATTCGTTTAAGGATGAGTATACTGTTACTATGTTCAATCTGCTCAGCAAACGCAAGATGCTTAAGTTGCCGGAAAGCAAGAGTGCTGAAGAGCTTGGGAAGACTAACGATACCAATCACTGCCTGTACCACCAGATTGTAGGTCACCCTATAAAGAATTGTTTTATTTTAAAAGACAAAATTCAAGCGTTGATTGACGCTGGAGCAGTTCAGCTCAAAGCTGAACAAAAAAGGAGTTAGAGCTAACTCTGACGCATTTAATGTGTGTGGTCTAAAGGTACCACTTGGGCTCACAACAATTCCCAAGACTAGCTCAGGACGGTTAATTTAAACCCCCATAAAATATATATATATATATATAAATAAAAAAAAGAAGAAAAGAAAAAGAAAAATTATGAAATTACCCAATGCTATCAAGGCAACGGGAAGAGAATAAAATTCTCGCCAACCCCATCATGCTGGGGGTAAAAGCATGAATTGCCCAACGCCGATAAGGCTACGGGAAGAGAATAAAATTCTCGCCAACCCCATCATACTGGGGGTAAAAAGTATGAATTACCCAACGCCGTCAAGACAACGGGAAGAAAATAAATTTCTCGCCAACCCATCATACTGGGGGTAAAAAGTATGAATTGCCCAACACCGACAAGGCTACGGGAAGAGAATAAATTTCTCGCCAACCCCTTCATACTGGGGGTAGAAAGTATGAATTACCCAACGCCGTCAAGGTAACGGGAAGAGAATAAATTTCTCGCCAACCCCACCATGCTGGGGGTAAAAAGTATGAACTGCCCAATGCCGTCATGGGAACGGGAAGAGAATAAATTTCTCGCCAACCCCATCATACTGGGAGTAAAAAGTATGAATTACCTAATGCTGACAAGGCTACAGGAAGAGAATAAATTTCTCGCCAACCCCATCATGCTGGGGGTAAAAGTATGAACTGCCCAAAACTGCTAAAGTAAAGGGAAGAGGAAAAGTTTGGCATTTAAACCCAAACGAAACCCTCGACAACTCACCATGCTGAGGAGAAGAGCATGGCTAGCCCAACCCAAACGGTAATTGGTAAAGGCAAATCAAATCCGTTGATAGCTGGGGATTTGCTAAAAATTCCATGACAAATCTGTCGTAATAGCATCCTTATCTAAATATAAGGATACATCACTGTCCTACACTACTAAGGCAAAGGGAAGAGAAAAATTTTGGTATTTAAGCCCAAACGAAATTCTCGACAACTCACCATGCTAAGGGGAATAGCATGGCTAGCCAAACTCAAACGATAGTTGGTAAAGGCAAATCAAATCCGTTAATAGCTGGGGGTTTGTTAAAAATCCTAATCAAATAAATCTCTTGTCACGTTAAGATTTCACCTCTGACAACAAAACTTTTCTTGTCATTTTTCTCCAATAGGGCAAGTGACGCTCCAAAATATTTGTCAAGTTAAAATCATACCTCTGACATTAAAATTCAAAATCAAATGAGATAAAATCCGATTAAATCTCCTGTCATGTTAAGATTTCACCTCTGACAGAAAAGGAAACTCACACTTCATCAAGTCCAATATTACAATCTCTGATGAACTTGTTTTTGATATCGTTAAGTTAAAAATTATCTCTGACAAAAATCATCCCATATCAAGTTAACAGTTACCTCTGATAGTCTGATTCCAAGGCTAAATATGTTAACCGGCACCTCTGTTTAGTCAGCTTATTTCTATCACGACCAGATCCTCTGAATAGGTTGAGCTCCAAGACACGTTTAATATTACCTCTGTCTTTTTCCTGATCCGTCATACTAGATGTCACTGAACAATTAGGATTCTAATGAGCACGTTAACATGATACCTCTGCTTGACCTCAAATAAGTACGTTAATATTATACCTCTATTTATCACCTAACAAGTATGTTAACATCACACCTCTGCTTGTTACCCAACGAGTACATTGACATCATACTTCTACTTGTTCTCCAATGAGCACAGTAAAATCATACCTCGCTCATATTTTATGAGATGTGTTAACAATTATCTCTATCTACCCAATCCTTGACACGCCTCATAGCCAAAAAAATAAATAAATAAAAAATAAAAAAATAAAAAAATAATAATAATAATAAAAATCCAAAGTGTTTCGAAATTCTTTACGGCTCAATACAAAACTTTGAAAACTTTGGAGGGGTTATGTAGATACTAAAAAATACTAAATATATATATATATATATATATATATATATATAATTATTATTATTATTATTATTATTATTATTATTATTATTATAATAATTATAATAATAATTTTAAAAAAAAGGGGGATTTCCCCGCGGGTGGGCCCGCAGGAATTCCTCCCGCGGGTGCGGGAGGAATCCTGCGGGATTTCTCCCGCGGGTGCGCACCCGCGGGAGTTTCTCCCGCGGGTTGCCACCCGCGGGAGCGATCCCGTGGGTCGGCACCTGCGGGAGCGCTCCCGCAGGTGCCAACCCGCGGGTTGTTTTTCGCCTATTTCCGTTTATTTGTTTCGCTGATATTCCGTGATTCGATTTTCCAGGAAGGATTGGAACCGGATTTAGAGCTTCTTCGGTCTATAAAAGAAAGGGATTGAGTCCGGAGAAAGGACTTTTGGACGATTTTGGGGCGAACTCGTGAGATCAAGGAGCAAAGCAGAGCCATTCTCTTCCCGGTTAGACGGTCAACGGAGTATATCAGCGAGGCTCCATCGCCACCCGAACCCACATAAAAAAAGGGAATAAATTAATATTCCCGTTCTTATTATTTCTCAAATTTCTTTTGTAATCTCAATTTTCGTTGTAATCAAATAATTTTACAATGGAAGGAAAGATCCAAATTTTGAGCAAACAAAGAGGAGAGAGAATAAGCCAAATTTTAAAATTAGAAAAATTAGAAATTAGGAGAAAATTTTGTTTGGATTTTCTTAATTTCCTAGATTTTTTATTTCTCTAAATTCTTAAAGTTTGCCTATAAAAAAGAGAAGATGGGGTTGGTTATTAAACCATCTAATCATCTCCTATTATAAAGAGAGATAACTCATATAATTTAACCCACGATTATCTCTCTAACCCACAATTATAGAGGGAGATAACTCATATAATTTAACCCATATAAAATTGACATAAAAAGTTCAGTTTTTTTTTTTTTTTTGCATATTTCCTTTTACGTTATAATTTTTTTTATAAAACAAAAAGAACTCTTTAAACTCTTTAAATCTGCCACAAAAAATAAATATTTCCATTTATTATTGCTTTCAAATTGATCCTATTTCACCTATATTATTGAGCTAATTATATATTTTTTACATACAAAAGTAAGTTATATATACATTATATATAAGTTACATATACATTATAAAAGAGCGAATTTCGTATAAGAGCGAATTTCACTTTACCTTTTTCAAAAATAAATACATCTAAAATTTTCAAAGCATTGCGAGGGTTTCCCACTTGTTCTTACTAAAAAAGAAGGGAAATTAGCATACTTGTGCGTACGCATATGGGCGAAAATAATGCCATTTTAAAGGAGAGGTATCCCATTTTCTAGTCAAGTAAATAAAATGATGAATCAAAACTATATGAATTAAAATTTGATTAGGTACGGTCATTCATTGAGGAACTAAATCTACTTCAATTTCATCATAAGTGATGTTTACCATTCATAAGAATGGCAAGAAGAGTGTTGTATGGGTGCTCATATGATTCTTTGGAGGCTGGAATATAGAAGTTGTTTATGTTAATATGCGAATTTATTTAATAAATTATTAACTAATTAAATAAATAACTAATGATAGATCAAGTAATATTTTTCAATATATTTTAACAAATAATCAAAATTATTCAGAAAGTTTAAAATGTCACACACCAAAAATCTAATGGCTGTAGTAAAAAACCTATATGGACATATATGCAGAGCAGGAAATTCTAAATGTGCACCATACTTTTCTTAGTGAGCTCCAATTTCTTAGTGAACACCATATGTTTTTGAAACATGGCTATTTTTTCTTAGTGAGCACTATCTCATTTCCAACTTTAGCTCCATAATCACCTAACGAACCCACTCTCTTCAACCAGAGTTCGCCCTTCTCTTTCTCCCTTCACTTCCCAAAGAATCTCTCACTCCGCCTCTTTTCCCCTTCCCTCTTTGGTCAAAGTTACGCCCTCCTTACGTCGACCGCGAAGTTTCAGACGATTGGTGCTCACTAAGAAAAAAAGAGAGAGAGGAAGTAGAGGGAATTGTGCTCACTAAGAAAGGGTTAAGGTTTTTTTTAAAAAATATATGGCAAACTTGTAATTATTTATATCGTTAGTGCGCACTAAGAAAAGTATGGTGCACATTTAGAATTTCCCATGCAGAGCACAAGTGGCACAAAAGCGACATCGTTTTCATGGGACTCGTGTTATTATCATAGGGGACCACTAAAGTGGGGAGGGACAAATGAACAAGTAGGCGGTGCAATTGAATAAACGATAGATCTAAAAACTAATATCATTTTCTAAGGAAGAGGCCTAGTGTTGGGCCAAGTAAGTGATGTCTTGTTCTACGTTCTTCATGTTTCTTGCATGGTCCGACCAAGCGGTTATCCATGTGCATGGGTAATGAGATGGAGCTTTTACGTTTTGTGCGAGTGTGGAGAGTCGGTGGATACAAGAAATACTATTTTCCTTTTTCATTTCCCCCCATTCTTTGGCCAAGGAATAAGTCGAGGTCTAGTTACAGATATAGATACATTAATACCCATATTTGACTCAACAAATATGTCCAACAGTCCAAGTCGTTTTAAAGTATTGTTAATTTGTTATGAAGGTGGGATAGCATATCTCAGGATCTAATGTATAACAAAATATTTGGTACTTTGTTATTTTTTTTGTTTCATCTTTCCATGTATACAAATTACTAGCACTTTCTATAGATAGAAAAAGATATTCATTCATATAACTCAGAGGGTATACCAAAATTTGTTTTTCCAGATTTTTCGAAAGATAGATATTTATTTCTTGTTAAACTCACATACGTATATCACAATATTACCCAAACTAAATTCCCAATGGAAGATAAACTCGGAACCTCACATAATGTAATGATGCATTCGTTACAAACCCACAATTGTGTGTGCCCGATTTTGATTTTGTCTCGTGACAAAATTCTTTAAATTAGTCAATCATGACCAATTGCACACTTTGTAATTTGCATGAGGGAATGGTCAGGAGACTACTTCCACTTCGTAATTCATTAAATGAACGCATGCACTTCATCCTTCTCTCTCTTGCATGAGCCCATAGGAGGGTAAGTTCTCTTCATTCTATTTAATTTTTCCTCAACTTTCTTCATTTTCTCTTCCTCTTCCTCTTCGGCTGTGTTTGGATTGAGGGAAAATGAAGGAAAAGAAAAGAAAAGAAAAGAAAAAGAAAGAAAAGGATATGGAAATTGGTTTATTTTTTATGTTTGGTTAGAAAGAACATAAAGAAGAAAATCTCAAGGAAATTTTAGAAGAAAGTAATTTCTTATATTTGGTTGCTCAATAGAAAATTAAAAGGAAAATATAATTCTAATTAAACTATAGAGAATTTTAATATGAATTTACATATTATTGATATAATTTTTAATTTTTAAATAATTACGCATATAATAACCAAATAGTCCAAACTTCATAAAAATTAAAAATATCTTGGGACTAAAATTATAAGAAAATTTATGCAAAAATTTCTCTCTATTTTTCCTTTTTCTCTCAACTTTCATTTTCTTTCATTTTCTTTCATTTTTCTCTTAGATTTGAGGAAGAAAATAAAAAAGAAAAAAAACTTAATATATTTTCTCTCACTTTCTTTCCCTTTTGTTTTCTCTCTAATTTTCCCTCTAACCAAACATTGGAAAACAACTTTCTATTTCTTTTTCTTTTCTTTTCCTTCATTTTCTCTCAATCCAAACACAACCTTCAAGTTCTTAACTCTAACTCCAAAAGAGTTCTAAAGCAAATCCTCCACATAGCCCTCTTCAAGAACTCCTCATATGAACATTATAAAGGAAGAAAGCAACAACTATTTATTTAATCATATATATCTTACCAATAAACCACTCCTTACCTCTCCAGTAAGAAAATACCTCCCATATCTTCTTGAATGTCTGAGAGGTCCGTGGTATATGCTAAGTTATTGTTGTTAGTATAGTAGTTCTTGGTACATTAGCTATAGTTTCTATTTTGTAACTCCAAATGAGTTTTTTTTTTTTATTTTAAAGATAATTGAAATCCCTAACTTTACCCTCGTCAAAACTTGATTTGAAGCTATTGGTTGCATAGTTGCTCTTGTGTTATCGTCTGTATACTTTTATAGTATTTTGACTATAACTTTTTATTCAATTAAGTTGATTATGATATTGTTGGAATGATAATTTAATTTCCTACGGCTTTTATATTTATAATTACAATTCCTCCTTTAACCCTACCAAAATCAAGGTTAAAATTGGTATCTCTATACAACAGCTAGCCTTGTTTGAACTAGGCTTCGTCGATGGCACCAAGTCCTGCCGAGGGCTAGCACTGCACAGTAACTAGTGTTGGAGAGGCTCTAGCCTTAATTACTAACAATTAGCTTCACCAGAACCTAGCAATTCCGAAGCTAGCCTCGTCAATCACGGGGTCATTAGCATCTAGCTCGTGCTCAGTTTCTATAAAGCCTCTAGAACTTTTCCTTTCGAACTCTTAAACTTATCCCAGACCAAATAAGAAAGAAATTCGATGATATACAACTTATGTTTAACCTTTCTCTAATTCTCACATTATTTTGGTCAAAAACAAACTTAAAATGAATGTTACTACTACATAACCATGAGGCTCGTGCACCAGTTCCAATAAATTCGTCATAAATTTTACTTCTGAATTCCGATTGAACTGATCTTAAACTTATTGGAAAGATAATCTAAAGAAATGCGTCTTTATGTTTTTTTGCTAGTTCTCACTTTATCCTAATAAACTCTAAGCTTGAAATTAGGATTAGCATGTAGTCGTGATTAAGCCATTTTAATCGTCTTAATTGAGTTACATTTTCAGATTTTTAACTCTATCCTTATCAATTTTAGGGTTGAAATTGGTGTTATCTCATAACGACAAGTTTAGAAGTCATGAGACTTGCCGTGCCATATGAAGCCATGGGGCTTAGTATGTCCATGAGACCCACCTATAGTCAAGTTGGCACCTCACCTCTGCATCTTTGCATGTCAGATTGGTTATGTTATTCTAAATTTTAATGACTTACTGGTTAATTCATAACTTGACTTGAACTTGACATGAATTATTACACTTGATTTGATCTTATTTGAAACTGAAACTTGTATTCCTTATTGACTTGGATAGCTAGTGACAGATGTATTAATGAAAAATACCTTAAAAAATGTGTAACTGACATTGGTCTGTGTTATATCTACTTCAGCAATGTGACAAGACCAACTCATGTTGTGACTTGAAACTTCAGCTTATGCTATGAATTGATATTCTGTCTCATGACGTTACTTGATATTCGAACTTATGTCATAACTTATTTCCGGTCTTTATCATGACTAGACCATAGTCTCAAACTTATAAGATACTATTTTTATATGCAAACCCATTCATTGTTTTGTTCCAATTTAATCATGAAGTCTTAGATTCCAAAGATAAACTTGTAACCGTACCTAAACACCAGTACTCTTACTTTCTCATTTATTGCAAAAAAAAAAATCTAGAATTTATTATAATATTCACTATAACATTATATATCTCTTGAGTATTTAATAACACGCACTCAAATTATTCCTTGACGGTTCTAATCATGGGTTATCTACACATGCTAGGTATTCAAAGTAACACAAAGAAGGAGGAGGATGATCCATCGATTGACGATCTATACTTCCAGAAGCAAGCCAACTATTTATAGCTCGAACGAGTTTCAACCTGTTGTAATTATTTTTATCTCTCAGTTGTTATACTTCGCTCTAACTTGAAATCTTTTATTAGTGAATGACTCCTCTTTGTCTAAATGAGTAATTCTATTTAAGCCCAGCCAAGCTACTTACTATTATTAATTATCATACTTGAACTTCCTTTTTAGTATTGTAATAGGTATTATTGTGGAATATAGTGATAACATATCCTCTCAGTTTGTAAACTTTGATTATATGGTTCTTTGTTATAAAAACTCCTCTGCTTTATTTTTCCAAATTCTATCTTCGGTCTAGTGAGTTTTTTCTCTAGTAGCATCATACCTCTCCAATTTGTATGCAATGCCCCCAAATTATACATTTGTGGGCAATATTGTGAATACTAGTACTAACTTAGACAAAACATTGACTAAATTAAATAATAAATGAGAAATCTTGCATTCTATTTACAATACATTTTTAACAAATCAAATTGAAAGAAAAATTTATATTAGCTAGCATTTTTTGCGTGTATATGATGCAATGGTTAGAAAGGCATATCATACAATTTTTTCACGATCAATAAAGGTATCATGCATGTTCATTTCTTTTGGATTTGTATTCTCTCTAGAGTGCAAGGTTAACTACAAATTAACTTAATAGGTAGCTAAGATATTTTCCAAGTAAGCATACATCACACCTCTCACCTCTGTAATTTGCACTAATATATTTTGTGCCCTAAAAAAATCTGAACTGTCTTAATGGACTGTTTAGATTATACTTTAGATGATACTTGTAATATATAAATATGTGTCATACAAAATCTACTGCATTTACTCTTTCTTGGGGGACCCCATTATTGGAGAGCGGTAAGATCGAACGGGTTTTAAGAGCTTTTTGGTATTGCTAGAATGTCCCCTCAGTATAGTGAGTTGTCGAAAGTTTTGTTTGGGCTTAAATGCCAAACGTTTCTTCTTCTCTTAGCCTTAGCAGCTTAGAGTAATTCATGCTTTACCCTCAGCATGATGGGGTTTGCGAGAAATTGGTTCTTTTTCCATTATCTTGACGGTGTTGGACAGTTCATATTTTTACCCCAAGTATGATGGGTTGGCGAGAAACTAGTTCTTTTCCCATTATCTTAACGGTATTGGGCAGTTCATACTTTTACCCCCAGCAAGATGGGGTTAGCGAGAAACTTATTCTCTTCCCGTTGCCTTGATGGCATTGGGCAATTCATTTTTTTACCCCAACATGATGGGGTTGACGAAAAACTGGTTTTCTTCCCGTTACCTTGATGGTGTTGGGCAAATCATGCTTTTACTCCCAGCATGATGGGATCGGCGAGAAACTTGTTCTCTTCCCGTTATCTTGATGACGTTGGGTAATCCATGATTTTACCCCAGCATGATGGGTTGGTGAGAAACTTATTTTCTTTCCGTTACCAATGATGGCATTAGGCATTTTATGCTTTTACCCTAACATGATAGAGTTAGCGAGAATTTCGTTTGGACTTGCATGTCAAACGTTTTCTTTATCCATAGTCATAGAGACGTAGCATCCATTTTCATTTGATGCCCCAAGTTGGGGTGTGAAGCTACACCTCAACAACGGCCAGTATTTCTTTATTTGTTGTGTTGAAGAGGAGGTCGGATGACTTTATTCCCTTAAGAGTAATATTTCTTCAGGAATCTTCTGTTGATCAGCATTATCATCCGGTCACCGTGTTGATTGATCAACCATTGTATAAGTTTCTTAACTTCATCTTTAATCGACTCTAATAGCTCTGGACAGAATCTTCTTTGATGATGTTTTACTGGTTTTGCATTTGGCTTAATATTTTAGCCAGTGCAAAGCAACTTGAGGGTCTTATGGGCTTAGAGTTAGTTTCATCACCCATGTTTACCCGAACCACCTTGTCTTCGATAGGAGATTCGCACTGTTCAAAGCGCATGCTCCATTTGGCATCAAGATATTTGACTAATGCTTCATCTTGAAGAAGAGTTATCTCATCATCTGGAGTACGGCTGATAAGCATCATATTCGTAGACAGCCCATTGGATAGTACTCCCAAACTGATATATGAGTCTCCATTGGAGTTTTCTGCATTTTGGTAGATCCCATCATTTATAACCGGAGTATCACGTGTCGTGACATATCGCAACCTCTTGCTAGTTTTATGATGGTAATCTGATTCTTTTCCTTTGGACACGAAGGAGCGAAGCATCACGTGCAGTGCTCCCCGGATGCGGGATGCGCTGGAACGGGCACGTGAACAGCGCTTTGCAGGTGCGATTCATAGGCGCACATAGCGCCCTTGCAGGTGCGAGCGCAGACGTGCGCACAGCACTCCATGGGCGCAGACGTTGTTGCATGCCCAAATTTTAAACTTTAGCATTTAGATGAAGTCATAACTCATTTTCTCTATCATTCAGAATGATTTGGTCCGTAATGATAAATTTTAGGGGTTTCTTCATGTTCATATTCAGTATCATCGAATAGGGTTGCATATTGTTGAATCCTTCCAAAGAGAATGGGTTTTATTTGATTGACCCATTGAGCAGGGATTTTGATATGTTGGTTAATATAACCAGTAGTGATAGATAATTACGACTATTATCAATAAGTCTGCATGATGTTCTTATGATGTAGGACACAGATAACCATCGATTTTATAGTTGTTTGGTAAGCCTTTATTTTTTTTTTTGAACTGGTTAAGACTGAGCTTTGAGTTATTTAAGTCTCAAACTTTTTGACTCTCAATTTGATAAGTTTGACTCAATTTGATGAGTTGGAGGCGACATGAGAGAATTATATTCCCACTCAGACAATCGAAGCATCAAAAGTTTCATTGTGGATTCCATTCGTATTTCCACAATAGTTTTAAAAAAAATGTGAGCACCATTCCTGTGATACAAACAGGACGGTCGTGAGCCTCACGTAAAACTTTAGCTTTTCAGTGGGCTCAAACCTGACGTTATCATCACATAACTTCGATTTAGAGAGAGTTTCGGAGAGGAAGCCTCTTTCATATATCTTATGGACTACATGACCTTGAATATAAGGCTTGTACTTTTAGCCTTGGTTGGACTGTGCTAATTTACTACAGGCGTACAGTGTTAGTTGTAGTGCTATACAGGTTGTCCCACAGAGATCTCAGGTGTTTTGTGATTCTTACTATTTCTTTAGTTCTAGTGGATTAACAAAGAATTTTAAGTTGGAAGGATGAGTTTTAAATTCTAGAGATTAGTCTAGGATTTCAAATCCATTAGAATAATAGCCTAATAATAAATTATCTCTTTCTTCCTATCTTTTTAATTATGCACGGTTAAGTAACATATTAAAAAGCTGATCTTTTTAATTTGATTTTAATCAAGTGCCCCTAAGTATGACCTATCAAGTAATGTGCAAGTATAGACCATCAAAGATAGCACCTTTCTTAAAAACAAATCATATCAAGTAGAAAATCTTATAAACAAAAGAAAATAAATAAACTTCAAACCCTAATCTAAGCATTGGCTATCAAAAAACCGAACTTAAGTATAACTTATCAAAGAAATCAGATTTACAAGTTTATTCAATTCAATTTGTTTATAATAAAATCTTTATTGATAATTCTAAAAACGAAGAAAGAATAAGAATTCCAAATTTCATCTAAGCATAAATTATCAAAATATTAATTAAGCATAATCTACCAAAGAATTATGATTTGAGAACTCTATCTTTTATTTATTTATAGAAAAATTATAACTTTATTTCTTTTTAGAAAGAAGATGAGATAAATCCATATTAGATCTATTAAACTAACTTTATTTACATCCTAGGGCTAAAGAAAATTAGCTACTTATAATTCTAGTAAGCAAAATCCTATTTTTATTCATGAACATAATAAAATCTAATCTAGAAAGCGAATAAATCTATACTAGAAAGTAATTAACTCTATCTAAAAAACGAATAAAGAATTAAAAAGCAATGGCTTACCTCCGGAGCACGGTATTGTGGTCGTCACCCCTTCAGCAAAACCACCCTAATTTTATTAATTTAAAACGAGTACAAAACTTTCAGGATTCTCCCTAGAATATAAGGATACGGCCAATATATAGGCTTCGGAAATCAAACCCTAATTCTAACAGAACTAAAAAAACTACAAAATTACAACGAAACCACTAAAGAAAAATAAGCTTGTGGGGCCCACTTTGGGTCGCTATTTGGCGGTAATTACAGCTAATTGGCTGCACTTTTTTGAGATATTGGCTTGAAATTTCTTCTGCATGAGTCTAATGTCTTGTAATCTTAGTTTTCTTGACTGTATTTGAGTTTTGACTCTCGGAAGTATTTTAACTTATAGTTTTGTTCTTTTTAAACTCTTTTCTGGACTTGATTGTCTAATCCGGTTCTGATTTCATGTCATCTCCTTGTATGAATTGGATTACCTAAAAAAGACACTAAAAATACCCGAGTAGTATTTATTTATTTATAAAAATAGATAAAGTATGGGAGGAAAAATACAATATATGAAACTCATCAGGTTGCAACATGGATGCAACCCTGAATATGGGCCCATGTGATGATTTGAACACATGAATACCAACCTCAGTCTCCTATGGAGTGAGACATGCGAGTGTCATGACAAATCTCGAATGTCATTTGAGTCATGCGAATGTCATTACCAACCTCGCATGGGAGTGAAGACATGCGAGTCTTATGCCAAGCCTCGTTTAGGGGCTGAGACATGCGAGTGTTATTTTGAACTCTGTATTGAGGCCGAGGAGCTCTTTTGTAAACTTGGATTGCTTGAGTCGCACATCTTCATCTTCTGGATGGATGGCAAGATGCACGTCTTGTTCGGTTGAGTAAAAATATTTTCAACTGTAAAGTTGTAAAGTCTTAACTAGCTTTTAGTTTAGTTAAACTTACGAGAGATCTCTTGTCAAGATTAATGTTTATCTCAGAATAGAGTTCTGTTGGCTTGGTTGATTGCTATGTTGCAAACCTCACAATGCTATGAGGAAATGGGGATGCCTTGGAAACTTTGTAGATCTCATTCACCACCCCCATTAAATACTGAATTAATTCTTGATGTAAAGGAAAAGAATCAACTCTTTGGTTGCCTGCATCCGACTGAAGTATCTTCAGATACTGAGAGAATAGTTGTTCTTTTTTTTTAAACATCCAAATATTGTTGCAGTTCACCAAATTGGTTGTTGCTTGGATGATGGATATATACTCATATGGCAGAACCGACTCCAGCATTCCTTTGTAGAAGTTTGTTCACTTTTCCTTCACATAAGAGCTTTTTTAGGGTTAAGAAAGAGAGCTCCTTCTTCATATTGGACTATATATTGTATGGATGGCCGTGATCAATCTTATCATATCAAGCCCTTGTAACAAGAATAAGTTATCTCACTTTGCATGTGAATGAGATATAGCTTTTGGTCTTTCTATGTGGCTTAACTCCTCATCTGATTTGGTAAAGATTGGACTAAGCCTTATGTATGATCTGATTCACACCAGGCTGAGTCTCGCATCTGACTACTTGAGTCTCATAACCAATACGGGCTTCAAAATTTATGAGTATTCTTTGACGATCTCGAGTCTGTCGTTGGGTTCAACTTGAGTTTGAGTTTGACCAATATTTGTTGCATGAGCAGTGAAGTATCATCATGCACCATGAGTTTTGAATTCTCACCAGAGACAGTTTGATTGGATTTAACTTCCATTGATGTGTATTCTGGACACATTTCCTGATATCAAAGATAATTGTTCCGTGATGAAATATCTCTCTTTTTCGGATGTATTTGAATTTGTGTATAATATTTAAGTTTAATGTTTTGACCCCCTTTTTTAATCATTTTGAGTGTTGGATAAATATAACTAATCCAACATATCTAAATATGTCCCTTTGATAAGTTATACGGGGGTCGAGCTTCAAAGCGTTCAAAGCGCTCATCCCGCGCGCACTCATCAGGGCAACACTTCTACTCAAAACTAGATATCGTGCGTGAAATATCGGCGCCAACTACAGCATCATTATTATATTTTTTATTTTTTATTATTATTTTTTATTATTTTTATTTATTTTTTATTATTATTATTATTATTATATTTAATTTTTATTTTTTATTTTTTTATTATTTTTATTTATTATTTTTATTTACTTTTTATTTTATTTATTTATTATTATTATTATTTTATATTAATATTTTTATTTTTTAAATTTTTATTTATTATTATTATTTTATATTTATATTTTTATATTTTATTTTTTTTGTTCGGTACCCCACGGGTGCATCCTGCAGGTACATCCCGTGAGTTGCAACCCATAGGTGCATCCCTTTATTTTTTATTAATTATTTATTTTTATTTTTATTTTTTTCGACACCCCGCGGTTGCATCCCAGGGCTGCACCCCGTGGGTTGCAACCCGCGAGTGTACCCCGCGGGTTGTACCCGCGGGTGTATCCCTCGGGTACATCCCATGGGCGGCACCTAGCGCATCGCACGGTTCTATTTCTTTATTATTTTTATGACAAGCAATGACTCCTTGTCAATTTTTTGTTGGCGATTACGCTTCATTTTTTATTTTTTTGACCGACGATGACGTCTTGTCATTTATTATGGAAAATGATGCCTCATAATTTTTTTTAACAGGCGATGATACCTTGTTAATTTTAGTAGGCGACGACACCTGACTTTTTTTCTTTTTTTTCGGCCGTCACCCGGCGATGACGACTTGGTTCAAGCCAGAGGAACTTTATGATCGAATTGCACCGTCGAGACTCTCACTGTGATCATCAATTCTTGTACGCTCGAAAATTAAATCTTCTTTACATTGCTAATTTATTTTTGAATTACAGTAATAAAAAGAAAATTACAAAGAAATTCAAGATTACAAAAATAGAGAATGATTAATTTTGTTTTTCTTTTTTTAATTAGTGGGTCTGGCAGCGGTGGAGCTGTGATTCTGTACTCCGTTGACGATCCAATCTGAATTGAAAAACTCCTCTCTGCCAACTCTGGAAGAAGACCTCTCTTTAAGAATTCTCTGTTCTTCTGGATTCTTTGGACTCCGGTCTCTTAGAAAAATCCTCATTTTCTGAATACCGTCCTCCTTTTTAAAGATGGGGGAGTAATCGTTCACTTCAAATCTGGATAAAATCTTTCCTTCAAATCCTGGTCAAATCTGCTTAATTAATCCCTAAAAATCTGGGTCAAACCGCATAATCGAAGCACGGGATTGGGCAACCCTGTAGGAGAACACGCGGGAGCGCTCCCGCAGGTGCAACCCACCCCCGTTTTAAATTTTATTTTATTATTTATTTATTTATTTATTTTACATGTCTACACTAAGTTGCAAAGATTTAGAAGACAAGTAGAGGAAGGATAGAGGATAAATTTAAATATCCACATAGATAGATCTCTTCGACTTGGCAATAGCTGTGTGTGCCCAGAGGAAAAATTCAATAGGAAGTACTATCAGAGGCTTATAGTTCAGTCTATTTTATTCATTTTGGAGGAACAAAGATATATCAGGATTTAAAACAATATTTTTGTGGTACAGAATGAAGCATGAAATCGCCAAGTTTGTATCCAAGAGTTTGGTTTGTCAATAAATTAAAATAGAACGTCAAAGAATGCCACGACTTTTTCAACCTTTACCCATACCAGAGTGGAAATGGGAAAGAGTCATGGATTTTGTCACCGTATTGCCATGCAGTCTCAAGGGTAACAATGTCATTTGGGTAATTGAGAACCGCCTCACTAAAGTAGTACATTTTATATCATTTTGTGTGGGACAATCTACCGAAACTTTAGCAGAGAAGTACATGCGCGAAGTAGTAAAATTGCATAGTATCCCGGTTAGTATTGTATCATATCGAAATGCCCATTTCACATCCCAGTTTTGAAAGAAATTTTATGACAGTTTGAGATCAAAATTAGAGTTTAGAACAGCATATCACTCAGAAACAGATGGTTAGTCAGAAAGGACTATCCAGATATTAGAGGATATGTTGAGAGCTTGTATAATTGACTTAGGAGGACTGTGAGAGGATTACTTACATTTGATGAAATTTGCCTATAATAATAGCTACCAAGCAAGCATCAAAATGGCACTATTCGAGGCTCTATATGGGAGAAAATATAGATCATCATTATATTGAGATGACATTAGGGAAATAAAGCGACTTGGGCCAGAGATCATTACATAGACAGTAGACAATGTTAACTTAATACGGCAACACTTAAAAACAACTAAAGATCGACAGAAGAAATTGACAAACAACTGATTGCAGTTTTTGGAAGTTCAAGTAGGAGACTCAGTTTTGTTGAAGATTTCACCCATGCGTGGAGTCATTCGTTTTGGTAACCGTGAAAAATTAAGTCTGAGATTTATCAGACTATTCGAAAATTTAGAGCGAATAGGCAAAGTCTCCTATCGTCTAGCATTACCACCTGCATTGAAACAAGTACATAATATTTTTCACACCTCATAATTAAAGTGATATGTATGTGATGAGACATATATCGTGGATTATTCGAAACTGGAGATTGGACCAGATCTCTCCTAGCTAGAAGAGTCGGTAGTTATAGTTGACCACATGGAGAAGACATTAAAGAACAAAGTAATTCTACTTGTGTTGGTTTCTAAGAATCGGCATTCGAGCTAGGAGACAATTTGGGAGTGAGAGGAAGACATTCAAGAGTGATTTCCACACATATTTGAGTAAATGTATAATCCTCTTTTGCATCACCTAAGTTTTAAGAAATTTCGAAAACGAAATTTTTACTTAAGGGAGGTAGAATGTAACAACCACTTTTATCTGGTGTTAATTTAAATTTTTGAAATAATATTTAGTTAAAAAAAAAGAATTTTACCTGATTCATATCTAATGGGATAAGAATTAAATAGATGTTGAATTAAAATAGGAACCAAATTCTTAAATTGAATCTTATCTAGAAATTTGTTATTTAGATTCCTAAATAATAGGATTCTATTTTTAAGTATTTTAATCTCATATAACTAAATAAAAACGGAATCCTCTCCTCTCTTCTCAAATGCAAAGAAAAATTTTTTACAGAACTTACGTGAGGAAGGAAAAAAGAAGAAAAAAGGGGGAAGAAGGAAATTCAGGTGGGCAAAAGTGAGTTTTTTTAACTCACTGTAACATGCTATTATTTATATTTATTTTTATACCTCCTGTTTTATTTAATTAAAATATAAATTTATGGATAGACACTCTCTATATCACTATTTTATACCCAATCTATTGTAGTATGCAACAACTTTAACCTTTTTTATAGAAGTCAAGAAATAGGAGTCTTAATATTTAGTTAAATTTTTTGAAATATTATCATTTTACTTGATCTTTTTATTATTTCTATCAACTTTTTTGGCAAAAATCCCACTTTTCAATCGTTCCTCATTGAAATATGACATTGTTGTGAAGAGTGTTTAGTGGCAGAGACATGCATTGGAACAGAGATCCAAATAGTCAGTATTGTATACTGAAGAATGTGTATTCAACGTAGGCTTCTGACATTGATGTTTGAGTGTAGATCATTAACTACTGTATTGTATATGGTTCTTTAATGTTACTATTATTGTCACCGAATATAAAATTTAATGATAATCACAAATCCATCAAATTAATCGGAACAAACTGACACTGAAATCAATATACACGGGTTTGGGTGAAAATTTTAGGTTCATATGAATTTGACGACTGGACGTAACTGTGTCACTGTTTCCCTTTTTTGAAGGATCAGGATGACTCCGATCACAATTGCCAATGTTTTCCATTTTTGGGATGATCGGGATAGCCTCCAATCAAAATTTGTAATTGTTTCACTTCTTTGAAGGATCATGATAGGTTTCGATCAATATTACTGTTCCGTTTTTTCGAGGATAGATGGGGATGCATTCAGACCAACCAAATTCATATTTTTCTAAATTTTCAAATACCATAATTAAAAGACATTAACTGAAAAAAAACTAATGATAACCACATAAAACGTTCAAATATGAGATTTTCCACCGTTTATTTATTTATGATTTTTCATAATACTGAGACATTATCGTTTTTTTTCATGCTTTACTATTTATCACTGGATCGCTTTACTATTTATCACTGGATTGCTTTACGATCCTAGTTATGCATGACAAGAAGTAGATTCGTCAGAAATAGAGCATGACATGACGTACTATAAGGAATATGCAGAACTATAGGAGTGAAGAATTCTTTTTAGTTGACTAATTTTGCATTAGGAAAATGTAATAAGTGCATATGGCATGTAACCTAGTTTTATTTGAGATATTCACATTGTTTAGAGACAATTTTATCATTATGATATTTTATTAGATTTATTTAAGAAAAAACTCATTATTATTATTTTGACTGATAATTTATTATTATTATTTGTTATTCATATTCTGTTGTGTCGTGACTGTAATTTTATTGAGACTTATCGAGCTATCATTCAAAGTCGAGCGTCTCAGCTATCTACACTATGGAAAGCGGGGCATTACATTAGCCAGATGTATTTTAGCGGTCATCTCTGATATGGATTAGATTTTGGCCCAAAATGTAGATATTTTTAAGAGGCCCAATGTACTACATGTTGTTGAGATTTCTCTCAACGATGATTCAAAAATCCATACACACAACTTTATTATACTGAGATTTTCTAAAATGCACTAGAGTAGCCGATCAAAAGGGATATATAATTATATCCTTATTCTACAAGTATGCTTGTAACTCGCTTCCATGAAAAGGGTGTAACTTAAGTATCGGGAATTTCCTTAGGCTGCAATACCTAGACATACTTGTTGTTCGTACTGGTCAAATATTAAGGAGGGAGATCACTAATCTCCATAAGTTTTGGAACTAAACAAATCTTATTGAGCAAATATCAACCTGGACCAGTGTTGAGATTAGGCACACTTAGTCAATCATGAACTATGAAATTAGCAAAATCAAAATAAATTCAAACAATTTTATCTCCAGATGAGAAAATAACAATAATACAATAAATCAAGATTTATATAGAAAATCCTAAAAGGAAAGATTATAGGATAGCTAGCAGTCCACTATATTAAGTAAATAATTATAAATCTCAATTTATTGCCTTCAAAAACATGCTCAACTATCAAGAGTATAAACTATAATAGGAGATCAAAAGCTCTTACTAAACCTACATCAATAAAACACCAAGAATGAATATATTACCTGATTCCATGTTCACTCTTATATCTTTTTTTTCCAGAATATAAAGTATTAAAGGTTTTTATCATCAACTCCAAACTTCATTAAATGTTATGAAAGTTTATATAGATGCACATTCTCATTGAATTAGGTTTCCAAGGCATTTAGTTTGCAAACTTCAAATTTGATGTTAAGAGTTAGAGTGAAAAAAAACTTTGCAAATCAATTTACTTCTCAAATTTCAATCTCAATTTACTTGTTTACATGTAATTAGTTTGATTTATCATAAAGAAAGTATTTTTTTTCAAAGTTGATAGAGTAAAACAAAAAAAAAATCTCAAAAAAAAAAGAAAATCCCGAAATGTAAGAGAAAATTTTTAAAAGGACTCAAGAAATTAAAAAAAAAATGAAAACAATTCCCTCAATCATGGTGGAAAACAAGTAAACACCAACTCTCCCCCACTCCTTCTGTCCCCTCAACACCTAATTTAACTTATGTATTGTCCTCAACGTATGTATGATGAGCATGTAAAATCAATAAAGGACAAAATAGTAACATGGCTGAAAATGCCTATGATTTTAGGAAAGCATTCTCTTACAACTGGTTACGAAATTATAAGCAAAACATTCCCCTATATCTCTCACTAACCACACCATGTTAATGTCCCACAAAAATCAAGCCCAAGCACGAATATAGTAAGTTGGACCAAAGATCTCAACACGGAAACTAAGTTAGAAAGAAATAAGATTAGATAATAATCATCACAAATAACTCAGTTTATAGTCATAATCTTCAACTTACTATTAATCTATTAAATAGTAATCCATATATATTAATAATTATATAAAATATAGCATATTAAAAAGATAATAATCGATGTCAAAATCTCACATCCTCAACTCCTCAACATAATGCACAGTCACCGACTCCTCGCTTTCCTCAGGCACTCCATGCTCATGGAGCAATGCACACACCGACTTGATCAAGGATACCATTTGCTTGTCATAATCGGTCTTGAAATCAGTAAATATAATAGAAAGCTTACACATATTCTTATGAAGGGATTCTAATATAATTTCGCCAATCGAGGAATCTAGAACATCAATCTTCTTTGCAGCAAAGCATTTCTTGATAGTACCATAAGTGAGCTCTTCCTTTGAAGTGTTGTCTCATTCATAGGGAGCGAGAGGATCCTATGGTCTCTGTAGAGGCAGTGATTAGGAAAGGAATACAAGTAATATGATGGCTCGTCTTATGTTGCTGAGATGCTCATTCACATTGCTGAGCCTATGAAGTACTGGTAAGTAAATATCCTTCCCAATCTCCAATTAAACTCCCTAAACTTGATAGTTGAAAACTAATTGTGGTATATAATTTTACTATGGTGGCAGCTGGGGCAAGTTTATACTTGCGGGAGAGTTTCAAAAGGATATACTCCTTCAAATTTCCAACAGTCAACTTTCTTTTAATGTCTTTTTCACTAAACTCCAAGTAAATCTTGTTATACTTGGAAGAGTATGTAGGCATGACAATCACTTCATTGGCAAATGAGGGCACATCAGGGAGTGAAAACACCCATCCTATAATCTTGGGGGAGAATAGAATGGTGCAACCCCAATTGGAAGAGAGGAGAATGAGGAGGAGGAAGAAGGGAGGAGGAGAAGAAGAAGGAGGGGAGATGATGGATTCACAAAGAGGAGAGAGAGGATGGTGGAGGAGGAGGAGAAGGAAGAGGGAGGGAGGGAGGGAGGAGGGGTTGGGAGGGAAAGGTTATTTCCCAAAAAAGATCGTACCCGTAGTAAAAACTTATTTTGAAACATGCAAGGTATGTCCTTAGAAGAACTTATTTTCCAAACTTGGTGGTTGTACCCTTTGAAGGGTGTGCCATTAGTCATTTGGAATGTGCCTTTGTCAAAATATATAATGTTATACATCTTTTTTTTTTTTAATATTTTGCTAATACAAGTCCTCCAGAAGTACATTCTTCGGAACCTATCACCGAAAACATATTTTGTTGCAAGTTTCACTAGTCGATGAGGAAGTTTCCTTACTGCATCCTTGATCCATTATAAAACCCTTCCTAGCCATAAACTCCGCTCACATGTCCCTTTTCTCTGAGTATGTTAAATAAGCATCTGAGCAAAGGAGGATTTTTAGAAGCTGGACATCTTGAAATAAATGATGTTAATCGATATCAGGGGCATTCATAAAAGGAGTGAATAATATCCTGAATATCCCATTCCAACATAATACACTCAACAGAGATTACATTCGAGGCCCGCACAAGAGCCTCCCACAAGCCCTCTATCTTCGTTTCTGACATGGATAAGATTATGAAAAGAAAACTACTGTCTCAAACCAAAGGCCTAGTATCAGATCGAATGAAAAATCCAGGAGCAGCTCTATCATCTATAACCGAGTCATCAAAATTAAGTTTATGCCATCCACTTAGAAGGAGCTCCCACATAACCTATCTCGGCTCTCTAGGATTGACGCAATTCCACTCAATCTTCAGTGACTCCAAGCTTGAGCAAGAGTGGGGGATGACATGTTCTCGCTTGATGAGCCAAATCTCCTTTGTTATCACATGGTATAAATTGTCTTTGCTTTAACAACCAACCATTTTTTTACCTTCTAGTTCAGCTTGTATATATAAATACAGTCTGAATAAACTTCTTCGTGAGAAGGCACATTCCTTTGCACATTTTAATATGCACAAGGCAACAACCTAAGTTGGTTTTGGGCCGAAACTCGGGGGAGTTTCCAAAGGAGCACACCATTTTTCCTAGTGAGCGCAGTTTTCCTAGTGAGCCTACCCTCTCTTTTTAAAAAAGAGAGTTTTCCTAATGAGCACACTAAATATTCCAATGTTACCCTCATTTTCTTTTTCTCCCCCTTTTTCCTGACTTCTCCCCCCACCTCCATTCTTCTTCTATCCCCACCTCCATTCTTCTCTCCCTCACCTCTCCAACTCTAAGGACAGACCAAATCTAGAACCTAAAAATCCAACTCCTCTCTTCCTCCCCTCTCCCACTCCCCTAATCCTTTATCTTCCTCTTCTCATTCCCTACCTCCTCCTCCTTCCAATTTTTTTCTCTCTTTTCGATTTGCCTACCGCTGTCGCCAATCCGCCGCCGATCTGCCGTCGTCGCCGGTGATCCAGTCCACCCACTCGTCCGCCATCCCGCCGTCACTTCTTGGGTCAAGATGGGTGAGATCTCTTTCTCATTTATTAATTTTTTTTATTTTATTTTGATCTCTTTTTTTAGCAAAGAATATGAGGTTTTTGGATTTGATGGTCTTGTTGGCTTGGAGAGGAGGAGGAGGAGATGGAGAGATTTTGATGATAAAATTGATGGAGCACTGGGTTTTTAGAGATGTAGGATTTTTTTTATCATAGATGAAATTTATACCTTGATTATTATTGGAAAAATTAAATATTGTAATGCTAGTTGTAAAATATGCAAAATTTCATTAATTTTCCAATCGTGGACGGTAATGGTAAATTTTAATATGTCTTAAAGTTTCTAGTATTGTCGTAATAGTTGATTAATTAGCAAAAGAATATTTGAGTGCGTTTATATCTGTATTTTCATTCTACTGCAGTATCAAAATTTGATAAAATTTGATATTTGTACCAGATGTAACTTTATAACTACTTACTTACACATAGAGAAGTCATTGTTATGATAGCTATCATTTATGAATGAAATTATACGTATTAATGTTATTATATTTGTATTACATAGATGGATCCGGCATAATCATCTCACGTACGACCAACTGCCTCGTTGAGGAGAAAGAAAGCAGCATCTTGGCCACCAATGCGTCGCCTGATATGCGAGAGAAGATGAAGTTGCTGTGGTTCTGAATTAAATTTAGAAACTCCTAATCTGCTCAGATATGAAAGTGTAAGATAAGAGGAAAGTAATAATGATTCTAAAGGCTCTGAAGATAATCTTGAAAGGTCAATATATCAAATAATGAGCTAATTTGTTCATGATTGTCATTATATGAATTTACATTGTTATTTGAATTTGAGTTTCAAATTTATGTGTTATTGATGAAATCTCTAGTTTGAAAGAGATAAAATTTGTGTATAAATTTGAGAGATGAATGAATTTTTGTGTTTTTTGCATAATCAATTCTTAGATGTAATTATATTTTGATTTCTTCATCTAATAGGTTTTTATAACAAAAGGGTCTTCCAGAAGCGGCATAGGGTGTTGTTTAATACTCTTACGAAGATTAAAATGTATAACATGTTATAGACTTTTTTGATAGACTTTATGATAGACTTCATTTGTATTTACTTTATTATGGATATTATTATGAATTTTTGTGTTTTATGTTGTTCGAGTACTATATTTGCATAATATGTATCTAATAATTTCTCTAGTTTTAGACTAATATGAATTTTTAAAATATTGTATTGTTAATTCTATTGTCCCCTTTTACTTTCTTGGTTTCTAATTGGTTTCTCCAGTGATGATTATGTTGCTAAGTTAGATGATTAACCTATCATTATGTGTTTCATCTAATTTATCTTTGAATTGGAATGAAATAGTGGCTAAGGAAAAAATTTGTTTGAGTCAGGAATTTAATTAGATTCGTAATAGTTACATTTGTAATAGTTGCACAATAAAATGTATTTATTTGGAAAAGTAAAATAAAGTAAAAAGAAAATGCAAATAAAGAAAATGCACAAGAAAATGTATCATTATGTGTTTCATCTAATTTATCTTTGAATTGGAATGAAATAGTGGTAAGAAAAAAAATTTGTTTGAGTTAGAAATTTAATTAGATTCGTAATAGTTACATTTGTAATCGTTGAACAAGAAAATGTATTTATTTGGGAAAATAAAATAAACTAAAATGGAATTTGCTATTGCCAAGAGTAGAACTCGAGGTGCTCACATATGAGATAAGAATATTAACCATTATACTACAACAACTTCATGAACAATGGAATGAAAAAGAATTATTTATAATTGTCCGGACTGGAAGTCCGGACGGATATTGGACCGTCCGGACTGCTAGTCAGTGGAGAGTAGTCCCGACTGTCAGTTCGGACTTTAAGTTTTTTTGGATTCATAATTTTTTCAATCCGCACAGTTTCTAGGATTTTTGAGTAAGCAAAGGCCTAATAAAATCAACTTTCGAATTTAATTTGTGAGATAATTTAATATATGAGAAGATTTGATAGAATAGTTGTGGGTTTTAGATTTTTTTTCTTTTTTGGTTAACTGATCTATAGTTTGAGAAGAGAAGGAGAAGAGAAATTGAAGAAAGGGATATTTTAATAAAAAAATCGATGACAAACTTGTAATATATATAAATTATTCAAGTGGGCTCACCAGGAAAGATGGTGTGCCCCCTAGAAACTCCCAAGCTCGATAGCATACCTCAATTTTCTTATTGGAACGAATTTGGATTTCCCTCACCCGATTTGCTAGAGGCCCAGGAACTCTTTCTAAACCTAGCACTCTCTCTCTCTGTCCTCCCCTCCCGTCTCCACTCTCTGTTCTCCGGCTCCTGCGCTTTCTAGGGTTTGAGATTTCACCTCATTTTCTGCCTTCTCTGACCCAAAAGGTTCGCTAATCGAAACCCTAGATTTAAAAATTTCTTCTTTAAGTTTTAGTTTTACTGCTGGTACTTGTAATTAAAAGTAAAAGATTGAAAAATCTCATCTTTTTTTATCATGTACTAAATTTCTGTAAATTTTCTTTGTAATAGAGGTATCGATTACGCCTGCTGCTGTCAAGCAGGCGTAATTAGATCTTTTGGGTGATCATGGCGCAGTTTGCGAAACCTGAGAACGCTTTGAAGCGTGCTGAAGGTCAGTCCCTTTTTAGAATTTTCGCAGAGTTTGATGTTGTAATATTTGTACGTTTTCTTGTGTTCGCTGTCTTTTTTTTTTGATAATTTGATTTGATGAAATATTTGCGTTATTGAATCTAAAATTAGGCTTTTGCGGAATGTTCTAGTTATTTCATTAGGAAAAAGTTCTAACTGTAACCTATTTAGGTCTCTTAGTGTTAATTTGTCTGGGATATGATCTAATTACGATTTACTAGTTAATAACTATTATTTTGTATATGAAAGATGTACTCATTATTTTGTTTTTATATGATTAAACTCAGAACTGATAAATGTTGGCCAAAAGCAAGCGGCCTTACAAGCACTCCATGACCTCATTACGTCAAAGAGGTATCGGTCATGGCAAAAGACACTCGAGAGAATCATGTTCAAGTATGTAGAGCTCTGTGTTGACATGCGAAGGGGCAGATTTGCGAAGGATGGGCTTATTCAATACCGTATCGTGTGCCAGCAAGTGAACGTTAGCTCTTTGGAAGAGGTGATTAAACATTTCATGCAGCTGTCTACTGAGAGGGCTGAACAGGCCCGCAGCCAGGCAGAGGCCTTGGAAGATGCTCTTGATGTTGAGGATCTGGAAGCTGACAAGAGGCCGGAAGATTTAATGCTGAGTTACGTGAGTGGAGAGAAAGGAAAGGACAGATCAGACAGGGAGCTCGTGACTCCATGGTTCAAGTTTCTATGGGAAACCTATAGGACAGTGCTGGAGATTCTGCGCAACAACTCTAAGTTGGAAGCATTATATGCTGTAAGTTAACTTTCCTTCAATTATTGTTGGTAGTAGCTGCAAAATTGATTTTCTGCGTGTTTTCTTCCGTTATTCTCATTAATCCTTATAAATGCTGGATGTTTTTGGGATAAGTAACTCTCTACTTGGTGATGAACTTTCAATATTTGCATGTCAACTTATTAATTTGGTTGCCTCAGAAATTGCAGTACAATCGGACTAGAACCATGGTCTTTGATTTCTGTTTTCCTCCAAAAGAGTCCATTACAGTTTCATTACACTAAGTTCGTCTTATTGCATCTAGGTTATTGTCTAGGAAGAAGGCTCTCCCATTGATGCATGTTTAATAGCGAACACAATATTTGAGCTTTATGAACATAATTGGATTATGTTCACTATTTTTTTTTGTATGAGGCTCACATGATAGGTCATTACACTTCTGACTATCAAAATGTTTCAGTTTGCCAGGTTGTCTCTTGCCTGCTCATGATTCAGCAGCAGTTCGAAAGGTTGACCTATTCAGAAATCTCCAGATTTATATTTATTTTCAACTCCCCAAGCCATTTCGTCGCTTGCTAAACCCTTCTTTATCTCTGAGTGCATTAGGGATGCATTAGAAGATTTTAGGATGCATTAGAAGATTTTGGACTCATTAGAAGATTTTGACCTATTAGGGATGCATTAGAAGATTTTGGACTCAGTTGTACTAACGGATCACGTAGAAAGCTAGGTTAACATGTTTCATTTTTTTCTATACAGAAATTATTACAAATTTTGAGTTCCTTGCACCAGCTCATGTAAATATTGACTACATAGTTAAAATTGTTCCAGATGTGTGGGTGTGGGTCTTGAGTTGGTCAATTTTTTTTGCGGGTCAGGGCGTCAGATGTCAAGAGTAGATGAAAGGGGCAGATGTGTCTGAGCTCAATGTCAGTATTACCTAGTTATCTTGGATGAGTCCGGAAAAGTCTCGATTTTCAAGATTAAGATAAAACTTCTTATATATATTCAATCTTTATCTCTCTTTTTGTTCATTGCTCCTCCATATTAGCTCATAAGTATCTTCATTCTTTAGAGGTCATTGTATTTAGTGATGAAAGGACCAGTGAGCAATAGAGATGGTTTCAATGTATGGCTTTGAGTAAGTTTTATCTTTTACTCAATCATTGAATAACCTATTAAGGGAAAACTAAATTATTGCTGGTACATGATTTCCTTTCGTACCATCCCATTATTTAATTTATTGATAATATTTTATGCATGGTTTGCTTTTTCTTGCTACAACCATAAAAACAAATCAAAAGAGAATTGCGCTTGATCAATCATATGGATATTCCTTCTTCTCTCATTCCTATCAAGTAATATATTTTCATTTAAGCCTTTAGTATCCATATCTTTTTGTATCGTCTCCATCCACGTTTTCTTATAACGTCTCTTCACTCTTTTAACTTGTCATACATGGATAAGCTCCACTCATCAAACTGGTGTATCCATAGGTCAACGTCGCATATGACCTAACCATTTTAGACAGTTTTATTGCATCTTTTCTTCTATGGGGTACCTTAACAAGAATGTCTTCATTTCTCATTTTATCTCTCTTAGTTTTACTACACATCGAACAGAACATGTATATTTCTATTACACTTGTCTTCTTAGAGTGATGTCTCTTTATAACCCAACATTCTGTTCTATAAAATTTTTCTCAAGTCTTAACGAAATGTTGCAACAATCATATAACTTCTATTGTGCTCCTCTATTTAAACCAGCCATCTTGGATTTTATAGTTGTCATCATTGTTAATCTCTCCACACTTTTAAATAATAGAATCCAAGTAGTTGAACTGAGTACTCATTGCTATCTCTTGCCCATTCATTGTCGTAATACCATAGTCTTGGGTCCTTTTTGTAAATTTGCACTCTGTATATTCGGTATGAACCTACTTTAAAACGTTGAGATTCTAAGATTTGCTTCTAACCTAACATTTACCCTTGCTTCTATCTTATCAATTAAGTTTACTGTTGGGAATGCATTAGATATAGGTGCAAGCCCTAGATGGAGAGTGAATAGAGTTGCTGTCAGATTTTTACTTATTTAAAAAATTAACACAATTATTATGCAAGGAATAAAATATGCAACCACAATTATCTAACACAAGCAGAATTTACCAAAACTTTTATAGTGGTTTGGAAAATTCCCTACATCTATTCTTCCTCTCGACAGAGGGCTTTTACTACTAGTGAAGGAAATCCTAAATCATAACCCAATTTAGTAAGTAGTTACAAGACCGAAACGTTAGTCACTCAGCTAGTTGCCTACTACAAGCTAGTGCCTCACAAAATATAATCCTAACACCTTGCTAGTGTTTCTCAATTACCCACTAGCTTAGGTACACTGTACACACCCAATCACATATATTGTAAATAGCTCAATTAACATCGGCTTGAGTTGGCCATAAGCCTATCATACAGATTATAGAAGACAAAATTTGAGACTTACATACCAATCTATTAATTAAACACAAGTTAAAAAGATCTTACAGCCCTTGCAAATATGCCTTCGAAAGATTTAGATTGGAACTTGATGAAGATGTTGATGAAGATGATCTTCAGTCGTGAAATATGCCTCAAAGATTTGGATTTGATCCGTAACATGTCTTTAAGAGTGTGTAGATAATGAAGCATGCTAAAAATCACCAAAGATGTTGCCTTTCTTCTTCAAGCTCTTTTATGAAAATTTGCCAAAAGGTCTCTCTTTTCTTTTTCTCAAAACCCTTAATCCAAACCCTTGATTAGGTTTTAATTCCAAGGAGTTCTTGTATAATTTGGGTTGTTTAGAAATGAATCTAAGTAGATTTGGAATTTTATCTTTCCAAATAATACCCCAATCCTTGCTACTGTCAGCTTGAACCATCGGTGGGGTCACTGATGGCTTTAACCATGATTAGTCTCAGGTCGGTTCAATCATGTGTGCTACCGGTGATATATTGGTGGTGGTTCTCATATTGGCTCAGTGGGCTGAGCCGCTGGTGGGGTCATCTTGGTACCACCAATGGGCCTAGGTTTTTCTTAGCAATTCAATATTTCTTCTTTTTATTGATACGGCGATAACCCCTCCATTCGAACTCCATTTGGGTTGTATCTTATATGTGTTACGAAGATCATTTCGAGCTCTACAATTTTGCAATTGATATCATCATGTGATTCAAGCTATAGATCCATCAAATCAGCCATATCGGTTGCATGTGTTGTATCCGTCGTATCAATCATAGTCTTGTTTGATTTGCTTACATCCACCTAACCTATACTTACTCCAGCACACACGTCATATTCCAAATAGAGTTTTTATTTATCAAATCAAAGGTCATGTATGGATATACACCCAACAATTATCCCCTTTTGATAATAACAGCTTATCGTTGAAAAAATCATTGTATGATTAAGCAATTGAACACAATGTGATGTGCAAAGTGGTACATAAACATGGATGTGAATTAAGCACAGAAATATGTTATCAACTAAATTCTCCCTCTCGTGCTCCCTCTTAATGTTCTATCTTTGATGTGTGAATTTTTTCAATTTTCTCCGCCTTTTGTTATTAGCAGAAGATGCACAGGAGGAGTATGCATTATATACCTTGGGTGGAAAAGAAACAAGAAACAACACCAAAGTGACTATTAGATGATGATCATAGAATAGTTAGTCAAAATGGAGTAAAGAGAATATCTTGTGAGTCCATGTGTTGATACTACTGTTGTATACGACTGTTATGGGATAATAAGAAATAAGGTTGACTCAAGATTTGCTCGAATAAGAGAGAGAGTCTAAAAACTTATGTACTGTAAAATGTATTGAATATGAGGATCAGGCGGTTTTAGTTCGAGACGAAGAGATTAAAGAAAGATGAAAAAATTATTTTGATAGATTATATAATGGTAGTTTTACTCAAGATTTGGGAGATTTTACTATTTAATGTGAGGACATGAATCGTAGTTTTATGCGTAGAGTTAAAGAGTCTGAAGTAAAAGAGGATTAGAAGATGATGAAATTAAGAAAAACTATTGGTCCAAATGAGATTCCTATAGAGATATGGAGATATTTAGGAGAGATTGGTGTGAGGTGGCTAATAGATTTTTTTAACAAGATTTGGCAAACGAAGAAAATGCCAAATGAATGGAAGAAGAGTATCCTAATACTTCTGTATAAGAATAATGGTGACATTCAGAGTTGTTCTAACTATCGGGAAATAAAACTCATGTGTCACACTATGAAACTTTGGGAAAGGGTAATTGAATATAGATTGCGACAAACTGTTGATATGCACATGTCGAAGTAATTATGAAAAAGTAAAGCATCAGTCAAACATCTAGGTCATACAAGTCAACAATATACATAGTAAATTTTCAAAAATAAGGACTCATTAAATCAAATTTCATCTTATGTGTCATAAAGAAAATTATGCCATATATCATTCAAAAATAGATGAATAAATTTTTTTTTTGGTTGAATTTTACTTTTATGGTGTATGTTACAAAGGAACCAAAAACAAAGAAATTTAGAAAACCTAAAGGCGACCAAAAGCAGGGTTGAATGCAAGTTAGAGTTATGCAGGCACACATTAGAATCTAGAGGTTTTAGATTAAGTAGGTTTAAAACAGAGTATATGGAGTGTAAATTTAGTAAACGATGGACCCTAAACTGTAGTGCTGTAATATTGAACAGGCAAGAGATACAAATGAGTAGTCACTTTAGGAATTTTATGCGATCGTAATATTCCGTTAAGACTGAAGGGAAAATTTTATAGGACTGCTATTAGGCCAGTTTTATTATATGTCATGGAATACTGAGTTATAAAGAAATGTCATTCATAAGATAAGTTTAACAAAAATGCGCATGCTTTGTTGGATATGCGGCAATATTAGGATAGATAAAATGAGAAATGAAGATATTCGTGTTAAGATAGGTGCAACTTCCATCGATGAGAAGATGCGAGAAAATCGCTTACGATGGTTTGGTCATGTGCAACGTAGACCTACAAATGCACCAGTTCGATGAGGAGAGCTTATCAATGTAGGAAAAATTAAAAGAGCGAAGAGAAGACCGAATAAAACATGAATGGAAGTGATACAAAAAGATATGGATTCTAGAGGTTTAAATGAGGAGATATTACTTGATAGGAATGAAGGAGAAGTGTTATCAACATGATTGATCCGGCGTGATTCTCTTTTGGTTCATGTAGCCTACCCTAAGCACTTGGGATAAAGGGCTTAGTTGTTGGTGTTGTTGTTGTTATTGTAAAGGCAACCAAAATCAAACAAAACAGAAAAAGCATGATATACTAATTGACCATGCTAGAAATCTGTAGAAAGAATATCCAATTCATGTTTCAAACTATTGAAACGATTAATTATTGTTTACCTAGTTCTCAGGAAAATTGACAGATGACAATAAATAATTAATTTTAATCATGGTTTCAATTGTTTAATGAGCTTTTAGAGAATTAAGACACTACAAACCTGAATTGTTTAACAAGCTATAAGAGAGTGAAGACACTAGATCTCTGAAAAAACTTTGGGAATGTGGATTATTGGTACTTAAATCTGTCTTCTGGGGGAGGTAGTCTTTGATTGAGTCAAATTAATGTTCTTAGAGTAGTTAAAAGTTTTGAGTTTGCTGCATTTTGGTTGATGCAATTTTTCACAATTTAAGTGCACTGGAAATTAATAAATTTACTATTTAATTGCGTCTGTGAGGGTGAATACTTTAGCTTTTGGTTGTGTGATAATTGGTTTGTAGCAATGCCTGTTTTGCTACTCGTTTTTTTTGATAATGTCTTAATGTGTATGACCATCTAAGCTTTTCATTGTCTAACTTTTATTTTATATAGGCCAAACTTCTGATGGCGGAATCATATCAATTTTTTACCTTATTGATCTCATTCTAGTTATCAGAATCTGCCTATTTAATTTTCTTTGTGTTTGATGTGTAGATGACAGCACATCGAGCATTTCAATTTTGTAAGCAGTATAAGAGGACCACCGAGTTTCGGAGATTGTGTGAGATTATAAGGAACCATCTTGCAAACTTAAATAAGTACCGAGACCAAAGAGATAGGCCAGATCTGTCAGCTCCTGAAAGCTTGCAGCTTTATTTGGATACAAGAGTAGAGCAACTTAAGATAGCAACAGATTTGGCTCTATGGCAGGTTTATAATTTAGCACCTTCTTTATCTCTGTGTTTGCTGCCTGAAGTGTCTCGTCTTTGCCAGTGATCTTCTTCACTGTTCTTGCACAGGAAGCTTTCAGGTCTGTGGAGGATATTCATGGTTTGATGACCATGGTAAAGAAAAGCCCAAAGCCGTCCTTGATGGTTGTATACTATGCCAAGCTAACAGAGATATTTTGGGTTGCGGACAATCACCTTTATCATGCATATGCATGGCTGAAGCTCTTCACTTTGCAGAAAAGCTACAACAAAAACTTAACACAAAAAGATTTGCAACTGATAGCATCATCAGTTCTATTAGCTGCACTCTCGGTGACTCCGTATGAACAAAAACATGGAGCATCGCATTTGGAACTTGAAAATGAGAAAGAGCGCAATTTGCGGATGTCTAGTCTTATTGGATTTAATCCAGATCCGAAAAGAGAGAATAGAGAAATTGTAAGTTACTTCCAGTTTGGACCTTTTTTTCAGATGTATCTGTATAGTCTGATCCTTGCAACATTTGGTTCTTTTTCTTTTTGGCAGCTCTCACGCTCATCACTCCTTTTGGAATTGGTATGATTCTATAGCTTAATTTATTGATAGTTTTTTTATGGTTTTATAATTTTTTCCCCTGCATTAAATAGCTTTTCTTTCCTAATAAGTTAAGTGCAGTTATTTTGCAATACATACACATGCACAGAGGTGGGAGGTCAATCTTCAGCAGTCTTAGATGATGACCACCCTTTAAATTAGGACAGAGCATGATGGACTAAGATACACCTGCATTTTCGTTAGATGATCTTAATTATTACTTGCCTTAGCTGACTGGTCTTGTCATATCACTGCATTCTTGAAACATTATAACTGCTGTGTTTAACTCTTATGTCAAACAGTTTCATTATTGAATTATGCTAATCTATTCTAGAGTCAACTAGTGAGGGCATTAAGTTCTGGATAGTGTGCATGTGACATATGGTCCATGTCTGGCCTGCATCCAGAGCAAAGTATAAATACTTGATAATTTCGTGTCATGAACTAAAGTTCAATATTTCAAGCTTAGTTATTTATTGCAAGTAACCTAGCACTATTGGAGCTGCTTAGGTTGTGATGTGCAAGGCCAGCTCACAGTTTGCTGCATAAGCATTTGGATCCTGCGCTTAGAGCATCCTCTTATGGTCATACAATTTGGTCATCACTGAAGCATTCTACAATGAAAATCATTATTTGTTATATAACATACAGTAGAAAAAAAAAAGTTGTGAGCTCGCACTACATGATAACACACAATGCTATTAGTCTCTAAATTTGCCCTAAGCTCTTCCACCTAACCTTGTCTCGAAGGTGTAACATGCTTTTAACATATTTTTAGCTAGCTTCCTATTCACATTTCAGTTGCTCCAGTCCACTATAAATATTCATTTTAGTTTACATTGTGTTATATGTATGGATCTTATGCCCAGAGTGCTGGTCCTGTGACTGTATTATCCGATACACTGGCAAATGCCTTAATTCATCTCTGACCATTCTACAGAATTCACTTTTTTGCTTTTACAGCTTATTAGTTAAAAAGTATTTTTTGTCACAAAAATTTTCAAGTTATTTTAATGCAAAATTAGTTTTTTTTAAAGAAAAAGTAAAATATGGATTGGATAAGCCCTATATATTCTTCCAAGTCTACACTGAAAGCATTTGAAAAGTTATAGGCACTTGCATATGGCTACATCATGCTAACTGTTTTTTGCTTGCTTTGTCAGTTGTTAGTTCTTATGTGTCAGTTCTTATGTGTCGTGGCAGTTTTCAAATAAAAATTGAGAAAAAACTTCTGACTTTGGGGCTTTTTGGTTGCTTATAAGTGATGTTGCATGTTGCAATTTATAGTTTTGCAGTTGAAGTTACGGCCATAGAAGTTGCTGCAACTTGTATTAATGTGTTTGGCTTTGGAGTTGCAAGTGGTAAATAGAGTTGTAAAAATTTTCAAATATTAATTTTTTATTTTCAAGAAATATGAGGAATCAATAATACAATTACTATTTGCAAAGGGGAGATGAAAAGTGTCTTGAGCACTTTTTTTTTTTTGGCAACTGCAACTACTACAATTGCATGAGCGGTTATAATTGAAGTTGTAAACTTTTGCAACTGCTGTCACAACCAAATAGCAGAAAGCGCCATTTGCAGCAAAAGTGGTTGCAATTGTAATCACTTTACACATTTGCACAAGAAACCAAACACCCACTTTATATCTTTGATAATACACTTTGTAGCATTGATACTTCGAAGGATGCTGTACCTGTATTGTAGACGTATATGATACTTCGACACTCCAATATATCTTGGATCCTTCTTTTGGCATTTCAAAATTTTCAATATATCCTAGACATTTGGAAGATGTGTCATAGATATATTCAAGGCTAGGAAGTTTTAAACCGAAAATTATGAATGATGGTTTAACGAATCTATTTGATTTACTTATACATTGCATTTAATATAATATGTTATGTAGTAATGAATATGATTGTGCAAACATTTATTAATTTTGACAACTAGAGAATATTGGAAGATAATGCTATGTATACGTTGTTAATGTTGTATTCACAATGCATCGCTGTCATTGATTTTTCAAGTTTGCCTTACCAGTGTACCATATTACATTGTATCTAGATATTGTGCATGTATTTGTAAGCTTGTATAGCTATATGTGTATTTGTCTTTGTGTGTGTGTCTGTATGTATGTTTGTTGGTATAGATATTGATATATGTAAGTTTTCCTGTAGCCATGCCGTATTATGTCATATTTTCCAAAATTTTCTTTACCACCTTGTCTGTATCTTGTAGTACCTGTATCCCATATCCATTTCCATGCTTTTCAGGTATTACATTATTAAGGAATATTGGTTGCAGTTTGGGGATGTTGAATTTGTTGTCGTGGGTGTGCTTCAGGTTTTTTCTTACTGTAATTCGTTGTTATAAGCAGTGCATCCTTTTTCTCTCAACCTTTTTCTATTCTTTGTTCTATCAAAATGGATTTGTTTTTTTTGCTTTCAATAATTCATATATACATAGTTGAGCTTCTTGCTGCTGTTAGTTTACTTATTAATTTTTTTAAAATCATTTTTTAAATGTAGTTTCACCTGCTGCCAACTGTCTCAAGTTATTGTAAGCTAAGACCGTGTCTAAGAGGATCCATATCAGATTGATGGTTGTGCCAGTGTTATTATATTTTTTTGTGATTTATAAGGGCAGCTTCTCAGTGCCATAATACTAAGCTGTTGTTATTTGGCCTAGAATTTTATGTTGACATGTAATAACATGTATAATCATTACATCAGCTTGATTTTGTGTGTGCATGAATTTTTTATTTTATAATTTTTGCTACAGGTCTCCAAAGGAGTAATGACATGCGTCTCACAAGAAGTCAAGGATCTGTACAATATCTTGGAACACGAGTTCCTCCCTCTAGATCTTGCATCAAAAGTGCAGCCTTTGCTTACCAAGATATCCAAGCTTGGGGGCAAACTCTCGTCTGCATCCTCCGTTCCAGAAGTGCAACTATCACAATATGTACCTGCCCTAGAAAAGCTTACTACTTTGAGAGTATTACAACAGGTTTGTATTGCTATATTGCTTTTTAAGATATATTTATCCTGGAAGTGTTTGGCGCAAAGACTTAGAGCATCTCGTTCCAACAGACTGCCTTTGATATTGGCGTGCATCAACTGATATTAACAATTTTCATGTAAATAACAATCAGTATTAGTTTCTTTAGTCGCTTATTAATGTTTTAAGATTCTTTGCATGTAAACCGCACTTCATTCTATGATTTTTTGACATGGAAACTAGTGACGTGCACATGGACATGGAATGCTATAGGAATTGTCCTTAGTCTGGATGCAAGGATACAACTGTACGTTCATATTTCTTCTGGGTAGTATGCATTTTGACTCATAAATACATGTACTAGGTTGTATTTTTGAGCATCTCGTTCCAACAGAATGTTTAACGCAAAGAATTATAGCATCTCGTTCCAATAGAATGCCTTTGATATTGGCGTGCATCAATTGATGTTAACCATTTTCATGTAAATAACAATCAGTATTAATTAATTTCTTTAGTCGCTTATTAATATTTTAAGATTCTATGCATGTAAACTGCACTTCAATCTATGATTTCTTGACATTGAAGTTAGTGTTGTGCACATGATCATTGAATGCTATAGGAATCGTCCATAGCCTGGACACGAGAATACAACTGTATATTCATATTTCTTCTGGGTATATGCATTTTGACTCATAAATACATGTACTAGGTTGTAGGTTCTTATTCTTATGTGAAGAACATAATTATAATACAGTGATCTATATGTTGGTTTTTGTCAAAAAGGGCCATAACATGATTTATCTTATAGATATTTTTAAGGTGAAATGCTTTACATATTTTTAAGTGTTGGGCATGGATGGACATGGGTGTCCTTTCTGCTTGTGTCAGCCACCAATTTTTCTGAGGGGCAGGTGTCATGCTTTTAAATTTCTTTCTGTTGGTACTCTTAGAAAAATCAGAGAGCAATCAACATGGCCAAGCTCACAAGGAGGTTAATGTAAAGAATTGTATTAGTTGGACTTATAGTAAATAATGTTTCTTGTAAATGGAATAAAAGCTATGACTTAATTAGCAACAACTTCTAGAAAATAGAAGATATGGTTTTCTTTGGAGTGTATGCACATTTACTTTCTAACTGTCCCTTGCTTCCTCAGGTCTCTCAGGTCTACCAGTCGATGAAAATTGAGACGCTGTCAAAAATGATCCCGTTCTTTGACTTTTCAGTTGTGGAAAAGATTTCCGTTGATGCTGTCAAATATAATTTCTTTGCTATTAAAGTTGATCATCGGAAGGGTGCTGTGATTTTTGGTAATGAGGTGTGTCCGAACTACGAACTGTTATTTTCAATAGTTTTTCATGTTCTGCGTCCTATTTTTCTTTTTGGCGGTAGTTTTTCGTGGTCTGTAATTTTTCTGTTGTGCTTATTTTTCAAATATATATTAGGGGATGCTGTAGCCTTTAGGTCTATCAATATGTTGTGTTTACTCATATTTCCTGGTTGCACTCTGGTTTTATGCCTCTTGTTCTGGTATGTGTTAGATGGATAAGTTGCTGCTTTATAAAGGTATTGTTTTATCAATAAAAGCAACGGATGATGGGATATAAACATAGTAAAGCCATAACCATAGTGTGTTAGAACATGTAAACAAGCAGACTAGCTAGAATCACAGTTGCCAAAAGGCTTACGATTAGCGATACGAATCGTACAATATGATATTGATTCGTATAGAAAAAAGATAAGATTCGTGTCATCGATTCAGATAATCAGAAGCAACTGTCATACGATACCATACATTGTACGGTACACATATCGCAGCGATTCGCTGCTTGAGCCAATATAACGGTTGGGTTTCAATTGGGTTTTGGGTTTAAAATAACTTTTTTTGTTCTATGAAAGGAACCTTAGCAGTCTATTGCTTCTCAAATCCCCAATTTCTCTTTGGTTCGCTCTCCGATCAAAATTCTGCTACTTAGAGTATTTGACAGTCAAATTTTCCTCAAATCTTGATAAAAAAAATCCTCAATTCTTCAATAAAAAATCCCCTCGATTAAAATTCATCTGTTCCTCAATCAATAACTCCCAATTTCTAAATTGAAAATCCCCAAATTGGTTCTTCGGTCAAAAATTCCCCTGCGCTTGAACTTCGTGTGCATCTTTGGCCCTCAACGAAGCCTCCACGACACTTGTCCAAGCCTCGTCAAGCTTTGCCAAGTCTCGACAAGCCTTGCGTCACCAAGCCTTTGTGGACTTCGATTGAATTTTGAATGTATTGCAGACGTGCATCTCTGCTTTTCTTTCTGTTATCTGTAGATTCCAGGTACCCCTCAATCATTCTCCTTCTCTTTAGTAAAATCTTAATATTTTAAAACTTGGCCATATAGAAATTTCATATTTTGTGACTAATATTCTGATTAATTCCTTATGTTTTACTCCATATTTTTCTTATCCAAACAACCGATTGTTAACAAAAGTTTAACAAAAACAAACTTGTTAATGCATCCAAAGATTCCTTACATATTTCATTAATTATATGTGCAAAAACAAATCATCCTAATTAAATGTTTTTAACTAAGCTGTATTAATTTAGAATTTCTTTCTGTGTTCATGTAAATTTTTCATTGCAATGACTACTGATTTGATATATAGATACCGTTGCACCAACTTCTGTACTGTTGAACAAGCACCTTCTCCAATAGCTGTCCTTAAAGTCCCACTATTCTTTTTCTTGAGAAAAATATAAGTAAATTGATGAAGATGAAGTACAAATTTTCAAACTAGGTTTTACTTTTATAATTTGAAAGGACTTCTATTTGTCTCTTTTTTGCATAGCATTACATTTTTTCTTTTTTATTCTTTTCTTCTAGCATTGTTGTGTTTTAGTTTGGCTTGTGTTTTAGTTTGCCTATCTGTGTACCATGTAATACTTTGTGGCAATAGTAACTTGTAGATCAAACAAAGAAGACATGGGGGTATATTCAAGGACGTGTTTTTAAATCAAACAAAACACTAGCTTAGACTTGGAATTATTATCAGTGAAGTAATAAGTCTGATTTCCTAACTGCAGCTAGTTCAGATGCTTGGTTAAGGAACAACTCAATTATGTAACTGGTTCCTCTTATTAGAGGGTGGGCCTGATGCAACCTTGAAAGTTGTTTATGAAATTTGCTGATTAATTACTGTCTTACAGATTAGTTGAAAGTCGAAAGTTGTTTGTCAAATTTGCTAGTTTAGTTTTTCATCAGAAAATTGAAAGCAGTATCAAACTTGGAAGTTGTTTATCAAATTCTATATTTAATTTTTCATAAGAAAATCTCTATTTGCTAGTTTTTTATTCTATATAGATAGGTAAAAGTAAATCAAAGGCTTCCGATAATCCAACTTGGAAGCAATGTCAACGTGTTGGTAGGAGCCACTTGAATATTAAATCAAATTATTGTAATAAGAAGATATGCGGTGGTGCTAGCTAAATGAAGCATCACTTGGCCGGAACACGGCAAAATCCGCAATACCCGGGTGATGTAAAAGCAACGTTCTTGAGTTTACTCATGAAAGCGAGAGCGAAAATGGGAACAAGAACAAGGGAAATTTGGATTTCTTCATCATCAAGGAGAAGCTTCAAAGGGAGGGAAGATGAGGTAAAAAAACCCTCAAGGATTGAAATACCGTGTGTATGGATATTTGCCGCTTTTGATATGCATCGGGCTCTCATTCAATGCAGTGAAGAATCTTTTATTTACAAAAATGATAGAATCAATAACAAATTATGGAAAAAGATTTAAGCCTCCTTGTCATGAATTTTTGGTCACTTTTTTGAAAAAGGAAGTTGGTAGGATTAATGTTGGAAGATTTAGAAAAATACAAGACAGAAGGGAGCGAGACAGGATGCACATTGATGTCTGATGGTTGGGTAGGTGGAAAATCTAGATCCATAACTAATTCCTTGTCAATAGTCCAAGTGGTATTGTTTTCGTGAATCAGTAGACACTTCCACCTTATATAAGAGTGGTGATAATATATTCCAAATGCTTAATACAAATATGGAATAAATCGGAGAAAATAATATTATTCGAGTTGTCATGGAATTGTTGAGAGTGAAAAATTGATAGAGACAAAGAAGAAGCTCTTTTAGTCACCATGTGCCACACATTGCATCAACAATATACTTAAGGATACTGGGGACTTGCCGGTGCATAGAGAGAATAGAGAAGTTGAAAAAAGTTACCGTTTTCATCTATCGACATTGTGGGGTTCTTAATCTAATGAGAGATTTCATGGTGGAAGGATGGCTTACAAGGCCCAATGGTCATCCGATTTGCAATCAATTATCTCACTTTGAAGAGTATGATAGAGCAAAAAATTGCACTTCTAGCCATGTTTGCATAAGTTGCATGGCAAACAAGTAAATTTGCTACAAAGATGTCACGCCCCGCTCCCGATATACGGTATACGAGCACGAGTAACAGGTACCGATAACCTATTCAGTTTGAATTTGCTAAAGCCTCAATAAATTTGCCACAATAATACTCAATAATTACGATAGAAAAATTCAATAAAAGTTTGACTTTTTATTTATTGAAACAAAATTTAGATACAATTGAAACAAAATATAATAAAATTAAATAAAAGGAAGTAAGGAATCTCTAATCCGTTATTGAGTTTCAATCTGATCTTTAAAGTATATCAGATCCTGCGTTAGTTTTGACGTGTCCATCGGTAAATCTGGCCATGCACATTCAGGTGGTCCGATTGCGACCAAAATAAAATACGCAGAAAAATGTAAAATATAACGGTTATGTCTAGACATAATAATACAAGTTTTAAAAATATGTAATGAGATGTCTGTAATAATAATATCAATTGATTTAGGTTATTTTAATGTCATTTTAGTGAATTCAACTTTATAATAGAGATATTTTTGTCTAAGATGTCGTGTAATTGGAAAAACTAACTGATGGGATATAACTGTTTCGATTGTTTTCTGTACAGACCCAGGAAATGGTCACAGGATTGTCCGGTGCTGAATCGGACTTGCCGTCAGGCAAACCGGAATTATAATTAGGTATGATCCAGCAAAATCATCACGCACCCATGGTGTGCGAAATATTCAGTTGTACAACTTAACAAGTTTACATTCGAAACAGAGTATATTTTCATCATTCAGTTTCTCTCCCAACCCAGTATCATTTAGGTATAGTACAGTATATTGATTATATCAGGTACAATATTTCAATTGGATTTTGTTAATTTGTTAATAACATGATTTATAAAGTCCGTCAGTTTATACTTTATTCAATAAATCACAATTAGTTATATCCAAAAGTTACTGATTTGAGATATCATAAAATTATCGGCCAGGCAAGTGTATGAATGTTGGGAGGTTTTTCGTGCATTGCACGTTCTTTAATTAGAGAACCGACATACAAAACAACTTTTCTAGACACCGATACAAAATGATATCACAAACAGTATTTTTCCGTGATTATAACTTTTATGTGATTTATCAAATATTGTATATATAATATTCTAAAATCTAACTATACTATGTAATTTAAATTTAATGACAATTGACAATAGATTTTTTATGACAAGAAACATAATAAGTAATTGATAAATTCCTATAAAATACCAAATCAATTTACACAAAATAAATAGTATGATTGAAATAACAGGTATATAAGATAGCATGATTAGTGAGTCCAAAAATGAACTCACCTGAATTTTGTATCCCGATGTCGCTCAATGGAATAATCTATACATTAAAAATATTCTAAGAATATTAAAAACAGATTAATATGAATTTAGATGATTTTTAGGGATTTTTCAGTATTTTTAGAACGTACTCAAAATTGATTTTAAAATTAAGTGAGCCTGAAATTAGGAAATAGTTTGCCTCCATTTTATTGAGTTTATAAGATGATGGATGCTTTTCTTTAGATTATTAGGGTTATTAAGTAGTGAGTGAGCTAACCTAAAATTCATTAAAATAATTTAATCCAAAAAGAAAAAGAAACATAATTTCTTACCTCTTCGTTAAAAGATGAGAAGTCAAAAATATGAAGAAAAGGAAAAGATGCTCTTCATTGGCGAAGTAGTGGCGTCTCTGATGGTGGCTCCTATAGTGGCTCCGGCGACTCCGAAGGTGGCTTCGGCGTGATGAGAGGAAAAAAGAAATTTTAGAGAATAAGTGTAAAATTGAATTTAGAAAAGATGTTAGGTTTATATAGTGTTGGATTTAGGAGTTATAAAATGTGAAGGGTTTTGGGAGTTATAGAATTTAAAGGGTTTGAGGTGTTATGGAATTTCAAGAGTTTGAGGGGTTATGGAATTTGAAAGGTTTTAGATTAATTTGGAGGGTTTAGGATATGAAAGGTTTTAGTTTAATTAGGGAGTTTAATTTTGAAAATTAAACATGAGAGTTTCATTATTGAAATAATGGAGAAGATGAATAGTTTGGAGGTTGGAAAAGATAAAAGTTTAGAAGTTATAGAAAATTAAAGATTTGGAAATTATAGAAAGTGAAAATTTATATTTATTATTTTATTATTTATTTTTAAAATATTTATGCGTATAAAAAATGAAGGTCATTACAAAGGATGATAGTCAATTAGTGAGGGTTAACAAAGCTCAAGGCATGTATGGTATTGACGTGGCTATCACAACAAGAGACAAGAAATGATCCAGTAATTTATAATACTAAACTTTATATATAATAATAATAGGCTAGTTTAAATGTAAGTTGTCACCTTTGTACTAATACTTTGTTTTTGGAATGCGTGCTCAATGGTGGGATATCTATGGCGATGAATGCTTGGAACTCCAATTGTCAATGGTTGTGTTGAGCCTCACATGTAGCGTGATGAGGTGTAAAAGGAATTGGAGTATGTGTGAATTTTTGTACTCCAAGGCGTAATGCTTTGGCTTTTAGTAAATACAACATTCAATTAAAATTGAGGCAACGAATGAGGGAAGCAAAGGGGGATACATATATGATCCAATTTGCCTATCGGATATGGATTATAGAAAAAGAGGACCTTGCCTCACGGAGAATACAACTTAGATTGATTTCCACCATTGTTTTGAGATTTAAGGAGGAACAAGTTAGTATAACATAATGAAAAAAAAGGAGGTAATAGTAAATGTTATTCAACTAGTTATTGATTCCTAATTGTAGATTTATCTATTTAGTTTCCAATAGTTTTTAATAATTATTGCTAGGACCTCGTGAAATGTGTATAATTGGAAGCAAGAAGGCATCTAAAGGAAAACAAATGAAGATAGAGGAGTTTGTGTTGACCGAAGAAGATGATGAAAATATACCTTTCAAGATTACTCTAGCGATGGATCGATACGAGATGATTGATTGATGTTGGAAGGTTTTCTTTTGGTATTTTGGGAGCATAACTTATAACTTAGAAGTTTATTGTCTAACTCATGGATGGCTTGGAACTTATAGTAATCCAAACTTGGTTAGGATATCAACTTTCATTTATGTAATTGTGTTATCACATATTAAGCTAATTATAGACTCATGCATTAAGCATATTTTATGTTTCTTTTGGTATATTTTTATCCATTATTTTGATTAGGGATGGTATAAGATCATTGCACTTGTGAGCATGAGTTTTATCTTTCCATATAAGAGTTAATGACTTTGAGTTTTATCGACTTCCAATGATTATCTATGACTATTTGTTGTTTTATGCTTTATTTCTACATAGAATTTTGATTTGTGTTGACTTATGCTTGATTACTTGTTTATTTTGCATCAGTTAATAATCTTATGATATGATGTGTGATTTGATACATTGACACATTGGTCAACATATCTTACGATACAAATGCGATACATCGAGAAAATGAATTACGATGTGTATCAAGATTTGACAACAATGGCTAGAATAGAAAGCCTAAGTGTGTTGGCTATGGAACAAGCCAGACTAGAAGGTGAAGGTTGGGTACTTGTGGGGCGAGGCCACCTCCATAGGATGGGGCTTAGCCTGAATCCTGACTACTTGCAGAAATGAATGGATCAAAAGGGAGATGGGTTCTATTTTCGAGCCTTGTGTAATGTCCATATCCATAGTACAAAGTAGCAGAGTTGCTGGCTGTATACTCACAAGAATGTACTAATTCTCGGTATAATGCCATTAAATTTGTTAAAGTAATAATGAAAATACATAATCTTGTAACAGGAATTTAACTTTTTATTAAGAAACAAGTTTGATTACAACAAAAAGAACAAAGGAACTACAACTAATGATAAAAAAAAGGGAATAGAAATAACAGGGAATCAACTAATGATAAATAATATTTCCAAAGTGGAAGCAAACCTAAAATAAATATATACAAGTTTGAAAATAACAGTGGTTTTCTACTGGGCTTTAGCCTATTCATAGTACTTCAGATCCAACTGGATCTGGTGGACGTTGGTGTCAGATCGTGGCCAAAACATATATGACATATATATACATGATATATTATAAAGTATTTCAATGTAACATTAACTCTACTACAGGTGTCAATTATTCAGTCGTGTCTTAGTGATAATAATTTAACTATTTGTTATGTAACCATTTATCATTAAATAAGTTGTCATATGACAATTTGATTTTACGTTTAGTCTACAGTGTCATGTATAGTTGGAAAACCATATATGGAATGGAGGATTCAACAAATTGACACTCGCGGATCCTAAAGGTGGCCTTCGCATATTCTAGAGGTGATCCCACTTGTGTGATGTGACACTTTGGTCCCACTTAGATCCACGTGGCACTTAGGTTCATGTAATGAATAGTCGATAAATTTTCTAATTTTCAATTTTCTCCAAATCTCATGTCATTTAATCAGTTATTTGTTCAATTATTGCAATATTACTAGTTCAATATAACTTTAATATTATTTTCTGTGTCATTTTAGTATAAGCTAACGATATTTTAACCGGTATCTAATATTTATATTAAAATTTAACCCTTCCGAAACAAGCTCAGTCAATGGCTAGCCATAAGTACATAAGGAGGTTTTTTGTGGTACGCACGTTTCGTAATTTAATAACCACCATATGTTAAGATCATTTTTCTTAAACATCAGTCAGATAAATGATTAAAAATTGGTATTCTTCAGGTTTAAATCATGTTCGTATAATTCTAGCGAAGGTATAGTTCTTTCATGTACTTTAACATGTACTTTAAACATGTAAACCATAGTATGGAGTTTGATTTTCCATTTAAACGTGATCAAGGTAATAACAATTTACAGAGTGCAATATTGTTTACACTATTCGTGAATTCACTATAAAGCATACAATTGTATTCATATGATTCAAAACATGCTTAAAATCAATTCTATATTAAAAATAGCATGGTTTATTGAGTACAAGAGAACTCACCTTGGACCCTTTCGTTTCTTCGCTTGGGTATTCTCTAAAAACCCTAGGATCTGATAAGAAATGAAAAGTAAATAAAAATAAAAAAAATCCATCACCTACCTCAAAACAGAGGAGGAATCTAAAGAGGAGTTGGCAGATGGCAGCAATGATCCAATGAGGTGACAGTATGTTGAACCAGGTGTCAGGTAGAGAGGGAGAGAGAATTTGAATTGGATTTGAGTTTGGAAACTAAGTTTTTGTGATGTAAACTTGGACTAGGTGATGTGTCGTCCTTTAATAGATGAAGGTGGAGCTCATGAGAGTAGAGAAGATGGGATCATGGGTGAAAAGTGTGGGGTGAGTGGAGAAAAAACCATGGGTTTATGGGTCAGTTGAGAGAAAAGAGAGGAAGTGGTTGAATGTGGAAGAAAACAAGGAGAATTCTAGTTTAATAAGTTTGTTCCCTTCGTCACATTCAACCAACAAAGCTAGCCTAGTGTTTGGTTTGGGATTGAGAATCATGAGGTCAAGGGTTCAATTCTTAGTGGAAATTTATTTATTCCTAGATGGTTTTATTTTTGTTTTAGGCATAGCTTGGGCTTTGGGTCTAGGATTAAAGAATAATTCTAAAGAAATAATTCGATGGGCTAAAAATCGTTAATCTTTAAATATATTTAATGTTTTTGCATGTGTGTTCCTTTTCTTATTACATAATCGTATTTTTTAAATCGTAAAAGAATTTCAATAATTAAGTAATAGTATCACAATTATTAAAATAATATTATACTCTAAGAAAAACACGATATATGAATAGGGGTCACTACACCTTGTGTTTATTTGGCTTCTTTAGGTTTTTCCTCATTTGAATACATTTTTAATTTAGATTGCATTTTGGATGTTTTAACAGATAAAATCTTTTTTTTTTTTTTTAATATATGGAAGTCAAAGGTTTTAGGGAACCTTAATATTTGTGGGTGTTTGGTTCAAACACTATAAAGATTGAATTGTAGGAAACGAATCCATGTGGACATGATAAAGATATCATGATTTTAGGAGATTTCCATATTCTTTTACCTATTCGAACATTCACCTAAAATTTTGTGTATTAATTTTTTAAAATCCTAACAAAATTATGTAATTTCATGATTCAATTGAGCGTGCACATGTAGCCTTAATGGTGATTACTCAAAATGATAACGTTAATACTGTCTGTAAATTTCACTTCTGTATTGTTCTATATTTAGAATTACATCAATCTAGGTTCCAGCACAGATACTTCATTAGGTGTCTGATATACTGAATGAAAATTGTTTTTCAAAGTGGCTAACTGTGGAGCCTTTTTCATTACTTCATCACAATTGTTGATCATAATTATGATAATGATGATGATCACTGGCAGTAGTGTGGAGTCATCAGTCTTTTCTATTATGTCAGAATATTCTCCTTTGGACAATCATTTTCTGTTGAAAGTCCAACCTACTATATATACTCAATCTTTAAGATATTTTGTATCGATCCATAAGCTTGGGGTTAAATGGTTAACACAAAGTACTTGGATTAAAGTGATTTACAAGATTTGGTTTATATCTTTATCCTGTAATAGTCCTACTAGAACATAGAGCATATTTATGGGATAACAGAAAGTACATGGATTAACCTGATTTAGAGAATTTGGTTTGCATATATAATATCCTACTAGCTATGGAACATATTTATGAGTTATGACTACGAATGGATAAATTGCAAAAAAATATAAATTAACTAAAACATATAGAAAACATATAAAGCTATAAAGTTTAACCTCACGTGCGAAATTATAGAAGGATAACCTGGAGAATATATGTGTGTGTGTGTGTGAATGGTGTAGCTAAGGCAACACCATAGGGAGTTGCCTATGGAAGCTCCCTAAATCTCAACATAGAGTGTATGTGAGCTATCCGAACAGTTGATTGTAATTTCCATATTCTAAATAGATGGCATATAAAAACTCATATGATTTAGACACTTCTTTATCATCGATCAAGAGGCTTTATTTGTTTTATTGTTAAAAAAAACCGTTCATTTTGTACATATCCAATATACGGTCAAAATTTACCTAAAGTAAAATGCATGATTTTTTTGTCTACCATCATTTTTTAACATAGAGATCATAATTAACGATTTGGATCTTTCACAAACACTATCTATGTTGAGATTTAGAACGTTTCTATAGGCAATTCCCTTAGGGCATCACCTTAGATATCTTTTTCCTATATACACACACACACACACACGTGGATATCATAATTAACGATTTGTTTCTTCCACAAACACTATCTATATTGAGATTTAGAACGTTTTCATAAGCAACTCCCCTAGGGCATCACCTTAGATACCTTTTTATTTTATATATATATATATGTACACACACATATGTGTGTGTGTAGGGAAGATTGGCACAAGTTGACTAAGCTTCTCATAGTTAAGATATTTATTATGGCCTGTTTGGTGTTGCCCACAATTTTGTAACTGATCAAGCTTTCCTGTTTCCACTAACTATAGGATGCTCCCTTATTAAATATTGATCAATTAGCTTTATTATTTTATCTACTGTTAGTTCTAACTCTACTTTCTATGTTCAATATTGCTGCTGTTTTCATGAGACCAGATAACCTTTTATTATGAACTTAAAGCATACTTTGAGGAAGCACCACGGGCCACCAGCATTATGTTTGCTGTGCTACTACTGAATTTCTGTTTAATTGGGAATATACTGTATCTTTATTCAGGACATTGAATCTGAGAAGTTCGTTGGTCACCTTCCTGTTCTTGCTGATTCTCTCAACCAAGTGAGGAACCTGATATATCCATCAACAAAGAAGCAATCAAAACTAGGTGATAAGTTCAATAATTTGGCAGATATTGTAGATAAGGAACACAGAAGGCTACTTGCTAGGAAATCCATTATTGAGAAGCGCAAGGAAGAACATGAACGTCTGATGCTAGAAATGGTATATATCTGAATAATCTTTTTTCTTTTTCTTTTTTTTTTTTGCTGTTTATAATCTTTTCTTTTTACCTGAATAGATATTTGAATCTTAAAGGTAGTGGTAGTGTTAATCCTGTAACATGATTTCTTTTAGGAAAGGGAGGAAGAATCGAAGAGATTGAAGCTTCAGAAGATAACTGAAGATGCAGAAAAAAAGCGACTTGCCACTGAGTATACCCAAAGAGAGGAGCAGAGGATTCGTCGTGAAATAGAGGAGAGAGAATATCAAGAAGCTCAGGCCTTACTTCAAGAAGCCGAGAAGCGTAATAAAAAGAAAAAGAGAACTGTGCCTGAGGGGGTAAGCTAATGCATTCCTTTTTCTTGTATTTGATAATGTGTTGAAGGAAATTTAGTTATAGGCTGGTTAATTGATGAATGATTCCAATACTTGCCTTTTTGGAAGAGGGAACTAGATTCTGCTATTTTTTCTACAGCATCTTTTTATTTTACTGCATGTGTTGTGCTTAAAGATTTATCCTTTCACTTCCCGTCTCAAGCCAGGATAAAAGAGGAAGGTTGTGGTAGGCCGGTAACAGCCAGCGTAAAATATTGTCACATATTATAACATGAGCCAAAATATGAATTTCGTTGGTGCGTTCCCTATTAAGGGATGCGCTACATTGGAGTCTGGGTGTAGTGAAAAATGTGTGAGGGTTGCTAGGTCGTCGTCTAGAAGCGACACGCCACGTCGGTGTCCGGATGTGGTGTCAAATGTAAGAGGGTTCCCACATCTTAATGAGCAGGTGGGGGTAATGAACTTAGCTCATAAACATAAATATAGATTTCGGTTGGCATCGTGGAATATAGGTTCCCTTCCATATAGATTAGCAGAGTTAGTTGATGCTATGATTAGAAAGGGGGTTAATATTACTAAGTGGGTAGGATGAGAAAGCTAAAGTCATAGAGCCTTGGGGTTATAAACTTTGGTTTACGGGTAGAGATAGAAATCGTAATGGGGTAGGTGTGATCATAAATAAGTAATTACTTGGGAATGTAGTGGTGGTTAGGAGGAAGGGTGATAGAATTTTATTAGTTAAACTTATTTTAGATAGAGAGATTTTTAATGTCATTAGTGCCTATGTACCACAAGTAGGACTTGATGAATCCAGTAAGCATCAATTTTGGGAGAATCTAGATGAGATAGTACAAGGAATACCCGCTAGGGAAAAACTATTTATTGGTGGTGATCTCAATGGGCATGCAGGAACTAGTCGTAATGGGTTTGATAGTGTACATGGAGGATTTGGTTTTGGATAAAGAAATGAAGCAGGTAATTCAATTCTAGATTTTGCTTTGTCTTGTGATTTGATTTTAGTGAATACTTGGTTTAAAAAAAGAGTTTCTCACTTGATTACTTTTAAAAGTGGATTGAATGCAAGCCAAATAGATTTCTTTTTAATTAGGAGGGTAGATAGAGCTACTTGTATCGATTGTAAGGTAGTGTCAGGTGAGAATGTAGTTATCCAACATAGACTCTTAGTTTTAGATATTTAGATTAGAAAGAGACTTAGAAAGATTAAGTAAGTTAGATCATAAGATTAAGTGGTGGCAATTAGAAGGTAATCAAAAAGTTTTTGTAGATAGAGTAGTATAAGAAGCAGATTGAAGGGATCAGGATGATCCTAATGTAACATGTAACAAAATGGCTAGCTGCATTAAAAAATAGCTAAAGATATATTTGGTGAGTCGAGAGCAGTACTCCACCATGTAAGGATACATCATGGTTGAATGAATAGGTAAAAAAATGCTATTAAGATTAAGCGAGACCTTTATAGAGATTTGAAGAAGAATAATAATAATGATGGAATAAGTTTTGAGAAATATAAACTAGCGAAGGAGGCTAAGAAAGCTGTTCGGAATGCAAAAACTAAATTATATAAACAAGTGTACGAGAAGTGGGATAATAAAGAGGCAGAAAAGGATATATATAAAATTGCTCGAATAAAAGAGAGAGTCTAGAAACTTATGTACTGTATAGTGTATTAAAAATGATGATAAGACTTCTAGTTCGAGACGAAGAGATTAAAGAAAAATGAAAATATTATTTTGATAGATTTTATAATGGTAGTTTTACTCAAGATTTGGGAGATTTTATTATTCAATGTGAGAATATGAATCGTAGTTTTATGCGTATAATCAAAGAGTCTGAAGTAAAAAAAAGTCTTTGAAGAGGATGAAATTAAGAAAAACTGTTGGTCCAGATGAGATTCTTATAGAGATATGAAGATACTTAGGAGGGATTGGTGTGAGGTGGCTGACAGATTTTTTTAACAAAATTTGGCAAATTAAGAAAATACCAAATGAATGGAGGAAGAGTATTCTATTATCTCTGTATAAGAATAAGAGTGATATTCAGAGTTGTTCTAATTATCAGGGAATAAAACTCATGTGTCACACTATGAAGCTTTGGAAAAGGGTAATTGAACATATATTGCGACAAACTGTTAAAATATCGGAGAACCAGTTTGGATTTATGCCGGGGTGATCGACAATAGAAGCTATTCATTTATTTCGTCAACTTATAGAACGATTCCGAGAGAGAAATAGAGATTTGTCTAAGGTATTCATTGACTTAGAGAAATCTTATGATAAGGTACCACGAGATATACTTTGGTGGATATTAATGAAAAAAAGAGTTCCCTTCAAGTATATCGATATAATTAAGGACATGTATGATGAAGTAATGGCCAATTTCAGAACATGTGGTGGTTTAAAAAAGTGATTTTTCTATCACAATTGGATTACATTAAGGATTTGCATTGAGTCTATTCTTATTTGTTATAGTGATGGATGAGCTTACTATAGCTATTCAGGATGAGATATCTTGGTGTATGCTATTTGCTGATGATATTGTTTTGGTTGATGAGACAAGAACAGGGGTAAATGCCAAGTTAGAGTTATAGAGGTATACATTAGAATATAGAGATTTTAGATTAGTAGGTCTAAAATAGAGTATATAGAGTGTAAATTTAGTAAACGACAGACCATAAATTATAATGCTGTAAAACTGGATGGGTAAGAAATACAAATGAGCAGTCAATTTAGGTATTTGGGTTCTATTATTCAGAATGATGGAGAGATCGATAATGATGTTAACCATAAGATACAAACTGGCTGGTTGAAATTGAGGAAGGCAACAGAAATTTTATGCGACCGTAACATTCCGCTAAGATTGAAAGGAAAATTAGGCCAGCTTTATTATATGGCACGGAATGTTGGACTATAAAAAAACGTCATTCACAGAAAATAAGTGTAGCAGAGATGCGCATGCTCCACTGGATATGCGGCAACACTAGCAGAGATAAAGTGAGAAATGAAGATTTTCGTGCTAAGGTAGGTGTAGCTCCCATCGATGAGAAGATGCGAGAAAATTGCTTACGATGGTTTGGTCATGTGCAACGTAGGCTTACAAATGTATCAGTTTGACGAGGGGAGTTTATCAATGTAGGACAAGTTAAAAAAACGAAGGGAAGACCGAAAAAATATGAATGAAGGTAATACGAAAAGATATGGATTATAGAGGTTTAAATGAGGAGATATTACTTGATAGAAATGAATGGAGAAGGACTATCAAAGTGATCGATCTGGGATTCTTTTTTTGGTTCATGTAGCCTACCCCAAATACTTGGGATAAAAGGCTTAGTTGTTGTTGTTGTTGTATCTTTTTATTTTACAGATTCACATTCAAAGCAATGTTGGCACTTCATAATTCAAATTCCTCTTTTATTTTATTTATTTATTATAAACACCCAAAAATTCAATTGAAATTCTCTCTTGATTTATCTCTTTTATTTCCAACAACTCACCTTCCTCCACCCCACCCCCTTCACCATTTCTACCTATGAAAACAAATTTTTTTAACTGATCATATTTCCATCTTCGGTTGCAGTTGCATGAAGTGATCTGTTAATTATTATTATTATTATTATTATTATTATTATTATTATGTTCTTCTGAAATCTCAGCTTCTGCATTTTTGTTTTGTGGATGAGCCCTTATTCCTTTCCTTGTGATTTATCCTTTGTCATTCTATCTCTATTCATTATAGTCATTGGTCCACATTTCTTTTTCGTATCATAATTATTCAGGAGAAAGTCACAAAGCAGACCCTTATTGAGTTGGCCTTAACTGAACAACTCAAGGAACGCCAGGAGATGGAAAAGAAGCTGCAGAAACTAGCTAAAACGATGGATTACTTGGAACGCGCAAAGAGAGAAGAAGAGGCACCACTCATTGAGCAGGCATTCCAACAGCGCTTGGTTGAGGAGAGAATTCTTCATGAACGCGAACAGCTGGTTTGGTCTATGATACCTTCAAGTCCATAAATTTTTTCCCTTTTTTCCAGTTATCTAACTATTATCAAAACTATTGTACTTGCTACAGAAAGAGATTGAATTGAGCAGGCAGCACCATGCTGGCGATCTCCAAGAGAAAAATAGACTTTCCAGAATGTTGGACAACAAGGTTTGGTTATTTGTTGCTGTGTTTTATCTGATTTTATGTATCAAGTCTGAACACTTTAATTAAACTTCCTTACATTTTTTTGGCTTGAGTAAGAATTCTTTGGTTAATTTGTTCATAACGAGTGTACTTATAATTCTTTATAAGGTTTCATATGTTAAGAGTTCTTGCAGAAATCTTCTACTGTCAACTGCTCATGAAAAGCATCCTTTACCAAGATTGGGGCAATTAGTGTACAAGAGAAAGAAAAAAGCTTTATACTACTGTTACTGTTGAATTATATCTATCTATCTATCTACAACGAGTTAATGGGTGTTTTAAATATTCTGTTGTTTAATCATATAGATTTTTCTGGTAAAGTATATCTATTCAGCGTGATCAGATTTATGAGTATGGTGCTGCAGTTGGTACTATAATATTATGTCTTGCCTTCAAAAGAAAGTTGTGTGCTGCAGTTGACACTTATTTTTGTCAGTAGACCTGGAGATAGTTTGGTTTCCTCACTTAAACTTTGTAACTGTGTTTTCTATATTCAGGTTATTTTCCAGGAGCGAATTGTCAGCCGTCGTGAGGCAGAATATAATCGGCTGAAGAAAGAGAGAGAGGACCGTATCAACCAGGTTATTGCATCAAGGAAGAAAGATAATGAGATCAAGAGGAAGCTGCTTTTCTATCTGAAGTCTGAGGAAGAGAGGCTGACCAAGCAGCGTGAGGAGGAGGAAGCTCGAAAGCATGAAGGTACTGCTCCCAGATTTTTTTTTTCTTTCTATGAAGATACGGTCTTTTAGATAATTATATAATGTAGTTTCCTACAGAAATCCTATCACTTTCCAACATTTTAGTTTCTTCAAGAATCATGGTCTGTTAACTTCCTAAACCTCATACCCTACACTGATATTGCCAGTTCATTCCAATGTTTTCCCAATATCTTGTTCCTGCTAGTACGATACGTCCAACACTGTCGATTTCCAATACCATGAACTATTGGCGGATACCAATTCCGAGATTTCAAACGTTGCATGCAACAAACAACTTCTGAAGTATCATGACCTGGTTTATATGATGCCTTTTCATGCCAGGCGCATGTCGGACATGCTTGTGCTATGTACTTTTTAGATTTTTTATGGGTCCGGGTGGTAGGTTTTAGTTAGGCCATGCAAGATGGACAATGACAATGAAATTCAGGTTACACTTTTGTGATTTGTTAAAATATGATGTCAGAATGCCTTGGAAGTTTCTTCTCAAAGCAAAATGGTTTGCCTCAGTTTTTCTGGGTTTGATTCATGTACTTGGCTGATTAACCTTATCCTGTTTGTCATTATCCACTTAAATAACTGCTTTTCATGGCTCATAGCCTGGTGATGGGTCCGGGTGGTAGGTTTTAGTTAGGCCATGCAAGATGGACAATGACAATGAAATTCAGGTTACACTTTTGTGATTTGTTAAAATATGATGTTAGAATGCCTTGGAAGTTTCTTCTCAAAGCAAAATGGTTTGCCTCAGTTTTTCTGGGTTTGATTCATGTACTTGGCTGATTAACCTTATCCTGTTTGTCATTATCCACTTAAATAACTGCTTTTCATGGCTCATAGCCTGGTGTGGGTGTTAGATCCTATGACATGTAGACACCTTGCCCAGCAAAAAAATAGGCATGTCAAACACACCCGGACAAGACATGAGTCTCTATCTGTGGCACACTTAAAATGTGTAAAGCTTTTTTTGTAAATGGTATGTATAAGCTGCACTATGATATTCCCCTTTTAACAACCTAACTATTATAGAAGACCATTTTTCTGAAATTGCGTTTTTTAGATAAATACTTATGACGAAAACTAGATTTATTAAATATATATATTTATAACAACCTAAATGTACATTTCTAGTTGAATATGCATATACTGAAACAAAGTGGATACATGACCATATTCTCATATCCCGATCATAGATAATTCCCATGTCTGGCACCATTTGCCAAAATATTGGAGCTCATGTCCGTGTCTGCTAGTTATAATCCATTGAGAGAGCCCTTGGCATTTAGATTGGCACCCTCAGCTTCTTAGACCTCATTCTGAACTGGGATGGACTCTATTGTTCTCTTTGTTGGTACAATAATACGAAGACAAGACAGTTTATAGAAGGTGGTAGATATACTAAGTTGACTGTGGTAGATATACATATCATACCTATATAAATCATACAAACTTATTTAGAACAAGTTAGGATTTTAAAGATACATGTCTTAGTAGTTTGCATTGAACCTATAATTAATTTGACATTTGTATATTCTTCTCAGACGCATCAAGACATATATCAACTTACGCCAACTGATTGCCCAACCTTCAAAATACGAAATAAAATCAATACATATAGTTTACTTGTCGGCCGCATCTTGCAATTGCTGCTCACAATGGGAAGGCCAAGAGATTGAGATTACTAATCGAGTTCTAATACTGTCTCTTTCTCATGATTCAGGCCATCCGCTTTATGAACTGACCAGTTGGATTTGATTTTTTTTTTCTTGATTGAAAGAATATCACTGCTTCTAGCGATATTTTGATGTTGAAATAGCGCCCAATCTCATCTTCGAGCCGATATATTTGGTTCATTTCAGTCCAATACAAGAAATGGTAGAAACATATGGTATCGTTTGGAGGAAAAAATTGGGATGTATGCCAATATATCGGAATATCAGTCGATATTTAGAACTCATTAACTAAAGTATACACTGATGCTAAAGATATTATCTTGCCTTTAGAATTGCTTTTTAAGTATTTTCCACTCTATGAAGTCTTTAATTTTTTGCAGAGGCCGAAAGAAAGAAGAAGGAAGAGGCGGAGCGGCAGGCGAAGTTGGATGAGATTGCTGAAAAGCAGAGACAGAGGGAGAGGGAATTGGAAGAGAAAGAAGAGCGAAGGAGGACCCTTCTCCTTGGAAGGCCATCAGAACCGCCAACCAGGTCTGCTGATGTTGTCAATATGCCCCCATCAGAGCGTATTGCTGCCCCTGTGGCTGCTGCAGCTGCTGCTGCACCAGCTACTGGAAAGTATGTTCCAAGGTTCCGCCGTGAGGGTGCACCAGAAGCTCCAAATCCCGAGCCTGCTCGGTCGGAGCGATGGGGCCGTCAGGATGATCGCCCTCCCCTGTCTAGTGATCGTTGGGGCCGGCCTGATGACCGTCGCTCTGATGACCGCCGGCCCTCTTTTGGCAGTGCGTCGAGGCTCTCTTCCTCCTCTTCTTCCTGGTCCAGTTCCAGACGTGGCTGATTTAATTTGCAGTTGGAATGAGAGAATGGAGTGTTGCATTTTGGAACCTAGAAAGCTGCGCGATCTTGTTTCTGGGAAAACGTTTGATTATCGAGGGTTTTTGTGTTTCCCTGATAAAATTATATGTCGGAAAGAAGTTTTTAACGATATACAAGCAGCTACTATCAGCAGAACGTGAGAACTGATACCGTTGGATTAGATTCTTTTGCAACTATTTTCTGGCTTCATTTATTGACCTGGTGGCATCGAAATTTATTATTTGAAAGATTTTCTGTAACTAATTTTGATTTTATTGCTAGTTATTATTGACTACGGCATTGATCTAGTTTGACTAGAAGTTGTACATTTTTGCTTTGCAGAGTTTTATGCCTAATACTGTTCTATTTAGATTTATTTGGCGTCTCTGTTGTTGTTTTCCCTGAACTGTGATGAGAAAGTACAAATAATCTGAGGTCTCTGATGGCAGCTACTTTTAATATATTGGTAGCTACGGTAGATACTCCTGTTCTCTGTTCGATATTGATTCGTTGAAGACACTGTTGAGTCGGAGTGATCTTTAATTACATTTGATCTTGGAGATGTAGCATGTGGCGATGAATTTTCACTCGGTTCAGTCGTTGGACCATAGAATCTGTTATAACAACAATAAAGTCTTTTATTCCAAAGACTTAGTGTGGGCTACATGAGTCTAATGACAATCACAATCACATCGGATGAGTCTAATGACAATCACATTGGATGAGTCTAATGACAATCACATCGGATTGATCACATGCCACTCATTTCTAATCACATGCCACTCATTTCTATCAAGCTTCATTTCTGCGTTTGTATTTCTTCCTCTTATATTGTTGTCTCTTAGCCTTTTTAATTTATTCTTTGATAAGTTCTACTCTTTCATCTTGAGATTACTATGTACATGACTAAATGATTTTTGTACTCTGTCGCCAGTGAAGCCTTCAGACTATTGATTGACACTGGCGACACTGGCAGGATTGGAATAATAGGCCCACTATGGTTGGAGGGACATTGGCATGACCGGAATAATAGGTCCACTATTGTTGGACCCTCCAGGCTCTTTCGGTTCGACGCTTTGATCTCGGCCGCAGAGGGTCCCAGGTATGAGGATCGGATGGGAAGCAGGAGTGGGGTCAGTCTCTCGACCACGGGTTCGTGTCCTGAGTAATTAAAGCGATGTTTATGATTAGGTGGGTTATGCTCACATCTTTTTTTTAATTCCAATTACAATGTACATGCACGTAACTAAGAGCGTAACAGAAGGATCTCTTCTCTCTCCATCATTTTCCATTGTAGTTGTGCACATCACTTTCCATTATATTAACAGAAGGATCTCTTCTCTTTCCATCATTTTCCATTGTAGTTGTGCACATCAGTTTCCATTGTAGTTGTGCACTATAACTTCGTTGATCTAGTTTCCATTGTAGTTGTGCACTATAACTTCGTTGATCTAGAATACGAACTTATATAGAAAGATTCTGCAGCATGAGAAAGTAACGTTGACATAATTTTCTTGTTAAAAAAAAAATTCTTTTCTCTATTAGCCTTGCAAGAAAAGTATTTATAGCGGTATTTTAATTAGATCCGACAAATAATAGGGTTGGCTCCACATACGAAATAAACAAACAAAAGTCGAGAGTTCTAATGATATAATGACACACCTGCACTCATTCCCTGTTTACAGCTTTAGGTTCTAATAAATGGTGCAATAGAGAGAGCCTGCAACTGCAAACTGTTTCCTATAATTCTCACGTAAACCATTTTTTATTTGATGCGTGTATTTTCCTGTTATAATACACTCAATGCTCATGTGTATGCACAAATGAATTGTTCCCTCACAGGTCACTTTGTAATGGACCTGCCACTGACTTAAAGAACAATACTATACAACTTGGATCGCGTAGCTGCACGGGTCGCAGTTCCATTATTTTCTTTCCCACGCCCAAACATAATAAGCAAGAAAAAAGACCCTCTGTAGTTCCAACGACAGCTTGAATCTGGGAACCAAAGCACAAATCTTTTCGGTCCTCAATGTCCTGCTCGTTTCTTTTGTCATTCTGGAAGGCTTGATTCTGACTTCATAGACATCGGATGGAACTGTTGGAGATTTGCCTTCTTGGTAACCAAACCACAAACGTTTTAAAGTGAATAAAAATAATTTGATTCAAGTTTTGCTAGTAAAGCTCATGTCTCCTTGGGCACATTTCATTTGAAGATGGCATTTCCTCGTCTACATCCCTCAGAAACTCCCCACTTTCAGTGCTGCAGAGCCGTGTTGACAAGGATGGAGATAGAGCGGGGTAGGCACCTGCATGATAGGAGATAAAATAGATGCCATTTAGTTCCTATGCAAATAGCTTGATTCAAGAGCAATTTGATTAAGGAGAGATCTAGTTCAGGGTGACGACGGCGCAATCAGTGAACGCACCTCTTGGGGTGTCGTAGTCCTTAGTCACATGCAATAAGATGGTTCCAGAGAGAACGACGACGAAGCCACAAATTTCAGAGGTGATGCTTCCGGCATCTTGGCCAACCCAATCCTGAAAAAGATTGACAATCCAATTTTTTTCAGTAAGGTGTCTATACATTTTGCATACTTCTCGTATAATCTTAAACCGAGCTCTCACAGATCATATCCAACTTTAGATAACTGAAAAGCCAATTATTTGTCAGGTTCTTAGGTAGGATAACAAAACCAACATAGTAGTAGAAACTCACATATTGGCAACTTACAAAATAATTTAGCAATTTGAGAAGAATAATACCTTGAACATTATGACACTTGCAAGGATGGTAAGTGTGGTGAACATGACATAATATATTGGAGATACTATAGCAGTGTTAAATGTGTCGAGGGCCTGAAACAATAAAGATAATTCAATTAGAGTCTCAATCAAGCAGACATAAAAGAAATGAATCAAGAGGCTCTAGTAATTGAAGTGGGGATGCTCATGTGGGCTTCCAGTTCCAGCCACAGAGAACCTCAAGGTGTTACTAATTGAATTTCCAAATGAAGCTACTGCATACAACAGAGGATTGTTCTAAAATCTAGACTTGGAAAGTCACTTGGAGACTAGAAAAGAACAATAATTGGTACAGTTCCCTTGCAAGAGGGCATGAGAACTTTCTTGACTGCATACATACATATACATCTGAATATTATGTTCACCCAATCTTTGGCAGACTCAGGAGTTTGGGATTAAACTTGATATAAAGAAATAATCAAAACATCTTTGCAGTCATGCGTAATACGTGTGTCCCTTTCAAGCATGCATGATATATATATATATATATATATATATATATATATATATATATATATATATATATATATATATATATATATATATATCATGCACATCGAGAATATTAGGAAGACTACACGATTCTAAGCAGTTAAAATCAACATTAGTAATATATGGTATAGAGATCAAATAAATCAAGATTGGATTTGATTAAATTAAATTAGTTATTTAGTTAGATTTTAAAAAATTTGTTATTATCTTGTTGCATTAGAATTTTCTATATATTAATTTTAAAACTCTAGTTTTACTTAAATAGAGAGAGATGATTAATGAAAATTGAAAACATGTGATTTAGCTCTTTCTTCCTATGAGTGATTCGTGAGAGAGTGGACGTGTGATTCGGCTAGATGTGAGATCCCAACTCTAATTTTTCTCCAAAACCCTAATTTATTCAGCAATTCACCACTACAAACCCTAAATTATCTTCCGTCCTGCATCAAATAGGTATTGGAGCTAAAAATTCCTTTACGTATTAGAGCTCAAATCCTTCTTCTTCTTCTCCCATCTTCATCCTATTTTTATTTTATTTTATTTTAGTTTTGAAAAAAAAATCAGATCAAAATGAAAATAAGGAAAAAAAAACAGTAAAAGAGAAAGAGAAAAAGAAAAAAAGGAGATAAGAAAGAAACAGAAAAGGAAGAAGAGAAAAAGAAATGAGAGAGAAAGGATAGGATCAGCGAGTAAACAGAAGAAGAAAAAAAAATCAAACGAAGATGGGAAAAATGAAAAAAGAAATTCAATCAACACCATTACTGAGATGTTGCCTCTCTGGCTCTTGGCAAACATCCACCCACACCCACAATTGAGAACTTATCTCAATCATCCTCCATACCTCCTGTCTCGACGACTAGAGCCCCCAAAGCAACCTCACCAAGCCATCTACTCCTCCCCACTGATCGCCCTCGTCCTCACCGCCCAAAGCTAGCCCGAAGCTAACCCTCGACAGCAACCCCAACACCATCCCATCATCATCTCCACAACTCTCCTCTTCGAGATCTCCAGCCATCTATCCGCAAACAACCAACACCTTCGTCCTTCCCGTCCGCCGCCCCCACATCATTGAAAGCACTGCTGCAAAACTCATAGTCCCCCGCTTCCCCGCAAGTGTCTTTCGATCATCAAGGATTTTGCACCCGTTATTGTGGGAGCTTCTAGAGGGGCACACCATTTTTCCTAGTGAGCCTAGTTTTCCTAGTGAGCCCACTCTCTTTTTTTAAAAAGAGAGGTTTTTTCTAATGAGCACACTAAAGAATCCAAAACTACCCTCGCTCTCCTCTGCATCCACCATAAGCGAACGAGAAAACCTCGACCCTAGATCGGGCGAGGTCGCCCTAACTCCATTCCAAAACCCTCCCACCAAGTCTGACACCTTCGTTCATCGGACTCCGAAGGAGTTGGTGGCGAAGGCGATCACGCCGGTGAAGGCGGGGTACCTCCTCCCTCTGCTGCCAATGAGGCCGCGGTCGAACGGCGATGGGGTCGATGATGACGCCAGTTAGAGGAAGGGCGCTGCTGTTACAGGCCTTGTTAAGGAGAAAAAGTCCAAGTGGTAGCTCAAGAGAGAGCATCGTCAAGTATAACTTTTTTGTGTTTAAAGTGATTGGGACATGTATTCTAACTTCCTAAAGATTGGATCTTCATTAATTTTTCAATGTTTTTGTTCAAGAAATATTGTATATTTAGTTTCATTTGGTTACAATGAGAGGTTTAGGAAGTAGAACAATGAGCAGTTAACTTGAGAATTGGCAAGTTGGTAACTTGGTGAGAATCTAAAGTTCCCAAGAAATTCAGATCAATTTGGCTTCTTGAAATTCATCACTCTTTATTTTTGTTAGATATGGGAGATATTAGAGAAGATAAGGTTGAAATTAGTGAAGGATAAAATTTTGCCTTGTTTTGCAAATTTCAGGAACAGAAATCTTCACTAAATATTTGCCCAGAAGTAGCAAAACAAGAGAGTGGTGATGCATGTCGATATGGTGGTACCTATCGATTCAGCCATGATTTGGATATTTATCTCACTCAGGTATGGTGTTTATTATTCTTAATTGAATATCAATTCTATACAGGAATATACAGTTGCGAGTCTCGATTGTCAATATTTCTAAAGAATCAATCTTTGTCAAATGCAAATCGGACTTAGAGTTAGAAGAAGAAGTACAACTGATTAGTGGAGGACCGGTTGAATTAATACTCCTCAAGAGTTTCAAGATCTGGAAATATTAGATTTAATTGTTTTTGTTTTGGGTCGTAATTTGAAAGGACTGTAATCGAAAACAATGTGTTTTTAAATGGCTGTTCAAGAATTATTTACTGTAAACGAAACTTTATATATACTTTTTTAATGTAATGTTGTTTCTAATTATGAGTTGATTTGCTCATAAGTCTTATTGTGTGAATTCACAAAGACTCATCATAAGCCTTGTGATGAACGTCTTATGTATTTGTTTTTTATGGTTTTTTAATATTTGCTCTTTTGTATGATTTCTTAGAAAATAATATACGAAAATAAACTTCTTCTCTAATCATCATAAACTTTGTGACGAACTTCTTTTGTATTTGTTTTTTTATGGATATTATTATAATTTGAAGATATCTAGAGTGATTTGAAGTTATTTCAGTAAGAATTGCGTTTATTATATGTTAAATAACTTATTATGTTTTAGTTTAACTTGATAATATTAACCAATTTACATTCAGGATTTTTAATTTACTATCCGGGGTGTACTGGGACAAAATAGCAACTGTCCGGACTGGAAATCCAGACAGTGGACTGTTGTCCGGACTTCCAATCTGGGCAACCAAAACTGTATCCGGACTGGAAGTCCGAACAATACACCTGGGACAAAATAGCAACTGTCCAAACTGGAAGTCTAGATAGTGGACTGTTGTCCGGACTTCCAGTCCGGACAAACAAAATCTTATCTAGACTGGAAATCCGAACAATGCTCCACTGTCCGGACTTCCAGTCTGGATAGATATTTTTTAATTTAATTTGTGAGATAATTTAATATAGAAAAAGATTTGATGAAATAATTCTGGGTTTTAGGTTTTTTTTTTTTGTGCTGTAATTTGAAGAGAAGGAGAAGAGAGATTGAAAATAGGAGTATTTCAGTTCAAAAAATTCGATGGCAAGTTTGTAATATGAAATAAGTTTTTAAATAGGCTCACTAGGAAAAATGGTGTGCCCCTCTATAAACTCCCATATTGTTTAGAACCAATTATTTTGGATCCGATTCAACACAGATTAGACCGCAATTGACTGGACCCGAACTTAAATTTGGGTTAATCAATACAGAACCTGACCTGCAAGGTAGTTTCCAAACCCATTAAGAATTATTTGATGATTTGGAGCCTATTTGAAGCTCGGAACATTGGATTCGAGCTTTTATCGAAACATTTCAATTATTTGGTATTTTCTCAACTTTCTATTTTGATAATTTTGGAGTTAATTATTATGGAATCCCTATTCTGAGATAAATATATCAACACTGATGCTGATTTCAAATAAGTAGAGTGTGATATATATAATGTACTCTCATATTTTTCTAGTTATAGATATGAAAATTGGGAAAACCATCAAGAGAAATCTTTTTATTACATTCCTTTGACTTTAGAGAAGAAATATAATTATGTTAAATTGAAGTTGGTTAGAGAAGTTTCTGCTTGGTACCTCAGCAACTATAAATCTCATCCAACTTGGAATCAGTTGCAGTTTTTTTTCGTGCACAATATACTCCGCATCTTGTTTTTAAACAGTGCTATAAGTGTGAACGATACGAATACTTGGATCATCAATATCCTTCCATCAAATGTTCGGCCTGTACAGAATTTCGACACTATGAATACCAGTGCCCTTCGATGAGTTCAGATACTGACATATCAGTTTTCGAGAATTTATGTAATGTTACAGTTAAGATCGAATCCAGCACAAAGGTTGTCACAAATCCAAAAGTTGATTCGATTTTTCTGTTAGAGCCAACTATAAAAATACTCAATAGCCCCATTTATGAGGATCGTGTTTTCGTTACCTCTCCAACTTCCATTCCAAATTTTTTATTTTCTGCAGAAGTAACGGATTTCAACTTCTTACCAGATCTACTGTTGCCATCATGGAAATATCAGATAGTGTCTATTTGGCTACCGATTTATTCGATTTTCTTATATTTAGTTTGGTTGAAAGATTTGTTGGATCTCAGAAAGATTGACTAGTTTTATTCGGCCATGCTTGATTTTCTTCTTGCCGTCATTCACTAAGTGGTGAATATTTTCAATTGGATTTGATTAGATTAAATAACTTATTTAGTTAGATTTTAAAAGATTTGTTATTATTTTGTTGCATTAGGATTTTCTATATATTGATTGTAAAACTCTAATTTTATTTAGATAGGAAGAGATGATGAATGAAAATTGAGAGCATATGATTTGCCTCTTTCCAAATCTTTCTCATCAAGAATTTGTGAAAGAGTAGACGTGTGATTCGCCTGATATCCAAACCCCCAATTTATTCCAAAACCCTAATTTCTTTCTCAATTATCCACTATAAACCCTAAATCTCGCTTCTGTCCTGCGTCATATGGCCAAATGGTAATTATATGCAGCTCACATGACAAAATGCCAGCTATCAAGTTTCAAGAAAACAAACTACAATGTCCCTTCCCACTTGTGCAATCATGAAAAACAGGTCTCTTAAAGTGCATTTATTTTGGACCTTTTAGTCATGAGAATGGAAATATAAATCACTTGGATATGATCCAGTACATGACACCATTGACATTGCACACCCCTTCCTTTGACCGACCCCCCTTAAAAAAAACCCACCATGCTCGCATGCACACATGCGTGCGTGCACACAAAGAAAAAATAAGTTAATCTGCACATTTTCCAATTCTCATCCTTCTACCTCCGACCTTTGCTCAGGATTTGAAAGGAAAATACAAAATAGTGCAACTGTAATAACTAATAATGGTACAAGTCCTGCTTGAATAACATTACACGAAGAATCACTATAACTATTGATGTCAAAACATTTTTACTGTATTGTTGCAAAGACAATATATATTGCATATCACCATACATAATCTCTTACCATCATGGTATATAATTAGATCATTTGCACCCACTGTTAGTATTCCAGTTAGCGACACTGTTCACCATCAATTCCAAGATACAAGCGCAGAGAATATGATTCCAGTTCTACTTTGACAGTTTTCGAAGTAGTTCATACCACCATTTTCAACAGGTGTATTATGTGTCGTACAATACTTCAAAACGGAGGATGTACCCATATATGATACATAACAGATACTTGGTGGATGCATGTTGGATCCTTCATAAATATGTTTGTTTTTTAGGATAATATGCCCACTTTCTTAATTAGTAGAGATATTCTCAATAAGTTAAAGATAATGACTATATGTATAGCTATTCATTTCCATAGCTTAATGAAGATATACAATTATAGCCATGTTCATGACATATTTGAATCCAAAACCCATAAGTTTTGCTGCATCCAGCATACCTGCGCCATATCATGCCCGTATCTCATCTTTATATTGATGCAACATGTTTCATAATTTGATGGAAGAATTACGCATTCCAGCAGGACTGATGCCTGGTGTAAAGTAAGTTCGCCGGCAATAATTAACTACTACATGTAAATCTGAATGTTAAAGGTTTTAAACTCTCTTACATTGGATATGGACTGGATGTAAAGAGTACAAATTTACACTACAGCTACAAGGCTGCTAAAGTATTAACCCTTTTCTTTATCCAAACACGTATTTGATAGTAGTGAGGGTTTCTAATATGTGCTAGCCCTACCACTTTGTAGTTTGTACTATCTTCTCTCCAATGCTTGAAAGGCTAAAATCAAGAGTTCTTTACGCTAAACACTTTAAGACATCAATTAAAATATACTGTGACTTTCCTGTGATAACTTCACGCCTCAGGTCAATTAGTTTGATCAAGATCTTGTTTATCATTGTCCCTCTTTAATATTGTCGTTCTATGATACCTTTGTGGTTATGGTTTTTTCATATTGTTATTTTGACATGAATTTCTTTGCTTTCCTTGCACTAGCATATTAGGGTTAGAATTCATCTACTCACAGTGAAACCTAATTAAAACCTACTAGTTAGTTTCTTGCATGTAGAAACATTTTGCTAGGTTAGTCAAGAGTTTGTTTGGGATTAATTAGGATCACATTCCATTTGCATGTTGGTTGTGCATATTACCATGAACCTTGTTGGGTCATAGGTTCTTGTCCTGCATCACTCTTTCTTATGAAACATACAATGGGACATGAGGAGTGCGTGGCGAACATGGTGGCAAGGGATTATAAGAAAAGTGAAAATAAAAGTAGACAACTAATAAAGGCTAAAGAATCTAGGATTTCAATTAATTGGTCCCACGTTATCTTGATTTGTTCATGAATTTGGGAAATGGATTTATGATGTGAATAGTGCTCACCTAATCCTTGTTTTTCCCTTTTTTTTGTTTTTTTTCCTTCTTTTTTTCATGGAAAAGTTGGTGATAAGATGAGTTTTTTTCTTGCTTTCCATGTTTTATTTCATGGAAAAGGGGTATGGATTTGGTGATAATAATTGTAAAATATAATTTAAAAATAGAAAGATTTTCTCATCAATCAATTAATAAAAGAAGCAAAAAATGAGCCAAATCCTTGAATCAAGCCCTCTTTCCCTATAAAATAAAGGGATTCCATACCATATCTAAGTCCTTCGGCATGTCGGCAAAATTATAGCGCTCAAATCCTTAAACCAAAGTATGGATTTCATGGGAAATGGGTTTTATCACAGTAAAGAGTACAAGATCCCTTTCCATGCCCCCATATCCATGCTCAAATAAATGAACCAAGCAGCCCCTATTAGATTCTAACACACATGCAAAAATTGCCCTCTCGATAAGAATTATTTATTGAGTGTTTTTCATATTACATCACTTCTTTTATGATTACAAAAACTCCAACTACTCGATAGATGAGAATCTAAAATCAAAGTTTGCTAGCATCATCTAAAATCATAGAGATAAATTTTCTATAAAACTTAATCTTAATGGCTCTTATTCTCATCCAAGACGACAACAACAACAAGAACTAAGCCTTTTATCCCAGTTACTTTTGATAGATAACATGAACCAAAAGAGATTTACGCCAGTTTGATCACATTGATGATCCTTCTCCACTCATTCCTATCGAGCAATATGTCTTCATTAAAACCTTTAGCACATATCATTTCATATTACATTCATCCATGTTTTTTTAGTTGTCCCGTTACTCTTATAATTTATCCTAAACTAATAAGCTCCACTCAATGAACTGGCACATCCATAGTCTACATCGTAGATGACCAAACCTTTGTAGATGGTTTTCTCAAATCTTTTATATGGGAAGCTATGCCTATCTTAGTAAGAATATCCTCATTTCTCATCATATCTCTCCTAAACTTATCATACATCCACAAAGCATACACATCTCTAATACACTCATATTTTGTCATGATATCTCTTTATAGCTGAATATTCTATACCATATAACAAAACTGGCCTAATAGCAGTTCAATAAAATCTCCCCTTCAGCCTTAACAAAAACGTTACGATCGTATAAAATTCTCATCACACTCCTCCATTTCAATCAACCAGGTGGGATACTATAGTTAACATTAAGATGGTTGCCCTCCAAATCATAGCATCAGAAAGATAAAATATATTTTTTGTAGCTAACCGAATCTTACATTCTTGAGTTAACTTCTTTACACTCACCTGTTCATTAAGGTGTGAAAAAACTCTCTCATTTGGCACTACATATGGGTGCCGACATGACATGTTGTTTCTAGGAGGCAACCTAGCAACCCACAAGCCTTTTCATTATATTCGGGATTCAATGTAGCATGCCATTCAGTAGGGATGCCCCAAGGAAATTCAATTTATGATATTATGTGACAAGGTTTTATATTGGTTGTCAGAGACCTACCATAACTCTCTGTTACCCTAACTTCGAATAGACAGTGAAAAACTGAAATTTTAAACACAACTCTGGTGAATTTATTATCCTCATCTAAGATGAGAAATAAGCTTAAAGATAAAAACTAATTCTAATTCCAGACCGTAAAACAAAACCAACTATCAAAAGGCTAAAGAGAACCTTAATTAATTAACTGACTATAAAGGAGAGAATTTTTGCTGAAAATTATGTTTAGACCTATTTGAAGTCATCTACAGTAAGAAGCCCTCAAGACGTTGTTCGGCATCATAAAAAGTAAAGGAGCTTCCACCCAACTAATAGTCAAACTTTTGTTCATCTATAACCGTTATGAATAGAAAGTATCTCCAAGGATTTACTCTATGAATCACACGTCAAAGTTTCCATTTTGAATTCTTTTTACATTTCTGATCTCATATTATTATAGTTCTCCGACATAGAAATAATATCAAGACCATTTCTAAATTGACCTAATTAATGGCTACGCAGGACTTGAACTCGAGGAGTCAAAGTACAAATCATAATTATTGTTTTTATACATAATTTTTTAATCAATTTCTAGATTTCAAATACAATTCTCGACCTCAAAGGTCTTAACAAACTCTGCATGCCAATTACTGAAACCCCATAAGACACTAAAATTCTACACTTTCAGATGATAATTTTACAAACAAATGATAGATTTTGGAGGCTCTAATATAAATGCATGCAAACATGCTATCCTGGGAATGTTTACACATGCAAGAGAAGTAAATTCTGAAGACTTTGGCTAACATTTTGGACATAGGCCGTCATTGCTCTAAATATTGGTTGTTGACAACATCAGTGAATAGTACCATTTTGGAGGGCCTGTGGATGCAATACGAAAATCTGAAATTTGCTCATATCTCCTGTATATCGTCTGAAATCCCTGAAATCCCACGATTCTGAAATGAAATCTTCTCATTTGATACGAACCCTATATCCATTACGACTCATAGAGGAACGCTTCAGATACTTCACAATGTACACCACATGAAAATTTTGGCAAAGGTCGACCCATGGCAAGAAAGTACCAAAACAAGCTGCAACTCGTGAGGGACCTATATATATGTTTTGTACATCTTAACTAAACTTGGTCATTATTTTTCATACAAAGTTGATTAAAAGAGCACAAGTTAGTAGAAATATTAGATTCTTCAAGACTAATGGTCCATGTCCCATGTCTGTGTATCTGAATTCATATCCACGCCCATGCTTCCTAGCTTTCAAGTGCACTAAAGCTCTCCATACCATATTAAGATGAAGTTATAAATGTTTTCGCATCTAGAATCACTTCTGCATACACAAATTTGAATTTTTAGGGCAAGTCATCCAAAACTAAGAATGAGATTGGCCTGTATATGATTTATATTTCTAAAAAATATCACTCTATTGTTAGTAATGCCATTAAAAAAATTGAGGTGGAAGATACCTACCATCAGCAACAAAGAAGAAAAAAGAAAACAAAAATTATAAGAGAAAAACACTAACCATGTTAAGATAATTCATTTGTGTGACCACGCATGTTAGAACCACCAGCATAAAAAGCCATGTCTCTGGATAGATTAATTGATTCATACCCTCGAAAGTAAGCTTGATAGCAGTTCCCAGAGCTTTAACACTCATAACCTGAGAAATAGTAACTCATGATTATGGACGAAAAAATCTAGAATTACAAATTAAATAAGTCATTTTATAATTTCAAAAGTTAAAGAAGAAACCGTTACCGAGAGAGACCCCATTAATGAGCAAATGCCAGTGAAAACCAAAACATTTGAATGCCCATAGTGCGGAGCAAAATGGAAAACTAATACGAAAACCAATATGATTACCGAGGCCACATACAGTAGGAAAGCTGAAAAACAACCAACCGAAACAATCTGTGATCATCATAAAAGGAATCCATCAATGGAGAAGATAATAAGATCAAAGAAGACATTGACCAACTTAGTTGAACAACAAAATTAGAGGAATATTTCCTTACAAGTTTGAGTTGCCATGCTCCATATTTCCTGCACCGATGTGATTGCTCTCTCCTGTGGTGCATGAATAATAATGACAACCGACCCAGCAATGCACATTACACAGCCAAGAATTCCAAGGTTGTGCAACTTCTCTTTCAACATGAAGTGAGCCAAAACAGCACTGAGTATGAAAATGGAGATGTTAGAACTTAGAAGGACCTTTAAAAGATATTTGAGACCCTCTAGTAAAAGAATATTTAATTTACCTGATGATTATACTTAATGCACCAAGAGGAGTAACAAGAACTGCAGGGGCAAAAGCATATGCTACAAAGTTGGCAACCTCTCCCACAATCACTGAATCAAATGTATAACAAAGTCTGAGAACAGGAAATGACAGGCCAAATAATGTCAAATGAAAAGTACTCTTCCCTTTCACCAAAATAGAACTAAAATTCAGATTAATGATGCTACAAGTGCACAGAAATTAATAACAGCCTTCAGCCAGAAGTTATATTTGTTAATTAAAAAAAACAATCACCCATTTGCAAGCATAACTCGTCTAAGATTGAGATAGTGCAGAATAGAACATGTTTTCTATTAGGAAAAGAAGTAAACAAGCTCACACGGAAGGAAGTGAAAAGGAGATTGTAGAGAATTCCAGTAAATCAGTTATTGATTTACGGAATCCTCCCTGATAGCAGGAGATATGATTTGCATTCGTAATTATCGGAGATATGGTTTCTACGGTTTCCATTTGTAATTATCTTTCCTATTTTATCTCTCTGTATTCAAACTTTATACATCTATATAAATGGAAAACTCCAACCCACAAAAGTGTGGTGGTTTTACAAATATTCTTATGGTATCAGAGCCTTTTCTGGATTAACCTCCTTAATCCCTTCATGGTCGATTCTTCCTTCTCCTTCAACACCATGATCCATATGGTTACTATTAAACTCTCCTCCACAAATTATCTTCTCTGGCGAAACCAACTTCTCCTCCTTCTTCAATGTCAAAATCTCCTTGGCCATGTTGATGGCTCCGTTGCAGCGCCTCCAACCACTATCGCCTCTGATTCCTCTTCCTCTCAACCGAATCCTAAATATGTGGAATGGCAACTTCAAGATCAACGTCTTCTCAGTCTCCTCTTCTCATCGTTGACTAAAGAAGCTATGGCCGAAGTCCTTGGCCTCACCACCGCTCGTGATGTCTGGCTTGCTTTGGAAAATTCGTTCAGCCATATTTCCAAGACTCGTGAGCTTCGCATCAAAGATGACTTGCAACTCATAAAACATGGCACTCGAAGTGTCACTGAATATTCTCGTTCATTTAAGGCTCTATGCGATCAACTCACTGCAATGGGCCGCCCGGTTGATGATACAGACAAAGTTCACTGGTATCTCAGAGGATTGGGTGCTGACTTTGCTAATTTTTCTACTGCCCAGATGTCCCCACTCCGTTACCAGCTTTCAAAAACTTGGCTCCCAAAGCTGAAAGCTTTGAAATTTTTCAGAAGTCACTCGAGTCCTCCTTCTTTGTTTCCTCTGCTGCTTTTACTGCCACAAAAGGGCCCTTTCCTCCATCTCGGGGTGGTAATAACTCCAAGTCCCGTTGCTTCCGCGGTGTCTCCAATGGAGGCCATGGTAATGGGCGTGGCAAACGGGGCTCCTATAACCCTCGGTGTCAAATCTGCAAAACTGAAAGACACACTGCCGATCGTTGCCGGAGCCACTACGAACGTGCCGAACCTATGGCACAACTTGCTGAAGCTTTCACCACAGCCTGTTCCCTCTCAAATGGCTTGGCGTCTGATTGGTTCACTGATACCGACGCTTCCGCTTACATGACACCCGATGCTTCTCAGTTGGACAAGGTTGAGCCCTATCATGGTAAGGACTGCGTAATAGTGGGTAATGGTGCTTCTCTTCCTATTACTCACACTGGCACACTCTCTCCCTCTCCCAATTTCAAACTTTTGGATGTTCTTGCTGTTCCTCGTCTTACTAAAAATTTATTGTCCATCAGCAAACTGACCTCTGACTTTCTTTCTCTGTCATTTTTTCTCATGATAATTTTGTTATACAGAATCGAGTCACAGGAACGGTGGTGGCAACCAGTAAACGAGAAGGTGGTCTTTATGTGCTGGAACGTGGCAACTCTGTTTTTGTTTCCGTCCTTCAAAAAAAAAATTTACATGCTTCCTTTGAATTATGGCATACTCGCCTTGGTCATGTAAATCATGCCATTTTATCTCTTTTGAATAAAAAACGACAATTATTTCTCACCTCTTTGTTGCCTAATCCGTCTCTTTGCTCTACTTGTCAACTCGCTAAGAGTCATCGCTTGCCTTTTTCCCCGAATACAACTCGATCTAATGTTGTTTTAGGTCTTATTCATTGCGATATTTGGGGTCCCGCTCCTGTCAAATCTAATTTGGGATTTAACTATTATGTGTTATTTATCGATGATTACTCTCGATTTACTTGGCTTTATCCCATGAAATTGAAATCTGATTTTTTGATATTTTCCTCCAATTTCAAAAATTGGTTGAAAATCAACATTCCACCAAAATCAAGGTTTTTCAAAGTGATGGTGGCGCTGAATTTACAAGCAATCGTTCCAATCTCATCTTCGACAATTTGGCATCCACCACCAAATGTCTTGCCCATACACTCCTTCCCAAAATGGTAGAGCTGAGCGCAAACATCGTCATGTAACAGAAACTTGTCTTGCTTTCCTCTTTCACTCCCACGTCCCTCCTCGACATTGGGTTGACGCTTTCTGCACAGCGACCTACATTATCAACCGGCTGCCTATGACTGTTCTTGGTGGTCTTTCACCTTTTGAAGTTTTATCTGGTAAGTCTCCTAATTATGAGAATTTTCACCCCTTTGGCTGTCGAGTGTACCCATGCTTACGTGATTACGCACCCCACAAATTTTCTCCCCGTAACTTACCGTGTATTTTTCTTGGTTATAGTTCCTCACATAAAGGCTTTCGTTGCTTTGACACTACCACTTCACGCACATATATTACACGGCATGCTCGTTTTGATGAGAATTTCTTCCCTTTTTCGCATACTTCTAGTGCCGCTTCCATTGCTGACATTGATTTTTCAAATTTTTTCGAGCCCTGCTCCCTTGAACCATCTCCTAGCACATCTTCTCCCACTACTATGCAGGCCCCTACTACTCCTTGTCATTATTGTGCAGATGACTTTGCTGTTGAGCCCTTGCAGGTTTCTTCCTCTGTTACGCAGTCAGCTGCAGTCTCGCCTGCACCTGCACCTGCTACGGACTTGGTTCCTCCTGCAGCTCCCGTGGACCCGATTGATGCCACTACTTCATCAGCTCCTTCTGGCTCTCATCCCATGATTACTCGTGCCAAATCTGGAATTTTCAAGACACGGCATCCCGCTCATCTCAGCCTAGTGCAGTCTTCTCCATTGATTCATGCACTGCTTGCCACCTCCGAGCCTAAGGGATTTAAATCGGCTGCCAAAAACCCAGCTTGGCTCGCTGCCATAGATGATGAGATGAAGGCACTACAAACAAATCAGACTTGGGATCTTGTTCCCCGGCCCTCTAATACTAATATTGTTGGTTCCAAATGGGTTTTTCGGACTAAATTTCTTTCCCATGGATCCATTGAGCGTTTCAAAGCACGCCTCGTTGCAAAGGGCTACACTCAACTTCCCGGTCTTGATTACACGGACACATTCAGCCCTGTGGTCAAAGCCTCCACGGTTCGTGTTGTCCTCTCTCTCGTCGTGTCTCATAAGTGGCCCTTACGTCAACTTGATGTCAAGAATGCCTTTCTCAATGGCATTCTTCATGAAACTGTCTATATGGAGTAGCCTCCGGGCTGCTATGTTGATCCTCGCCATCCCCTTCATGTTTGCAAATTAAAGAAGGCCCTCCACGGCTTGAAACAAGCACCCCGTGCTTGGTTTCAACGTTTTAGTTCATTTCTACTAAGACTTGGTTTTTTTTGCAGCCGTGCGGACACCTCTTTATTTGTCTTTAATCGGCAGGATGATTTTATTTATCTTCTCCTTTACGTTGACGACATCATACTCACTGGAAACAACTCTGCTCTCTTCAACCGCTTTATTTCCCAGCTGCACTCTGAATTTGCTGTCAAGGACTTAGGCCCGCTGAATTATTTTCTTCGACTTGAGGCGTCTTACATCCCAGAAGGTCTTTTTCTCAGTCAAGTTAAATATGCTACTGATGTCTTGGCCTGTGCTCAACTGATGGACAGCAAACCGGTTACTACTCCCATGATTGTCTCTTAACGACTCTCATCTGAAGGTGCTCCATTTGCGGATCCGACTCTCTATCACTCCTTAGTGGGTGCCTTGCAATATTTAACGATTACACGACCGGATATTGCCCATTCAGTCAACTCTGTAAGTCAGTTTCTTCATGCGCCTACTGATGTTCACTTTCAAGCAGTCAAGCGAATCCTTCGCTACATAAAAGGCACACTCCATTTTGGTCTCAAGTTTACTTCATCCTCTCCAATGGGCTTAGTTGCATACTCGGATGCCGATTGGGCTGGCTGTCCGGACACCAGACGCTCCACCTCTGGCTACTCGATTTTTCTCGACAATAATCTTGTCTCTTGGAGTGCCAAGAAACAGACCACGGTTTCTCGTTCAAGTTGCGAATCCGAGTATCGTGCTCTCGCCCTTACTGCTGCTGAAGTTTTATGGCACACTCATCTCCTACGAGATCTTCGAGTTACTTTAACACACCGGCCTCTTCTTCTTTGTGACAACAAGAATGCAATTTTTTTGAGTTCCAATCCCATGTCCCACAAGCGCGCCAAATACATCGACCTTGATTACCACTTTCTCCGTGAGCTCGTTGTGGATGGCACTCTTCGTCTTCAGCATGTTCCGTCCCACTTACAACTGGCCGACGTCTTCACCAAGAGTGTCTCACGGGATCTTTATGTCTTCTTTCGATCCAAGCTTCGAGTTTGTGTTAATCCCGCTCTCAGCTTGCGGGGGGCTGTAGAGAATTCCAGTAAATCAGTTATTGATTTACGGAATCCTCCTTGATAGCAGGAGATATGATTTGCATTCGTAATTATCGGAGATATGGTTTCTACAGTTTCCATTTGTAATTATCTTTCCTATTTTATCTCTCTATATTCAAACTTTATACATCTATATAAATGGAAAACTCCAACCCACAAAAGTGTGGTGGTTTTACAAATATTCTTAGAGATGACGAAAGAAAACCCAGTAGTTAGCTTGGTAGATTAAAGCTCTAAATTAGACAAGGGTGTGAAAGAGACAAAGAACCATGTTCACCTACTAAAGTTATGGCTGACGGTGAATTCATGAAACCAAGGAAGCCTAGAATGAACATTCACTGGCTATGGGAAAGCTAACTCTAAATGCATTCAGTGTAGAAAACAGCATAATGCATACTCATTTTGGCAGCTTGATATACGTCGATGTCAACCATACAAAGATGACCAGGTTTTTATTAGATATAAAGGAAGACGAACCTACCAGTGCACTTGTGCTCTAAATATGCAGGTAAGAACCTTGGAAAATGAGTCCATTGATAAAGGAAGCTATTTATCAATGAATCACTCGAAACGATGAGTTATAAGATAGCATTATCCACATCTATACGTTAACAGTTTTAGTTCATTGAAAGTTTTGAACTGCTGATCATTCAGAACTTAACAAGTGATTAACAGAGAAGAAAAAAGGACGTCAAAGATTCAAATATTCAATATGTGAGTCCTAGTATCTTTAGAACTACTTCCCTAAAAAATTGAACTATTTTGCAAGGAGATAAAAGGGGACTTATTTTATAGCTGATTTTAGATATCTAATTTTTCAATGACTACCTAAGAAATCTAACTGTGAACCAAAAATAGTCACACAGTTAAAGTCCACTTGATGGTTCAGTTCACCTGCCAATTCTAATCATGGCAACAAAGACAAGTGCATAACTAGCAGAAAACAAAATAAATAAGGAATCTCATAATTCCAAGGGTTACATATGCCAAATAAGAAGAATTAGAAGAGGAGAAAGTGTGTTCAAAACTTCAAAATTTACGAAGACAAATGAACACAAGGAAACTAAGATGGGTAGAATGGTTTCACCACATGAAAATAAATCTAAGAAACCATCTGAATTACGCTAAACCTTGCTGCCTATTAGACCGAACAAGTTTCTGAATTAACAAAAGAAGAAAATAAATAAAACACAAGGCTTCAATAAACTAATCCTTGATTTGAGTATATATAGGGCCTAAGCAACAAAATGCACGATTTCTGTTCTTTAATTTCTTTTTTGTTTACTAGTGAAAAATCAACTATTGTATAAGGAATTTTTCATTCCCCATTATCAATTTAAACAAAACGAATTTACGAGGAGATTGAAGCCTTAGAGAGCAAAAGGGTTAACCCCAAACATTATAACTTAATCTAAATCATAATTTCATAATTAAACAGTGATAACATATATAAGACCCTATCTTATACTTGATTTAAGATGAAATAGGGAAAAAAAAAAAAACATATATTTCAGCTAAAACCCTATCTAATAGTTGAACTATAATTAAACAGCAATAAGGGTTAACCCTAAACGTTAGGACTCAATCCTAAATAATAATTAGAGATAACATAGCTAAAAAACCTATCTAATTCTTGAATTTAAGAAGAAATAGGAAAAAGAAGACAAATTTTAGCAAATTGTAACGTAGCGGCAGCAATAAGATTGAGGCCTACTTGCAATCATTCCTGCCCACCATAGAGGCTCCAAGAGATATGCATACCCACCAACTCCTATTCATCAGAAACCAAAACAAACAATTTTCAAAAAAAAAAAAAATACAAAATTAAGATTAAAAAAGGAAATTGCCAAGAGATTTAGAGACCTGCACCAACTCCAGAAGCAGCAGCAGCCCTTCTTAGTCCCTTCTTCTTGATTATGAAGCTTGCCCCAATGAACCCACTGGAAAGCAGAGCCAAAACAAAACCCTTGAGATTGTCTGTTGAAATGCCCATCTCTCTCTCTTCTCTCTCTCAAAGAACAACAAATTTGGAGTTATTTGGCACCTAGGGTTTTGATTTTGCGAATGATTTTTTGCGAAGTCGCTGGCTTTAAGTTCAAATGATTGCGCGCAGAGAACATAACAACTACTTTGTTTTGAGCAATTAATTAATATGGGAAAATTTGCAATTGGACAACGCAGATAGCCAATGGCTGGCGCTAGAAAAAAAAAATGACAAAAAAAGGTTCGACTTGTATTTTAGGTAAGCAATTATTGTCCGTTGCTGTCTTTTGCTGTTTTACTTACAACAGCAAACAGCTAAATGAATAATCTTTCGCCTGCTTCTCCTCCCAAGAGTCTGGAGACCTACAATGGAAATTGTGCCGGACGTGAATCCCAATCAAGGCGAGGACCCTCAGTAGGCATGGGAGTTTCCAAAGGAGCACACCATTTTTCCTAGTGAGCCCACTTCTCAACTTTCAGATCAAAATTTCACTATCTAATGGACTCACTAAGAAAATTAGTGTGCTCCTTTGGAAACTCCCAGTAGGCATTCGCGTATCTTGTCCGGCCTATTAAAATTTTTAAATAAAAAATAAATTTATTTTAATTCAAAACTTAAATTGGACATGTTAAAAATTATCTGTGAACATGTTCATTGACATCGCTAATACTTACGATGTGTTTGTTGGCATGAAAGTAGAGAAGAAATAGTGAAAGTAAAGTCACTTATTCCACTTGATGCGTTTGTTTGTTCTAAAAGTAAATTGGAAGTTATTTGTAGATCTTATGTGGCAACCCAACTTCTCAATCTACATTGTATGGATTTTGAATGGAAAAGAGTTGGGAGTAAAAAATTATTAATAATTTATTATTTTGTGTTTTATCCTTCTTTTCTTTTTTTTAAGAAATAATTATTTTTATTCATTTTCCGACACTTTCTTTTTTAAAAATAAGAAATAAACACTAAAAGTATTAGAAGTATGATACTTTCCAATTCTTTATTTTTGAAAATAACCTCTAAATTTCTTCATTATTTCTACTATTTATAGATACCTAAACACACCCTTAGTGGAGATGAACCACACGAATTGAAATTGGAGGCTGTTGGAGGTTTGATGTCTTTATCTGCACAAGTACTTTTTATGGTCATGATTCGTACATAACAATTCATAAGTAAGATGGTTTTTGCCTTCGTCCGTTCATGACTCCTTAAAAACTAAGTATATTCCAAGTTTGTCGCTAGTGGAGACTTGTTGGTACCAAAATATGTTTGGTTAGATAGATCAAGCAAATTAGGTGTCAAATAAATAATTGGACAAGTAATATGTGAAGAGTTCATCAAAGAAAGTAACTTGGAGAGAAACAAGTAAGCAACATGCAAGATTTAATGAGATTCGGTCAAAATGAGTCTTGGATCTACGATTTCTTAGTAAGAAGATGGTCTTTCGACGAGTTCTTTATTGAAGAGGAAAAGTACAATATCCTAATGATTTTCTCTCAAATTTACAGAGTTCAGATTATGTTGAATTGGAAAAGAATCGTCCTCGTTTCTTATGAAGAAAGGAGTATTTATAGTTGGTGATTGGTAGTTGAGTAGGAGTCATAATCGATTCTGAATTTAGTGGTTTCTTAGATTTAGTGGTTTCTTTGTTGTAGGATAAATTTTGATTTCTCATGATATTGGTTTTCCACATTCAAGTAGAATCTTGGTTGATATGTGACTCTGCCGACTTGATCGCCTTATTCAGATCCGTCAAATCTTAGGCCGATAGAAGGTTGCACTTGTATGGACCTTAATGCTAGGCTTTTTCCAATTCCTCTCGTTCTTCTACATTAACCATAACCTTATCATGGTGTGGGACGAGAGCCCCTTAATTGGCTTGGGCTGAATTGCACCTTATGACCCGTCTTGCTCTCCTCCCTTTTAACTTGAAGTGTTACATTAAATCACTTATAAAAGTTGTAACGCCCCGTTTTCCTGATAGATACGAAAACAGAGTGTGCTACCGGCGGGCTTGTACAATACGGCATACGCAAGGCCAAAATATAACAAAATAGGCAGATCATGAATTCTAAACCAAGATACACAGGTTCATAATAGAATCATGGGAAACTAAAACTAACTATCATTTAGAAACAATAGTAATATGTCCATGATAAATTTAATAGATATAAGTCAAAAACATATACATATGGTTCGCTATCCAAAAATCAAGTATAGATGGATAGTAATCAATAAAAGAATAAATACAAAATGATATTTGATAATATATATATATATATAGTAAACGAGAAATTCACCAGCAGTGAAGCGAGTTCTTTCACCGCCGCTTAGGTGACCCAATAAAATTATTATACGTGGCGCCACTCAAAGGGTAGTTAAGCGAGTTCTTTTATTTGTTATCTTGAGTGGCGTCACGTGTAATAATTTTATTGGGCCACCTAAGTGGCGGTGAAGGAACTCCCTTCACCGCCGATGAATTTCCTATTTTCTCATATATATATATATATATATATATATATATATATATATATATATATATATATATATATATATATATATATATATATATATATATATATATATATATATATATATATATATATATATATATATATATATATATATATATATATATATATATATGAGTACAAAATAAGTCAAATCCTATAATCATTATTGTTCCGCCTACTCTAGAAAGTATGGATCATCTACTAGTCGCTCTACCTTGTACTCTTCTTCACCTGAGTGTGTGAGATAGTTCAGAGGTCAGACCCGATAAGTAACAAAATTGAGGCCATGCTCAAAAAAATAAATATGGAATTGTGCAAGTGTAAATAAGCTTCTATATGATGCATGTAAATAAGCTTCTATATGATGCATGATATATAATGAATAACATCTAACATGCGTGAAAATAGTAAATGAAGTATAACAATAACAATAATAACAATCAATAAAAATAGTATACGAACTAAGTAAAAGGTAACTCCTAAATATCTATTTCAATTTCAATTTCAATTCTGAAACTCTCATCTCTCTTACGCTCTACTCAAAATTCTCGAACTACAAGAAAAATCAAGATCAAGTATTCAAACTCTCAAGCAACAAGCAAATATAAGAATCAAGATCAAGTTCTCTCAAGTTCAAGTCTTCAAAGTTCAAAGTCTTCAAGATTATCAAGAGTGAACTCTCAAGCAAATTCAAGAATCAAGATCAATATCTTCTCTCTTTAAATCTCAATTCTCAACTCTCAATCTCTCTTCATAGCTTGGAAGGTCGAGGTACACGTTTAGTTTTTATTAGGATTAATTCATTTTTTAATTTAAAAAAAATAGATTCCTACTCCTCTAGAGTTTCTTCTAGACAACCCACTGTTCATAGTTTTAGTCTGTTTTCAAATTCTGAAGAATATTAATTTTTGTATCAACCATTTGTCGATACACCACAAGTTTCATTCTCACTTTCACAATCATGTGCATATAAGCACCTTTCACAATTCACGGATCACATAGTTTCTTCAAAGCTCCTAGTAACTAACTACACTTTTCTCTGCATCTCAAGATGCACCAACGTAATCTAGGACTTTCAAATCTGATATTTGAAATCATTTTGAAAATTTTAGTAAATATGTTGTTAAGAAGGCTGGATTTAAATACTATCAAAAAGTTCATTTATTTCCTAATGGTAGCGAAATAAGTCATCTAAAGAGACATTCGGAAATAGTACACTCGCCTAATCAACCACAACAAACACAACTTAGCATATTTAATAGTAATTTAGAAACATTTTAAATACAATCCTCTAATAGGTAGAAATCATTTAGCAACATACATCATCCTGACTGAACAACCTTTTTCTATGGCCGAAAACTCAATATTTGAAAATTTTATTAGAACACATAATCCCGAATTTAAGAAAATCTCTAGGAACACATGTAAGTTTGATATTGTTAAAATATATCAAGATCGAAGACAAATTCTTATTGCTATTTTTTCTTCTTTCCTTTATAGAATTACTATTACTTCTGACTATTAGGAAAGTTTGAATGACAATCATTATTTATGAGTAACTTCCTATTATATAGATGATAAATAATGCATTCAAAAAAGAATAATAAGTTTTAGAAATTTTGAATTTTCTCATATTGCACAAACTCTTAGTCAAATACTTCTAAATGTTTTATTTCTACTTTTGGAATCAAAAGAAATTTTTTTCCATTTCTTTTGATAATGCATCTGAAATTACGACTACAATTGAAATTCTTAAAAATTGTACAAGATCAATATTAGATGGAAAATTATTTCATATAAGATATTTATGTTACATAATAAACTTGTGTGTGCAATATGGTTTGAGGGTTGTTGATGGATCTGTTCATAAACTTAAAAGTATAATTCCATTTATAAAATGTAATGGGCCTAGAAGACAAAATTTCAAATCTATATATCAAAAATTTAAACTTAAACTTAGACTATTAGCTCAAGATGTTAGAATATGTTGGAACTCAACATATAAAATATTGACAGAATTATTTTTATATAAAATTGTATTACGATTATTTTCCGAAATGGAATTGTCCGCACGTGCATCAAGCAATTCTTAGGTAGGTTTGAAAGTGCAACTAGAGCACTTTCTAGTTACTATCCTAGTACATATTTTACACTTTATTTTTTAACGGACATAGTGGGGGGTTTTTGCAAAATTTAGAAATAATACCATTGTTGTAGATAATTGTAGCATAAGTGGAATTTAAGTTTAACAAATATTTTTAAAAATTTCCTTACTCATTTTATTTTGGTACTGTTATGGATCCGTGCACAAAACTAGCAGTATTGCAATTTTAATAATAGAATTTCATAAATATATGGGTTATGATACTGATATTTCAAAATTAATAGGTGATATTAAAACATATTTAAATATTATGTATTCTACAGATGAATATTTATATAGTAACAAACTTCTGCTTCAAAAGCCCAATCAGTCTTGCCAAAGGGAACTAGTGTTAAAAACAATCTTTTTTCTGGTTTTAAATATGCAATTAAGAAAAACTAAAGCCTCTTGTACTTCATTTAATGAACTCTACCATTATCTTGAACGTGTTTTTGTCGTCACTAATGATGAAGAGAGGTATGAATCTTTTGATACTTTGGCATGCTAAAAATCACAGGAAAAAATATATCTTGTACTTTCTAAAATGATCCGTGATATACTAACACATCCAGTGTCAAAGAGTAGAATTAGAGTCTGTTTTTAGTATACATGGTAGAGTGTTCATAGAGTGGATGAACTCAAAATAATACTTTCATATACATATTTGGTGATGATGATTGAAGACTTATGCAAAAAATTATTTTCATTTTCAGTTTTCATGTATTATGTATATGAATGTATTAAACATATATTTTTTAATATCATGTCACCGCGACTTTTTTTCATTGGATCAGCAGCCTGACGACTGCTTCTGCGACTACCTTCTCTCCGAGTGCCAGGGCTACAACAATAGCTCCAATCATAGTGAAGTAAGCGATGGATCGGTTCTGTACTTTATTCAAGACTTATAATACTTAAGGAAGAAGAGAACAAGTTGACGGTGATGGTTAGGGTCATCTCCTCTCTCTTCACGGTTTGGATATCCAAAGAGTTTTTATGGAGACAAATTGTATTATTTATAAAAATTGAAGGAGATGAAATTCCATTTTGTTTACTCATAATTTATTTTTATCCAAATTTGTCCACAATTAAATAATTTTATGCTCATGTTTGCTATATTATAATTGTTTTTGGAATTTTTATCACACTTGAAAATTCTTATTTTATTTTTTTTCACCCTTTTCTCTCCTCTATTATAATTCAATTTAACCCTAAAATTTAAAAAAAAAATACAAAAAAAACCAATTTTTTTTTTCCGAAAAAGACAGGATGGATCGGTCAGATCAATCCCAGGTTCATACGCGGAACGATCGTGTCGTGCCCGTTGCGGCCGGGCCTTTGCTAGCCATGGAGTTGTGCCCTGCACAGCTCGTCTGTGCATGGCCGTGCTATGTTGCGGGCCATGTCGGCATGGCCCAATTGCAAGGCCTACTCTTACATGACAAAAAAAAAAATTAAATTGAATTCACTGTTGGATGCATATCCAATTCAATCTAAATTCGGGAGTTTCTAATACCAGTGGTTTGAAAAGAGAAAATTTTTCCTAATAAGCATATAAATAATTCCCAAATTAGCTTCCCTACATTTTCTCCCCATGTTCTAAAACCAAACCCATTTTCTCCTCTACTTGGGGTCGCTGCTCTCCTCGGTCGCATGGTCGACCGCTCCTCCGTCCCCGATGCAATCTCCGCCGTCCGATTCGCCGCCTCCCTCGACGTCCCCCTCCTGGCTTCTTCAAAACCCTCGTCGTCTCCAACCAGCTGACAAAGGTCGAAACTTTGTTCCCCTTTCGCAACTTAAGTATGTCTTCGTTCGATGCCTCAATTCTCAGTCAATGTTTATTTGCTATTGCAAGCTCGGGAAGTTAGTTCAGGCGGAAACCCAGTTGGTTGGCAAAGCTGATCAAAATCGAATCTTGGCCGTCAGTGCCGGCGTTTGGCGTGTTTATTCGTAGTTTATGTGCGAAAAATCGGATCTTTGGGGCGTACCAATTGTTTATTTGTATGCACAGAGCTGGCTTCAATCCGAATGCTTCGGTTTACCATCTGCTTGTGCCTGGGTTGTGCTCCCTGGGGCAGTTGGATAGTGCCCGCTGGGTGTTTGACATAATGGTTAACTCAGGAATTCAATCAACCATTCATTTGTACAAGTCGTTGGTGTACGGTTTTTGCAGGATGAATAGAGTTTTGGGGGCTGACCGAGCTTTGAGAGAGATGGAGAGTCATGGTTTCTCATTCAGAGGTATTGCACGGAAGGAAAAATGGAATCGGCGCTTAATTTGTTCGTAGAATTGGCAAGCACGAAGGTTGGAATTTGAAGACACGCAGAAATTAAATCATTTTCTTCTAGGATTAAGTTGAAGCGTCTGTACTTAAAAATTATGTTATTTTTAGATTTTATTACTCAAAAATTTTGATATGGAAATAATAATTTGTAGGGGTATTTACTGGTTTGTCCCTCAAATCTTTATATATTATGATTTTGCCCCCCAAATTTTCATATTTAGAATTTTGCCCCCCAAATCTCATAAGTTACAACAATTTTGTCCCTCTCTCTAACACAGTTAAATATTTGACCATTTTATCCCTCTTTTCCTCTTCTATTTTCCTCCTCTCTTCTTCTTCTCTCTTCCTCCTCTCTTCTCCTTTTCTTCATTATTTCTCATCTCTTCTTTCTCCTCTTTTTTTCAGTATTTAACTGTGTTAGGGAAGAGAGGAGAAGAGAGGAGGAAGAGAGGAGAAAGAAGAGAGGAAAAATAATGAAGAAAGGAGAAGAGAGGAGGAAGAGAGAAGAAGAAAAGAGGAGGAAAATAAAAGAGAAAAAGAGGGGTAAAATGGTCAAATATTTAACTGGGTTAGGGAAAGTTAGAGAGGAGGGCAAAATTGTTGTAACTTATGAGATTTGAGGGACAAAATTCTAAATATGAAGATTTTGGGGGCAAAATCATAATATATAAAGATTTGAGGGACAAACCAGTAAATACCCCTAATTTGTATTATATTATTCTAATGGTATTTGTTATTATGACTTTAGATCCTTGTTTTATTTAATGATATTATAAGTAGAACTTAAATGTATATTGTCGTTCGAATTTATATTTTGTTTTAATAATGTTGTAAGTGTAGTTTTTGTGTTATATTCATCTAAAAACAATCATTTTTTCTGATTTTGATTTAGGTAAAATCTCTTTTGAAAATAACACTGTCTTGGACAATAGCCGAAACAAAAAAATTGTTCATCCAGAGTGCACATCCGGATAGTATTGGCACTGTTTGTGGTGTACACCCCAGACAATAAAGTCAAAATTTAAAAAACATTTAAAAAAAAAACTCTGTCCGGAGTAACAGTCCTGATTGTCATCCCGGACCATATATATATTGTCTGGAATATAACTTTGGACGGAAAATATACTATCTGGGATTTAACCCTGGATGGTATATAATTCGTCCAAGGTTTAACCCCGGACAGAAAATATATTGTCCGGGATCTAATCCCGGACAATATATAATTTGTCCAGAATCTAACTCCGAACATGAATATAATGGAGGTTGAAGATAAGAGCATTAGTGTCAAAAAAATGGATGACAAGCTTGTTATTTTAATCAAATTTTTAAGTGGGCTCACTACAAAAATGGTGTGCCCATTTATCCCATAAATCCGGGAGTTTCCAAAGTAGTACACCACTTTTCCTAGTGAGCCTACTATTTAGTGTTTTTTTGGTCTGCACAATTCTTAAAAAGTAGCTCACTGGGAAAAATGGTGTTCTCCTTTGAAAACTCCCCTAAATCCAGGTAGATGAGTGCTGAGGAATCCAAACCCGTTATAGGCTTGTTGAGGGGAGTTTCTAGAGGGGCACATCATTTTTCCTAGTGAACTCACCATCTCTTTTGAAAAAAAAAAAAAAAGATTTTTCCTAGTGAACACTGTACGCCGGAAAATTGAATCTTTGATTCCATTGCAAAATTATTTGAATTACAACGAAATTGAGATTACAAAAAATATCGAGAAATAACAAGAACGGGAATATTAATGGATTCCCTTTTTTATGTGGGTTCGGGTGGCGGTGGAGTCTTGTTGCTGCCTCCGTTGACCGTCCGACCAGGAGAAAATGGCTCTGCTCTTTGCTTTGATCTCACGAGCTCGCCCGAAATCTTCCCAAAGTCCAAGAATCCCAAAAGTCCTTTTTCAAGTTAAATTCCTGTATTTTATAAACCGAAGAAGCTCCAAATCCGACTCAATTCTTTCCTGAAAAATCGGATCACGGATTATCAGTCCCAAAATAGGAAGCAAATCAACAGGAAACAACGGAAAAGCGGGTGGCAACCCGCGGGATCGCCCCCGCGGGTTGCCACCCGCAGGAATCCTCCCGCGGGATGCAACCCGTGGGTGTGCCCACTTAGCAAATTTGGATTTTTTTTTTTTGGTATCTACATAACCCCCTCCAAAGTTTTTGAAGTTCTGTATTGAACCGTACTGAATTTCGAAATACTTTGGATTTTTTAATTTTGGTTATAGACCTTTTAAAAGATTTGGTCGATAGAGATAACTGTTAATATATTTATTTATTCCATAACAAGCAGAGGTATGATTTTAACGTACTCATTAGAGAACAAGCAGAGGTATAATGTTAACGTGCTTATTTTAGGTCAAGCAGAGGTATAATATTAACGTGCTTATTTTAATTCTAACCGTTCAGTGACATCTAGTATGACGAATCAGGAAAAGACAGAGGTGACATTAAACGTGTCTTAGAGCTTAACCTATTCAGAGGATCTGGTCGTGATAGGGACAAGCTGACTAAACAGAGGTGATGGTTAACGTGTTTAGTTTTGGAATCGGACTATCAGAGGTAACTGTTAACTTGATAGGGAGATGATTTTCGTCAGAGGTGATTTTCAACTTAACGATATCAAAAGCACGTTCATCAGAGGTTGTAATGTTGGACTTGATAAAGTGTGAATTTTCTTTTCTGTCAGAGGTGAAATCTTAACGTGACAGGGGATCGATTTAATTAGGATTTTATCTCTTTTGATTTTGAATTATGATGTCAGAGGTATGATTTTAACTTGACAAATATTTTGGAGTGTCGCTTGTTCTGTTAGAGCAAAATGACAAGAAAAGTTTTGCTGTCAGAGGTGAAATCTTAACGTGACAGGAGATTTATCTGATTAGGATTTTTAGCAAACCCCCAACTATCAACGGATTTGATTAGTCTTTACCAACTACCGTTTGAGTTGGGCTAGCCATGCTATTCCCCTCAGCATGGTGAGTTGTCAAGGATTTCGTTTGGGCTTAAATGCCAAACTTTTCCTCTTCCCTTTACCTTAGCAGCTTAGGGCAGTGATGTATTCTTATATTCGGATAAGAATACTGTTGTGACAGATTTGTCGTGGGATTTTTAGTAAACTCCCAGCTATCAACGGGTTTGATTTTACCTTTACCAACTACCGTTTGAGTTGGGCTAGCCATGCTATTCTCCTCAGCATAGTGAGTTGTCGAGGATTTCATTTGGGCTTAAATGCCAAACTTTTCCTCTTCCCTTTGCCTTAGCTGCGTTGGGTGATTCATGCTTTTTACCCCCAGCATAATGGGGTTGGCGAGAATTTTATTCTCTTCCCGTAGCCTTGTCGGCGTTGGGTAATTCATACTTATTACCCCCAGCATGGTGGGGTTGGCGAGAATCTTATTCTCTTCCCGTAGCCTTGTCGGCGTTGGGTAGTTCATACTTTTTACCCCCAGTATGGTGGGGTTGGCGAGAAATCTATTCTCTTCCCGTAGCCTTGTCGGCGTTGGGCGGTTTATTATTATTATTATTATTATTATTTGGTTTTTTTTTTTATGGGGGTTTAAATTAACCGCCCTGAGCTCGTCTTGGGAATTATTGTGAGCCCAAGTGGTATCTTCAGACCACGCACATTAAATTTGTCGGAGTTAGCTCTAACTCCTTTTTTGTTCAGCTTTGAGGTGAACTGCTCCAGCGTCAATCAACGCTTGAATTTTATCTTTTAAGATAAAACAATTCTTTGTAGGGTGACCTACAATCCAGTGATACATGCAGTAATTGGGATCGTTAGTCTTCCCTATCTCTTCCGGCATCTTGCTTTCCGGCAATTTGAGCATCTTGCGTTTGTTGAGCAGGTTGAACATAGTAGCAGTATGTTCATCTTTGAACGAATACTGCTTTTGAAGTCTGGGCGACTTTGCTGTGTTGCTTGTAGTTGGCCATGGTTTCTACTTCGGTGTACTTTCTACCGCCATTGCCGTTATGTCTTTCCCTTTTGAACGGGAAAAATGAAATGGAGATTCGTTTGTACCGTCTCCGGTTGCAGACTGTTGCATTTCAAGACGTCGAAGTATTTCTTCGGCCTGTTCACCCTGCTTAAGCAGATCCTTCCATGACTTGGATTCGACCGAACCCATCTTGTCTAGGATATTGGTCAACAAGTTATGTCTGCAGGTTTCCACAAGCGTATCCTGCGTCATGCCATGCGGACATCGAACAGAAAGTTCTCGGAACCGCTCGACATAAGTTTTGACCGTTTCGCCTTCTTCTTGCTTCGCCGCTAGCAAGGATAATATAGAGACTTCTGTATCATCTTCAAGGAATCGGGCGAGAAATTCACGTTCTACATCAGCCCAAGATTTAATTGTTCCCTAGGGTAACTGCATGAACCAAGTAAATGCGGGCCCCCGTAAAGTGCTTGCAAATATCTTAGTCATAGTTGGATCATTCCCCATGAGATGTCCTGTCTGTGGGAGGAAATAGAAGATGTGTTGCTGCGGCAAACCTTTACCGTCGAATGATTGAAAATTCAACGGTTTATATTTTGTAGGATAGGGTACGGTCTCCCATTTTATGGGATATGGACGGACTACCCCCACCTCTTGTAGCTTTTTGCGATGAAGAAGAGCTTGTAATTGGTTCTCCATCTTCTCTATTTTCTCTGCGTGAGGGTTGAGGATAACTTTCACTTCCTCTTTCTCTCTTGAATGAGGAGGCACTTCTTCATCTTCGTCTTCGCTGTCTTCATTTATTTGGACAGGCCGTTTTCCTTTCTGCCGACTAGAAATGGACGGCGATGATTGGTTCTTTCTAGTTTGAGCCAGTAACTCAATCAAAAGTTGTTTCATTTCTTCTATGGTCTCCTCTTGCTGTTCGAGACGTTTTTCTTGTCTCTCAAGCCTTTTAGAGACTTCTTCTAGAAGCGCGCCCTCTGGTTCGATAAAAACTCCTTTTGATCCTGGAGTGATTTCCTTATCCGAAGGGTTGTTTCCGACCACCTTTTTGCCTTTATTAACCATATTTGATGAGGCAGCAGGTAGATCGGTTCCAGAGTACGCCTTTTTCACCGTCTGTATTCTTTTGGATTCGGTGATCCGCTCAAAAACAGACCGTCTCGGATGGCACTCGCAGTTTGATAGAACAGTTGAGATTAACTGTTCGTATTGGCATTGAGGAGTATTCTGTGCAGAGTTCTTCTTTCAATTGAGGTATTCTCTCAAGTCTTGAGATACTTCTTTATCTCTATTTGCAACCTGACGTATTTTGCATCGCAAATTTGGTTCATAATACTGGAGAGTTTGTAATATTTCAGGGCTGAGCTCTTTTCCAGCATTAGATTGTTCTCCAACCCTTCTGCGGATTCTTCTGGAGTGTGTGCTGGCCTGCGCAGTTGTACAGGCCTCGTACGCATCTGACTTGTTCTTCGGGATTTGGAGGATTCTATCATGAATATGTTCATCCGAAGAGAAATTTGAAGACCTATCCTCAGGTGAGTTCATGAGCACATCCTTATATTTGTTTGTAGAGGAACGGGATGGTGCACCTGAGAGGGTAACCAAAAAGTTAGATGTGCACTGTGTGCTCACTGCGCGTGTGCCCGAATAGACACCAGAACCAACCCTTGATTTTTTCTGTGGAGTGCAACCCACGGGTTGCAACTTGCGGGGTGCAACCCGCGGTTGGAACCGCGGGTTTGCACCCGCGGTTGCAATCGCGGGGTTGCACCCGCGGTGTGCAACCCACGGTTGCAACCGCGGGGTGGCCCCCGTGCGGTGCAACCCGCAGTTCCGCGTGCGGATTTTTAATTTTGGAATTTTTTCTTCCCGATGTTTCCTGATCTGGATTTTCTGACCGCAATTTTCCAGAGGTACTGTTGAGGCAGGCCCGCTGGGCCTTACGCCTCAGGTTTCTTTTCTGAGAGCGGGTCAGGGACTGGTTTGACTTTTGGCTTGACTTTGGAACGGGCGATAACGCCGTGTTCTTCACAGACGATGACGTCCTGTCAGTTCGAACGGGCGATGACGCCTCATAAGTTTTCATAGGCGATAACGCCTTTCCGGTGGGCGATGGCGCCTCACCTTTTTTCATCGTCACCCGGCGATGACGTCTAGGCTCCGAATCAGAGGAGGAAAGAAATTCCTCATATTTTTGCTGGTCAACTTCTATGACCAGCGTCTCAACTATTGAGCCAATCGGCACCCGGTCGGACTGCGCCACCAGATTCTCTGTGGTAAACAGAGGGGCTCCCACTGTGGTCGCCAGTTCTTGTACGCACGAAAATTGAATCTTTGATTCCATTGCAAAATTATTTGAATTACAACGAAATTGAGATTATAGAAAATATCGAGAAATAACAAGAACGGGAATATTAATGGATTTCCTTTTTTATGTGGGTTCGGGTGGCGGTGGAGTCTTGTTGCTGCCTCCGTTGACCGTCCGACCAGGAGAAGATGGCTCTGCTCTTTGCTTTGATCTCACGAGCTCGCCCGAAATCTTCCCAAAGTCCAAGAATCCCAAAAGTCTTTTTTCCAGTTAAATTCCTGTATTTTATAAACCGAAGAAACTCCAAATCCGGCTCAATTCTTTCCTGAAAAATCGGATCACGGATTATCAGTCCCAAAATAGGAAGCAAATCAACAGGAAACAACGGAAAAGCGGGTGGCAACCCGCCGCGGGAGCACCAGCGGGTGTGCCCACTTAGCAAATTTGGATTTTTTTTTTTTTTTTGGTATCTACAAACACACCAAATAACCCCAAAATATCCTCACTCTCTTTTTCTTCCTCTTTTCCTTTCCTTTTCCCCCGACCTCCATTCTTCTCTCCCTCACCTCTCCAACTATAGGGCTGACCATATCTCAAATTCAAAAACCTAATTCCTCTCTTCCTTCCCTCTCATATCTCCTAATCCTTCATCTTCCTCTTCCCCTTCCATACCTTCTCCTCCACCCAACTTTGCTTCTCTCTCTGAGTTGCCCATCGCCGCCGCCGTCGTCGCTGTCGCCGTCGATCCAACCCATGCAGCTCGCCCGCCGCCCCGCTATCACTTTTTGAGTCGATATGGGTGAGATCTCTTCCTCATTTAACAATTTTTTTGTCTCTATTTTGGGAGCAAGAAATGTGAGGTTTTTGAATTTGGTGGTCCTGTTGGGTTGGAGAGGAGGAAGAGGGGATAAGAAGGAGGAAGAGGAGATGAAAGGGTTTTGATGATAAAATTGAGAATGGAGTATTGGGATTTTGGAGGTGGAGGGTTTTTTTATCATAGATGAAATTTTTTTATAAATTTACCTCACAATTCATTCTTTTTTTCAATAATTTTTTCTACTTACTCTACCTCTCAAATTCTCTTGTAATTGGTAAGAACTCTCTGGCACTCAATATCTCAACTATCTCAAAGATTAACTCTACAACAGGTCTCAATTTTGAAGTTAGAAATTATTTTTACATCCTTTAAGATTGAAACTTAAAAATTGGTGTTTTAATTTATACTTTGATTATTATTAATGAAAAATCAAAACATTATAATGTTAGTTGTAAAATATGCAAAATTTCATTAATTTTCCAATCGTTGACGGTAATGGTAAATTTTAATATATCTTGAAGTTTCTAGCATTGTCGTAATGGTTGATTAATTAACAAAAAAAGGTTTGAGTGCATTTATACCTGTATGTTACATTCTACTGTAGCATCAAAATTAGACAAAAATTGATATTTGTACCAAATTAAAATCTGTAACTACTTACTTACATATAGAGAAGTTTTTGTTAAGATAACTATCATTTATGAATGAAATTACATGTAGTTATCTTTGTATTACATAGATGGATCCGACAGAATCATCTCACGTACGACCAACTGTCACGTTGAGGAGAAAGAAAGTAGCATCTCGACTACCAATCCGTCACCCAATACGAGAGAGAAGATGAAGTTTTTGTGGGTCCTGAATTAAATTTAGAAACTCCTAATCTACTCAGATATGAAAGTGCAAGGTAAGAGGAAAGTAATAATGATTCAGGAGGCTCTGAAGATGATCTTGAAGGGTCAATATATCGAGGTCCAGTTGATTTGTCACTATTGAAAAGTTTCAAGACGCACGTTACTTTTTTCGTCTTAAAAGATGAGGTAATTTTTTCCGTTAAAAATCAGTAACCAATTATAGTGTGTGCATATGTCATAGCTATATTATATACACAGGAGCGAGATCCACTGCAATGTATTAATTACATGAGAAAAATAAGTTCATGGTCATTGACGACTCCACAGCTCAACACTCGATTCATGAAATTAATACGTGGGTCTTCGTTATATCCATTGGTCATCTGTTCCTATCAATACATAAGTGCTGTTGAGCTTAGTACATTTGTTGAGAGGTGACATCCCGAAATAAACAAATTTCATATGCCATTCGGTGAGATGACGATTACGCTGAATGATATTTCCTGCTTGCTTGCTTGCCCGTGATAGGAAAGTCCGTGTGCCAATAAAAATCAACGTCACATGAATCTGCTAGCACAATTACTCATTCTTTGGGCGTAAGTTTATCTGAAGTTTGGAATGAATTAAATACGAAAAGCGGTGCATCAGTTAGACTCGATTGGTTAAGATAAAAATTTTGTGGGTTGGTTGACACCGACTCCGAACATAGGATTTAGTGTGCTGCAAGGGCATATTTACTGTATCTTCTTGAATGCATGCTCTTTGGGGATAAGAGCGTACGAGAGTGTCAATTGAGTATCTAATATTGCTTCATGACCTCGAAGATATTCACACGTTTGCATGGGGTGCTGGGGCTCTTGCTTGGTTATATAGACAATTTGGACTTGCTTCTCGAGTTAACATTGCGCAGATGTCCGGGTATCTGACATTACTACAGGTTTGCATATTTCTCATTTCCCAACGTTCATGCCAGTGTCGAATCGATTCTTTACAGCCGGTGAACCACTTGCTTGTCGGTGGTTGAGCAGATGGGACACAAATGTCTCTCAATCACATGTACACACAATTCGGTCAAGATTTGATCAACTCACCGGCAATCTTCATGGATACTGTAATGACTCGAAGACAATTTACACTGATTTGTAGTTATCTTGGTGTTGAAATTGTGATACTTTAAGATATCTTGAATTGAGCTTACTTTTGCTTGTGTTTTTAATTTATACTCGATAATGGTACTTGATTCTTGGGTATCTAGAAGTTATTATGGATATTTGTACTGCAATTGTATTGATACTGCTGATTTGAACTTGAAATGATTTGAATAAATTTCATTGGTTATCTTGTACGTATATGGGTTTTTGATCTACTGTCCAGGGTGAACACCCCGGACAGGAGTTTCTCTGTTCGGACTACCAGTCCAGACAAAGATCCTCTATCTGGACTAGCAGTCCAAACAAAGGATCTCTGTCGGGACTGGCAGTCCGGACGGAGAAACTCCTATCGGGACTAGCAGTCCGGACGGAGAAACTCCTGTCCGGACTGGCAGTCCGAACATAAGAAATCTGTCAGGATTGTCAGTCTGGACGATGGCACTCTGTCCGGACTGCCAGTCCGGACAGTAGGTAGTTTTCCGGACTGGCAGTCTAGACGGAAGAATTTGATGTCCGGACTGCTAGTCCGGACAGTACAATATTACCAATTCAATATACTTATGATTAAACAACTCAAATTGACTTAATTAAATTTATCCAAGCTTGTTCAGCTTCATGAATATTTTTGTACAAAAAATTTTGGACTATTTAAAAATAAATAAAACTTATATATACACAAAATTACATGCCATTAGTACAACTTATATATACACAAAATTACACAAAATAGAACTTATAAATACGCCGCCTACTTTGATTACAACTCAATAATATTCTGTGTCGCTATCGAAAGTGGTACAATCTCCTTGAATTGTTCGATCTGATGTTTATATGTTATCTCCCATCCTTGAGCAAGTGGATCACGATGGTGTTGCCAATTCAATGCAATGTTAGGAATGGGATGAAGTGAAGTAAGCGTGACCTAATAATGACAAAAAAATTCAATAAAGTAAGCTCAAGTCTTGATTTGACCCTAGTATTTTTAAAAAGATAAATGTTACTTACGGGTACAAAGTAACAGTCCGCAACAAATGCCATGGTAACCTCGTTGCGCTGGATATTAGAGGCCAAATGGGGCGATCTGAGTGGCAAGTTGTGAGCGTGTCGAATGATGCAACCATATTCAATAGAATTAATGCCCACAAAATTAACTCTTTTTAATTGGGCCAAGATCAAATTCAACACATGAATTTGATATTGTGCCTTGTAATTCCTTAAATTCTGGCAACATAAAACTTCGTTTCACGATAATCAAACTTTCTTGAAAGGATATCTTAATCTCAGTATGTTGAAGTTCAAGTAATGTGTGTATATTGCTCTAACACTTTTCGAAATTGTCTTGACTAGTTCACAGTTGCCTCTTTAATTTGGCATGGGCACTTTCTGCTCGGTTACTAGTCACGTTATTCCGATATTGACATATATTTGTCCAGTAAGTAACAAATTTTTCCTTATAAGGATTTAACCATGTCTTCGTAATGTAGTCAACTGTTTCAGGCTGGGCTCGGAATTCGTTTGTTAGGATGCTCAGATTTGTATTGTACTCCTCAAGAGTATCGATAGCATATCAGTTTCTACAGTAAAAAAAATTTCTCCAACTCAGTCTATTGATCCAACAATTTCTTGCAATTCGCCAACACATTCTTATTGATATGCCATTTATAGAGAAGATGTCGGCTCGCTAGAAATATGAGCTTAACTATATTAACAAGCGATAAGTCTCTATCTATAACTATCACACTTGGATATACATCGTTCACTAACAATTCACGCAACTTATCAAGTGCTCAGGCATAATTAGTTTCCTGTTCTTTTTCAAGGAAGGCAAAAGCAATGCAAAATGACATATTAGTTGAGGTTACTCCAATTATCTCCAATAATGGATATTTGCACATTTTCGTTACCGATTCTGTTTGATCATTGCTTCGATATCATTCGATATACTTGAATTCAAAATTTTTTAATAACAACTGTTGCATCTGCATTCGCCTACCCTGTTTACTGACTCTAAATTTTTGTCGTGCATTATATATTATTTCATTGTCGAAGCATTCTTTGGATCCTTCAGCTTCAATGATGTCAGTATATTTTTTGGCTTTATATGACACTTCGACATTTCTATTACAATATTAGTCTCACTTTCAAACAATCTTTCCGTGTACGAGTGTCCTTCGAGACAATCTGCTGCGGAATGATTATGCACACCAGATAAAACTGTTAGTTTATATTCGGACCCCCAGCCGATATCTATTGACCCTTTAACTGAAAGGGACATCTATATTTTTTACTGCTCCTGTGGCTCTCATTATTCTTTAATTTCTTAAATCTTGGTTGTTTACCTCTTTCATGATCAAATCATATTCTCTCCTTCTTAAATTGAGCTCCAGTATTAGATTTTGAAGCCATAACGACAAATCATGATTTCTTTCCTATATCGCGCACCAGGAAAAATGGTGTGCCTCTTAAGAAACTCCCCTGTTCAGGATTAGGGCATACAACGGGAGCTTCCAAAGGAGCACAACATTTTTCCTAGTGAGCCCAGATTTCCTAGTGAGCCCCTATAGAATTTACTGAAGGGAGAAATTTCCTAGTGAGCACATTAAAAATTCCAAAAATACCCTTCCCCCTATTTATCATCCTCCTCTCTCTCTTCTCTCCCGTTTTCCTCTCTAACCCCTAAACTCAAAAGAAAACCCAAACCCTAACTCTCCCATTTCCCTCTTCTCTCCCATCTCCCTCTCTCTCCCGTTCCTAGAGCCGTCGCCACCGATCGGACGCCGCCGCTGTCGATCGGACGCCGCCGCCGCCGTCTCCGATATCTGGTCGTTGCCACTGCCGTTCTCCCGCCGCTGCCTTCTCGCCATTGTTAGGTGAGATTTGCTAATTTAGTAATATTTTTTAAATTTAGATTTTTTTTATTTTTGTATCAAACAACTCTTCAATATTAGGGTTTGGTGATTTTATTGAGTTGGAAAGGAGGAAGAGGGGAAGAGGTAACAAATTTGGTTGTAGCTTTTTTTTATTATTTTTTTAATATTTAGATTATAGTTATTAAGAAAAATTAATATTGTAATTCTAGTGGTAAAATATATGAAATTTAGTTATTTTTCTAATCATGGACATTAATATTAAATTTTAGTAGTTAATTTAATATATTGTCTTTCCAGGATGATTCATCTACACACAGAGGCTAAAAGGCACCAATGTAAACGATAAGATAGCTTGCTAATTCTATTTTTTGTTAAAATTTATGGTTATATTTGGGTTCGTAAGCTCTGATTAGATATGGACATCTTATTTATTGAATGTAAGATTGAATACGATGCCTATTATCGGTTACTGAAGTAGGGATTTGTTCAAGAGTAGGGATTTGTTCAAGAGGAGTGAATTAAAATTCAAGCATGCAGCTTACTCATGTTCATAGCTGTGTTAAGATTTTATTTTATATTAATATTGGTACTACATTTCAAGTTTTTCTTTTTTGGACTTTGAACTGATGTTGAAGGGGGACTTGAAGGAGACTTAGTATTGGGGATGTCACATTGTAAATATTAATATTGATATTATAGGGTTTATATTGTATAATAATTTGATACAATGTTCGTGATGCATATCAGTAATGACTGATATTTAAAACCTTGGTTTATTTATAACATGTATTTTTTAAAAATTTCATTACTTAGAGTATTACACATGGAACAAGAAACACAAACTACAGAAAAACAAAATTATATAGTCTAAGTTCCAATTTTGGTCTATTTTTTTTTGAGTTCATGTATTTTTTAAAGTCTGATACTGCAGTGTCTTGATTGTTATAATATTATTTTAACTGTCATGCTTAGATTAGTGAAACACTAATTTCACAGTCGTGTTTACATATGTATACTGTCAATTTGCAATTCAATTTGTCTAGCGCGATTATTATCTTAGTGGCTTAATTGTAAAGCATAAATTGTTTACTGATATGAATTTTATTTTATATTGGCAGAATAAATGTCGGAGTGGTTAAAATAATTTTACACCATCAACAACCTCGCATGCACATGGAAGAAGTTAGAGCACAACTTCAGAATATAGATGAAATCATGGCCTATTTCTAGCAACCTAGCAATCTCAAACGACCGGTCTCCCTCAAACTTGCGAAGATTAAAGCCGTGCAAACTGGTTGCACTCAATCAGAGAAACAACTAAAGGAACATGTAGAGGAACATGCCACTCCTGATGCACCCGCTACAACGAGAACGACTGGAATCACGCGTCAATATCAACCCCCAAGGAAGACACATAGATAGTGATTAGTTTAGATTCTAGGTGCAATGATATCTCTAAATTTTATTAGAGCCCGTAAATTTAATGTTCAACTTTTATCATGTATCTTTATGGATATTGTAAGAAACTCGAAGACAATGTTAACTGACTTTCAAGAAGATGAGTGACAGTGTTTTTTGTCATACTTTATGATATTTTGATACGGCTTTGTTTCTTGCTTGTACTCAATCAAATTTTCTATTCTTGGATGTCCATGACTTTTTATGTAATTTGTACTGCAATCGAATTGATTTCTATGATTGGATGTCCAGAACTTATTATGTATATTTGTACTCCAATTGAATTAATAATTTTTATTTTAATGTTTAATTATTTGATTAGAAATCATATTGATATGGAGTTGTACAAGAAAATATATTTATTTGGAAAAATAAAATAAAGTAAAAAAAGAAAATGCAAATAAAGAAAATGTACAAGAAAATATATCATTATATGTTTCATTTAATTTATTTTTAATTGGAATGAAATAGTGACTAAGGAAAAAAAACTTGTTTGAGTCTGAAATTTAATTAGATTTGTAATAGTTACACAAGAAAATATATTTATTTGGAAAAATAAAATAAAATAGTAAAGGGTAATAGTTACACAAGAAAATATATTTATTTGGAAAAATAAAATAAAATAGTAAAGGATTTACTGTTGATAGGAATCGAACTTCAGACACTCACATATGAGATAATAATACTTACCACTATGCTACAATGACTTCATGAATAATAAAACGAAAGCAAATCTATTTATAACTGTCCGGACTGGAAGTCATTTTGGATTCATAATTTTTTTCAATCCGCACAGTTTCTAGGATTTTTGAGTAAGTAAAAATATAATAAAATCAATTTTCAAATTAAATTTGTGAGATAATTTAATATATGAGAAGATTTGATAGAATAGTTTTGGCTTTTAGGTTTTTTTTATTTTTATTTTTATTTTTAATCTGCTGTTTAAGAAGAGAAGGAGAATAGAGGCCGAAGAAAAGACATTTTAGTGATTTTAGTGATGGCAAATTTGTAATATATACGAAGTTTTTAAGTGTGCTCGTTGGAAAAAAAGCTGTGCCCCTTTAGAAGTTCCCCATACAGCAAGAAGCGACCGACCTTTTCATCCCCTTCCCCAAAAACCGATCTTTTTCCCTAACCCTAAGCATCTCAGGGAGGCTCTCACCTCCAATTTTCTCTCCTCTGATCTAGCTTTTTCCTAAGCAATCGATGGCGCCATCTCGTCGGCGATACTCAAGCGACTCCTCTCCATCGGAATCGAGCTCCGAAGACGAGCGGCAGCGGCGGGGGAGCAGTCGAGATCGGAACAGCGAGAAGAATAAGGCGTGCAGCTCCTCCGACGAGTCTTCAGATTTGGAGAGAGATAGAGTGAAGGCCCGCGGATCCAAGGACGACGGCGGCCGCCGCCGCCGCCACGACAACGACGATGTGGAGGCGAAGCGAAAAGCTGCGCCTAGGGTTTCGAGGGACAAAAGGAGAGGCCGAGACGATCGCGGTGAGAGGAATAAGAAGAGTTACAGCTCTGATGAGTCTGATGAGCGTGGTCGTGGCGGTCGTCGGAGGTATGATAGCGATGATGATGAGGAGGCAGAGATGAGGTGGAGGAGATTGGATGATAGGGCATATCGTGAGTCTGATGACAAGAAGGAGAGGCCAGAGAGGCTTCGGAAGGATGGAGAAGATCAAGGAGCAGATCGTGTTCGGCAAAATGTTGATGAGGAACCTGAAGGCTTGATGGAACGAAATGAGAGCTCTCGGAAGGATGATGAAGATCGAAAAGAACATGCTCGACGAAGTGCGGATGAGGGCAATGAAGAGCAGAAGGATAGAAGGGAGAGGTCTCGGAAGGACGAGGGAGATCGGATAGAACGTGTTAGACGAAATAGTGATGAGGATCGGAGAGGGATGCCTTGGGAGGATGTTGACTGTCATGACGATAATAAGTGGGACAGAGATGAAAGGGACAGAGATGAAAGGAAATTTGGTAGAGAGCCTAGTAGAAGAGATGACAATGATGATAATAAGCGGGATAGGGCTGAAAGGAAATTGCATAGAGAGCCTAGTAGAAGAGATGGCAGTAGTGATAACCAGCGGCATAAGAATGAAAGGAAATTGGATAGAGAGCGCAGTAGAAGAGATGGCGATGATGATAGCATTGAGGAAGGGGAGCTGACGGATAGGAAAGATGAACGCCTGAAAAATAGGAAAAGAGAGCTGAGAGCTGAGAGTTCTCGGAGACGGGACAGGTACCGAGAGGAGAGAAGGCACAGGGATGGTGATGGGAAGAGAAGCAGAGATAAAGGACGGAGCTCCAGTGATGAAGATGAGAAGAGAGATGATCGTGCTAGGAAGAGAGATAGAGATAGCAGTCCACGGCGGAGAGATAGAAAACGGGAAGAGAGACGGCATAGAGATAGTGATGGTGGTAGCCCTCGCAGAAAAGAGAGGAATGGAGATGTCTATGACCGCCGAAATACGGAAAAAGAGAGGAGCAGAGAGAAGGATGCCAAAGAAGAGAGCAAGGTTGAAGAATCTGCTCCAATTCAGCAGATGCCTGACGCGGGTGTGATCAAAACTGGTGGAATCTACATTCCGCCGCACAGGATGGCGCAGATGATGAGAGAGGTTCAGGATAAGAGTAGCGAGCAATACCAAAGGCTGAGCTGGGATGCACTCAAGAAGAGTATAAATGGGCTTGTGAACAAGGTGAATGCTGCTAATATCAAGAATATCATTCCGGAGCTCTTCTCGGAGAACCTCATTCGAGGGAGAGGTCTGTTCTGCAGGTCTTGTATGAAGTCTCAAATGACGTCGCCTGGGTTTACTGATGTATTTGCTGCTTTGGTTGCTGTTGTTAATACGAAGATTCCTGAAGTGGGTAAACTCCTACTGAAGAGGATCGTGTTACAGCTTAGGAGGGCTTACAAAAGGAATGACAAGCCTCAGCTACTTGCTGCTACCAAGTTCATAGCACATCTTGTGAATCAGCAGGTTGCTCATGAGATCATTGCTTTGGAGCTTCTCACGTTGCTTTTGGAGACACCAACCGATGATAGTGTTGAGGTAAAGTGTTGGCTTATTAAATTTCTTCACTTGCGAGATTTTTGGACCGTTATTGCATGATACATCCTTTCCTCTTTTACAGGTAGCTGTTGGATTTGTTAAAGAATGTGGGGCATTGCTTCAAGACTTTTCACCACAGGGCCTTCATGGTGAGTTTAATTTAATCTTTTTTTTATAATATAGTTATCAATCTTTGAAAGCTTACGTAGACTTATTGTTATTCATTGTCATAATTCTTTGCTCTTATTCACTATATGACCACTTAAGTATATAGAACGAACCCTATAGATTTCACACTCGTCAAGACTCGCTCTAGCTATTGTCTAGATTTTTTTGATGAGTCATTTTTTCTAGAGTCTTCTATCCTTGTTTTCCCTCTCGCCAAGTCTCTCTCCTCAGCCTCTCACTCTCGCCGAATCACTTTCCTCAACCCCTCCCTCTCGTTGACTCTCTCCTCAACCACTCATGCTTGCGTATATCCTCTCCTAAATCCTCAGCTTCTTGATCTCCTATTTTCACTTCACTGTTAAGACTGCACTATTAATTTTAGATTATGTTTGAGATTTTGATCAAAAGTTGAAATTAAGACTGAAGAATTGGAGGTCTCAAGAAGATTTTGATTTGAGTTAAAAAAGTATTATTAGTATTGTTATTGGCTTGTTACTAAGCAAAATTGAGAAATTAAGATGCCTTTTTCTATTTTTTTTTTAAATTTTATAGCACGCAATAAATACATGTTTAAGTATTATTATATCAATATGTAATAAAATATTAATATCTCATGTAATTTTGCATGATCTGTTTAATCTCTATAAAATCTGTTTAAGCATTATGCACTTCCGGACCACTCGCATAATGAAAATATATTTTTGAACATTGTGGGATAAACGTTGTACTATTGACACCTATATGCTAAAGCAGAGGAAGAAAGAGTGCCTTTTTGATTGCTTTGATACTCTTGATTGTTTTATACTAATTTCTTCTGTAAACTAAAGTAAATTACATTTAGCACCCTCGACTCAAAGAAAAGAGTGGAAAAAAAAAAGTAGCTACCATCAGAAAAAAGTTTACTCCAGCAGGGTTTTATCCTTTCCATCCAAAATTTGTCATATGCTGCTCACCTATCTACTTTATGTGGTGAAATCTTCCAGTTCCATTACAAGTATTCCCCTATAGTTTTGAAAAAAGAAGGATTAAATTAAAAAAATAAGCTAAGCTTAAAGTGCAGCTGTTAGAAATCTCTATATGTCCAAACCTTATCATAATCCTCTCCGGGACCTCAACCTAAAAGCCTAATTCTAATTCTAACTATCCCTATGCCTAATCTGAACCCATTTCTCAAATTTAAAGCAATTTTCTTTTCTAATGTATATTAAGAATATGTTCCATAGTTGTGTTTGTTTTAGGCTTTTGGCTAAGGTTTTGATGGATATAATATTACAATTGGGGAGGGAGTTTTGATGAAGTATATATATTGAGTTTAGACAGATTTGTGTTAGGATTTGTATATGATTACTAATTTGATTAGAATTCATATTAGGCATAATGATAAGGACAATGGATATGGACTGCGGTTATGGTATAAGGACATAGCCAAGATCAGATTTGTGACCAACCATTTTATTATGATTAACCAGCTAACACACTTTAATATTTAAATTTCAAATTTAAATGTAAAATGGGTTTTGGTTTAAAGAGTTTGAATTGCGTTTTAAATCCAGATATCTAGGGTTTGGATTATAAAGATTTTTAAAGGTTTAGGATTGGGGATTGGGAAAAAATAATAATCTTAAAATAGGTACACTAGCTTGGTAGATTCTTAGAAGTATTTAAGAGTAATTAACGTGTCAATAGGTAAAATAAAAGATTACTTATAAATGTATCACCTATGGCTTGAAACTATGGGGAATAAGTGTATGGGCTAAATAGTTATTTTGCTTCTATTACTGACAACTTTAAATGCCACTTCCCCTCATGTGCGTTGGGTGTTTTTTTGGATATTGGGGGATGCATTCCGTCAAGGTGAACTCTTCCGGTTGGGGGATGTATGTTTGTGCTGCGTGCTTGCATACATTTTATACAACACAATGTAGGGGGATGCGTTCCATCAAGGTGAATTTGTGAACCAATGGCGGTGGGACTAAATGTAATTTTACATAAATTAAAAGTAGTTTCTGTCTTGCAAGCGAGCATAGGTTTACCTTGCATACTATTGCTGGGAAGAACAGTTGACTCTGATGAATAATTTCATTTTGAGATTCATTGTAATTAATCTTAATATTTCAATTAAATGTAAAAAGTTAATACCAAGGCAGGCGAATGTACACGCATTATGATACCTGCGCAAATCTGTGGATCAAATAGTAAAGGGACCAGCACTTTCATGTAGTCCCTGATCATTTTATTTGCTGCTTACAATTCCTTCTGGTGCTAGATAGCCCGCTGCTCTTGTTTATTAGGTCTCTTTTACACAAATTGTGACAGAAATGAATCCGATTCCTGTGTCCCACTGATTTCTATTAGCATATCATTCAGAGAATGTAATTCCTGTAGCCCACTGATTTCTGTTACCATATGATTCAGCTAAGGATGGAAACAATGTTCTCCTTAGTATGATGATTCTTGCTTTCTTAGTTTCTTTTTTTTTGTGCAATTAACCGATGCTATGCAGCAATTGGTCTTTCAGTAGTCAGTATTGGTTCGTTTGGTTTGTTTTAGCAATGAATTTAATGTAATTCTGTGGCTTTTTAAAACGTGAACTAAAAGGAGGAAATTGAAATTCCCTTTAAATGGAGAGGTCTATGGCAAAAAAAAATAGTAGGCTTACTTCTGAGTTTTGATGAGGCTGTTCAGTGTTAGTCTCACGATGATTGCTTGGAGAGGGGCAAGCCACTGGTGGAGTTTTTGCTCCCTCCTCTTTGACTATGCTTAGTATTTTCACTGCATTTGTTCTTTCTGAATGATTTATGAATTTGAGGATGTAACATCATGGAACTAAGGTAAGAGATCTGATCCAAAATAACTGAGATGTTGCTTCTTCTTGTTCCTAATCCATGATTTGTAGACACAGACACTTTTGTCGTGCTCCGCTACGGATATGGAGTGTTAGCCACAAAATTCCTCTGACATCCTGCTAGTTTCTAGACATGAGGACTCGACTATATTTGTTTTTCAACAAATATATGCATATCTAATTTAATTTATATGTAATGTGTTTGTTATCCACGTATAGAAAAAGGTATAGTAGTAAAATAATCAATAGAGCATTTAGTTTACTCAAAATAGTCATGTAACATTCTTTATCTTGTACATGTTTTGGCGTGAATAAGCAAACAAACTTATGTAAGTGTCGGATACAGGAATACGGGTGTTGTGTTTGATATGGACAGACTGCCAATTTTGTCGTTGGGGGAAGTTTCCTACATATTCAAGTTCCTAACCATACCTCATGCAAGGATCCCTCCAATTTTATTGGCAACAAACAGACATAAGATCCCAACCTACAATTGGTTCTTAGACATGCATAGCATGCCTCTTGAACATGCATAATGTTGAGCATCTGTTTCCTTTTACTTTTATCAAAAAGCTTGTGAAGTATTGAGCTTTATAGGCTGTTATATTTTACATCACTTCATTAGGACGTTTAAGTTGGTGATTTCTGATACATAGTCTCCACCTAGCTTCTCATGTCCAAAGGTTGTGAATACATGGATATCTGGTTTGTGCTTAATATAAATTACCGTCTGCACTAAAATTTTTAACCTAAATTAAACTCTATGAATTTAGAATGTGTTACAAGGAGTTATTCTTTTCGGGTTAAACCGTATGGAGAGTTTGGAACTTACTCTATTACTTTAATTTATTTATGTTGTTCACCTAAATTGAGCTGCATCAATTTTCTCAACATTTCAGATCATTTTTTGGCTCAAATATATTATAGCTTATGCAGTTTGGCTTATATCACTTACCAATTTTCTTTTCTCCTTAAATCTCACAGGTATTTTTGAGCGCTTTCGTGGTATTCTTCATGAAGGAGAAATAGATAAGCGGGTTCAGTTCTTGATTGAAGGTCTTTTTGCAATAAGAAAAGCTAAATTCCAGGTATGTTTGTACTTGTACATATTGAACTGAATATGCATATTTATACTCTTAGCTTGAGTTAGAATGCAGAAATAACCTCAGATAGTTTCTTTTTTTGTATTGATTGTAGGGATTCCCTGCTGTCCGACCAGAGCTGGACCTTGTGGAGCATGAGGATCAGTTTACACATGAGGTATCTCTTGAGGATGAGATAGATCCGGAGACAAGTCTAGGTATTTGATGAGTTTTTGGCATCTGTTCTATGTTTTGGTTTTTTGTTATGCAGTCTTTATCCTTTCTAATATTTTTATTATTTTTCTTCACTGAACAGACGTTTTTAAGGCTAATCCTCAGTTTTTGGAGGATGAGAAAGCTTACGAAGATGTCAAGAAAAGTATCCTTGGGGATGAGTCTTCTGATGGTGAAGAAGGCTCTGATGCAGACTCGGAAGATGAGGATGAGGAAGAATCTGAAGAAGACGATGATGAAAGCATGAAGATAAAAGATGAGACAGAAACAAATCTCGTCAATTTGCGGAGAACGATATATCTCACGATCATGTCAAGTGTTGATTTTGAGGAGGCTGGTCATAAATTATTAAAAATCAAACTTGAGCCTGGACAAGAGGTATGCAAACATTCTATGGACAGAATTTTTAGCTTGTATAAATAGCTGTTAATGGATGTCTTCAATCTGTGTTTTCTTTAAAGTCTGATGTCATGTATAATTGTTCATATGCAGTAGATTGATATACCTAACAATTAATGTTTTGTAGAATTTTTTGCTGTACAATTTGAATCAGCAGACATGTTTGTGTTCCAAAGTAGTTATTAATTATTAATATGTTTCATAGTGTCTTAACAGCATGACCTTATATATGTATAATTTTGTTCCACTTTTCCGTACTTGAGTTAATGCTGGTCTGTGTATTTTGTAGGGCCTTGGAGATGGATGTTCTTTGTGGTCTTCCATGGGTTATGTAGTTTTTGAAGAATAGAAAATTAGATTATCTCTGTTTTGATATAATGTCAAGAAATGCTAACTAAATATTGATATATTCGGTAAAATTTGTTTAAATTTGCTTATTGTTGAATTTGCAGAGCAATATTTTAAGCAAGGGTTTAACTATCAGCCGACACCAATATAAAGAGAGAATAATGGAAATGAGTTGACAACTCAAGTAAAGCTCAAGCCTTGAGTTGTAATCTATTCCATTATCTCCAATATATATATATATATATATATATATATATATATATATATATATATATATATTTTTTTTTTTTTTTTTTTCAAAATAGTTTTTGGGATTATGATATCTACACCCTAGGGTTCGCTCATATCCAATTTTCTGGATTTTAGTTTTGATTTGGCCTTCCATCAAGTAAACAAAAAATTAATAATTTTCGGTGAATGCAACATCTTTCATTCACTTGATGGAAGGGCAAATAAACTCTAAAATTTATGAAATTTGATGTTAAAGAAGCTAAGGCAGTAGAAATAGTGATTCCAAAAAATTATTTAAAAAAAAAGTAGGATTACTGTTTTTCACTGCTAGCACACTTTAGTTTCCTGAGTTGACAGTTCATTTATGATAATTCTATATATATCACATATATTGTATTGGATTTTGAGGTATCCGATATGCAATATACCATGTAATATGTTTGATATTTCCGATGCAGAATGTTCGATATTGTCGATTCCGATACCATAAGTGATTTTCTTACACTGCTACGGTTTCTGATATTTAAAATAAGAATTGCAAACAACTAGTATCTGTCCTAAAATCCTAGTATATTATATTGAATAGTAGCATGCCATGTGTTTGAAGTTTGGATGTGAATGGATCGTGAAGGATTCTTAAGCTATGAAGCCTATGTTTGTGTACACATGATCCCATGCAAATAACAAATGTATTGCATGTATATGTTGAGATGATAATTCTTTAAAAAAAAAAAAAAATTCAGGATTTGGTTTGAGGTAAAGCTCTCTGCTAAAATCCTGAAGGGCTTGTAGTAGCTAGATGTTTGACATTCTGACCTATTGATTGCAAACAATCCACAATTTTATTTTTTAAAGAAAAAAGTGAAACACCATAACCAATGTATGTCATGAATCAATAATTAAGAGTATCTGAGTATATGCATTTCATGTTTATAAAGTAGTTCTTGTACTACATCTATCTTGGAAAGTGCCAGGTAAATGTCAGAGTATCTTCTGGTGTAATGTACACCTTCATATGTTGACATAGGAGCTTGTCCAGTTGATGGCATTTGACTCGGCAAGTTAGAAATATTCTTGCTCACCTGAGATGATATCTAGCTGTATGATTTGTTGTGGGAGGGATTTAAATCTTCTATTAAATATATTTCTTCAGTTGAGTTGTTCGATAGTAGTGAATTCCTTCCCAGTTGATGGCATTTGACTTGGGTAGTTGGAAATATGTTCTTGGATCTTGCTCAACATAGAAGATTGTGAGTTCTAATTTCTGTTCTGGGAGGGATTTAAGACTTTTACGACATATATTTCTCCTGTTGAATCATTAGACATGCGAATTCCTCCTCAATTTAGCTGTACTGTGTTTAATTCATATTGTACCTTGCATGCATGTAGATGTAGCATATTATCTTCCCTGTGTTTTAGACTAATTGTTAGCCTAGAAGAGTTTTGGAGGTCTTCTCCCTTGTTTTTATTGACATAAAACTGCTTGATCAACTAGGTAATTTAGATAACAAATATGTAGATGTCATTAAATTTTCTTGGGAAGTAGTCTGGAGGAGTAAATAGGTCAACCTGGATGGAATCTGTGAGAAGGGATTTGTAAGGTTATTTGGGAATGGATGCTCTCTTATTTGGTGCTGGTGCACAAATTATGATTCATGTCCCTTGTCTTATTTGTCTTGGTTACAGATTGCTGGTTGGCTGCTTGATCTTTTCTTCACTTAGGCTTAATACATTTTTTCATAGTAGTTGATTTACCTTTTTTGTGTTTCTTTTTCTTTCTTAACCAATGGCATTGCCTAGTAAACTCATAGCCTTCTATTTTTTTCTCTGTGGGTCCCATATTTTACCCATGTTCAGTGTCTGCATTTTTTGATGGTTCGTAATTGTCACGCACCATACTTTGGTGGGATTTACTGCTTTTAATATCGTTGATTCTTTTGATGTTTGTTGGTTGTATTAGTTCCATTAGTGTAATACCCATCATTTTGTGTTTGCCCAATAAATATAGCTGTCCATAATGCTTATGATTTAGTGCTCTGATTTCTGATAATGTCTTCGACATTGGTGTTACTTGAAAAAACTACCTTGCAGCTGCGTATTTAATCTCTCTCTTCCTTTCCTTTGTAGATGGAACTGTGCATCATGCTTCTTGAGTGTTGCAGCCAAGAGAGAACTTACCTTCGTTACTATGGCCTTCTGGGTCAACGTTTTTGCATGATCAACAAAGTTTACCAGGAAAACTTTGAGAAGTGCTTTGTACAACAGTACTCGATGATTCATCGACTTGAAACAAACAAGCTGCGTAATGTGGCAAAATTTTTTGCTCACTTACTGGGGACTAATGCACTTCCCTGGCATGTTCTAGCGTACATACGCCTGACTGAGGAAGACACAACTTCGTCATCTCGAATTTTTATTAAGATCCTTTTTCAGGTATGATTGATTGCTGAACACAATCTTCCAATATTTTTATTTAGTGCCTTTTGAATCTTCCATTATTTATTTGAAGGTCTCTTGAAACTTACAATTGTCATGCCTAACTCAGGAATTATCTGAACATCTCGGAATACGTTTGCTTAATGAGCGCCTTAATGATCCGATGATGCAAGATTCATTTGAATCTATCTTCCCAAAGGATAATCCAAAGAATACAAGATTTGCAATCAATTTCTTCACATCCATTGGGTTGGGTGGCATCACAGAGAGCTTGCGTGAATACTTGAAGAACATGCCTCGCCTCATAATGCAGCAGCAAAAGCCAGTATCAGAATCAGATGATGATTCAGGAAGTTCTAGTGCTTCTAGTTCAGATAGCGCCAGCTCCGGGGCAGATTCTGAAGATGAATCTGAGTCTGACTCGAGTTCTGATGAACGTGAAAGAAGAGATAGACACAGCAAGAGGAGGAGGAGGAACTAAGGGATAATTTTGTGTTGGGAGTTTCTTCACTTTTCATGAAATATATATTTCTCTGCCACCACTCTGCAAATTTTGTTTCGTCTCAGGTATTGCATATTTTTGTAAGTTGTAATGTTCAGTAATTTGTCTTTCTGAGTTGAGATGCTTTACTATTTTCTTAGTTCTGGTTACTTGGCTGCTACCATTGGTTATGCTAACAACTCATCTGTGTACTGAGAAAATGCCACAAGCTCTTAACCTTATCCAGTAAGCCTTTCAGTATTTGTTGAGAGTGATTTTGATTGTCGTTATCATCTTTATAAATTGTTTACTTTTCCCTGAAAATAGGATCAGTTGAGGAGCATGACTTAAAATTCATGGAAACTCCAAAAAAAGGATTGGCAGAGTTATTAGACCAGCTAATCTACCTATTTCAGTGGTCTGCGAGTACTATTAGATACTTGACCAAAGGCGGAAAATGGCAAGAAGCCCAGCCAATTAGGAGTGGGTAATTTTAACTTTGGAGATGACCCTTAATCAAGTTGAATGGAAAAAGGATATATTTTGCAATCAAAGCTTCCTCGTATATATATGATACAATCAGATACACACACAATATATATATATATATATGTATGTATGTATGTATGTATGTATGTACACATGTATGTATACACACACACACATATATATATTTATTTATATATATGACATATATGATGGAGTAGTGGCCAATGTCAGAACTTGCGGTGGTCTAACAAGTAATTTTTAAATAATAATCGGATTGCATTAAGGATCTGCATTGAGTCCGTTTTTATTTGCTATAGTGATGGATGGGCTTACTAGAACTATTCAAGATGAGATAGCTTGGCGTATACTATTTGCTGATGATATTGTCCTAGTTGACGAGAGAAAAGCAGGGGTGGATGCCAAGTTAGAGATGTAGAGACAAATATTAGAATCAAGAGGTTTTAGATTGAGTAGGTCTAAAACAGAGTATATAGAGTGTAAATTTAGTAAATGATAGACCCAAGACTATCGTGCTGTGATATTGGACAGGTAAGAGATATAAATGAGCAATCAGTTTAGGATTTGGGTTTTATTATTGAAAATGATGGAAAGATCGATAATGATGTTAATCGTACGATCTAAACTGGTTTGTTGAAATGGAGGAGCAACGGAAATTTTATGCGACCGTAATATTCTGTTAAGGCTAATATTCTGTTAAGGCTGAGAGGAAATTTTATAGGACTGCTATTAAGCTAGTTTTATTAAATTGAATGCTAGGGTATAAAGAAGCGTAATTCACAGAAGATAAGTGTAGTAGAGATGCACATGCTTCATTGGATGTGCGGCAACACTAGGAGAGATAAAGTGAGAAATAAAAATATTTGTGTTAAAATAGGTGTAGCATCCATTGAAGAGTTACAATGGTTTGGTCATGGATAACGTAGACCTACAAATGTAACACTTCGACAAAGAGAGCCAGTTCGATAAGGAGAGCTTATCAATATAGGACACGTTAAAAAAGCAAAGGGAAAACCGAAGAAAACATGGATGGAGGTAATACGAAATGATGTGGATTCTAGAGACTTAAGTGAAGACATATTACTCGATATGAATGAATGGAGAAGGATCATCAATGTGATAGATCCGGCGTGATTCTCTCTTGGTTCCCATAGTCTACCCCAACTACTTGGGATAAAAGGCTTAGTTGTTCTTGTTGTTGTTGTGGGTGTGTGTGTATAATGGGGATTACTGTAAATGAGTCGCTAGCTCATGTTACATAAGTTGGCGGCGAAAAAATAGTACTTCCATTATTTTTTTATAATTTTTTTGGGTTAACGATCTCAAGATTCATACCTTTTTAGGATTAAATTTTATGGATTTCAGAGTCTATTTGTCATTCCATCAGGTGGATTTAAGATGATGTATTTACCAAAAAAATTGTTATTTTGTATCTAGTTGATGGAAGGTCAAATCAAAATAGAAGCCTAAGAAATTAGGTATGAGTGAACCCTAAAGGGTTGAGATCATACTGCAAAAAATTATTTTGAAATTTTTTTTGGAGATTAATGAAAATAGACTGCAGTTTAGGTAATTTATGGGAGCTGTCAGCTCATTATTTATTATTCTTATAATGTGTGTGTGTGTGTTTGTGGTCAGAGGGTTGGCGTATCCGACGTAGGGTGTTGCTGTTGGAGTACAGCACTACTGCCTGTGTCTACACATCCTAGGTGCACTCTATTCAGTTTCACCATAATAACATATTGAGCCATAATAACATAGTGAGCCTTTGCCAGGGAGTGGATGGATCGGTTCATTTATGCCATCAAATTGATTATATTCAAGCACATATACAAACTATGCAAAGTGTTGCTGGTGCATATTAAAACAGTTTAATGGTTGCCCGATTTACTGTCTTTGTAGGTGTTTTGCAATTATGATGCATTCTGGATGTTTTTTAAATTTTTATTGTGTATAGAAATGGAAATAAGGTACTTGGAACTGTCTCTGAATTGGTGCTTGCAACATAAATCTGAAAAATTAATCAACTGGGGCTTTGGACTGAATACGTATACTGGATCCAGATTGCACTTAACCATATAATACTGTTCCCAGCTGTGCAGACGACTGATTCAGAGATAGTGTAGTGCAAGTTACTGATTTGTGGGGTGATTTTTGACATCTGATCTCCAATGATGGGACCAGATTTGAATTAGATTAGATCTCTAGCTTTTTATTTTTATTTAAGACTATTAGTGAGTTATTGTTTATATAATTTTTTTATTTGTTGCACGTAATATTTGACTATATATAGTCATGTAGGAACTTTAATTAGTGGAGAGTAATTATTGATGAGGAGTGTTTCTCTACAGAAAAGCTAGATGTGATTTGCTAGTAATGGCATGTGATTTTTCACGCATGTCAATTTTTCTTTGCCTATTCTGAACCCTAGATCAATTTCTTCCCCAAATCCACAAATTTTCCCACCACCAAACTCTAAATCGCTTTCATCCCGTGCCATCCAAGGCCTTTAAAAGGTAAGAGCGAGTTTCATATATTTAATATGGAGACTTGAAGGAAAAATGGAAGAAAGATCAATACAGGGTTAAATATGTTTCTGGACCTCCTTGTTGGATTTTTTTATTTGTAGGTTATGCTGTTTTGCCGCACTTGGACAATTATTTTTGTTTTAGTAGTTATTATTATGGTTTGTGCTGTTTACACTAAAATTGGTCAGATTTTATAGCAGTTATTTCATAAACTTTATCCATTTTTATGTAAACGTGTGAAATCCATGTTAAGTTAAATTTGTATGTGGTGATATCTGTGCAACTGATAGATTTCTATGAATATCACTTGTTAGAGTTGTACTTGTGGGTGAAGACTTAAGGTGTTGGCTTTAGATGAGCCTCCAGTTTGTATACCCTTCATTGGTTCCCGTTATTTTTCCTGGTTGTCTATCCTATAGCCTGGTGTGAGATGGAGCCTAAGAGAATACTCAAGGAAGGATCCTTTATACAGATTTGTACTGTTAGTCTTATGACACTGATAGTTCTATTAAGACTACAATTTAAGGCAATGTAACAACCATAATTATAAGAGATAGTTCTATTAAGACTACAATTTAAGGCAATGTAACAACCATAATTATAAGAGATTAGTGCTGCAAGTGAGTTCTGCAAGTGAGTTATGGTTGATCCAAGGAATTTGTCCCGACCTGAATCCAAAACTTTGGCTCATAAGTTTTGTATTCGAAATTCTATGCTAGAAAAATACAAACAGGTAGGATATGGATCAGGAAAGTCTGGATCCAATCGGATAAAACCTATACCTAATCCCCTTGCAGCTATATAATGCAGGATTTGGAGGCTAAGAGGCTGAAGACTGTCAAGTTTTGATGCTACATAGATCCTGCATTGTGGTTTTGAATGAGTATAAGAAATTGGAAGTACTTTCTTTTATCGTATACCTTTATTTTTAACCCAAGGAAGAACATCAGCAGAAAGGGACCTACCATTTAGTAAAGTGAAATTATTCACCTTTTTGCTCAAAGCTCAGTTAAAATAATTTTATTTCACATGCACATATAAGACGAAACCTTCATGAGATTTCATTGATACTCCCAAGCAAAATAGTATGTTTCTTGAAATGATATTGTTTTACCAGTCAATTTGGCTTACCACATTGATTGTGCACTTCCAGTTTATGGCAATAGCTGTTTTATAGTTGGTCTTTTTCATTAGACAACATCTAAATTGATTGTGTCCCATTTTGGTGGAATTATCGCAGGTGAGTCATCGAGTACAAAGCTTGTTGGAAGGTCAACCTGATGCTTGGCTAATCTTTCAGAGCTCATCAAGATTATGGTGAATCCTTGGGGTGCTCTCCCTTGGATGGTTTCTGCTTGCTATTTAACTTGCATCCTGGATTTTGCCTAGCACCTAATTGGAGTAAGGGCACACGGTGCGTCTTTAAAGAGGATGAACTCTTGCTTTGCCAAATTTTCAGGAACATGGTAGTCATGCCCACAAACCATTCTGAGGGCAATGCTGCAACCTGTTAGTTGTACAATGAGCGATATAACTTCTTGAATGCTAAAAAGTTGGTGATTACCTAGCACGCCGCCTGTGGCGTCCTATTGATGTGTGGTTTATTGATGTATTACTGAAAATTCTATGGGAGGGTCGGTGATCTTGCCATAAACAGGATGCTGATTCAAATGAGCTACTTGAGCTCGGCTTGTTTTGTACCTATAATGTGTTTTGGCACCTCTTTGTCAGACGTCTAGCAGTTTTTTTCATTCTGTACAAAGAACAATCCTCGGCCGAATGAAGGATGGTGGAGGAAGATGATGAGTGTGACCCATATGTGGATTGTTTTCATGTAGCCATCTCTATTTTCCTTTTTCTAGCTTTCGGTTCATATTGCTGTCTTATTTCTTTAGCTGCGTCGGCAAGCATTGTTCAGGTTTGGTGTGTTGGGTATTTTAGTTGAATAGTATTAAACCATGTACCACTGAGCTTACCTCAGTTGGCAAAGAGGGGGGGATGGGCGTTGCAGGTCACAGGTTCATGATTAGATTCGTGGGTCATTTTATTTTTTTTAATCAATTGTATTTAAAATTTTGAATTAGAAAATGAGAATTCTGTTTTTAATTCAAAATTTTAAATATGAGAGCATGCTCGTTCCCATTCCTATGTGGAGGCCTTTGAGCCTTTGAATATACGCTCAGGGTAGTTTGTTACTTCTTAGGCAAATATGAATAAGCCAACGTTGGGGGGTTGATAGAATTGATACTTACAGCAGAAAGAATTGATACTTACAGCAGAATTGATACTAACAGCAATGCAGTAGTTTCTACTGCTAGCATGTTAGATGTGAGGAACTTGAAAGAAGAGAGCAGATGACGCTTACAGACAGTTATATGCAGGGATTTTCACTCTTTTGGCAGATTAACAGTAGATATTTATATTTTTATTTTTTTGACACAGTTGATAAGTTATTTTCATTTCTTAGCACGCTCCAAATAATTCTTAATAATTAACTGAATGCTGCTTTTGTTCCGTTCACTTATTATGTTCCGTACACTTATTAATTAAGCATGCTATAAGTTATCGGTGGTCTAGTTCTTCAATTAGAATTTTATTATCAATGATAGAATGGGTGGGCCTAAACATTAACTTTTTGTTCGTCCCATTCAAAAATTTGAATTAAAAAAAATTAATTTTAATTTAAAATTTTTCAATAAGACAAGCCAAGTTCTGATCCATAAACTTGCTCATTTTCATCCTTAGATCTATTATTATTTGGACAAAGACTAGCTATAAATAAAATCCACACTCACCAAATACGACTCGATCATCTTATATATTAACATGTAAATTGTTATAATCAAGGAGTGTAGACCAAGCTATCGGTTTGAAATGAATAAATATCTTAGAACTAAAAAGTGCTCTCCACAATATATCATGTATCAACATGCAAATTGTGATAAACAAAAACTTATCATCCCATAGAGATGGGAATGAATGAGTTCAAGGGTTAAGTAGACAAAATAATAAAATTTTATATCAACATGCAAATTTAGATTACAACAATTATTTTTTTTATTTTTAATTTAAAAATTGAATAGGGCATTGCCAAGAATTGATTCATAGACCATCTATTTCTATCCCTAGGAATGAATAAATAATCTATTTCCCTCTCTATCATAAAAAAGGAATGAATAAATAGAATAATAAAAAGTAGACCCTTTAATTTTTCTATTGAATAAATAAAATAATAAAACGTGCACCCTGCAATTTTTCTTGCAAATGGATTTGGTGAAGGAGCATCCAAAACTTTTTTTTTTTTTACTTTATATCATACATGGCACTTCGAATTGTGTTCTCATAAGCACTCAACCCCCATCCTTCCTTCGTGTTACTCTGGGGGAGGGGATTGTTTTACCATTTTTCCTTGTGAGCTCACTTTTCAATTTTTAGTCCAATGAAAATTTCACTATCTAGTGGGCTCACTAAAAAAATTAGTGTGCTCCTTTGGAAACTCCCCTCTTTGGTGGAGCAGCTCATCAATGTCACTAACACCTGATTAGTCTTTTCAACCTGTCTCCCGAGAAAAAGATCAGTTTCTATCTCAAGCCCACCACTTCCCAATTCCCCAATCATAGACTGCCACACATTAAATTAATTTCCAGTGGATCTCCTCTTTACTACAGATTGCCACATATAAAATTACTTACTCTAAGGATTACATAAAAACTATACATATTGTTGTATTAATTATTTTGCCTTCATATATTTTTGCACTGTCTATCTAAAGTACTAGATAAGTTTTATTATTATAAAAACTATAACTAGAATAGAAACATAAATTATAGCAGCTCATATCCTCAAAAAGTTCAAATTTTTAATAAAATTCTAAATGATATATCATTTTATTTTCTGTTGTATTTCCAATTTTCTATATACGGACTACATTAGGAGGTGTTTAGTTACACACGTAGGTGTGTAAAGTGGTTGCAATTGCAACCACTTTTGCTGTTGACACTGTTCCTTTTATATTTGCATATAGTGATTATATTATTAATAAACATGATATTTCTTAGACCTCTTCAACTTATTTCGAAGAAAATGTAATAATCATATATAGGAAAAAAAAAATATTAATTTTGTTTATTGAACGCTCGAAAAATTGAATTTTCTTTCCATTGATAATTTTGATTTGGAATTACAACAGTAAAAGAAAATTACAAAAGAACTTTATGAAATTACAAGAATATGGAGGATTGATTTCGGCTTCCCTTTTGATTTGTGGGTTCTGGTGGCAGTGGAATTTTGCTGATGCACTCTGTTGACGGTCCGATTGGGATTGGGAAGAAGACGTTCGCTCTGGAACTCCTTCTCTGAAAACTCTGGAAGAAAACACTCTCTCTAAATTTTCTGCTCCTATGGATTCTGCTCTGGTCCCTCTAGAAGAAAATGCTCTGAGATTTCTCCTCCTTTTAACGCCACGGGAGTCTCTCTACATCGCGGGCGAAATCTTCGTAAAACTGAATCACCCACGATTGGAAAACACCCCCACAAATAGCACCGTGCACCATCCACAATACCCACGGATACAACCCCGTGAGTACAACTTGCGGGTGTCATCCGTGGGTGCAAACCCGCAGGTGGCACCCTGAGGGTGGGTGGCACCCCGCGGGTGTCATCCGCGGGTGGCACCCATGGGTGCACCCTGTAGGGGCAATCCGCGAGTTTAACCTGCGGTGACTCTTTTATTTTTATTTTTTTTCCCTTCTCTTCTACATAACCCCCTCCAAAGTTTTCGAAACTTCGTGTTAAATTGTAACGAGTTTCAAAGCACTTTGGACTTCTTTTTGAATTTGGATGAGGATTACTTGCAAATCATAATTTTGATTTGGAGAGGAATAAGAACAGGAATAGCAATAAGAATTTAAATACATACCTAAATCATATTTGGATTTGGATAAATATTTTAACTAGCATTTAGATTTAGTTAGTTATAAATTTAAATTCCTTTTCCTATTTAAAATCTGAATAACTGCTTATTATAAATGCCTAGATATCTATCCTTTGTTCTCATATTCAAAGAAACTGTTCTCCTTTTTTTCCCCCTTACTTCTTATTTTGTTAAAAGATAGCCAACTCAATGGCCTCATCAAACACTTTTTACACGCAAGATTCCAATTCTGAGGATATACATGGAGGTGTCACCGCCAGCGTTGATCCTTCTCTTCTGATATCAGGTAAAAAAAAACAAACAAATGGTCATCTGTTTATTTTAAAATCGCTTTTGCAATTATTATGAAAGAAATTTCATTTTTTTTTTAAACATAAACTTGCGTATGGTGTTGTGCCGTCCATCATAAAAAACATTGCGCAACGAGACAGCCGTATCACGCATATAATATGGCGTACCGTCCAAATAACACCGTGTGGGGTGCAACCCATGGGCGCATCCTACGGGTGCAGCCCCACGGTCGCAACTTGCGGGGGCATCCCGTGGGTGCAACCCGTGGGTGGCACATGCGGGGTTGCTCCCCGCGATTGCAACCCGCGGGGTTGCGCCCCGCAGTTGCAACTCGCGGGTGACAACCCGGGGTGCACCAGCGGGCGGCACCCCCGCGGTGCCATCGCGCGGAGTGCGCCCATTGTTTCGTGCCCCACATGTCTGCTGGTAGACTCTATGGATCTGACACTGCAATTTTGGGTTTAAATTTTAATTCCAAGTCTCAATTTTGCATTACATGGCTTATTTGATTTGCCAAGTTTGGACTAATATTTTATCCTTTCTTCTTTTTGTTTTCCTTGTAGTTCCTTACTCAATAGACCCTTTGTCAAAAAGCTATTACTTTGGATTTTGTGGTAGCCCCAATAATCAAACCCATTTCGGATTCGACGATCACGTTCCTTTGGTAGAAGGGAGCAATGATGATTGACGACAGAAAATTATTGCCTGGAACCCACTCACGGATCGTGAGTTGATTACTGACGCCATATTTGATGGCACGAATAGGCAGATATGGAAGAAACCTCAATTTCTTTTTGGGGACGCCGTCGACAAATCCGATGAAGACTTATTCGACACCACTACGTGGTTGAATAAAGTGGGTGATTGGTATATGTTTATCTCAGAACTGGAGCATAGCTTTTTTTATAACATATCTGCAGCGGATTCATGTCTACGTGCGATGTCTTGGCCAATCACCCGAACTCATCATGGCATTGCAATGGGAAAAATTAGTAAAGATGGCCCATTTGTAGATGGTCCATCAAAACATACTATAGGTCTATTGCTTGGGAGAGTCGGCAAAGACCTACATGTTGGAGAGCATCCTAAACGTGTTGATACATTTATTAATAAATTTACGGATGCTAACGGCCAATTTCCATCTCATGATTTCCCCACTCCTGAATGGGTTTATTCATCTCCATGATCATGGTGGTCTCGGATGACCCACTTTATATTAACACATTTTAAAGCACGTCTAGAGAGACTTGGCCTCTATCGCACAGTGAGTAATGTGCAATTTGGTCTTCCACACAGCTCTCCTCACTTCTTTTTCATATTGGAGATGTATAACCCGGAGACCAATACTTTTTTCACGCCTGTCAGAGAATTGGGGTTTGCGCTTCATGAGATGCATGAAAATTCAGCACTATCCATAGGTGAAACCCCCTATGAAGAATACGTCCCCATTACGAAGAAACTTCTCTGTCTCAAGACTATCTCCAATGCATACTCCACTTATTGGGAATTAATGTGTCATTATAACATTTGTACAAACATTTCTAAGGCATGAAGTTAAGGGGTGCGAAACAAAGTATGGACAGAGTATCTCTTCCAAAATTTGGAAGATAATGAGTGCAGTATCCAGGTGCGAGTTTCTTGTGACATGAACACTATCCATGAAAGGATTGACACCTACTGTGCAACAACGTATACAGCGGAATCCAATGAAGATGGCTTTATAGCTTGGACCGTTTTCAAAAGTTATCACTATCAAGCAGCTTCCCCCATGTCAGACAATGCTATTTTTGTTGGTTACCTCATGCTATGGCTAAAACGCTGTGTAGTGTCTACCTTGTTTCACGAGGCCATCTCCATTGAAGTTATCTATTCAGTGGTTTTACTAGCATTTGGTCAATCTCTGGGGTTATTACCCGCCATGGTTTGTAGTTTCCAGCGGGGTTTGAGAGATATGGTCACACAATTTTGTAAAGTCCAGCAGGTGAAGGACAAAGATGGTAAAATTATCTTTAAAACACCTAATCCACGTATCAACCTGCCATTCACTTATTTGATGACTTGTTCGTACTGCATTGTCCTGGACTAATGACTTCTTCCTTAGAACTCGTCGATCATACTACTCCTTATGTGTCGCGCTTTGAGGAATGACCTGAAACGGAAATTATGTAGCTAAGATTCGACAAATCCTTAGACGACATCAGAATGATCATATCTACCGTTATTTTTCCAAATTTCCCATAGGAAATTATAGCAACTAGCTTGAAGACAGTCCTGAGAATAATGGCTATACAATCCTGCTGTTGGGTTGCCTCTGGAGGCTTATTAATATTCGACTAGGTCATTTGATTGTTCGACAACATTGAACTTCTTTTATGGAGCCATATATGCCGAGCCGTTTTGCACGTCAATTCGGATATGATCAGTTGTATGTTGGCAACCCGAACCCTCATCTTTGCCGAGAGGGAAATCTTTTTGAAGGGCCGCGAGGGTAGTATCATTTTGCAGCAGAAGGTATGGAGACATCCTTCATTCTTCCAAGCCAATCACCATCTCTCTTTGCACCTATGAGGTTTTGCAGTTGGTATCATCTCTTAGATATCATCCCTCGTGATTATCAGGTAAATCATTTTTTTAAGGAATATTGAGGCATCATCTAAACCCTCAAAAAGAGGTCATATGCATGAATTCCAATCTATGAGCACTTCCTTTAGCTCTGATAATAATGAGGGAGATGGGCAAGAAAATACTTCTGTTCTAGCTTCGCCTTCTGGAGGCAAATCTGGGTCGAAGCGTTCAAACCCTAGCAAAACCAAGGTCCCGCAAAGGAAGAGGAAGAAGTTTCAAACTCGGGTTGATACTTTGGTCCCTGGACGAGCTACAATTCGTTCAGGAAGACTTCCACCGACCACAATCCCTCAAGCTCCTGTACCAGTCATACCATCCTCGGTCGCTCCGTCCATAAATGAATTTCCTGCTACCACTTTAGCATTTAAGTCAGGAGGATTTCTTCCGGTTACAACTTCTCCAACCGTTCCTAATATAGCACCATCAGTGGCTCCATCTAAAAACACTGTTGGGATGTACGGCTTTGCAGCTTTTTCCACACTTAGAACATCTGCTGCTAACAGTCCAACCCCTCAAGACGCGGCTTTTGATGGAGACTGATCAACTATTAGGGCCACAAGAGTCATAGAGCCAACGGGGACTGCACTAGGAAATGTTGCACCAGATGACTTTCTTTCACCTCCCAGTGAAGCTGGATTACCTAGCCTGACACCAGGACTTGCCTCTTCGGGTGAGTATTTCTCCTTAAGAACTAATTCTGACCCTCTCTTTTTTTTATTGGCCGTTAGTGCATATTTGTTTATATTTCAGGTGGCGGAGATCCAACGATTCCTACCTCCCCGATGGCAAAATCGGATTCTTTGGAACTAGTAGATTACTCTGGTGTAAGTAGCGCAATTTGTGACCTTGATGGTGTTGGTTCTTAGGAAGAATTTAATAATAATTATTTCCCTCAACCAAACACAAACAAAATTTCTCACTTACGACCCGAGGATCTAGTGGTGGATAAATCCGAGGGATCGGTTCTATTCCCACAGCCACAGATGACACTATTCTTCTGTTTTCGGTGAAATTTTTTGGATTCCTCTTCATTGCCACAAACTTCAAAGATTACAATAATCTCAAAATTACAATGAAAAGAAAAGTAGAAAACAAGAAGAGAGATTTATAAATTCTATCTCTCTTTTTACAAAATTAGTGGGTTCTTCATGTGGCTATGGGGCGTAGACTTTATACCTCATTGACTATCCGACATAGATGAGAGCAGCATGACGGCGGCCGATGTGCTAGTTTTTCTTGAACAGCATGGCGACAGCCAGTTTGCTAATTTTTAAGAACACGCCCAGGCACGATTTGGCCGGATGACCGGCACGCACTTAAGAGCTCGTCGAATGGTTGACCTTGGGTCTCCCCAAAGGTGCCCTCCACAATATCTCATGACGTCTATTTATAGGCACAAGTTTAGTGGATCACCTGCCCTGTAGATAAGAATGAAATCACTTTGTAATTTTTATCAAATATTTGATTTAATCTAACCTGATTTGGTTCAATGAATCTGATCATAATTTGATCAAGGGAAGATTTGGGAGAATCTCTGAGATCTCTAGTTTGATTTGATCAGATCCGATTTACTTTGAATTTGACCAGATTTGAGATCTCCATCCACTTTGATTCTATTTGGATTCTTTGAGATATTGGCAGATGTGGACCCCCTCCTCATCAATTTTTCCTGTCAACAAGATCCCCTCCAAAGTTTTCGAAATCTCGTCGTCAGTTTGTAACGAGTTTCGAAATACTTTGGATTTCTTTATTGTGATTTTGTCATGGGCTCGAACCATTCATTGTGTGGCGCAATTTTTTATAGTATACTGTGAACCATATTCTGAAATTGTTATCTTCCAACTGTTTTGTTGTTGGAGGTGTACTGTTAAACCTCTCCGACGCATCAGAAATTGTTTCTAGTGAATTTTCTTGATGCGAGCTATTGTACTTGTGCGGCCCAACTAGACTTTTGCTTGTAGCTTTGCTTCAGAAAATTTATTGTTCATTTGATGACAAGCAGAGGTATGATGTTAACGTGCTTAAAGGACAAGTAGAGATATGATGTTAACGTGCTTATAGAATGACAAGCAGAGGTATGATGTTAACGTGCTCATTAGAATAACAAGCAGATGTATGATATTAACGTGCTTATATGATGACAAGCAGAGGTATAATATTAACGTGCTTCTAGGATGACAAGCAGATGTATGATGTTAACGTGCTTTATAGAATCCTAACCGTTCAGTGACATCTAGTATAACGGATTAGGAAGAGACAGAGGTGTCATTAAACATGTCTTTAAAGCTCGACCTATTCAGAGGATCTAGTCATGATAGGAATGAGCTGACTAAACAGATATGACTGTTAATGTGTTCAGCCTCAGAATCTGACTATCAGAGGTAGTTGTTAATCTGATAGAAAAAATAATTTTCGTCAAAGGTGACTTTTAACTTAACGATATAAAAAATAAGTTCATCAGAGGTTGTAATGCTGGACTTGATGAAGTGCGAGTTTTCTTTTCTGTCAGAGGTAAAAACTTAACTTGACAGGAGATTTAATCGAATTTGATCTCATATAATTTTGAATTCTAATGTTAGAGGTATGATTTTAACTTGACAAATATTTTGGAGTGTCACTGGTTTTGCGGGAGAAAAGTGACAAGAAAAATCTTGCTGTCAGAGGTGAAATCTTAACTTGATAGGGATTTCATTGGACTTGATCTCATGGAGAAAAATAATTTAATTTTGTATTTTGGTGTTAGAGGCATGATTTTAACGTGACAAATATTTTAGAGACTTACTGGTTATGCCAAAGAAAATTAATGAGGAAAGTTTTACTGTCAGAGGTGAAATATAAACTTGACAGCGGATCAATTTGATTAGGGTTTTTAGCAAACCCCCAGCTATCAACGGATTTGATTAACCTTTACCAAATACCGTTTGAGTTGGGCTAACCATACTATTCCGCTTAGCATGGTGAGTTATCGAGAATTTTATTTGGACTTACATGCCAAACTTTTCCCTTTGCCTTAACTGCTTAGGGCGATGATGTATCCTTATAATCGAATAGGGATACTATTGCAATGGATTTGTCATAGAATTTTTAGCAAACCCCCAGCTATCAACAGATTTGATTAGTTTTTACCAACTACCGTTTGAGTTGGGCTAGCCATGCTATTCCTCTCAGCATGGTGAGTTGTCGAAAATTTCGTTTGGGTTTACATGCCAAACTTTTCCTTCTTCCCTTTGCCTTAGCAGCTTTGGACAGTGATGTATCCTTATGTTCAGATAGGGATACTGTTGTGACAAAATTATCATGGAATTTTTAGCAAACCCCTAGTTATCAACATGTTTGATTTGCCTTTACTAATTACCGTTTGAATTAGGCTAGCCATACTATTCCCCTCAACCTGGTAAGTTGTCGAGAGTTTCGTTTGGGCTTAAATGCCAAAATTTTCCTCTTCCCTTTACCTTAGCAGCTTTGGATAGTTCATGCTTTTACCCACAGCATGATGGGTTGGCAAAAAATTTATTCTTTTCCCGTTGCCTTGATGGCATTGGGCAATTCATACTTTTACCCCCAACATGATGGGGTTGGCGAGAAATTTATTCTCTTCCCTGTTGCCTTGATGGCGTTGAGCAGTTCATGCTTTTTACCCTCAGCATGATGGGTTGGCAAGAAATTTATTCTCTTTTCATTGCCTTGATGGCGTTGAGCAATTCATACTTTTACCCCCAGCATGATGGAGTTGGCGAGGACTTCGCTTGGCTTATATGCCAAACGTTTCCTCTATCCTTAGTCATAGAGACGTAGGATTCATTTTGATTTTATACCTCCAGTTGGGGTGTGGAGCTGCATGCTAGCGGCCAGCATTTCTTTATTTGTTGTGTTGAAAAAGAGATCGGATGATTTCATTCCCTTAAGAATAATATTTCTTCAGGAAATTTCCGTTGATCTGTATCATCATCCGGTCACCGTATTGATTGATCAATCGGTATGTTCTATTTGCATAGACCGTCTCTACTACGAATTTGCCCTCCCACTTTGGCTGAAATTTGCTCTTAGTCTTGTGCGTCATGGTTAAGACCAAGTCATCCATTTTGAAAGTTCTTTCTCGTACTTTTTTGCTGAAGGTGCTGTCGAGATTTGCGCTTGATACAACTCGATTTGTTATTGTGCGTTCAAGATGCAACTTTAGCCCTATATCCGCAGGCTTAGCCTCGTATTTTAAGCTGGCAGAGCCTCGCGACTGGGCTAGTATAACTTTACGTTATACGTGGGGTTGGACTTGTGTGCAGGTTTAGCCTTACACACTGAGTTAGTTTCGCATTTTAGTTGCGGGCATAACTTTGCACTCCACGCGGACCTAGCCTCGCGTTTAGATGACTTTACGTTGGCTTAGCGTCGTATTGTATGCAGAGTTTAGTTTTGATCGCATTTTAATTGCGGGCATAACTTTTCACTCCGTGCGGACATGACCTTGCGTTTAATTGACTTTACTCTGGCTTAGTGCTGCATTGTATGCAGAGTTTAGTTTTATTTGTAATGTTTACTGGACGTGGGTCTCATCTCCTGCGTGGGCCACATGTGACTGGTTATGAGCCCATTATAAGTCGACAGGCCACCTTCTTTTTCGTCGAATATTACGCAAGACTCCTTGTTGGCTTGGCGCCTTAAGTTTCTGATGCAGACATTGACCTTCCACTTCTTAAAGTCTATGCGGGGCTGAGAGTTAGTTTTACATTTTGGCCGTGAGTATAGCCTCGCGTTTAGATGACTTTATGCTGGCTTGACCTTGTATTGTGTGCAGAGTTTGCTTTGTATTACATACAAGGCTTATTGGTATGGGCCACTCTTGGGTGGGCCACATTTGAATGATTGTTATAATTTAATTGACCGCCTTCTTGTTCTTTGAAGTTTACACGAGGCTGAGAGTTAGCTTCGCATTTTAGCCGTGAGCATAGCCTCGCGTTTAAATAACTTTACGCTGGCTTGGCCTCATACTGTATGCTGGTTTTAACCTCGCGTTCTTGCTTCGGTCTTAGCCTCGCATTATATGCAAGTTTATCTGGTCGTAGATCTCACCCTCTGTATCAACCTCATTTGGCTCTTCATAGAGTTCATCATATGGTAACAAATCACTTCCATTTTTATGGCAGATTATGTGAAACTGGGTCTTAGCTTTTCATTATGATGATTCTGTGCAAGGTTGAGACTTGTTCTTGCATTATAGCACTTCCACGCTCGGCTAGAACTTAGCTTCTGCATTTTTTATTTTTATATATGCAAGGCTGGAACTTAGCCTCACATTCTGATTCATTTTCAAACTCGAGATTAGCCTTGCGTGCTGTATTAATCATGCACGCTGGCTTGGTTTTGTGTACCATAGGTTTAATGCGAGGCTACAAGTTAGCCTTGTATTAGTATCTTCTCCCGATAATGGAAAGCACGCGGGTTGCCAGATAGCCTCTCGTCCTTACGTTTCAATTGTTTTACGCAGGGCTACAAATTAGCCTCGTGTTTTGGAGTTTTTGCACTTTTGCTAGCTTTATTTTGTATAGTCTTATATTGTTTGCAGGTACTAGCTTCGCGTTCTTTACACTGGCTTTGCTTCGTACTGTATGCTAACATAATTTTACGTTCTGGCTTCATATGTATCCCTGTTTGGCTGGATGTGGGTCCCATCCCCTGTGTTGGCCATATTTAACTGGTTTCAATGGGTATTCAATTGATCACCTTCTTCTCATGCAAGACTGCTGATTGGCTTGACGTCTGACTTAAGTTTTAGCTTTCCATTTTTTTTTCGAAGTTTATGAGGGGCTGGGAGTTAGCCTCGCATTATGGACTGTTTTACGCTTTGGATTAACTTCGTGCTCTGGATTTGCCTCACGTGCTGTGTTTGTCGTGTGTTGGCTTAGCCTCGCACATTGGGTTTATTCACGCATGCTGGCTTAGCCTCACACTGATTTTACTTCACATTCTTGTAGTAGAATCAGCCTCGTTTTTGTACTTGCGTATCCTTATGATCTATGCTGGTATATCCTTGCATTTGGATGACTTTAGCGAACTTAGCCTTATATTTGGATTATGATTTAATCTCGCGTTATATGCGGGGTTAGACTTGTGCTCTGGCTTAGCCTCACACACTGATACTTGTGCGCTGGTTTAGCCTCACGCATTGAGTTAGACTCGTATGCTGGTTTTGTCCCGCACACTGAATTAGCCACTCATTTCAGTTGCGGACTTAGCCTCGCATCTGGCTAGTTTTACACTGGCTTGATCTGCGTTGTATGTGGGTTTAGCCTAGCATCCTTATTTCAGACTTAACTTTACCTTATATGCAAGGTTCTCTAGATGTAGGTCCCACCCCTTGTGTAGGCCTCATTTGGCAGATCATGAAGTCCAATTACTTCCATCTTTATCATGGACTACATGAAGCTCATGGTTAGTCTGACGCTTCAAATCTCCAATGCAAGGCAGAGCTGAGTATTAGCCTCGCGTTCTGATACTTTTACATGGGCTGAGTCTTGGTTTCACAGTTTGGCACTTTCGCGCTGAGCTGAAACTTAGCTTTGCATTTTAGATGTTTTGTGCAAGACTAAAACTTAATCTCGTATTCTGACGATTCTATGCAAAACTGAAATTTAACTTTGCTCATCAGATGTGGGCATAACCTTGTATTCTTGATGACTTTAGTGAGCTTAGCCTCGCATTTGGATTGTGATTTAACCTCGCATTATACGCGGGGTTAAACTTGTGCGCTGGCTTAGCCTCATGCATTGATTAAACTCGTGCGCTGGTTTAGCCTCGCGCACTGAATAAGTCTTGCGCTTCACTTGCAAGGATAGCTTTGTGTCTGGCTGGCTTTAAGCTGACTTGATCTCGATTTAGCCTCGCGTCTAGATGACTTTATGTTGGCTTGGTCTTGAATTAGACTCGTACGCGGGCTTAGGCTCATGTCTAGAAAATTTTAGACTGCTTGACCTCGCATTGTAGTGAGGTTTAGCCTCGCATTCTTTCTTTGGGTTTAATCTTAGAGCATCGGGAGAAAATTTGGCCGAGTAGTCCTTCCATTCCTCGGAAAATTTCTAAAGAACAACAACACTTGCATCCACGCTGCCCTAGTAAAGTTTCTCCCATTGCTTGTAGCAATCTAGGTTCTGAACCAAACACCAGATGAATATGTCAGAAGCTTCGTCCATTAACTCTTGATTATTTTCTTGCATTGCTTTCATAGTCGAAGGCCGAGATGCCCGCTGGGGAGGGGCAGCGAGGATGAAGGGCTCATTCGACATGATAGTGAGGATCGAACCAGTGGATTTACAGCCCCAGCCTTCTTGTTGTGATCATAGACAGGAAGTTTCTCCTTGCGATGTAGACCAGTATGGGCAAGCACTTCTGCGAAGTCAAGGTTGCTGCTATCATCAGGGCCGCCTCCAAAGAGTGGCTCCTCATGAGGCCTTATACAGTTAGCATAACTCTTCAACAGGCTAGTCAAGGATGAGGGAGTCTTGACCTCACCATCTTTCAGTTCGACCAACTATGTCTTCAAATATGGCGGCACCTTCTCTGGCCTTGGAGGTCGATATAGCCGCGACTGTCATCGGCAAAAGAAAAAGTACATTCATCTGCATAAGTTTCGTCACCAAGGAAGAGGACCTTCCTCCGTGTCATCTTGATGAAGCATGTAGACTTGTTGATCACCTTTTCGGAGAGATCAGGGCCCTCAGTCATGAGGTGGCAATGAAATAGGAGAAGCTTGCTATATCCTGTCTACTGTCACAAGGAGTTGTTTGATGATGAATTCAGTGTCCTCGCCTTTATGCAGGCTTTTGAGCAATCCATTGTTCTCTGTAACTTGACTTGTAGCTGCACTGCTCACCCAAAGTCTCGAAAAGAGGCTTCACAATTACAACAAAATTGCCATCGTGTGCCCCGTCCGATTCGGATCTGGAGCACTAGCTTCAACTTTTCCTTCCATTTCCCATTAGAATCTCCCTTCTCAGTTCTTCGGATCACTAGACCCCTTCCTTTGTCTAATGATGTCAATATAAGCTAAATTCATCATGCCACATGTAATTTTCAGCCACCTACTAATTCCTCTCTCCTTAGTTCGCCTCGCTCAGAATGAGAAATCTGCGAAAGAAATCTTCCTCGATTTCATCACTGACTCCCTTGAAAACTCCCGGCTCAGAATCCCTTGTGGGTCTTGAAGTTAGAGAGGGCAAGTTCTCAAGGTTCAGGCCAAGCCCTGAATTGAGCGGACGCAAACCCAAGTATGATAATCTCTAAGAGCTTCTTGAGCGTTCAGCTCGCGGGGATCGCGCAGGACCAATGGGTTCGGCTGCGGGTTGTGATGGCTAGGGCTCGGTCGTCACCTCTCGGGCAGCCCGACTCCGCGGAGGTGCGGTGCCTCAGTGGGTCATGGTAGAGGGCTTGTAGAAGCTTGCTCGTCAATGCGACAACGAGGGGCTGCTGTTGCTCAAGCCCTGGCTTCTCTTTCGATTGTTATCGCGCTCGCCGGCAGTAGCGAGAGATGGTGATTTCGCTGGATCATCATGTGCAGGGATCTAATGATCTTGGTCCCTTCGAAGAACTGAGAAGGGCCGAACTTGGCATGGCTGGTGGCTAGGGTTCTGAAGGAGATGCGCCCTTGCCGCAGGGCTTGCTCGGAGAGGAAGAAGGTGAAGCAACAGGGATTTGTGGATTTTTTATTTATTTTTTTTTTTGAAAAGATGCCGGCTTTGGGGTAAAGAGGTCGTAGCCGTCCTGCAAAGTTTCGGTACAGGTAAAAAATTCAATAATCAGTTGCTCTCATCTTCGGATTGCACCACACCTTCTAAGAAGGATTTTCCCATTGTGGTCGCCATCAAATTTTTCGGTGAAATTTTCTGGATTCCTCTTCATTGCCACAATCATCAAAGATTACAATAATCTCAAAATTATAATGAAAGGAAAAGTAGAAAACAATAAGAGAGATTTATAAATTCTATATCTCTTTTTACAAAAGTAGTGGATTCTTCATGTGGCTATGGGGTGTAGACCTTGTATTCCGTTGACTATCCGACAGAGATGGGAGCAGCATGACGGCGGCCGATGTGCTAGTTTTTCTTGAGCAGCATGACGACAGCCAGTTTGCTAGTTTTTATGAATGCGCCTAGGCACGATTTGGCCGGATGACCGGCACGCACTCAAGAGCGTGCGTCGAATGGTTGACCTTGGGTCTCTCCAAAGGTGCCCTCTACAATGTCTCATGACGTCTATTTATAGGTACAAGTTTAATGGATCACCTGCATTGTAGATAAGAATAAAATCTCTTTGTAATCTTCATCAAATATTTGATTTAATCTAACCTGATTTGGTTCAATGAATTTGGTCATAATTTGATCAAGGGAAGATTTGGGAGAATCTCTGAGATCTCTAGTTTGATTTGATTAGATCAGATTTAATTTGAATTTGACCAGATTTGAGATCTCCATCCACATTGATTCTATTTGGATTCTTTGAGATATTGGCAGATGTGGACCCCCTCCTCATTAATTTTTCCCTGTCAACATCTTCCAACATGTATTTACATATTTTTATCCTCATCATCATATTGTAAGATTTTCGTGATGTCTAACTATTTTATTCATGTCGGTTGAAGGTGATGTTGATACATCCCTGGTATTATCTTTTGAAACTTCAGCAAAGTCCCTGGGGATAGGAGGCCTTTCCCTGCTGACATATATGGTTCCGACATATCCCATGTAATACTCCCGTTTTTCAGCTGCTTCCAAAAACGGAGGACGCTACTTATAATTTGTACTAGACAACCCAACAATCACAGGATTTTAGAACAACCGTAAGTACTGCCACAATCAGATGAGTAAATAACATATTTAAAATTGAAAGAATTATATAAATGAGTTCATTACATACGATGGCACACAGCTATAAATATGAACACAAAAAAAGCAAAAGAGAAAAGAGGTCCAGACAAAGGAAATATGAACAATATATACAAGATTCTTCGAAAGTACTTCACTACTTAATATTGCTCAGTCTGATCGCTGAAGTATGGATCCTCAGTCGGGGCTAGTTCTCCTTCTTGGTTCTTTAAACTTAGTTTGAAACCTAGAGGATTAAACCCAGCTAGTAACACAAGGAAAATATATATGTACTATTACAGTACTAAAAATAAAAATATGCAAATGAATACAATGCTTTCATTAGGGATATCCCTTAATAAATATATAAAATGCAATTAAATCGTGATAGTATTGAACAGTATAATGAAAAAAATAACAGCAAGATTATATATGTCATTTGCAAATACCTTGTAAATATCATGTAACGATGAATATCCTGTAAAGATGTCAAGTCTAAGTCAAATCTTTATTAGTATTTGAAACTAAATAATAGATATGATAGCGCACAGTTTCCGTATTATACAAGTACCCGTGCATACCCGGGACCCGACCTCAAATGCACGGCGCTGAACCATGACACACCACTAGGTGTTCAAATCAAACCCCGTACTGTGAAACAGTAATGGACCCTTATAGTGACTCATGTATTAGACGGTGGCCCAATATAACCCAGTGCTGCTGCAGTGAAATTTCTCAGCACCTCCATCAAGAAGTTGGCTAACAAGATCCTTGTACAATACAGTTCTTATCCATCATATAGTTTTTCCAATCCCCATATCAATAATGCATGATATACATTAATTAATGGAAACACGTGGCTTATTAAGTCAAACTGTATACATGCCCGTATCACAAGAAATAAGAATTTAAGAATCAAGATTCAAGATCATGTACACATGTATCATGAGGATACTTTATTCCATGTAAATAAGGTATAATATACTTATCATCATGCTCCCATAAATGATCATGTCATCGTGTATCTAGTATATCAAAATTTTATTTATTATTCATGATACTAATAATACAAATATTAACGAATGATCATGTCGTCGTGTGTAAAAAATACAATGTCACAATTTATAAAGTCCGTGCAAATTGTACGAAATGATATGGCTCAAGTATTATATATGGGCCATAAAATAATATGGCCCAAGTATAATATCCTAATACAAAACCCATTCAACCCATATCATTAACCCAAGTGTTATATCCTAATACAAAATAATAGAGATACAAAACGATATTAGGACACACAGTTATCCTGGGCTAATGATATTAATATATGGGCCACAACGTTTTTTTTTCTTTTATTTATTTTGTTTGCACGACTTATTTTGCATGTTTGCATGTCCATAATATATGGGCCACATATTGTATGTCCACACAAATGTGGCTTTACTTATATATATATATATATATATATATATATATATATATATATATATATATATATATATATATATATATATATATATATTTGCATGAATATACGTACTGTTAGGGTATTTGCATAATGTAAATTATTTTATTTTATTTTTTGTAAAATCAAAAATAAATAAATATCGCAATATTTATATATATCAAAATTGACCAAGTAATTTGGTTCAGTTCTCAATATCAATCAATCGATCAAAATGTGAACCAAGTATTGTTGCAAAATAAATACGTACATAAGTATAAATTAAATAAAGAAACGAACGAAAAATAGTAGTGTTACTTGCCTCGGTTCGATTTGAATCCTCGGTTCGATTTAATTTTCTTGTCTCTCTTTTTTTTCTCTGCTGTTCGGTTCTGGCCGAAGGGAGAAAAGGAGAGTGAGAGATATAGTGAAATGAGGGAGAAAGGGCTGAAGTGGTGAGAATGATTATTTATTTTATTATTATTATTTTTCATCTTTTGCCCTTCACTCAGTTTTTAACACTTAAATTTAAACAGCTCTCAATCTGACACCTCAAATTTCCTCTGCCACCCTCCTCTTGGTCACGACAACACATCACCGCCTTCCTTTTATTATTTATTTATTTATTTATTTATAATTTAATAATTTTGGTTCCATGTAACACTCTCCAAATACTACCAAATTTATGTATGACGTAGTACCCGACGAGAGAAACACTACAAAATTATCCATTTGTTATTTTAATGTCCGAAATAAATGAACCGAAATTCCGAAGTAACTAGAAGGATAATTTTAATATTATTAAATTGGCAATTTTGAAAGTATTTTTCAGACTCGTAAGAAAGTTTTTTAAAAATTCTAAATATTACAAAACTAATAATTGCGAAAACCGAATGCCATTTGGATTTATGGATTTAAAGTTACGTTTACCGAAAATTATTTCGGTATCCAAAATTAACTTTGGTGGACTTATTCGGCACGATTGGTCTCAAGAGAGCAATACAGATAGCTCGAAGTTTGGGGTATTACATCCCATCTCACTGGGGCCAACACCAGCTGCAGCGACCATGACGTTGACATCAGCGGTCCCAACAACAGAAGCAATGGCTACTCCAGTAGAGATTGTGGTTACTTTATCAATATCAGCGGCTACTTCATTACTAGTAACACAAATGGGACTAGTAACTTCCGCCATCTTTCCAGCATCCATGCATCCTCTCCCTGAAGTTTTGATAAGTTCGAAACAGGATCCGGTTTCTAGTTTTAGTGAAAGACTCATTGGTCGCAGCATTGAAGTCTTTCTCGAATTCTTTTGAGGATGCATCGAAGAGATCATCAATGGAGAGAATTCCATGGATAGTGTCCGTCTTTTCATGGTGAGTTATTTAGACCTTATCATTAGGACCGGAGGACCGCAATGAGTGGCTCCCTATAGGGCTCGATGGGATGAACTAGAGATCCAATTGTTGTTGCTCAACAGTTTACGCCAGGCCAATCTTGCCGAAATGACAAACAAAGAGGTGGCTCGCTTACGAGCCCAAAATTTGGCTCTCCAGGGTGAACTGTAGCAGAATGTAGAGTATCAGGCCCAACTAGTTGCGGGACTTCAAGATTTTTCAGAGAAGCTAATTTGGGATTTGGTCCAGATTGAGAATAACATTCAGCACCACCGTGACTCAAAAAGCTGCAAAAAAGAGATCATTGATGAAGCTCAAACTTCGATTGCTAATTTTGAACTCGAAATTCAAACATTATCTGACAAAGCATCCGAGATCTCATGGCAGAAGGAGCAGACTGAACGTGATATTGTTGCTGGTATCAAGGAGTTGGAAGAAGCTAGGATCAAGGCTGCACAGCAACCCCAAATGGATGAAGTGGATTTGCAGAGGATAGCTCTAGAAACGACAAGAGAAAATCTCCATCGTCGGTTGCAAGACGTAGAAGATGCTTTGAAAGTTTTGTCTCAGAAATGATAATTATTATTATTTATTGGTTGGTTATTTGAAATAAAAGGCAGACTTTGTTGTATGCTTCTGCATTTATTATTATTATTATTCATATTTTTATTTCACTTATTATTATTATTTTAATAAAATTATCATCATTTTATTTTATTATATATATATATATATATATATATATATATATATATATATATATAATTTCATGGATGGTGATTCAAACTGTTCAGAGATTCAGGACATGATAGTATGAGTAATGAAAGAATTTAATCCTAACTGTTCAACGACTTCTAGTATGATAGATTAGGATCTCTAGATAATAGGCAGATGTATGATATTAACGTGCTCTATAGATGATAAGCAGAAATATGATGTTAATGTGCTAATCAGATCCTAACCGTTCAGTGACATCTAGTATGATGGATTATGAAAAAACAGAGGTATCATTAAACATGTCTTATGATTCATTCTATCTAGAGCTTGAGGATTTAATAGTAATGAACCGATTAAACAGATGTAAGATTTAACTTGTTTAATCTACCCGTTCAGTGACATATAGTATAATGGGATTTGAGTTAGGACAGAGATATCATTAAAAATGTCTTATGGTTTATTCTATTCAGAGGTTCAGGACTTAATAGTAATGAACCGATTAAACAGAGGTAAGATTTAACTTGTTTAATCTATCCATTCAGTGATATCTAGTATAACGGGATTTGCGTGAGGACAGAGGTATAATTAAACATGCCTCAAAGCTCGATCTATTCAGAGGATCTAGTCATGATAGGGATGAGCTGACTAAACAGAGGTGACTGTTAACGTGTTTAGCCTTAAAATTTGACTATCAGAGGTAACTGTTAACTTGATAGAGAGATGATTTTCGTCAGAAGTAATTTTTTAATTTAATGATGTCAAAAATAAGTTCATCAGATATTGTAATATTGGACTTGATGAAGTTTAAATTTTCTTTTCTATAAGAGGTGAAATTTTAACATGACAGAGGATCAATCTCATTAGGGTTTTTAGCAAACCCCCAAATATCAACGAATTCAATTTGCTTTTACCAACTACCCTTTAAGTTGGACTAGCCATACTATTTTCCTCAGCATGGTAAGTTATCGAGGATTTCATTTGGATTTAAATGCCAAACTTTTTCTTTTCTCTCTGGTTTAGCAGTTTTGGACAGTGATATATTCTTATATTCATATAAGGATACTGTTGTGACAGATTTGCCATGAAATTTTTAGCAAACTCTCAGCTATCAATGGATTTAATTTGCTTTTACCACTACCGTTTAAGTTGGGCTAGCCATACTATTCCCCTCCGCTTGATAACTTGTCAAGAATTTTATTTGAGCTTAAATGCCAAACTTTTCCTTTTTTTTTTTACTTTTGCAGTTTTGAACAGTTCACGCTTTTAATCCTCAACATGATGGGTTGGCGAGAAACTGACTCTCTTTCTGTTATCTTGACGATGTTGGGCAATTCATTATTTTACCCCTAGCATGATAGGGTTAGCAAGGATTTCGTTTGGGCTTAAATGCTGAATTTTTTTTCTATCCTTAGTCGTAGAGACATAGGATTTGTTTTTATTTTGTACCCGCAGTCGAGGCATGGAGCTACATCCTAGCGGTGAGCCAATATTTCTTCATTTGCTGTATTGAAGAAGAGGTCGAATAACTTCATTCCCTTAAGAATAATATTTTTTAAGAACTTTTTCATTAATTGACATCATTATTTGATCACCGTGTTGATTGATCAACCGGTATGCTCCATTTGAATAGAGTGTCTCTACTACAAATGGGCTTTATCACTTTATCTAGAATTTGCCTTTAGTCTTACGTGTCATGATCATTGGGCATCTAACTATTAAAACCAAGTCGCCCACTTTAAAAGTCCGTTCCTTCACTTTCTTGCTGAATACTTGGGATATTGGCGCTTGATAGAACTCTATTTATTGTTGAGCTTCTAAGCGCTTCTCATCCAATGCTTCTAATTCCCGAAGTCATTGGTTATGCTTTTCTTCGGTGGTCATTCTCGTAGCTAATGCTACCTGAAGAGAAGGAATTTGAATTTCCAGAGGTAACACAGGCTTACAACCATACACCAAAGAAAATGGTGTGACTTTTGTTGGTGTTCTTACCATTATATGATAAACCCATAAACAAGCTCCCAATTCTTATCCCAATCACATTGACTTGTAGTGATAAATTTCTGCAAAAGCATCACAATGGTTTGTTGAACGCTTCTGCTTGGCCATTTGCAGCTGGGTTATATGGAGACGAAAATATATTCTGTATTCTAGACGTGTCATAGAATTTGGTATAGGCTTTGCTAGTAAATTGAGGACTGTTGTCGCTGATGATTCGTCTAGGAACACCAAAACGATAGATGATGTGGTGTTTGATAAAGTTGACCACATTGTTCATTTTCACGTCTCTCTAAGGGATAGATTCTGATCATTTTGAGAAGTAATCGGTTATAACTAGTATGAACCGATGTCTACGAGAAGATGGTGAAGTGATGGGACCAATGATATCCATTCCCCACATCTCGAATGGCCACGTAATCGTGGTTGAATGTAGGTGCTCTATAGCCTGATATATGTAGTTTGTATGCACCTGGCAGGCATGACACTTTTTTGCATATGCGATGGCGTCTGTTATCATCGTTGGGTAATAGAAACCTATTTTTTTATCTGGTCTCCTAATTTAGGACCTGGCTAGTGAGCACCACTGGCTCCGTCATGCACTTCTTTGAACACTTCTTGTGATTCTTGTTGTGATAAGCACCAAAGTAAAACTCCATCTGGTATTTCTCGATACAAGGTACCAAGCTCAGGATTATAATGGAATTTCTCTACCTCTTTCTTCACTTTGGCGACTTCTTTGGGATCTTCGGTTAGTATCCCATAGAGTGCGAAGTCCATAAAGACGAATTGCCAATCTCTGGATTAGAAGTTCATCCCTGATGTATAGATTTCATTTGCCTCAAGTATCTCTTCAGGGCAAAGAAGTTCACGACTTCCAATCTTAATACTTTTGCTCGATTTAGCAGGGAGCACTAATGTGGCTGCGAGGGAAGCCAAAGCATCAACGTATGCATTCTTGTGCCGTGGCACGTAGTCAATATAAAACTCCTTGAATGAATTGGTAAGTTTTATTGTTGTCTCATAGTAAGGTCCGAGATGTTCATACCTGACCTCGTATTCTCCTTGTACTTGATTTACTATGAGCTTGGAGTCCCCATAGGGCTCTAAATGCTGACTTCCCAGCTGCCGGGTAATTTACAGTCCCGTTAACAATGCATTATACACAGACATATTATTAGAATATGGCTGAGTGAGTGAGTATCTTCGAGGGATTACATGATTCTGCGGGGATATTAAAACCCCACTCCAACAGAGTTTCTTCGGGCCGCTCCATAAAAAATAGCAACCAGACTGATTCTTTGGAAATCATGTTGCTTCCACCATTTTATCTGAAATATCCACATAAAGTTTAGAGGATTCCGAGACAGGATGTTCAGCTAAGAAATCAGCAATTGCTTGTTTCTTGATCGCCTTTTGTGGTATGAATCGCATATCATACTGTGATAACAGGATCGACCAATTGGCTAACTTGCAATTGAGTGACCCAAGCTTGGTCATGAGCACCCTCAGGGGATTTACCTAAGAAATCACATGAATTGTTTGGCCTAGTAAGTAGTATTGCATTTTCTGAATTGCGAATACTAGGGCCAAACACTCTTTTTCTATTGGAGTGTATCGATATTCGGCACCTACCATAGTTCTGCTAAGATAGTAAATGGCTTGTTCGTGGCCTGAGTGATTGGTTTGGGCTAACAGGGCACCAAGTGAATGGTCCATTACCCGCACAAATATCAAGAATGGCTTTCCTCATACAGGGGCTATTAGGACCGGAGGTTTTGTAAGGTAATTTTTGAGATCCTCAAAAACTTGTTGGCAAGCTTCATCCCAAACGAGTGACACTCCTTTCTTTGTTAACTTGGTACAGCGCCCTGAAAGATTAACAATAAATCTCCGAATGTACGCTAGCCTCCCTTATAATCCTCAAAATTCTTTGAGGTTTTTTTGTGGCCACATCTCTTAAATTGCTTTTACTTTTTCTGGGTCTAAATAGATACTCTTAGATGTAACAACAAAACCAATGAATTTTCCACTAGAGACACCAAGAAAAGATTTAGTCGGATTCATTTTTAGTTGGTGTTTTCTCAAAATGTCAAACACTATTTTTAAATCTCGGAGATGATCGTCTTTATTGCGACTCTTGATGGCGAGGTTGTCCACGTAGCACTCTACCATTTTACGGAGATACTCGCAGAAAATTGTGCTCATAGCACGTTGATATGTTGCACCTGCATTCTTTAAATCGAATGGCATAACCGTATAATAGTACATGCCTAATGGTGTTCTGAAAGCAGTGTATTTCTCATCTTCAGGGAACATTTTGATTTGATTGTATCCAGAGAATCCGTCCATGAAATACATCCTTTTGAATTCGCAGGTGCTGTCAATCATGATGTCTGTTATTGGATGTGGAAATTCATCTTTAGGACCTACTGCATTAAGATCCCAAAAATCAATGCAGATTCAAAATTTTCCATTCTTCTAAGGAACTGGAACGATATTCGTTATCCAATCAGGATGTTGTTCTTCTCGGATGAAGCAAGATTGTATAAGTTTCTTAATTTCATTCTTGATCGATTCCATTAATTTTGGACGGAATCTTCTTTGTTGTTGTTTTACTGGTTTTGCATCTGGCTTAATATTAAGCCGATGCATAACAACTTGAGAATCCAAGCCTGGCATATTCTCATAGTTCTAGGCAAAGACATCTATGTATTCTCGAATGAGAGTTATAAGGTTTTCTCTTTCATCAGGAGGCAAACTCTCGATATAAATATGGGCTTAGGATTGGCTTCATCACCTATATTTAATTGAATCACTTTATCTTCAGTAGGTGGTTCACACTGTTCTAAGCGCATGTTCCATTAGGCATCGAGATGCTTACCTACTGCTTCATCTTGGAGAAGAGTAAGCTCATCATCTTCATTTGGAGTTGCACTGACAGACGTCATATTCGCAGTCAGTTCCTTAGATAATACTCCTAGACTAATATCTAAATTCCAATTAGAATCTTCTACATTTTGGCAGATCATGTCTTCGATATCCGAAGGATCAGGTATTGTGACATATCCCAACCTCCTGCCAGTTTTGTGATAATAATCTGGCTCTTTCTCTTCGAGCACGAACGAGGGAAGTAAAATTCGACGTCCTTTGTCAAAATTTAATCCGGGTCTATGGATAAAGTCGTATCGCATTTTCTCCATCATTCGAAATGACTTTGGTCCGTAATGATAGAATTGAGAGGCTTCCTGAGTTTCATCTTCACTATTATTGGATGGGGCCATATGTGGTTGAACCCTTCCGAAAAGAATAGTTTTTTGATCGGCCCGACAAGTAGGTACCTTAAACACTACCCCATCTACATTCTTGATGCTTGATCATAGCATCATTGATGATCTAATTGGCAGGCGCATGGTTGCTAAAGTCTCGAATTCTAGGAGACTATCTGTATCTGTACTAATAACTGAAGGTACAGACTCAGTAGCAACACTAGACAAATAAGTAAATTTTAGATTTTCATTGATTTCCCACTCACCTGCATCACTGGCGGTTCATTTACATCTAAATCTTCAAAACTGATTACAAGCGGTTCATACCTTTCTTTGGCGATAAACGCCTCAGACTCAGTGCCAGCTTCATTCCCACTATCATACCCATCATGTAGTAGTGGATCGATCTCAGCACTCTCAGTATATAAGAAGACGTCTACAAAGTATTTTTCAACCCCCTTAAATGGTTGTTTGTCAGTAATTAGAGTATGCACTTCTCTATCTTTATCCACGTATTTCATACATTGATGTAGAGTGGATGTGACAGTCATGTTAGCATGAATCCATGGTCGCCCTAGAAGAAGGTTGTAAGAGTGTTTGTTTCAATCACATAGCAAGTAACTTTACTTTGAGATATCCAATTTGGCATCTGAGTCTAATCTTTCCCGGAGGATGACTACCGCTGGCGTTGAAGCCAAAAATGGCAGTATTAGTTGAAGTCAATCTATGTGGAGGGATCCCGAGGAATTGCATAAGCCTTCGAGGCATAATACTCAGGGTAGACCCTGGGTCAATCTGAATCCGACCCACTTCTGTTGAGCCAATGTATCTTGTATAGTATAAAGGCCTATTATGCTTAGTGTTTTTCAACTGCATTTCCTCTGGCGTGAAAGTAATGTAAGGGGTACGCCTCGATACTGTGTTGCAGTGCGGGCATACCTACTCAACCTCTTCTGGAAGATGGGTTAGGAAAGCTTCAGAATCTGATAAAACTTCCCTTAGAGTATCTCTTGTAAACTTGGATAAGCTCAATAACTCATATAGAGTTATTCTTGCTGGTATATTTGCTAACTGAGCTATAACATCAAATTGGAAAGAAGAGTCTTGCTCTTCAGAAGCATCCTTCTGCAGAGTTTGGTTGTATCTGAGCTCCTATTTTCCTTTGTCAGAAGTCTGTTTAGTGGTTCTCTCATTAGCCTCCTCTATTGATTTAGAGGGGCCAATTTCGGCATTCACACGGTCCTTCAGATATTGTTTTTCGAACCTGGTTCCTGAAATAGGTGCAGCTTCATGCTCTACTTCAAGAGCGGTCATCTATGTTTCAAAATCTGTTAATAGAGGCGCGTCATCTGAGTCCTTCTCAATTATTGCCGAGACAACATTGCACATGTGCTATTTTCCTTTTGCCTTGGCCTTTCTCTTGGACACCACCGTTGTCCATTGTTCATCTTTGAGAAGGTCCGGATGCACCCAAAGGAACTTTTACTTCTCAATTGTAAAAAGGGTTAACCCTTTCTTCTGCTAGTTTGGGGTCTAAATTAACCTGAGATCACTTTTCGGAATAGGCGTAAGCCCAAGTGGTACTTCTAGACCATCCACATTAAAAGTAGCCGAGTTAGTTATAACCCTTTTTTGTTCAGATTTGAGCTGAACTGTTGCAGTATCGATCAATGCATGAATCTTGTCTTTCAAAATGAAACAATCTTTAGCAGGGTGATCTACGATTCAGTGATATAAACAGTAGTTTGGATCGTTAATTTTCTCACTTTTTCAGGTCTCTTGCTCTCCGGCAACTTGAGCATGTTGCACTTGATGGGCAAATTAAACATGGTAGGAGTATGTTCATCTTTAAATGAATACTGCTTCTGAGGTCTGGATGGCCTCGCAGTATTACTTTTAGCTGGCGCTTCTTTTGGCTTCGGTGTTTTTTCCACTGGCATTATATCTTTTCTTATGGAACGAGAGAAATGGGATGGAGCTTTATTTGTAGCGCTTCTTCTCTCGAATCTTTGCTCTTCGAGACGTCAAAGTATATCTTCGACTTGCTCACCTTGCTTGAGCAAGTCTTTCTAAGACTTGAATTCAACTGAACCCATTTTGACCAGAACATCGGTCAGTAAATTGTGCCTGCAAGTCTCTACGAGAGTTTCTTGTATCATGCCATGTTGACATCGCACGGAAAGTTCTTGGAATCGCTCGATGAAGGATTTTGCTGTTTTGCCTTCTCCTTACTTTGCTGCTAATAAGGATGGCACAAAGACTTTAGTATCATCTTCGAAAAATTGGGCTAAGAATTTACGTTCTGCATCATCCCATGATTTAATTGTCCCATGGGGTAGTTGCATGAACCAAGTAAATGCGGGTTCTTGTAGCTTACTCGCAAATATCTTAGTTAGAATTGGATCATTCCCCATTATATGTCCTGTTTGGGACAGGAAATAGAAAATGTGTTGCTGTGGTGAGCCTTTACCGTTAAACGACTGAAGGTTCAACTGTTTATAGTTTGCAGGATATGGCATAGTTTCTCATTCTTTGGGGTAGGGAAACACTATCCCCACTTCTTGTAGCTTTTTGCGATGAAAAAGTGCTTGCAACTGTTCTCCATCTTTTCCATTTTCTCAACATGAGGGTTAATGATAGCCCTTACTTGCTCCTTCTCTTTAGAGTGAGGAGGTGGTTTTTCATGTTTATTCTAGTTCTCTTCATCTACATTGACAGGTTGTTTTCCTTCCCGCCGATTGGAAGAGGACGATGAGGATTGGCCCTTTATTGTTTGAACCAATAACTCAGTTAGGAGTTGTTTCATTTCTTCCATAGTCTCCTCTTACTGTTTGAGGCATTCTTCTTATCTCTCAAGCTTCTTAGAGACTTCTTCTGGAAGGTCGACCATGTTCACTGTAGCCTCTGATTTTTTATTTGAATTTGAAGAAGATGAAGACTCAATGGCAGAATGTTTGTCTTCCTCTTCATCGGATCCACCAACCATCCATTTATAGTCTTAACATATGGCAACCTCTCTCCTGGTCCGAGTGTGTTAATACATACCCTCTATCTCAAGAAACACTCCTTTTAATCCTGGAGTTAATTCTTTATCTGAAGAATCACTCTAGGCAACTTGTTTGCCCTTACTAACCATATGGGATGAGGCAGCGAGCAAATCAGTATATTTTTTTTACTGTCCGTCTTCTTTTAGGCTAGGTAAACTGATAAAAACCAGACTATTTTGATTTGCATTTACAGTTTGATAAAACGGCTGAAATCATTGACATTGAGGAGTGGGTTGGGGGGTGCTCCTCTTATGAGTGAGAAATTCTCTTAAGTTTTGAAACTTGTTCTCATTCATATTTACAATTTGATGCCTTTTGCGTCGCAAGTTCTGTTCATAATACTGATTAGTCTGCAGAATATCAGAGTTAGGCAATTTTTCAGCATTAGAACAATCTCCAACTCTTTTGTGGAGTCTTCTGGAGTGCGAGCTGGCCTGTTCAGTTATGCAGGCCCCACGCGCCTCCGAATTATGCTTCGGAAGATGTCGATGAGGATTGATTTCGGCTCCCCTTTTGATTTATGGGTTCTAGTGATGTGGAGCCTCACTGATGCACTCCATTGATGGTCTGATTGGGATTGGGAAGAAGACGATCACTCTGGAACTCCTTCTTTGAAAACTCTAGAAGAAGATGTTCTCTCCAAATTCTCCGCTCCTTTGGACTCTGCTCTGGTCTAACTAGAAGAAGACGCTATGAGATTTCTCCTCCTTTTAATTCCACAGGAGTCTTTGGACGTTGTGGGTGAAATCTTCGTGAAACTAAATCACCCATGATTGGAAAACACCCCTACAAATAACAACGCGTACCATCCATGGCATCCCCACTGTCACCCCGTGAGTACAACCCGCAGGTGTCATCCGCGGGTGCAAACCCGCGGGTGGGTGGCACCCTGCAGGTTGCACCCTGCAGGGGCACCCCGCGAGTTTAATCTGCGGGTGGCTCTTTTTTTCCTTCTCTTCTACATTTATAAGTGAAAATGTTATTGCGACTCAAATTGTTTCAAGTTTATCAAGTTATAAAATACAATAATATTAAAAACTAATGTATTATGTGTAACTATGATAATTTACATAAATAATACGGGAAAAATGCTGTTGAACGGTAAGAATTTTTCAAAAATAGAAAAACCTAATAATAATTTTAAATAAAATAAATAAAATCCTTAACTGGGGCCTCCCGTCCGAATTAGAAGCATAGGTGAATTAATTAATTAAGTAATTAATTATTTTATTTCATGATCGACTGGCAGACACGGTTTATCCCAATAAATGGGGAGAGCCCCGCTGCCGCTCTCTTTTTTTCTATAAATATAAAAAATGGTTAATTACAGTCAGACCCCCTGTAGTATTGGGGGTGTGTAATTTAACACCCCTGAAGTTTAAAACTCTCAAAAAAACCCTGGACTTTTAACACTTCAGTGAGAGTTTGTTATTGTCACTCTCCTTTAACACTAAAGTGCACTCATGACCCTGAATTTCCTATTCTACCCTCACAACTCCCTGCACACTCCCTCTCTCTTTTCTCTCCTTCCTCTCTCTCTCTCTCTCCCCCTCCCTCCCTCTCTCTCTCTCTCCCCCTCCCCTCCCTCCCTCTCCCTCTCCCTCTCTATCCCTCTCTCTCAGTCACTCTCTCTCTATCCCTCTCTCTCAGTCACTCACGCTCCCTCTCTATCCCTCTCTCTCAGTCACTCTCTCTCTTTCCCTCTCTCTCAGTCACTCACGCTCCCTCTCTATCCCTCTCTCTCAGTCACTCTCTCTTTCTATCCCTCTCTCTCAGTCACTCTCTCTCTATCCCTCTCTCTATTCCCCTCTAATAACACAATTTTCTTTAAGGTTCGAGTATGTAACCTTATTTTTTAGGGGTTTTTTTTGTGTTTGATTTTCTTTACTTATATTGCTATTTGATGGTACAATATATTTGTCCTCTAATTTCAGGTTTGATCGAGAATGGCATCAAGTTCATCATTTTATTCGTTATCGCAAAAAACTCGATTTGTAGTGTCAAGATGAAGGTGACGATCTCATGGACAATGAAAAATCCTTGCTGACATTTTGGCTCATGTCCGTTCCGAATGTGTAATGATTGGATATGGATCGACAAAGAGAGACTTCAAATAAAACGATTCACGAGAGAAGTTTATTGATTGGTATTTTGGTTGGATTTTCTTTGTCGTGTTGTCTTCTATTAATAGCAAAAAAACTTTTTGTTATGCGAGTGTAATAAAATTACAGTAATATGCATGCTTACATAATGTTAGAACAAGTATTCTCCTTTGGTTAAAAAGTTTGCAGATGTTTGTCAATACCGATGATATGTTTACTACACAGATAAGCTCCACAATAACAAACTAATACATACCAGATGTTTATCGCCACTCCTCTAAGTTGTTGCTAGCAGCTGCAGCAGCAGCTTGCAGTTACAAGTTGCTGCTACAGCAGCAGCAACTTGCACTGGGCAATGCAAGCAGCAGCAGCTGTGCTTGCTGCTGCTGCAGCTGCTAGCAGATGCTGCTGCTCCTAGCAACTAAGTGGACCAGTATGGTGCACATAATATCCTCTTAGTTGCACTTCATTTGCACTGCAGCTGCTAGCAGATGCTGCTGCTCCTAGCAACTAAGTGGACCAGTATGGTGCACATAATATCCTCTTAGTTGCACTTCATTTGCACTGCATGGTGCACATAATATCATGTATCATTTACATATCAACAATAAATTATCAACACAAGATGCACAAAGATAGGTAATTTTGACAGTGCATTTATATATCAACACAAGATTTTCAAAGACAAGTATTCCTTTCATTAACCGTGCTTTACATCTCATATACATAATAACAATCAAAGTCCAAAAGTCCACTACAAAAGTTTTCTAAGACAACACAAAGAACTAATGTTGATTGCATCTGCGCCGACTTTGTTAATGTTAGAAACCTGCAATCAAAATCATAATGTTAGAAATGTAAAATAATGAAAAAAATCTGAATGAAAAATCATGTGTTTCATTTACTTCTCTTTTGCTGTTAGCTAAAAAAAATTTCTATCCGTATGCATTAATTTTCTTTCACGCCCTGCCTCGATCTTGGATCTCTCTGCAATGAATATATGAGATATGATTGATGTTCATTAAAGAGAATAAGATAATTATTGCTCTACTTACCCGGGGTACAAATCGTCCCGCATCATCCGCTGCTCCAATTGCGACTTCACTTCTAGGAGGAACAACTGTTGTTTCACCCAAATCCCTGCCTGTTCCTGAAAGAAATGCAACTTTTGTTTTCGGCCTTACTCTTGATGCTGCACCATGTGTCGTATCTTTTTGGTTAGGAGCTCCCCGTTTGTCTCGCTGATCTAGCACTAAATGAGGTTGACTTTGTGCTTGCTCTCTATTCTTTTGCTATGTTGTTTTCATCGTTTCCTACTTTCCAACTGTTGACTTCTCCTTTCTTGAGGCTAGAATCTTTGTAGCGGGCTTTCTTCCTCTCTTACTACTAAACCCCTCATTTGCTCGTTGAATTTCTGAGGGGTCATCCCATTGAATTCCTAGCCCTACATCACCCGCGCCCCATATGTCAGCCACATATGTTTTGTTCTGTGATTGGCTTGCTTGTTCAGTCTCTGTCTTCATCTTTCCAACTCCATCACTCCTTGCATTCATGCATGTCCTTGCGTTATGGCCTAACCCCTTGCATACTGCACATCTCATCTTTCCATATTTTCGCCGAATCGACTGTGTCATTCTTTTCTCCTCCTTTTCATCTTCCTTTTCCTTTCTTAATCTCCTTGGTCTTCCAGGTTGCTTACGCAATTTCGGTGGTATAATATACTTTTCTGCTGAAATTTCAGGCCACTGTGACGGATCAGGAATCGGTTGCACCGCCCCGTCATAAGCTAGCTTGTATCTCTCCACTGAGAAATACGGGGAGACACAGTTCTCAATATTTTGTTTCTGGTTGTTAATAGCTGCAGCCGCATGCACACATGGGATCCCACTCACGTCCCAACGTCGACATCCACAGGTGCGTTTGTCCAAATCAACTATCCACGTGTTTCCGTGTAGATCTACTTCAAACTTGCCTTATAACACAAAGAACATTCAATGTTAGACATGTGTTGATTATTAATTACGTGCAATAGAACGAATACATTAACGTTAAAATCCTTACCATCACCCACAAAATTAACTTCACATTTCTGCTTATCTCCTCCACTGACTTAACCTTCTCATTTATTTTTGAACACAATACACTAGTTAGCTTGCTAACTTTGGCTTTCTTGTCTGTCATTCTACGCATCACCATCTTCCTAATAGCCTCAAGCATTGAGATGATGGGTTTATATCGGGCACTCAATATAAATTTATTCCATGATTCAGAAGCGTTGTTAGTCATCATGTCACAGGATGGCCTAGGACTGAACCCACTTCTTGTCCAAGTATCAACAAGTTTCACTACCAGCCAGTCGTAAGCACCTTTGTTGGTGTGCTCAATCTGTACCATCGCCCGCTTGAAATCCCGTTCATTGTATGCAGATGCCGCCCTCCACATCATATCTTTCAGAAGCTTGCCTACTTTAAACTTCTCCTTGAGATTGGCGTACATGTGCCTCACACAGAATCTATGATCAGCATGTGGTATCATCGTGTTAAACACTTCAATCAACCCTTGTAAAAAAAAAAAAAAAAAAACAGCACTGTCGCAAGGGTTCAATAGATAAAATATAGTTAGACAACAAATATCAATGTTTGTTTACCTTTTACTGGTCTGATATGAAAGTCCACAAATGTTCTTCGACCTACCCAATAGCCTCCAGCAGGTAGTGAATTAACCAGGCCCACGATGACTTACATTCAACTTCGACAACTGCCGAAGCAATTGGGAAAAGTGCATTGTTGCCATCTCGTCTTATTGCGCTCAACAAGATTCCCCCACTATCATGCCTTATATGATAGCCATCAAGACTTATTATTGCCCTACATCCAGACTTGAAGCCATCTATACAAGCCTTCAAGCACACAAATAACTTTAAAAATTGGGGCGCACTACCCTCATAAGACTTATCAACCATCAACTTCACAACATTACCAGGGTTAGAAGATTTTACAATGTTACAGTACTGCCTAATAACCAAGTACTACTTCCCCATCTTACCATGGATCATTTCATTAGCTTTTTGTTTAGTTCTGTAAGCTTGACTCTTTCTAATAGTAATCCCAGTGTCCCTTCTAATGAGATTAACTAATTGTGTCCATGTAATTTCAAGGTCTTCTGAATCTAAGTATTTTCTTGCAAAAAATATTGAGGTTGCATTTCTATTGGCCTTAGAGACGTACATGTGTGTCTATCATTGTACGTTTTTATTTGAAAAACAGTTTGATCTCGGTCCCAAGAGGCGTGGACCCTCCACTTGCATGTATCATCTACGCATACCACAGTAATTCTTGTTCTCTCATTTCTAAAAGGTCGTTGCACCCTAATAAGTTCCAAAACACCACTATCATTGTTGAGTCCATTGGTTTAGGACTTTATAATGCAAATAAAAACCCGCCCCCATATTGCAATCTTCTAACAATAGCCTCCAAATCAAACCATCCAAATTTTTTTTTATCAATATTCTCAATTACATCTACTGTACCCCTTTGATACTCTATCGTGCCACTATTAACAAATTTGCCCCATGGTGAACATGTAGGTCAAATACAATACTTGTCATAACTCTACTGCACATAACATAACAATTAAATATTGAAATAAATAGACAATTAAAATACAAAATAACAATTATAAATTAATTAATCAAATTAAGACTAAGCTTCAACACTAATACAAAGTTTTGCGCAGATTTTTTTATGCAAAAAATGTTATTTGCTGCATTATTTAAACAAAAACCTAAGTTTCTACATGAGAGAGTCAACCAAAAAATTCGCATTCCAACCCAACTTGTGGGACCTTGACGTTTATCTGCACGTTTAAAATTCCTACACGTGTCCACCACGACAGTAAACACGTCATGACAAAAAAAAATTGTCGGCAATAATCTATAAGAATCACTGTGTCTATATAAATGTTTACCGGTACCCAAATTTTTGCTTTGTTGGTGCTTCGAAACCCGCCGCGCAATGCCCTAGAGTCACCCTTTGGCCTTCGTTGCCCTTTGCCGCCCTTTGTTGCCCTTCGTTGCCTCTCTGTTGGCGAGAAGGGGGGGGGGGGGGGGGAGGCGGGTGAGAGAGAGAGAGAGAGCGTTCTGCTTTTGGATCGCTGCTTGCGGCCCTCTGTCGGTGAGAGGGGGGAGGCGGGTGAGAGAGAGAAAGTGCTGCCAGCGAGAGAGAGAGGGGGGAGGGAGGCGGGTGAGAGAGAGAGAGAGAGTGCTTTGATTTTGGATCGCTGCTTGCTGCCCTCTGCCGGCGAGAGAGGGGGGAGGGAGGCAAGTGAGAGAGAGAGGGAGGCGAGTGAGAGAGAGAGACAGAGAGCGTTGCCAGCGAGAGAGAGAGGGGGGAGGGAGGCGGGGGGGGGGGAGGGAGGCAGGTGAGAGAGAGAGCGCTGCCGTCGAGAGAGAGGGGTGAGGGAGGCGGGTGAGAGAGAGAGCGCTCTGATTTTGAATCGTTTCTATGTCCTAATTTTGGTTCTGATCTTATCTGAAATATTTTTAACTTTTTATAATACGTACATGTCATGTGTTCTACTAATTCACATTCAGTTAATGCTTAGGATGCCCATGAAATTTTTTTGAAAGTTTCAAAGTTCAAACGTATTACACACCTCCAAATACTTGCAGGGAGTCTGACTGCTGTTAGTCTATCTCTCGCTCTCTCGCTCTCTCTCTCTCTCTCTCTCTCTCGAATCCTCAAAGCAGAACCCTAATTTCGGCAGCTTCAGCAATCAAGAAACCCTAATTCTTGATTTGTATTCTGCGATCAGATGGCCATCGTGATGAAAAGAAAGGGCAAATGCGATCGGACTAAAACGGTGGGTCGCAATGGCACTGGTTGGCCTTGGGGGAAGACCAAGTTTGCTCGGAAATCAAAGATTCCTTCGCCACCGCCGCCGGTGATTCCTTCGGCCGAGGAACATGGGTCTTCGCCGCCGCCGCCGCCGCCGCCGCCACCTTCACCGGCCGCCTCCGCCTGCTCGTTCTCCGATCATCGGAGTCAATCAAGGTGCAGTCCTTTTCCTTCATCGTCACCCGTTATTTCTCCATCATCATCATCATTCCCATCTCGATGCCCACTCGAAACCCCTCTGCCGCCGTGTAATTTCACCCCATATTCCCCCATATCTACACCGCCACCACCCCCATCACCCAGTTACATTTCATCACTGGTGGGTTCATGCTCCACGCCACCACCCCCATCCCCATGCTGCTACACCCCCGCCACCCCACCCCCGTCCCCACTCTAAACCCCCTCCACCCCACCCCTATCCCCACTCTACACCCCCTCCCCACCACCACCATCCCCCGGCTATACCTTCTCCACACCACCGCCATCTCCTGGCTAACACCTCCTCCCACCCTTCCATCCCCCCGGCCCACACCCTAGCCAGGCCACCACCACCTGCTGATCTTTGGAGGCTTTAGCGTTGCTGTTGAAAATGTCCATTTCAGTCGCACCAGACAGCTGTAAAGTTTTATTAATTTTATTTTTTGCACAAAAAAGTTTGAAACTTTTTAAATTTCTTCAATAAAGCTTATTACTTTTTTACCCTATTCAGTTTGATATTATGCGTGTGTGCCTATGACCTGAATGTTCATGAGATCTGTTATTAATTTTCTTGCTGATATGCATGTAGCTTCTTGGTTCATATGGAATCTAACGTCGATCAGCATTAGCAGCAACCGTTTTCCTGACATGAGATAAAAATAGAGCTCGGTATTTGCAAACCTTTTACAAATTTAGTTCTTTCAATAAAGCTTGTTTCTTCCCCCCATTTCGTTTTATAGTATGTGTCTAATTATTTGACCGAGTATTAACGAAGTTTGTGACATAATGCTTGCTTAGTATTACCTGTTTTCATGTCTGGACTTAGCTGGTATGCTAATGGTAGGAAAGGGGCAATGAGAAGCAACAGTGGAGCTGAATTTAACAAGAATATTGATGGCAAAGGATAGACACAAATTAGCATTGGGCCAGAAGCATAAGTGAGATTTCTTGGTGATGGATCCAAAATAAATGATGCCACTTTAAGTATAGATGTAGAGAAGTTAGATTTTGGATAATGGAGTTTAGGCATGGACTGGCTACCTTCACCTGCTCAAGTATAGGGAAGAAACATGGTTTTGCTTTCTAGACTCGACGCAGATCTGAGATACTAATGATATGGGCTAGTTATTGACTCCTCACATACTGATGTCACTGTTGTGTAGTATATTAGAATGTATAAACCTGCATATAAACCCCTTATGATTATTTGTATTTTGCAACAAATCGATAGCAAACATGCATACTGTATGAATGAACATGCACTGCATATTTACAATTTTGATTTATACATGTGACTGCATTATACATAGTACCTGTATGGTAGTGTTTGTTTGTTCAAATTTTTTAACCCTCACTTCTCTCTCATTCTTCTGATACAGTTAACTACTTTACGGCTTCCAATATTACGCATGGCCTCCCTCCCAGTGTTGACGGCTCTGTTTCATATGTTCTTTTGTTAAAAAGTTTGACAGATGTTGTTGAATTTGTGATGGCCCTTTAATATATACTTACAATTCCCTTTTCAAGTTACGGATAGTGTTGACTGAGCTAATTGCCTCTATTTCTACTGCGCCAATTTGGACCCTGTCCTGCTCTTGCTTTGGGCAGTACATGTGCGGGGTCTAGTTTCTAATGATGATCCAGGGATGAAACTGCTTGAAGGTAGTTATTACCTCTTCCGAAGAACTGCTTACAATTTGTGCTTAGAATATGATGCTTATTATCAGTTTAACTACCCTATGATTTTTCGTGCAGGTGATTTGCTCGTAACTGATTTCTGTTTGTGAAAATACACCCAATTATTTCTATCATTGACAGAACAAACCTGAAATTTGAAAAAAGGCAGAAATTTCTAGTATTGTGACTTCCGTTCTTGGTAAATGGTCAACAATCGCTCTGTCCTACTCTTTGTCAAATCTCAACACTTTTCTTTTCTGTTTTGATGTTGATATAAATTTCTAACTACTTTCATCTATCCTTTAACAATTGACGTATGCAGATGCAATGCAATCAAGGAGAGTGTTGGTCTGCGTACTAGGATGCTGAACTTCACGCAGCCTTGTTCTCCTATGATGTAGTAGCAACTGATAATATCTGATATGTTCTTGATAAACACAGAGAACTAGTAAATATTCTGGTGCCTGATGCTTATATTAGTCGACAGATTTCTGCTTTTATTTTTTTTTTCTTCTTCTTCTTGTTTGTGAAAGTTCCAAGCTCTGTTTTTCTTATTCTGATAATATTGATAACTATTCATATATGTTTTAAAATTCTGAACTTTTTAGGAACATGCTCTTGAAAAGTTTGCTTTCATGCACATTGCAATCTGCACTGTTATTCTGACAAATATACTCTATACTGTTTCTTATTTTTCCAGTTATGATTGTCGAGTTCTTCTTTTCACACGTATAATTCTGTTTTGCTATTTATGTTAATATCATTTTACAATTCATCAACCCTTCAATTTAGTTCCTAAAATTACACAACTTTAGGATGCATTACAGTTATTTAAAGAAAGCACATGAAGATGACTAATGCTGACACTTACTCTATTGTACTGCTATCCATATGTGTTAACTTCACTAACGGTTAAAAAAATCAGGACTATTATGTATGCTTATGCTTTGAGTTTGACGGTATCATATCATTAAGCATGGGTCATGTTTGTAAGCTATTTATTATGAAGTGTGTCTTTACCCAATTCAGGTTTATTTTTGTTGCCACATTAGGCTGCTGTCTCGCCATTTACATGACTGTATTCTTTGCAATTCATGGAATCAATGATGATCATCGGAGATTGAGCATAGCTATTTGTATGTATTCATGTGTCAATGACTATTTATTTTATTTCTTGACTCCAAATTGCTGTTCCAATGCCTCTCTTGTAATCTTTCTTTCTTTCTTTCTTTTTTTGCTAGTTAAACTCACACACACATTTTTTGGCAATATTACCTAAATTGAGTTCCCACTGAGAGTCGAGCTCAGAACCTTTCGGCTACTTTCATTCTTGTAGTCTTTCTTAGTTCAGCTTATAGATTGAATGTGTTTGCTTATTAAATTTAATGCACAACTTTAAAATTTCATGCCTCATGTATTGAGGCAATTTCTACAATTGCCACTGGGTTTATAAGAATACCACTTGTAGCAACATTCTTTAAAACCTGCCCCATTTAGGCATATGTTTTGGCTTGCAGAGGTACTCATGACTGTGTCCCTAGCTCATTAGTGAGCCTTCATCCGAGCCTTGAAACCATAGCAGAAAGGTTCCTCTCCCTACAGTTTGCCTTTAGGAAGCTGAGGATGGGGTGGTTCATTATAGGATGATAATCGATGTATTGTTGGAGTTGAGTGATTCTACATGCATTTAGCAATATAATTGCGATAGTGTGGAAATTGATCTTTCTTCATTTTCCATCTTACTCCGTGTTATTTAAGCATTATCTATTTCTAATTATTGCTTCACTTGGGAAGTTGATGTTTAGTTGTGTTATGATATGCATTACGAGAACAGAGATCATCCATCTATCCTAGCCTTTGACATGGTGGTCAACGTGTCAGTACGTTTCAAGATAAGTAAAAGGAAGACATGATATCATTACACAGTTCAAATTTTAACCTAATGGGATACTTGTGATTTAGATTAATTGATCAATATCCGACTGTTATTGACTGAAATTACGTACATGATAGTTCATGATAGGAAGAGAACTATTAACCCATAGGAAGTTACCATAAAGCATTTCTATCCAAACTCTAACTCAAGCCAGGTCTCTAATTTTAGTGAATGCATAATAAAATGTCCTTTCACCAAGAACTTGGGGTTTAGTACCCACAGGGCGGTAACTGTAAGGGTTGGTAATGAAACTCATAGTTTCAATTATTAGGATTATGTATCAGCAATTTATAATACATTTTTACTTGATAATGCCAGGTTGAAGCATATGTGGCTAATAAAGTTATGTTTAGCAGCCCTTTATAGGGACCTATGATGGAGATTAGATTTAATTCTATTATGATTTTGTTAGGATTTTGGATTTTATTAGGATTTAGTTAGGATTTTAGATTTTATTAGGATATTTGATAGGATTTTTTTATTTCATTAGGATTTTGAATTCTATTAGGATTTTATTTGTTTGAGTTTTCTTATAAATAAGCTCTGTATGAAGTATTTTGTAGATAATTAAATATTGAATAAAGAATTGAATTTTGAGAAACTGCGTGGATTTGATGTGTTCCAAAAAAAATCTCTCATTGTGGATTCGCTGAGAGGGCGCGGATTCGCCTGGGTAGATTTCCGAGCCCTTTGTTTTTCCCCAAGCCTATCCAAAAATCTTAAATTCCCTAATCCCTAACCCTAATCCGCTTCCATTTTGCATCAAACTCGGTATCAGAGCCTAAATTTTATCCTCATCTTCTCTCTTCTATCTTCATCTTGTTTTAGTTTATGTAAAAAAATGAGTACAAATTTGCTGTAAAAAAAAAAGCAAAAAAAAAAGCAAAAAAAAGAGAAAAACAGATATGTGAAAAAAGGAAAAAAAGAGGAGAAAATTTTCCTCAAATCTCCTCGCCGCCTTACTGCCTGCCACCTCGCTAGCCTCCACCTTCGCAATCTCCAGAACCAACTCACTTTAGTCTTAGACTCTTAGGTCAGCCAAATTCGACAGTTGAAACAGACCCGTGAAGGAAAATTTGGTGATTTGAAGCTAATTTGGAATCCGAATTCGAACCAGTTTCGTGCCGCCATCTTTTGGGTATTTCCTGAACTTTTTGAATTAAAATTTTGAGTTAATTATAAGGGGTTCATGTTCTATGGCCATTACATCAATACAAATGCTAAATAATCGCAAGTTGAGCGTGATGTGTGCTACTGTACTTGTTTTTTATGATTTTGATGATCGACAAAATTATCAAGATTGGGAGAATTAACTCCAAGATTTCTTTCTAAATTTCAATCTGACTTCAGCACAGAAATGTATTTATGCCTTATAAAAACTGGATGGAGAAGTTTATATTTGGAGTAGAGAGTATAAATTATGTTTGGATTGGGATATCTTGCGATGTCAACCTTGCAGTCAGTATGCTCAATAATGCCTTCCAAATTTATTGTCATCTCATCAATTTCGATCGTCTGAGCCTAAAATAATGACCGATAATGAAAAACTTTAATGTATGATTGATAAAGTTGAAAAATGCAAAATGAATATTTATCAATATCAACAAAAGAGCCGAACAACCATGTCTTCGAATGTATCGTGAGCAAAGAGATGAAAGAAGTTGAATGGTTAACGATGATTGCATGACTAACAAAGCCGAAACAAATATTCCTACTTTTGATGGTGAATATACTTTACAGTCTACACCGGCTACAAAAGTTCACGATTAGCTACTATTAATGCCAAATAGAACTTCCTTTCCTTCCATAGAAATTGAAAACTCAAAAATTCAAATTTCTTACAATCTCTCAAGGGAACCAACTGTAAAATTTTAGCCGTATAAGGATGCATCTGATCATGTTCATTAAGAGAAACCAATAGAAATACCTCCTACTCTCTTACATGATATGTTCATGAAACCTACAGTTTTTTTAGAAAATCTCTTACTAAAGTTTTGTAAGAAACTTCGTTAATAATTTGTGTTTACTGATATACAGGAGTACAGGAACTTTAAGTCCAAAATCAAATTTCAAACGAAAAGAAATTGTTGTTGATAATGAAGTAAATTCTTCAAGTCCTCTTGAGAAGTTCCTTACAAAAATTGTGAGGAAATTATCAGTTCAACATACATATCCATATGAAGTTTCGAAGAGGATTTCTTCCACTGTTTATGGTTAGGATAATTCGTGGGATCCTTATATCAATTCAACTTTCAATGAAATTCATTCTATTACTTCCATTACAAGTAGCTCTTGCAAATTTACCGTCATTTGAAACTGATTCACGAAAAAAACTAGTTCCTCATCCACTATCTTGGTTTAGATGTGATATACAAGTTGCAATTTCTTGACTATTATCATGACCCAACTGGCACGCTTCGTAGAAAGATGCAAATCAGTTCAACCCGGATATATTTAATATTTCTTATCTCCACATTCATTGGGTATGAATGATTTGAAGCTGGGGATAATTGATGGAGATTAGATTTAATTCTGTTAGGATTTTAGATTCTATTAGGATTTTGGATTTTATTAGGATATTTGTTAGAATTTTTTTTATTTCATTAGGATTCTGAATTTTATTAGGATTTTGTTTATTTGAGTTTTTCTATAAATAAGCTTTGAATGAAGTATTCTATAGACAATTGAATATTGAATAAAAAATTAAAATTTGAAAAACTGTGTAGATTCGCTGTGTTCCAAAAAAAATCTTTTCTTATGGATTCGTTGAGAGTGGACGTCAATTCGCTTGGGTGGATTCCTGAACTCCTTTGTTCTTTTCCAAATTTGTCCAAAAATCCTAAATTCCCAAATCCTAACCCTGATCCGCTTCCGTCCTACGTCAGCCTACCAATATTGACTAGTGGCAAAATTACGATGCTAGTCTTATAAATACTACTTGAACCTATGTTACAATTATATGAAATTTGGGTAGATACCCATCTTATTATTCATTATATGGATGAAAATGAAGTTTTTGATGGACTATGTCCTATGTACTTTTTTACAGAAGTAAAGTAGAGATTCAATGGATCTGGAAAGGAACGATAGAGGCTAGAAGGATGACTCCCATTTTCTTTGTTTAAGGAGGAGATATCATGTTAGATGGTGGAACGAAATCAAAGTGGAAGAAAAGGCCACTCAAGTTTCCGAGATAATAAAAAGAAATAGGATGGCTCTGGATCAATCAATTAGCCAGGAGATCCAAATTGAAAACCCTCTTTTAAAATTAAAGAGAATGTTCCAGAGGAAATATATTTAAGCATCTTCTGAAGATATTATGAAGAAATATTTCGAATATATGAAAAAACAATTTTCAGAGACGTTCGATTCATCATATGCTATGTCAACTGAGTCATAGTTAGTAATGCAAGACTCCTATGATCAAAATGAAAATTATATTGTTAAAGCCATTTGGGACACTATATTTAGTGAAGGATTCAAGTTTTCAAAAGGTAAAGGATCAACCTTTAATAATTGAGAGTTTAAAATATACAACACTTGCTCTATTGGATGACCGCCAATTATTTAGTACACGACAGAGTTAAGTTGGTCAAACAGTTATATTATTCATTTTGGAAATTTTGTTTTCCAAAAGATAGCTGTAAAGGGGATAACAATTATTAGAGATTCCAAATGATAGCTGCGAAGGAATTATCAGGAGGATTATTCGCAAATCAAATCACGACATTAGCGGGTGTTTACCATTGAGAAAAAGTAATAAATAATTGATTGTAACATTAAAAAATCTGTATAAAGATTCCTTCCTCTTCTATAAATGGTAAGGAAGAGCGTGTTGTGAGGATATGTGTGCAATAAGAGTAGTTTGTGTGAAAGTGTGAGCTAGTTTGTGAGTACTTTATTAATAAAAGGTGTGTTTTAATAATCACTTTCTCTCTCTGCATGTGAAGCCATGCAACCTACGTAATAGTATGTAGTATATTTTGAGGATTTTCTTTGAAGAATTCTGAAAAGAGTGGAGGTTCTGATTGAGAAAGCTGAACTAAAACTGTAAGCTCTACATTGCAATATTATTTATTATATGTATATATACATATGTAAATGTGTGTGAATAGATATATATGTCAGAAGTTTGGTATATCCAACGTAGGGTGTTGGTGTTGGAGTACAACACTTCTATACATCCTAGGTACATTCTATTCAGTTCACCATAATAACGTACAGAACCTTTGCCAGGGAGTGGACGAATCGCGCCATTTATGTGGTCAAATTGATTATATTCATGTGCATATACAAACTATGCATAGTGCTGGGAATGCATAGTAAAACAGTTAAAAGTTTGCCCCAATTTACTGCCTTTGTAGGTGTCTTGTAATTATGATGCATTCTGGATGCTTTTTTAACTTTAATGTGTATAGAAATGGAAATGAGGTACTTAGAACTGTCTCTGTATTGGTGCTTGCAACATAAATCTGAAAAATTAATCAATTGGGGCGTTGGACTGAAAACGAATACTGGATACTGATTGCACTTAACCATATAATACTATTTTCAGTTGTGCAGACTTAACTGAATCAGATGAGTGCAGCGCAAGCTGCTTATATATGGGTGTTTTTTAATATCTGATCTCCAATGATGGGACCAGATTTGAATTAGATTGGATCTCTAGTTTTTTATTTTTATTTAAGACTATTAGTCAGTTATTGTTTTATTTAATTTTTTTTATTTGTTGCAATATTTGACTGTATATAGCCATGTAGGAACTTTAATTAGTGAATAGTAATTATTGACGAGGAGTGTTTCTCTTCAGAAAAGCTAGCATGTGATTTGCTAGTAATGACGTGAATTTTCATGACATGTCAATTTTTCTCTGCCTATTTTCTGAACAGTAGATCAATTTCTTCCCCAAATCCACAAATTTGCCACCCACCAATCCATAAATCACTTTCATCCTATGCCATCCAAGGCCTTTAAAATGTGAGAGTGAGTTTCATATATTTAATGTGGAGATTTGAAGGAAAAATGAAAGAAAGAACAATACAGAGTTAAATATGCTTCTGGACCTCCTTCTTGCATTTTTTTAATTTTGGGTTATGCTGTTTATGCTGCACTTGGACAATTATTTTCTTTTTAGTAGTTTTTATTGTAGTTTGTGTTGTTTAGTGATCAGATTTTATGTCAGTTATTTCATAAACTTTATCCATTTTTATGTATTCGCGGGAAATCCAGGTTAAACTAAATTTGTATGTGGCTATATTTGTGCAACCGATAGGATTCTATCAATGTCCAGTACTAGTGCTTGTTAGAGTTGTACTTGTGGGTGAAAACTTGAGGTGTTGGCTTTAGATGGGCGTGCAGTTTGTATACCCTTCATTTGTTCTTGTTATTTTTCCTGGTTGTCTATCCTATTGCCTGGTGTGAGATGGAGCTAAGAGATATGCTGGGAAGGATCCTTTATATGTATTTGTACTATTAGTTGCATGACACTGATAGTTCTATTTAGGCCACAATTTAAGGCAATGTAACAGCCGTAATTGTAAGGGATTAGCACCGCAAGTGGGTCATGGTAATTTCAATCCAGCCGGATCCAAGTTGAATTTGCCCCGACCTGAATCCAAAACTTAGGCTCGTAAGTTGTATATGGTCGTAAATCTATTCTGGAAAATACAAACAGGTAGGATATGGATCTGGAAAATCATTTTATTAAACATGCATATATAAGATGGAACCTTCATGGGATTTCACTGATGCTTCCAAGCAAAATGATATTTTAACAGTCAATTTGGCTTACCACATTGATTTTGCACTTTCAGTTTATAGCAATAGCTCTTTTTCACGAGACAACATCTAAATTGATTATGTCCCATTTTGGTGGAATCATTGCAGATGAGTCATCGAGTACAAAGCTTGCAATATGCTTTACTGTAGGAAGTCAACTGATGCTTGGCTAATCTTTCAGAGCTCATCGAGATTATGGTGAATTCTTGGGTTGCTCTCCCTTGGATGTTTCTGCTTGCTATTTAAATTGCATCCTGGATTTTGTCTAGCACCTAATTGGAGGGAAGGGCGTACGGTGCGTTTTTAAGGAGGACGAACTGATGCTCTGCCAATTTTTTGGGAACATGGAAGTCATGCCCACGAACCATTGTGAGGGCAATGCTGCAGGCTGTCAGTTGTTCATGAGCAATGTGACTTCTTGAATGCTAAAAGTTTAGCAATTACCTTAGCATGCCGCGTGTGGCACTACATATCGTGTAGATGTGTGATTTATGGATGTATTGCCGAAAATTCAATGGGAGGGCCAGTGATCTTGCCATAAACAGGATGCTGATTCAAATGAAGCTGCTTAAGCTCGGCTTGATTTGTAGCTATTGAATGTGTTTTGACACCTTGTCTGACGTCAAGCAGTTCTTTTCATTCTGTACAGAGAACAATCCTCTGCCGAAGAAAAGATGGAGGAAGATGATGAGCGTGACCCATAAGTAGGTTCTTTTCATGTAGCCATTTGATGGAGATCGAATCTAATATGATTTTCTTTGATTCTGATAAGATATTATTTTTAGATAGAGTTTTAGTTTGATTCAGATTTGATGAGATTTTATTTAATAGGATTTTGGATTTTATTAGAATTTTGTTTGTTGGAGTTTTCTTGTAAATTAGCATTGTATAGAGTATTTTAGAGATTGATGAATAATAGTTTGAAAAGTTTGAGATAATTCTAAGGATTTCGCTTGAGTCAAATCTTTCCTTGTAGATTCGTGGATAGTGGGCGTGGATTCGCCTAGGTAAAATTTTGAATCTTTGTAAGTTCTTCTCCAATTTATCTGTTCATCTCCAATTCATTCAAAAAAAAAAAAAATACTAATTTTCAAAATCCTAACCCTAATTTGGTTTCAATCCTGCGTTAAACTTGGTATCAAAGTCTAGATTTTCTTTTCCATTATTATCTTCTTTCTCCGTATTTCCAACTCTTTTTATTTTATCTCAGTTTTTTTAATTTTATTTTGAAAAAAAAGGTGAAAAAAGAGAGAAAGTTTAGATTTTTTTTTTTTAAAAAGAATAGTTTAGATCTGAAGGAAGAAAAAAAAGGGAAACGAGAGAAAAGAGAGGTTCAGATAAAAAAAGAGAGAAAAATGAGAAGAAAGAATTGACTTTCGTTTGGTTTAAGTTATTGGGTTTGGGTTGGATTTGATTGGATCCAATTTAATCAAACCCACATCTAAAAGTTAAAAAAAGAAGTTAGGTTTTATTTGAGTTCAGACCTAACCCACTTTAGATCCAACCCAGTTTCAAGTTGGGTTCAATCCACATCACAGTGCAGACCCGTTAAGGGTAGTTTTGTGATTCAGAGTCCGTTTTAACTCCGATTCAAGTTGTTTTCGAGCCGCCGTGATCCTTCGGTATTTTCTAAACTTTTTGAGTTAATATATATGGAGTTTATATTTCATGGTCACTAAATTAACACTAATACTAAAATATCACGAGTTGAGTATGATATGTATACTACCCTACCCATTTTTTACGGTTTTAATGATCGACAAAATTATGAAAATTGGGAGAATCATCTTCAAGATTTTTTTAGATATTTTGATTCAGTTTCAGCACAAAAATATCATTACACTTGAGTAGAGGGCATAAATTTGAATTGGGATATCTTGCGACGTCAACTTCATAATCGGTATGCTTAATATTGCCTTCCAAATTCATTGTCATCATTTCACCAGTTTCTATTGTTTAGGTCCAAAATAATAACTGATGATTAAAAACATCAATGTATGATTGATGAATTTAAAAAATGAAAATAAATACTTGCTAGTATCTACAAAAGGCCCAAAAAAACATGTCTTCAAAAGTATAGTAAGTAAAGGGATGAAAGAAGTCAAATTGTTAACAATAATAATATCGCCAAGAAAGTCGAAACAAATATTTCAATTTTTGATGGGGAATGTATTTTGCAGTCTACACCAAATATAGAAGTTCATGATGAGCCACTATTAATGCCAGACGAAACTTACTTTCCATCCATAGAATTTGAAAACTCAAAACTTCATATTTCTTACGATCTCTCAGTAGAACCAACTGTGAAATTTCAGCCGCATAAGGATGTACCTGATGATCATAATCATGAGCAAAAGCTAACAAAAGTACCTTTTATTCTCCTAAATGACATGCCCATGAAACCGACAGTTTCTTTGGAATATAAAGTTTCGAAGAGAATTCCTTAATATGAAGTTACCCTTAAGAGGTTCCTTACAAGAATTATGAGGAAGTTACCAGCTCAACACACATATTAATATGAAGTTTCGAAAAGGATTGCTTCCACTGTTCATGACCAGGAAAATTTGTGGGATCCTTATATCAACTTAACTTTCAACTGTCATTACAAGTAACTCTTAAGATCTACAGTCATCGAAGCTGAGTCATGAAAGAAACCAGTTCTACCTCCCCCACCTTGGTTTAGATGTAATGTGCAAATTATAATTTCTCAACCACCACCATGGCCCACTTAGAATGCTTTGTAGATATTGATAGTTCAACCCAGACATGTCTAACATTTATTATTTCCGCATTCACCAGGGATGAATGTTTCGAAACCGAAGAGAATTGATAGAGATCGAATCTAATATGATTTTGTTTGACTCTGAAATCAGATAAGATATTGTTTTTAGATAGAGTTTTAGTTTGATTTAGATTTGATAGGATTTTATTTAGGGGTATTTACTGGTTTGTCCCTCATATCTTTATATATTATGATTTTGCCCCCCAAATCTTCATATTTAGGATTTTACCCCCCAAATCTCATAAGTTACAACAATTTAGTCCCCTCTCTAACACAGTTAAATATTTGACCATTTTACCCCTCTTTTTCTCTTCTATTTTCCTCCTCTCTTCTTCTTCTCTCTTCCTCCTCTCTTCTCCTTTTCTTCATTATTTCTCCTCTCTTCTTTCTCCAGTATTTAATTGTGTTAGGGAAGAGAGGAGAAGAGAGGAGGAAGAGAGTAGAAAGAAGAGAGGAGAAATAATGAAGAAAAGGAAAAGAGAGGAGGAAGAGAGAAGAAGAAGGAGGAGGAAAATAGAAGAGGAAAAGAGGGGTAAAATGGTCAAATATTTAACTGTGTTAGAGAGGGAGACTAAATTGTTGTAACTTATGAGATTTGGGGGGCAAAATCCTAAATATGAAGATTTTGGGGGCAAAATCATAATATATAAAGATTTGAGGGACAAACCAGTAAATACCCCTTTTATTTAATAGGATTGTGGGTTATATTAGGATTTTGTATGTTGGAGTTTTGCTATAAATTAGCATTATATAAAGTATTTTAGAGATTGACGAATAATATTTTGAAAAGTTTGAGATAATTCTTGCAGCCAAATCTTTATTCATGGATTCATGGATTTATGGAAGGTGGGCGTGGATTTGCCTGGGTGGATTCCTGAACTCTTGTAAGTTTTTCCCCAATTTATTTGTTCATTCCTAATTTCTCAAAAAACAGTTCTAATTTTTTAAAACCCTAACCCTAATTTGGCTTCCGTTCTGCATCACCATCCCTATTTTCCTTTTTCTAGCTTTCGTCTCATACTGTTGTCTTATTGCTTCAGCTGCAGGTTTGAATTTAAGCATATCACCAAGCCTTGCTCAAGTTTGCTATGTCGGGTATTTTAGCTGAACAACATTAATACATGTGCCACTAAGCTTGCCTCGGCAAAGAGGGAGAGTTGGGCGTGGGAGGTCACAGGTTCATGATCAGGCGGAGAATGGACGCTCAAGATCAGGCAGAGAATGGACGGGTTCATGGCTAATTTTTTGTCTGTCATATTCAAAATTTTGAATAGAAAAAATGAAAATTTTATTTTTAATTCAACATTTTGTATATGGAAAACCAAAAATTGGCCCTTGGGCTCGCCGATTGTCATCCCTTGACAATGGCCTCTTTGTTCGAATGTACGCTCTGGGTAGTTTGTATTTCTACTTGAGCAAATATGAATATGCTAACATTGTTGAGTTGATAGAATTGATACTAGTGTATGCTCATGCTCGAATTCGAGACATTCTTTTCCATTGCCATTTAGAAATTGATTACAATAAGTAAAAAAGAAAATTACAGTCTTTGATCTAGAATTACAGGGGTAGGAACAGATAGTTCTAATTTTTTTTTTTGTGGGCTCTTGGGTAGTGGTGGAAGATTGTTGTGGTCTTTCATTGATAATCCGAATGTCAAATGACTCTGTAGAACCAAGCTCAGGCTGGAGAAGAAGCAGGAACTCCTGAAACATAATAACTTCTACTTCTGTGTTCTCTGATCTCTCCATTCTCTTTTCTATCTTCTCTTTGTTGCTAGAAACGACTTTTTATAGCCTCTTGGAGCATAACCGTTCCCTCAAATCTCTCTATAATTGGAGTATTGTATTATGGAAAATTGCAATAGATTCTCCAGAATCATTACAACAGACTCTCACGTGAAGCGGAGTTCAGAATGCACAAGGCGCGTGCAGCGCTTGCAACCCAGAGCGCAAGCTTTGATTCTCGCACTGGGCATGCGCTATGGTGTGCATGAAGTCTCGGGCATGTGCAATCCCAGGCTGTGCGCAACTGAGGGATGCGCGCATCTAGCATGCTCCTTTGGCACTTGAGCGCACCTGAGCATGCGCTGCCACGGGCACGGCCCTTGGCACGCAGGCTGCCCTGGGCATGCGCGCACCATGGCCCGCTGCCCCAGGCCTGCACGCACTAGGGTGCGCACAATTTGGGCACATAAGGCATGGTTGTGAGGCCATGGGTGTGCAGAACTCTTAGCGCATGCGCGATTCTTGGCATGTTCACTTCCTAGAATGTGCACGACTTTTGACGCATGGAGGATCTACAGTGCTGGTTTGTACTCTCGTCAGCATTCATAGGGTGCCTAATGAGAGGCACGGGTCTGTGTCGCTTGCCCTTTTGAGCGTATGTTCAATGATGGACGCACTAATTCGTGGTGCGCACTTGTTTGGACCTGCACGCATGGTTAGTTTAGCCTCCACGCTGCTTTTTTTGGGCTGATTTATTTTCATCGTCTACTGAAAATCTTCTGAGAGGTTCACGCTCCTGGGCACTCGGCAGGGATGCGCGTGCATGGGAGGTATGCGTTTCAGGATGCACGTGTGACTCCTGGGCATGGGATGTGCTTGTCTGTGAGGCATGCACTCCTCGGTGCACGCTCACTAGCACCCAAGCACGTACTAGTTGGCATGCACACGTAGGTGCACTCCTGGGTTGCACATGCTTGGGAGGCATGCCCATGTCAGATATGCACGCGAGCTCCTAGGTATGGGATGCGCTCATCTAGGAGGCATGCACTCCTTGATGTGCGCTTTTCGGTGCCCAGGCGTGTGCTTCTCGGCATGCGCCCCCTTAGTGTGCTCTCCCGGACATGGGCATTTAACGCTCTTATTTCAGCTAATTGTTATATTTTTTAGTACCCACAGAACTCCTTCCAAAGTTTTCAAATTTTTTTTATTGATTTGTAACGAATTTCGAAATAGTTTGGACTCTTCTTATTTTAGTTAATTGTTCAATTTTTTTTGTGCCCATAGAACTCCTTCCAAAGTTTTCAAAATTTCGTCGTCGATTTATAGTGAATTTTGAAATACTTTTGACTCTTTTGATTTTGGCTCCGTGGTCTTTATTGTGTACTGCGATTTTTATAGTGAACTGTAAACTATCTTCTGAAGTCGCCACATTCTTGATCATTTAACTCTTACAGATGTACTGTTGAACCATGTAGAGAGCCTTCGATGTGTCTTGAGCACTCGAATCCCATAATTTTGAGTGTTAAGATTTGCTCCTGATATGAGGTTATAACTCAGCTTCACCTCTTTTCTTCTTATGCAAGTACACAATCTCGCATTCATCATTGTTGTTTGGGAGTTTCAAGATCCACTGTTGTTTTGTTGATAGCTCGTACTGTGCAAACTACTTTCCAAAATTGCTATCTTCCAGCTATTTGGTTGTTGCAGGTATACTATTGAACTTTTGCATAACTTATCAAATTTCATCCACAAATTTTCTTGATTTTCATGGGTATACTGTTGACCTCTTCAAGTATCAAAGGTTGTTTGTAGGGAATTCTTCCTGATACTAGCTAATGAAAAATTTTATCCTTTGCAGTTGTGTTGTCCAGCTGCTTTTGAAATATTGAAATCAAAACACTGTTACGCTACTAAGAGCATTTTGGTTTGAATTATCTTTCAAATTTAAAGTCTTTAGATCTAGACTTCAACTTGTAGTTTTGCAGCATGAGTAGAATTGCAATCTAGAACATTCTAGATATCTGTTCAAGGCTAAGAGCATGACAGACAAAGAGATATATTTGATGGATAGATGTTATTGTTAACATATCTTATGGATGGTGACTTACTATTAAGAGGTATTGGACGTGATAGAAAGAGTCTTCAAAAGAGTAGAGTCCTAATCGTTTTGTGACGTCTAGTATGACAGATTAGAAGATATAGGTGATAGGCAGAGGTATGATATTAATGTGCTCTATTGATTATTGACTCAAGCTTTTTAGAGGTTTTGGACATAATAAACGAGAGTTTGTAAAAACATGATCATAGCCGTTCAGTAACATCTAGTGTGATGGGTAAGGAAGAGACAGAGATATCATTAAACATGTCTTGTGGTTCAATCTATTTAGAGGTTTGGAACATGATAGTAATGAATCAATTAACAGAGTTAGGGCTTAACATGTTTAATCTACCAATTCATTAACATCAAATAAATGAGATTTGAATTAGGACAGATGTATTATTAAACATATCTCAAAACTTCATCTATTCAGAGGTTCTGGATAGGATAGGAATAAACTGGCTAAACAGAGATAACGATTAACATATTTAGTTTTATGAGTTAACTATCAGATGTAATTATTAATTTGATAGGGAGATGATTTTTGTTAGAGGTAATTATTCACTTAACAATGTTAAAAATTAATTCATCAGAGGTTGTATTGTTGGACTTGATAGATTATATTTTTGTCATTTCTATCAGAGGTGAAATCTTAACATGATAAGAATTATTAATTTTGTTAGGATTTTTAACAAATGCTCAGCTATCAATGGATTTGGTTTATCTTTACCAACTACCATTTGAGTTGGGCTAGTCATACTGTTTCCCTCGACATGATGGGTTGTCGAGAATTTTATTTGAGCTTACATGCCAAACTTTTACTCTTCCTTTTTTCTTTCGCAGGTTTGAACAATGATGTATCCTTATAATCAAATAAGGATATTGCTGTGACAAATTTGTCATGGATTTTTTAACAAACCTCCAGTTATCAACGGATTTGTTTGTCTTTACCAATGCCGTTTGCGTTGGGCTAGTCAGGCTATTTTCCTCAGTATGATGAGTTGTCGAAGATTTTGCCTAGGCTTACATGCCAAACTTTTTATCTTCCCTTTGTTTTCGCAGTTTTGGATAGTGATGTATCCTTATAATCGAATAAGGATATTGTTGTAATAGATTTGTCATGGAATTTTAGTCAATCCCTAACTATCAATGGATTTAGTTTGCCTTTACCAATCGTCGTTTCTATTGGATTAGTCATGCTATTCCTCTCAATATGATGAGGTTGGTGAGCATTTTATTTGGGCTTACATGCTAAACTTTTCCTCTATCCTCAGTTATCGACATGTAGGATTTATTTTCGTCTGGTACTCCCAGTTAAGGGCGTAGAGTTTCATCTCAGAAGTGAGCCAATGTTTCTTAATTCGCTATGTCAAAGATGAGGTCTGATAACTTCATTCCATTAAGAATATTATTTCTTCATAAACTTTCTATTGATTGGTATCATCATCCGATCATCATATTGTTGAAGGGTTGAGATATTCGTGCTTAATAAAGCTCTATTTGTTATTGAGTTTTTAAGTGCTTTTCATTCAACGCTTCTAATTCTCGTAATCGTTGGTTATATTTTTCTTCGGTAGTCATTCTTATTGCTAATGCTATCCGAAGGGAAAGAATCTGGATTTCAAAGGTAGGATGGCCTCATATCTGTACACCAAGGAAAACAGTGTGGCTCTTATTGATATTCTTACCATTGTACGGTAAGCTCATAGACAAGCTCTCAATTTTTCATTCTAGTCATGCTAACTTGTTGTGACAAATATTTGCAAAAGCTTCATGATAGTTTTGTTGAATGCTTCTGCTTGGCCATTGGTGGATATGTTACATGGGGATAAAAACACATTTTGTATTCTGTTTTCATAGAATTTGATGTAGGCACTACTAGTAAATTGAGGACTGTTGTCGCTGATATTTCTTCTATGAACACCAAAGCGATAGATTATATGATATTTGATAAACTTGACCACATCTATCGTTTTTACTTATCTTAAAAGGATAATTTCTGCCTACTTTGAGAAGTAATCGCTTATAGTTAGTATGAACCAATATTCACAAGAAGATGGTAGAGTGATGAGGCTAATAATATTCATTCTCGATGTCTCAAATCGCCAAGTGATTGTATATGGATGTAGGTGCTCTGGAGCCTGATACATGTAGTTCGCATGCACATGGTAGGCATGACATCTCTTCGCATATGCTACAGTGTCTGCCATCATCATTGGCCAATAAAAACCCATTCTTTTTGTTAGGTCACCTAATTTTGATCCTGACTAGTGAGTATCACAGGCCTTGTCATGTACTTCTTTGAGCACTTCTTGTGCTTCTTGTTATGATAAGAACCAAAGTAAAACTCCACTTGGTATTTTCTGATATAAAGTACCTAGCTCGGTATTATAATGAAACTTTTTTGCCTCTTTTCTTACTCTGGCGGCTTCTTTGGGATTCTCTGGTAATATCTCATAGAATACAAGGTTGGCGAAGATGAATCACCAACTTGGCTCAAAACTCATTCCTAATGCATGGGCTTTATTTGCCTCAAGTATTTCTTTAGGGCAAAAAAGCTCATGACTTCCAATTGCAATGTGTTTGTTAGATTTAGCTGGGAGTGTTAATGTCGCTGCGAGGGAAGCTAAGGTATCAGCGTATATGTTTTCATGTCATGATACATAATCAATGTAAAACTTCTTGAATAGGTTAGCAATTTTAATGGTCGCCTGATAATAAGGTAGGAGATCTTCATACTTGACTTCATATTCTCCTCTTATTTGGTTTACTATGAGTTTGGAATCCCAATAAACTTCCAAACACTGAAATCACAGCTGTCGTACGATTTGAAGTCCTGTTAACAATGCATTATACTCAGACACATTATTAGAATAGAGCTGAGTGAGCAAGTAATCTTGAAGAATTACATGGTTGTGCAGGGATAATAGGATTGCCCCCACTTCGACAGAGGTTCTTTGAGCCGCTGTGTCAAAAAATGGTAGCCAAGCTAGTTCTTTGGAGGTCATGTCATTTTCTGCCATTTCATTTGGAATATCCTCAAAGTTTTGAGGATTCTGAAATAGAATGTTCCGCTAGGGAATCAGCGATAGCTTATCACTTGATTACCTTTAGCGGTATAAATCGTATATCATACTATGATAAAAAAAATTGACTAGTTAGCCAACTTGCAATTGAGTAACCCAGGTTGGGTCATAAGTAATCTCAGGGGATTTATCTTAGAAACTACATAGATTGTTTGCCCCACTAAGTATTGTCGCACTTTCTAAACAGTGAATACAAGGGTCAAGCACTCTTTTTCTATCGGAGTATACCAGTATTCTGCACCTACAATAGCTCTAAGGCAGTAAATGGCTTGCTCGTAGCCCAACTCATTGGTTTGGGCCAATAAAACACCAAGGGAATGGTCCATTGCCCAAACATATATCAAGAACGACTTTCCTGATACAGGGGTTGCCAACACCGAAGGTTTCATGAGGTACTTTTTGAGATCCTCTAAAACCTATTGACAAGTCTCATACCAAACAAGTGACACCCCCTTCTTCATTAGTATAGAGAATGGTTGTCATCGTCTTGAAATGGTAGTGATAAATCTCCGAATGTATGCTAACCTCCCTCATAACCCTCAAAGTTCTTTGAGATTTCTTGGTGGCTGCATATCTTGAATTACTTTCACCTTTTCTAGGTCTAAGTAGATATCCTTATATGTAATAACAAATCCAAGAAATTTACCATTAGAGACACTTAGAAAGGACTTAGTTGGATTCAATTTTAGCTGGTGTGTTCTCATAATATCAAACAATATTTTTAGGTCTTGGAGATGGTTGCTTTTGTTGCAACTCTTGATGGCAAGATCGTCCACATAGCACTCTACCATATTACAGAAATGCTCACGTAAAATTGTGCCCATAGCATGTTGATATATAGCACCTACTGTCTTTAAACCAAATTGCATAACTGTATAGCAGTACATGCCTAATGATGTTCTAAACGATGTGTGCTTCTTATCTTTAGGGTATATTTTGATTTGATTGTACCCAGATAATCCGTCCATAGAAGATATCCTTTTGAATCCGTAGGTACTGTTAATCATGAAATCCATTATTGGAAGCGGATATTCGTCTTTGGGGAATGCCGCATTTAGATCTCGAAAGTCTATGCAAGTTCGAACATTTCCATTCTTCTTAGAAACTTGAACAATATTCACTACCCAAGCAGAGTGTTGTTCTTCCCGGATGAAGCTAGATTCTATAAGCTTCTTAATTTCATCCTCGATCGACTCCATTAACTTTGGATGCAATCTTCTTCGATGTTGCTTCACTGGTTTTGCATCCAGTTTAATATTAAGCCGATGCATCGCAACTTGAGGGTCTAAACCTAGCATGTCTTCATAGTTCCAGGGAAAGATGTCGATATACTCTCGGATGAGAGTTATAAGGTCTTCTCTTTTATTGGGAGATAAACTCTCACTTATGAATATGGGAAACTCTCACTTATGAATATGGACTTAGAGTTAATTTCATCATCCATTTTCACTTTAACCATTTTGTCTTTGGTAGGCGATTTGTGATGCACAAAGTGCATGTTCCATTGGGCATCAAGATGTTTAACTAATACTTCATTTTGGGAAAGAGTCAATTCATCATTTTTATTTGGATTCGGGCTAGCAAATGTCATGTTCGCAGCTAACTCTTTAGATAGTACCCAAAACTGATGTCTTAGTCTCCATCGAACTATTTTATATTTTGGCAGATCATGTCATCTTTGTTTGAAGGATCGAATGTTGTGATATATCTAACCCCCTATCAGTTTTGTAATAATAATTTGGTTCTTTCCGTTTGGGCATGAACAAGCGAAGAAGACTTCGACGTCCTTTGCTGAAATTTAATCTTGGCCTTTGGATGAAGTTATACCCCATTTTTCTCCATAATTCAAAATGATTTTGGTCTATAATGATAGAACTGAGGGGCTTCTTGTTCTTCATCTTCACTATCATCGAATAGGGCCACACATGGTCAAACCCTTTCAAAGAGAATGGGTTTTTAATTGACCTGGCGAGTAGGCATATTAAATACTGCCCCATCAGATTATTAATGCTTGATTGTAGCGTTATTGATGACCTGATTAGCCGGTGCATAGTTGCTAAAGCTTCAAAGTCTTAGATACTATCAACATTAGTACTAGTAGCTGATGGCATAAAATCAGTAGCAATACTAGACAAATAAGCAAATTCAAGATCTCATTAATCACCCACTCGTCTGCATCAATGGTGGTGTCTTTAACATTTAGGCCCTTGAGACTTATTACAAGCGGTTTATATTCAGTTTTAGCAATAACTGCTTCAGGTTCAGTGTCTGCCTCGTTACCACTATCATACTCATCCTGTAGTGGTAGAGCAACTTCAACACTTTCAGTAAACAAGAGGGCATCAGTGAAGTAATTTTCAATCCCCTTGAATGATTGCTTTTCAGTAATCAAAGTGCACACCTCTCTATCTTCATCCATATACTTCATGTATTAGTGCAGAGTGGATGGGACAACCATGTTAGCATGAATACACAGCCGCCCTAGAAGGAGGTTATATGAGGTATCTGCATCAATAACATAGCAAGTCACCTTGCTTTTCAGATCTCCAATCTGGCATCTCAGCCTGATCTTCCTTAAAGGATGGCTAGCATTAGCATTGAAACTAAAAATAGTATTGTTAGTCGGAGTCAACTAGTGGGAGGGAACCCTAGGAACTGCATAAGCCTTCATGGCATGATACTTATGGCGGACCCTGGATCAACTTGGACCCAATCCACCTCCGTCGAACCAATATGCCCTGTATAGTACTGGGGTCTATTTTTTTTATGTTCTTTAGCTGTATATCCTTTGGCGTAAATGTAATGTAAAGAGTGTGCCTCGCCACCAAGTTTTAGTGAGCAAGGCTTCTTAGCCTCTTCCGGAAGATAGCTAAGCTTCTGAATCTGCTAAAACTTCCTTTAAAGTATCTCTTGTAGCCTTGGACAAGCGCAACAACTTATATATGGCTATTCTTGCTAGTATATTTTCCTGCTGAGCTAGAACATCTAATTGAAATGACGAGTTTTTCTCTTCAATGGAGCTCAGTTGTACCTTAGCTCTTTTTGCTTCGCTTTGTCAAAAGTCTGCTTGGCCGATTTTCATTGGTCTCCTCTAATGACTTAGAGGGGCCAACATCTACATTCTCATAATTCTTGAGAAATGGTCTTCCAGATCTAATGCCTGAAATAGGCGCAACTTCATGCTCTACTACTAGATTCATTGTCTCTATTTCAGAGTCTGTTAGCTGAGCCGCATCGTCAGGGTCCTTCTTGAGTATAGCTGAGATAGTATTGCATGTGTGTTGTCTCCCCTTCACTTTAATTTTTTTTCTTGGACACTTCAATTGTCCACTGTTCATCTTCAAAAAGGTCCGGATGCATCCAAAGGACATATTACTGCTCAGTAGCTAAAGTAGCTAGCCCTTTCTTCTGCAGGCCATGGGGTCATAATTGACCACGCTAAGCTCGCCTTTTAGAATGGACATAGCTCCAGCTAGGACTTCTAAGGAACACATTTGAAAAGTTACCTTATTGGCTATAAATCTCTTCTGCTCGGCTCTGAGCTGAATTACTCTAGCCTCGATTAGTGTCTGAATATTATCCTTAAGAATATAACAATCCTTACTAGGGTGACCTATGATCCAATGATAAAGACAGTAATTCAAATCATTAGTTTTTCTGATTTCTTCAGGCCTCTTTCTATTTAGCAACTTAATCATGTTGGTTGGATGAGCAAGTTGAATATAGTAGTAGTGTGTTTGTTTTTAAATAAATATTGCTTTTGAGGTCGGGATAGTCTTGCATGGCTATTCTTAGCTTGGCTTCGATGTGATTTCCACTACCATTGTATCTTTTTCTGTGGAGTAGGAAGATTGGGGTGGGGCTTTGCTTGTCGTTCCTCTTCTCACGGTTTTCCACTCTTTGAGGTACTGAAGTGTATCTTCAGCTTACTCACCTTACTTGAGCAAGTCTCTCTAAGATTTGGATTATCTTGATCAGAATATCGGTGAATAAATTATGTCTGCAGCTCTCCACGAGAGTCTCCTGCGTCATACCATTCGGACATCACATGGAGAGCACTCAGAATCGTTCGATGAAAGTTTAACTATCTCGCCTTCTCCTCGCTTTGCTGCTAACAAAGATGACACAAACACTTCAGTTTCATCCTCAAAAAATCGGACTAAGAACTCTTGTTCGACATTAGCTCATAATTTTATAGTTCCTTGGAGCAACTGCATGAACCAAGTAACTGTGAGTCCTTGCAAGGTACTCACAAATATCTTGATAAGTGTCAGATCATACCCCATTAATTGTCCTATTTGCGACAGGAAATAGAAGTTGTATTATTATGGAGAGCCTTTGCCGTTAAATGACTAAAGATTTGACGACTTATAATTTGGGGGATATGGCATATTTTCCTACTTCATAGGATATGAGCGCACAAACTCCATTTCTTGAAGCTCTTTTAAGTGGAGAAGTGCTTGCAATTGATTCTCCATCTTCTCCATCATTTTTCGAATGAGGCTAGATGATGAACCTTTTCTTCTATTCATCATAGTGATGAGGTAGCTCCTCATATTCATCTTCGTTTTCTTCATCTTCGTTCACATGTTGTTTTCCTTCCCATCGATTGAATATAGATAAAGAGGATTGACCTATCTTTCTTACGAGCCAATAATTTGATAAGGAGTTGTTTCATCTCTTCAATGGACTCTTCTTGTTGCTTGACTCGCTGTTCTTGTTTTTCGAGTCTCTTAGAGACTTCATCCGGAAAATTGGCCATGTTTGCAGCAGCCTCTAAATCTTTACTTGAGTTGGAAGAAAATGACGACACAACGGCAGATTGCCTATCTCCTTCATTGTTTGATCCTCCGGCTAATCGTTTGTAATCCAATGGTATAGCGACTCCCTTCTTGATTCGAGTATGTTGATACACACTCTCTAATTCAATAAACATTCCTTTTAATCCTAGAGAGAACTCTGAGTCTGAAGAGTCACTTTTCCTAACATGTTTGCCCTTGCTAATCATGTTGGATGTGGCAGCGGGCAAATCAGCTACAGAGCACAACTTTCTTGAAATCCGTCTTCTTATAGGATCAGTAATTCAATAAAAAATAAACAGCTTCATCATACAATTACAACTTGTTAATGTGGCTGAAATTAGACGTGTACACTGACGTTAAGGAGTAGGTTGCATTGTGCTTCACTTTTGTGTCAAGTGTTCTCTCAAATCTTAAGAAGTGTCCTCATTCACACATAAAGTGTAACACTTATGTGCCAAATTCTGTTCAATAGATAGATGATTATCCCTGTAGTATTGATTGATTTGAATTAGATCAAAATTAACTGAAAATTTAACAGTACGAGAAGAACAGTTTGAAAATCTTTTATTAAATCTCCTGGCACTTGTGTTGGACTGCACATTTGTGCAGGCCCTGCACATATCTGTAGTGTGTTTTAAAGACTATGCGAGCATGCACAGATTTTTTGATTGTTGCTGAGGAGCGTATAGAGTGCGCGCCTCTACTGCTGCACTCGGAAGAGTGCACAGAATGTGCACATCAAAATCTTTGCAAGGGAGATGGTGCGCTTTAGTTTCTGTGCAGGGAAGAAGTCTAGGAAGTGCGCATTGAGTGCGCATGCTTGAAGAAGCATGCGTTCCTAGCACACACATGCGGGCACTCTTTGAAGCGAGCATCCCAAGCACTCGCACAAAAACGTGTGTTTTGACAACTCTGTAGTCACACTAATACGATTTTGTGTGGGCTTTTCAGACTGTCCATTCTCAACAAGAACTGATATGTTATTTTCTGTACATAATGCCTATTTTGCATATTGAGGCGCCCCCATTGGTCCTTGCATCTTCATAGACAGTCTTGGTTTCTTTTTTGTGACCCCATCAAGGACGAGCTTGGTTTGGTCATGTCCTTTTAGTAGAATGATCGTCAAGAGATGATGTGTGACAATGGATCTACGGCTGATGCGAGCCTCGTTGTTAATAGGCGATCAAGCTTTATCTTTCTTGAGAGGCGATAATGCCTCATATTTTTTGACAGGTGATAATGCCTTGTCTTTACTAATAGACTGTAACACCCTTATCACAATAGTCCAATATCAGATATGAAATAACAAATATAGTAGTTTATAATAATTCCTATAAAGTTATAAAAGGAATCGTAGCTAGCCTCTTTTGGAGGAGGAATCCGTGGCTAATTATAAAATATTAATTCATGCCACTCCACCAGTGGCTTAGCAGATTTTAATGCGAATATATTATCGACGTTCCGCTATCCAATTTTTGGGTGGGGCGCTATAGGTGGTATCAGAGCCAGACACCAATCGAAAGTGTGCGGAACTAAGTGCCACATGGAACTAAGTACTATTCGGAACTAAGTGCCACACAAAAAGTGGCACCTGCCTCTTGAATCCGTAGGGAGCCACCCCTAGAATCCATGAGGGCTAGCTCTAGAATTTCACACTATCTGGTAAAGTGTTACAGTATTACTAAGTCCCTCTGACGAAGATGTCAGATCCTAAAGGGATGAGAATATAGTACATCTATGTTAATAGTCCCACATTGGATATGAAATAAGAAATAGAATAGTTTATAATGATTCTCATGAAACCATAAAAATAATCGTAATTAATTTTTTTGGAGGAGGAAGTCGTGGCTAATCATAAACTATTTTAATTCATTATATTCCATTAGAAATTTAGCATATTCCAACACGAATATGTTGCTGGCGTTTTGCTATCCAATTTCGAGGTGGGGGCGCTATATGGGCTATCATATTTGTCAATAGGCGATAAGGCTTTGTCTTTGTCAATGGGTGATAACGCTTTATATTTTTTGGCTATCACCCGGCAATAACACCTTGCGGGTTTCAAGTCAAAAGAACCGGGAGAAAGATATTCTTCATACCTTCGCTGGTCAAATTCGACGACCAGTGTATCTACCACCTACCACCAATCGATCAGTTTTGCATCGGAGTACGCCTCCACGTTCTCTTTTATGAAAAGGCAGACTCCCACTGTGGTCATCAACTCCTGTACGCTCGAATTTGAGTCTTTCTTTTCCATTGCAATTTAGAAATTGATTACAATAAGTAAAAAAGAAAATTATAGTATTTGATTCAAAATTATAGCGGTAGGAAAGAGATAACTCTATTTCCTTTTAGTTTTATGGGCTCTTTGGCAGCAGTGGAAGGTTATTGCAGTCTTCCATTGATGATCCGAATGTCGACTTACTCTGTAGAACCAAGCTCAGGCTGGAGAAGAAGCAGGATCTCCACAGATTTGGTCAAGGTCTGATCAATAGGTTTGGTCAAGGTCTGATCCATAAACCTGCTCATTCTAATTCACAGATCCATTATCATGTGGACATAGATTAGTTATAAATGAAACTGACACTCACCAAATATGACTTAATCATCTTATATATCAACATGCAAATTGTTATAAAAAAGAAGTGTAACCTCTTGAAATGAATAGATAAATAAAACCAAGATGTGTACCCTGCAAGATATCATATATCAACATGCAAATAGTGATAAACAAGAAGTGATCATCATGTAGGAATGGCAATGAGTGAGTTCAAGGGTCAATTTTTTGTCTGTCCTATTCAAAATTTTAAATTACAATAATAAGATTTTTTATTTTTAATTAAGAATTTAAATAGAATATGTTAAGAATTGATTTTTAGATCAGTGCATTTTCATTCTATCATCAAAAAGAAATAAATAAATAAAATAAATGAAAAGGTGCATCTGCATTTTTTTTCTCTTGCAATAGGATTTGGTGGAGGGGCATCCAAACTCAGTTGAACTTTTTTTTACTTTATGTCATAGCTTGGTACTTCGAATTGTGTTCTCATAATCACTCAACCCCTCTCTTTCCTTCATGTCACTCTTTAGTAGAGCAGCTCATCAATATCCCTAACACCTGATTAGTCTTTTCAACCAGTCTCCTGAGAAAAATGATCAGCTTCAATCTCAAACCCACCACTTCCCAAATTGCCCAATCAAAGCTCGACCTTTTCTTGGATCCTATACGAAACTCGTGCCTGAATTCAAAGGTGAGATAATAGTGTAAGCGGTGGTTGGGATTTGAGTAGTAGCATAGGGGATTTACGAATATATAGACACACTTGCATGTGTGCACGTACTTGCATACACCTATTATTTACAAACTGTTTAGGACATGATAATCATAACTAATAGTTCGGATCATCAGATAAATTCTGAATATTATAATTTGAAAATGCTTCTACAGATAATTCTCTTTGGAGTTATTTAAGTATATATGTGTATGAGGGGTGCACATGTTTATATATATATATATATATATATATATATATATATATATATATATATATATATATATTTTATCTTTGTGCGTATGCAGGTATGCATGTATGTCTACATTGCAATTATGGTGTCTCCAGGAAGTTTATGTAGAAACGCATCTAAATCTCAAAACAAGGGGGGTGTATATAACTTGGATAGTATGTGCACTTCTATCTTTTATTACCTTCTGGCAACAAGTCCGCGCTGACAGCCATACATTCAATCCGCTTCAACGGGGAGCTCGCTATATGGAATTAATTTTCCCTCCCACCGACCAAATCATCGGCCACATGGAGTTCGAGATTTGAGCCCCCACCCTTGGATGTTTTTTCTTTTTCCGTTCAGTTTGCGAGAGTTTGCACGTTAGACAAGGACATAAAGAGACGCTATAAGCTATCAGTATCAGCTCTCTCCAATCTCCGTCAATGAGTTTTATCTTTTTCATTAAGGACTGGGACAGGACATGATAGGACTTGGGCGGGGAGGCCACACCTATGCAGGGACTCTCTCTCTCACTCTCTCTCTCTCTCTCTGTCTCTCTCTCTCTCCCCCTCTATGTATAGATCTAGATGATGAAAATTATGCTAGCTAGCTAGCTAGCTACCTAAGCTAGCTTTCTCCTCTCCCTTGAAAGAGTCTTTGCCACCTTTTACGGGAGTTTCTAAAGTAGCACACCATTTTTCCTAATGAGCCTATTTATAACTGTCAGGATTTTGAATCTGATAAAAAAAACACAGAAAAGTAGGCTCACTAGAAAAATTGGTGTGCTTCTTTGGAAACTCCCCCTTTTACTAGGGGAACCGATCCCCGACTCCTGTGCGACTCCTATCGAAATCAGTTGGAGCTCAGTCGTAGAAATTTTTTCGTAACGGTCGGAGCCTTCTATCATCGGATCCGAACGGAGTATTCTAATTTCCGATCGATCGACCAACTGAACGTCCATCTCCGACTCCGGCGACTTCGCCCAACTCCGATCGAAATCGATTGGAGTTCGGTCAGAAATTTTTTTCCGGTAGCGGTTGGAGCCTTACACTCTAGAATCTGATCGAAGAACTCCGATCTCCGACCGGTCGACCGACTAAACGCCCCTATCTTTTACACTGCTTTGAGCTTGGATCATATGTTTTGTCCCTTGCCTGCAACATTCTGTTATCTTGACGACAGTGCTTGAAGAATTACTTCTTTGTTGCATATGTACAGGGGTGGCAAGTGGCCCATGCCCTGTCCGGCCAGATCTAGGCCTACGCCTGGGCGGACGTGTCGTGCCTGGCAGCACGGCACGTCCGCCCGGGCTCGGCTCGCTTCGAGACTTGTCAGCACATTTTTTTTAATTTTTTTTAAAATATTAAGTTGATTATTAAGTAAGTTTAGGAGAATAGTTAGCTTAATTTAATTTGTTTTAATAAGAAGAAACGATAATAAAAATAAAATTTTATTATATTAAATCTCATTATATTGACATAGTTGCTTTATAAATTTCTTTAAAAATCATACAAAGCTTGAAAAGAGGGGAGATGACTCTGACCGTCACGCTCAACTTGTTCTTAGTATTTTTTTCCAAGAGATATATAAGTTAAAAAAATTACATAAAAAAAATTTAAAAAAACTATATGAAAAAAATTACAAATGTAGAAATTACAATTTAAAAAGAAAAACAAAAGTCTATTTTCATTTATTTTCTGATGAGTTCTCTACTTCTATTTCGTTAGACGATCCTTATTATTTTTTTCTGCATTGAGCCAGTCCTTTAAGCAAATACATATCTCCAATATGTCTGCTGCAATTGAGCTTTTCCACTAAGTAAGCACTCTACCACCTGTACGAAAAGCAGACTCCGATGTTACAGTAGACACTGGAGGAGTTAGTAGATTACGAACCATGTTGGAAAGCATATGATATGTTTTTTTCTGTGATTTCTATCAGGCCAAAATATCAAAGTCTTCATAATTTTCAGGGTTCACATTATCTTCTTAGTTGGCCCTTTCTAAATAATAATGTAGTTCATTAAAATATATACTAGAATGCCTAGCTTTTTTTTTGAAATACGGATGATATTATTAGATTTAGGATTTCCCTAACAGTTGGTTGTTTTGTAGATTGTGTTTTATTGGATTTTGGATTCCTTCATATGTATGGTACATAATATATGAATAAATTTTAATATTATTAACTAAATCCCTAACATTATCTTCATAACACATATTTTTATAAAATAAATCTATTAAAATTTTAAGTCTATCTAATTTACAATGTGGATCTACAATAATTGTAAAATATAGTAAGTATGGAAAATTTTTAAAATATTTATTAAATTTAGTTTTTATGGATTGAATAATATCTTCAAGTATTGGGTGATTCCTACATTCATTAAAAACTGAACTAATTTCGGTTAAATAATATAGTATAATATGTGTAATTGGATAATAAGTGTCTGACAGTGCTCTAGTTGTAATTTCAAATTTGCTTAAAAATTTAGAAATATAACGTAAATGATATCATTCATTAATATCTAACTACATATTGGTAATTCCATTTCATTAAGTATGTTTGCAAAAAATCCCCCCCCCCCAACCACTATAAGCGGCTAATTTTTAAAAAAATACATAAATAGGCAGGTCGAGCCGTGCCAGGCATGGCTCGGTCCACCCGGGCCGCGCCGTGCCAACGGCCCGGACAATTCTGGCTCGGGCACGACCCGAGCCGGAGACCTGCCCGGCATAGCTCAAATGAGCCATGCTCGGCACGTGCCAGGCCGGGCGCGCCCAACGGGCCTCCCGACCAATTTTCCACCCCTATATATATGCCAATTTCAAAAAGATTGTTACATGGTAAACAAGTTCACAGCTAGCATGTTTTGGTTGCTTGTTTAGGAAGCACGGATATGGATACAAATTCGAACACAGATTCAGATGTAGATACGAGACACAATATTTGTGAAAAAATAACGATACAAACATGGCAAGGATACGAGAAAAATATAAATATAAGTAAATTCGTTTAACATATATTTTTAATAATTTTACTGAAATATCCAAAATGAGAACGTTGGAAATATATGGTTCGTGTCTCTTTGCTTCTTTAAAATGGGCAAGGCTTGCCATCAGCCATGCATATGTTTCTCTTTCTCACCCTCTACCAAAAAAAAATAGATTAAAAAAATATGCATTCAGAATAAAATTTATTTTTTTTAGATATAGAAACCAAGTAAAACTCATATCCACAAGAAAACATTAAAGTATAACTTTAAAAAACTAATTAGCTAAATTGATGTTATTAATTTAGTAATATTATTTTCGATTTTAAAATACTATATAACTCATTTTTTTAAGACAAGCTACAAGAATTTCGATCTCAGCAATGACACGATATTCTTTTCTTTATTTTATTGGACACGCTTTTGTAGCATGTCAGACATAGTATTTGGCATGTATGTAGTGTGTTTATATCAGACGTATCTAACACAGACATAACATCCCTTGCAATGTCCATACTTCTTAGTTGCTTGTAGTTGGAGCCACAATAAAGAAAAAAAAAAAAGATGAATTGGCGTCACCATATGATTTTCTCCAACTACAAGCAATCAAAACACATCATATTGCAATCCTTCAACAAAACATCTAACATACGGACAAATTTGAACCAACTCGGCACAAGTAAATCAAATATGTCAAGACAAAAAAAAAAAACTATCCGCGAAGAATCAAATTTGGATAATATTTAGATATTCCTCGGATATTAGTGTGTAACTAATAAATTAAGTGAGACTTTTGGTATCCATAAAAGTCTTAATCTCAATTCCTCCTAAATCTGTTCAATTCTTAGTACACAGTGGATGAAGCATGAATAGGTTATGATTTTATACATATTATTTTTCGTAATTGTGTTTCTAACTGTCTATTGAAATTTACAAAGTTGAATATATTTGCCTGAATATCACCACTATGTAATCTATATCATATATAAAACAATGAAAAATCACACAACTTTAAATTAAGTCATCCTCCATTAACTTGCATACATTAAGAGTGATATACTGTAAGAAATGTCATTTGCAACTTGGTCATATTTTTTCCATGGCAATACAAAAATACCTATTTTTTGAGCCGCCACCCCCGCAGTTTCTCATCACAATTGTTTATATCGTATTGTAATGGATAACTATGATGGGGTAGTTAGGCTTGTTTTCCACGCATGTATTGTTCGGTAGGATTTGCGAATGCACAAGTTAGATGGTTTGCAATTGTTTTTATATGCAAGTTGACTTTCCTACTATTTAGCTTTTGCAGTTGTAAAAAATTGTAATTGCAATTTCAATTATTTACGTACTTGTAGCAGTAACAACTGCGAAAATAAAGAGTCTATGACATCTTACAGTCTGTAAATAATAATATCATATTGTTGAAAAATATAATACATTTCGTAACTCTAGAAAATAAAAAACTAAAATTTGAAAAAAAAAAATCAACTCTAATTACTACTTGTAATTTCCAATCCCAACAAAGTAATACAAATTATAATAACTTTTATTTCTATAGTTATAGTTTTATTTATAGTATTACAAATTACAATTTTCTGTATTACTTATAAAGAACCAAATGATACTTAATTGGCCCAAATGAGGAGCAACCAAATCATGCATTTGATAACCAACTCTTATTTCGGGCACGAAAATACAAGTCAACTAGCAAAAAAAAGAAAAAAAAGAAAAAGAAAAAGAAAATATAAGTCTTGAAAAGAAAAAGGAAAATATTTAGTGCTTGACCAATGGATATCCATTTTTGTTAGAAGAAAGTGATTGCCCCACCACCAATCGATTAACAGTTACAACTGTAACTGCTATATATAGCTAAATATTGCTATAGCAGGTAATGTACAGCAAACTCGACAAACATATGTATAGTAGCAAGACCTAGGAAGACCTAGGTAATACTCCATAATTATCCTGGGCGAGTGACAGTATCGGCACGAGGTACGTACGTACGTACAGGACAAGTCCGATTGTGCAGTACTAGCTAGCTGCTTAATCGTTTGTAGAGAGAGAGAGAGATGGGTGGAACCGTGGAAGCGGTGAAATGAAATGAGAGGAGAGAGTGAGAAAGTACAGGGAGTGTTGAGGTTGAACGGAGAGGACTTCGGAAGAGAGAGAGAGAGAGAAAGAGAGAATGAGTAGTCAAACGTCACTTGGAGCACTTCAAATCATAAGACGGTCAGTGATATGTCAATCCACTGGATCTTCGGTAAATGAGCACCAAATTAAATCCCATTGGAAGTGGGGTTGCAGTTGCAGCTGGCAGCTTAATTTAAGTTCAGGCCTAGTTGTCTCCTACTGATTTTTGAACGGACCCTACTGACTATTTTCACAATTACCAAGACTTTTGTGAACTTTTTTGTGCTAATTCAGAAACTCATCAGCGACTGCATTCTCTCATATAAGAATTCAGAAATATCATTTAGCGTAAGTTCCAATTGCTACCGAGGAACTCCTACTAAATGATCTTCACACCCAGTTTGATACATGTAATGTCTATAGGATTTCTTTATTTGTAAATAATTCATTACTCGTAACATCTATAGAATTTCTTATAATTTGAATATTTCTTATAATTTGAATATGTTATTTTTGAACCAATCTATTGAATAGGTCTACATAATAGGTCTACATAGTTATACTTCATTCACATTAATATCTAATTGAATAATTTTCATAAAAAATATATAAAACCGTTGTACCGTACATAACGAAAACCATTTGAATCAACTAATCATTCAAATGGTTTTCGAAAACTCGGAATATACTTTATTAGAATTCTAGTTCACTTTATTTTTTGTGTTTATTTTTTGTGTTGTACAATTCAAAAATCTTCATTGAGAATGCTTAACAAAGAGATCTAGCTAATTAAGTTTATTTAACAACTTTCGTTAAAAAAGAAATAGTATTTTAGCTTCATGAATATTCATTACATACAGATTGATGCACATGATAACAATAATTGATAAGAAAATACACGTTTATCTTAATTTTTTTTTAATTTATGCATTTTGTTATGATAAAGGTGTATAAATTTTTTCCCCTCTAAGTGACCGTTATATAAGGAATTAGTTGTGACAAATGATAAAGAACATTCTTTAGAAAAGTATAAGCACTAAACCAGCATTATAATCCAAACAGGAATGCAACTATACATTATTCTTCTGGGGTGTCCTTGTTATAATATGCAACCATGCTATTGTTTAACTGTTGGTAACTCTACGTTTTGATAAGCATTAAAGTTAATCAAGGCACAGTCCATACAATCGGGGACAATTGTTTAAGGTTCCACTAGTAGTGGAGGCAAGTTTTAGGGTACATATAGTAGTACAAGATCAATTTGCTAGGCAAGTTCTCTCTCTCTCTCTCTCTCTCCCCCACACCCCCTCCCCCCCCCCCCCCCTCACCCTAGATTTTATTCATATAAATCAAACAAGTATGACTCATTCTTATGCTCAATTGCTGCTATATCCTGCTTAGAGCTTTCCTACTCATCAAGCACCCATTTGGGGTGGGGAGAGGACTTTTGTCTCTCCCAATCACCTTACGGATACTTGAATAGGCCAAGCCAGCATGGTAACAATTGATATATAAATATCAATTACCTAGAGCTGTAGAGCACTTGTAATAGAGTTTCCTATTACATTTCGCTAGGCAAGTTTCAAAATATACTATAGTGCGTAATGGGACAAGCTTACGGTAGAGACTGAGAAAGATCTAACAATTCAAAATCCTCTGTTGTCACCATGATGGATATAAATCAAGATGTGAAGGTCATTAAGATTATAGTTTGGGACTGCTCCATAAACATTCATCTTAGAAAAAATAATGAGGAAACAAAGGAGGAAGTGTGAGATTTTGATAGGAAGTTAAAAAAAATAAGGATACATTTGTTAGCAATGATGTGAATTGTGATATGTGGTTTATATTGATGATGATGCATAACAAGGGATGGGATCCTCATCATGGAGATTTAGAAAGATCCAAAGGATGAAAACTATACCAACCTCATAAAATATATTAAGTATTGAAGTATTTCGGTATAATTAAGCGCGTATGCTACTTGCTACTCGATTCAATCTTTTAATTAGATGTGTTATCACCATTAACAAAAAAGAAGATGGAGTATATGCTATGTTAAGTTGTACTTGTTATGATATCGTTCTTGTAGTTGGTATTTTGAGTGGCCTTGATGAAAGTCTATGGCAGGTTCAGACTGTTCAGATGAGAAATAAATTCTTATTAGAGGTGCTTGCTTTGAGTCTGAGAAGATGATTGTTCATATTGGACATGTTGATTCAGATTTCATTGAGATTATTAAAATATAAAATAATTTTTCTCGATCATCACTGCAACTTCAGAATTTTAGTGCAATGGTAGAGATCTTAAAATAGTATCAAAGTAAATTGGCCCTCAACCTGCAAATGTATATTAAAATACAAAATAATTTCTCAAAATCATCGCAGCAACTTAAGCTTCAAAAATTTTTCCTAGGTCACTCCCTACGCATGCTGGTGCTTGTGTAATTAGACAGAAACATACTTTACAAAGGTAAAATTGCATTATCCACGGGACATGAATACCAGTGAAGGATGAAGTGAAGGTGGCTTTCTAGTTAGAGAAGTAGCTTGTGAGCTCACTTAGATCAGGAGCTGACTATTATTTATGGTGGCATTCCCTTGATCAAAAATCACATGAAAAGCACATTGATGTTTATGAGATTGTTGATAAACGGTACCTACGTGGACCGTTTTAGGCACAAAACTGGTATTGCTTGTAATCCATCTAATATGTTGCCGAGTCTTCTTAGTTGCTAAGCTTAATTAGATATTCCTTGAACTTGATTGGTGTCATGCTCACACCCTTTGGTATAATTAAATGAAGAAGATATGTTAACTGCTACTTGAAACTTATTTTGAGAATTTCTGAAGGAGCAAACCACTGGCCTCAGTGAACACACCCTCCATTTTGGAAAAATATTATTTTCCCTTGTGAGCATACCAAAAATTCCCAAAAGTCTTTTCTCCTTCCTTTCCATGACCCATGACTTTCTTTCTCTTTCTCCACCCAATTTTTTTCCCTCAAAAATCCGTCGCATCCACTCTCTGGCCTCCGCTTCCCTCGATCCAGCTTGCTCAGCATGCAGCTACACACCTTTCCCTTTGTCCCCACAACTGCGCTCTCCGCAACTCGATAAGAAATAATACCGTTCGAGATATAATTTGGGACGAGATACTTTTTAGACGGGTTGCAAGTCCCGACCAGTGGCTTCACCCTCAGTAGAGCCTTTCCAGTCCGGATCCTGGTATCTGGAATGAGTTCATTCAGTTTGGATCGAGAACTCAGACAACCCTTCTCAATTTCAACTGCACTAAAACTCACTTCTATCTCCTTCGATAATCACGTTGCTATACTTCGCTAAACCTTAACCTCTACTTTTCTAGCTTAAAATTAAAGAGAGTCTTGGAAGGAAAATTAATTTGGAGGAAAGATCAAAGAAGGATTGAGGGATTATGGGTAATGTTCTTTTGGGTTTAAATACTGTTTTGAACTTGTTTAGAGAGGGGGATGGTGGTTGAAGACAAAGACAATATAGCCTGAAATTTTTAATAGCAAACATGTAATATAAGGATCTTAGTGAAGTGTGCTCTTAGACTAGTGGTGTGCTTCTTTAGAAATTCCCCATTTTTTGTGCATTAGTAATTTAAGACAAAGTGAAGCTTTCTTATGTGTATTTGCGGGTGGCCCACACTAAACTCAGGGTGTGGGCAGCCACCCTTAGATTTCTTTTTTAATCAAGTGTTCTTTATTTTTGGAAGAGTTTCTAATCCGTCCCTTCTAAATTCTTAATTTTATAAGCCCAAATTTCAACTTTCAAATGTGGAGATTGTTTTACTATGAGAAATAAATGCCTCAATAATTTTCTAAATAAGATAACTCATTTTCTTGGCTAAATAAATTAGTTTTATTTTATTTTAAACTCCAGAAAATAATGATAGAACTCAACCTCTAGGTGTTGATCAAGTCTTGCCCCCTATATGCGCGACATATATGCACACACCTACTTTGCTTGTCTTGTTATTCTTGGATTACATCAAGAATTATTAAAAATAAACATTAATTTTAGATTATATTTGTAGGATGAAAAAAAATGAACTCAAAAGAATTTAGCCACACGAGGCGAAAAGCCTCGCATGACAGTCCCGCGTGGTGATAATAGCCTCGCGCGTGAATGACAACCTTGCATGCGTGGGGCTGATTCAGTTTTCAAAGAGGGTTTCTTTTTGAATTTTTATCGGAATTCCGAATCGAATTATATCCAATTATTCCGAGTTGAAGATTTCAAATTTAACTGAAATACAAGTTCAAAGATTGAATTGTGATGGAATTTCATTCTTATCTCCTAAGGAAACTCCTAAAACTATAAATAAGGAGTCAAGAAGAAAATTTAAGTGGAGAAGAGGAAGGGAGAAACTTTGGAGATCTTTAGCAAATTAAGGGCACACCGACCAGCAATAAGAAGCCACCAGCCAGCAAGTTCTTCATTAACCCTTCATGTTCAAAATCAATCCACGCATCAAATCGTCAATGGAGTATGAGATCAACGCTCCATAGCCACGTTAAGAACCCATACCTTTTGTAAAAGAGAATGATAAACTTATAAATTCTCTCGTTTGATTTTCCTTTGCTTATTTTATTGTACTTCATAATTTTTGTAATCATAAATTAATGACAATGAAAGGAAGCGCGAGTTTTGCAGGAAACAAATTGGCGACCATCGTGGAAGAAGCTTTTTACACCGACGAGAAAATCGTGGTCCAATCTGATGCTAAGGGGAATTGGTAAGTATATCGAGATGCTAGTGCAGAAGTCGATCAACAAAGACATGAGGATTACTTGTCCTCTGAATCTATAAGTCTAGCCAAAACATAGCTCCATCACCGCTTTGGAAACCCTAAGTATGAGTTTGAATGACAAAGAGACTCTCATTGAATAGGAGCTCCTTGGATCTTTGAGTTCGGAACAGGAAAGAGTCTAAACAATGGATTTGAATGATGAGGTGATTCCCATTGAAGAGGAACTCCTCGGATTTTCGAGTTCATAACAAGAAGAGATCCAATCGACGAATTCGAATGATAAAAAGACTCTCATTAAATAACAGCTCTTTGAATTTTTGGACTCTAAAATTTTGGAAAAGGAAATCTCTCTTCCTATCATGGCTTCACATGGGAATGAGCAGAACTCAGATTTGAAATCAAAACTGTCGAGCACAGCAAAAAATGCACAAAAATCAAATCCAAAATGGATCTGGTCTCAAACGCTAAGCTAATCACCCCCAATGTAGAAGTGCTGAAATACTAGGCTAATCAGCCCAGCGTAGCTTTACATGAGGCTATTTCTAAACGCGAGACTAATCAGCCTAGCATACAAAAATTACAACGCGAGACTAATCAGCCTCACACAGAAGATTCTAAATGCGAGGCTATTCAGTCCCATGTAAAAAGTCCAGAACAGAACATTAACTAAGGCAAAGATTCTATACTTCCGTGCTCGCAGACTTCTATAAACACAACATTGGGTCTCGCAGACCCTTAATTTTAAGTCGAATAACCGAACTAAAGAACAATACACCTAAAAGAAGGTGTGTTCAAGGACAGAGTGTCACTACCGATAAAGTAACTTTTTTCATTACTTCGAATGTGGTGAGTAAATGAAAGAAGCCACGTAGCGACATGTATTCATCTGATGCGGAAGCATGTCACTATACATGATTCAGGTCAGGGATTTTAGCACCATAGAACTACAAAATATTGGCTGGGGGTTCGGATTAAGAAGACGAAGGAGATAGTGATCATTCAGCCATTGCAACACCTCGATTATATTTGTCTTTCCGATTTGAAGAAATAATGGTCCATATGACAGGGAGCTCCAGTGAAGTAAACCAGAGGCTAGAAGCTCAAGATTAGCTAATTGAAGAACAACAGAAGTGTCTAGATGAACTCCGGACGTTACTTTTAAAATTAGTAGAAAATACACAAAAGAATTCAGAAGACAAGACAGAGAAATCCACTGATAAACCACCAAAGAATGATGGTGAGGCAACTATTGAAAATTTAAGAAAAGAAGAGGATTTTAACTTCGTTATAGACTCACATGCAGAAAAGATGCAGGACCAGTTGGAAGTCCTGATGCACATAAAAGACCTGTAAAAAATTGGAGTTGCTAGGCTACATCCAGTGGAGTGGGAATTGATTCCTTTTCCCGAAAAATACAAGTCTTTAAAGTTAGAATCTCTTGATGGAAAATTTTTTCCCAACCAGCACCTATACTACTTCCTGTCGCAAACAGGTCATCTCATAGAGAATGATTGTATGATGACCATAGTCTTTACAAATACCTTGAGAGAGTCTGCATTTATATGGTTTATGCTGTTACCCATAGGGACTATTAAGTTGTCGTCTAACATGGAGAAGGAATCTCTGCGTTGCTTCTTCAAAGATGACACAGAGATCTCGGTCCATACTCTCCTTGCGAATAAACAAAAAGAAGATGAGACCGTGAAAAGTTTTGTAGAATATTTTCGAGAGATGCCACTGCGATGTCAGCATAGCATGTTGCAAGAAACGCTAGTGGAGACCTCTAAGCACAATCTCCAAACTAACATACTCATTAAAATGGGAGCAGTAGAGTTCAAAACCTAGAAGGACCTTATTAAATAAGGCGGAGGACATAATCTGACATATCGATGAGCACCGTGCTCAGAGGAGAATCTCCACAAACCGGCCACAGCCACAATCATCCCGCTCTAAGGAAAATGAAGCAATGACTAGGAGACCCACTGCAAACCAAAAGCCACAGAGTAATCGAGATTCCTCCAGATCGCAATGGACATACGATTTCAAAGATGAACAAACAGTCATGTTCTTTCACCTACTAAATAAAAAGCGGATGCTCAAGTTGCTCAAAAATCGTAAGCTAGAGGAAGTTGGAAAAACAGATAATCTCAAATATTGCCTCTATTATCAAAACATTGGGCATCCAATTAAGAATTGCTATATTTTAAAAGACAAAATTCAGGCACTTATTGATATAATGGTGATCCAATTAAGACCTGAATAGAAAAAGGTATCTACAAATGTAGCGACAATTACCATGGGATCCTTGAAAATTCTGGCCGGTATAGCTGCAATCCTTGTGGGGAAGATGGTGGTAAAAACTACGATCCATATAATCTAGAGCAAAAAGGACTCTTCCCGATTTCTACCGAGAAAGGAGAAAATATGTGGGTACACCCAAACTTTCTAAAAGACGAACAATGGACTTGCTTAGCCAATTCAAGAAAAACCAAGGGAAACACTCGATTGAACGCTAGCGCAGCAGAGATTAAACTTGCCAGGGTTCTTGCCGAGCACGGGCAGCCAATGCTAGCAAGTGTACTCCCTAAGTACGCTCCAACTACAACTGTGACCGAGTCGTCCTCGTTCACTACCAGCCGAATCGGGTCGGAGTTGCCGAAGATGTTAACGGTGATAAGCATTCTACTGCTCATGCTAGCCATTGAAATTTTTTGTGTGATGACTAGAAATTTGATGGCAAAATGAGTGCTATAAAAAAAGTTCGAGTCAAAAAAAAAAAGAAAAAAGGAAAAAACAAAAAAAAACACAAAAAAAGAAGAAAAAAAAGAAAGAAAACAAAAAAAAAAGAGAGACATATGTAAATATATAAGGATATATATGTAATAATTCTGCCGTCTAATGCCGCCAAAGCAGCAGAAAGAGAAACTCAAAATTTCTCGTCAACCCTATTGTACTGGGGGTAAAAGTATAAAATCAATAACCTAAAGTTCAAGAAGCAATGGGAAGAGGAAACGTTTGACATTTAAGCCCAACAAAATACTCGACAACTCATCATGCTGAGAGAAATAACATGACAAGTCTAAAGCAAACGGCGGTTGGTAAAAATACATCAAATCCGTTAATAGATGGGGATTTGCTAAAAATCCCAAGCCGAAAAAGCAAAGGAAAAAGGAAATCAAAATTCTCAACAACTCATCATGCTGAGGTAAAAGCATGAGTTACCAATATTGTTAAAGTAATGGAAAGAGAGTAAAATTCTCACCAACCCTATAATACTAGGGGTAAGTAAGAAATCAACAGCCCAAAGCTAAAAAAAGTGAAGAAAAGAGGAAACGTTTGACATTTAAGCCTAAACAAAATCTTTTATAATTCATCGTGTTAAGGTAAAAGTACAAAAATCCACAACCCCAAGCTCAAAAAGCAAAGGAAAGAGGAAATGTTTGGCATTTAAACTCAAATAAAATCTTCGACAACTCACATACTAAGGGGAATAACATAGCTACTCCAACGTAAATGATGATTGGTAAAGGCACTCCAAATATGTTGATAGCTGGGGGTTTGCTAAAAATCCCGTGAACCTGTGATGTTAAACTCTTATCTCTTACAGCAAGATTTAAACCATCTCACCATATACTTCATATAGTCACCTCTCTCAAATCTATCATGTTAAGCTCTTATTTCTGACAGTGAGATTTGAATCATCTCACCTATCTCATAAGTCATTCCATACATATTTGACAATAATCGTTTCGTGATCCTGACTCGATCATCGGTTCTGTCTGCTTTCTGGTTAAATCACTCCCTAGGCATGTCAGTCATACATCTGTCTATGTAGAACAATAAAAAACAAACAAATAATAAATAAAAAAATTAATTAAAAATAAAAAAAAGAGCCTTGCGCTCGCGCTAGGCTGAAAAGCCTCGCAGGCTTATGGCTCAGAAGAAGAAAAAAAAATAGCCTCAAGCGAGAAAAGCCTCGCAGGTGCAAGGCTCAGAATGAGAGAACGATATATATATATATATATATATATATATATATATATATATATATATATATATATATATATATATATATATACAGCCTTGCCCGCAAGGGTCGCGCCCACCCTCGCGGGCACGAGGTGGAAAGAAAAAAAATTTAAAATTAAAATTTAAAAAAAAAATATTTCTCTCTCTCTCTCTCTTTCATCGCACAATAAATTGGGCGCCACTTCAGACTATTTTGATAATTCTAATTAGACCCAAATTTTAATCAGAGTCTAATTAATTTTTGGGTGCAAGATTCTAATTAATTTTATTTGAGTTTGATAATTCTGTAAATTCTAATTTGAGTTTAATTGATTTTTGGGTGCAGGATTATGACTAGATACAACGAATCTTATAGCAAATCTAATCAAAATAAGATTTAAATATCTCATCAAGATTATATTAAGATTCTATTTCTATCTAAAAGAAAACTCACAAACAACTTGGGACCTATAAATACTCCTTAAGAGGGACTCAAAAAGGACCTTTGACAATTCAAGTTATGCGCGAGAGGCTTGAAGCCTTGGGACTAGCAGAGAAAAAAGATCTTTGGCCAGATCTCTCTCCTACGCAAGAGTTCGAGCTTTCTCCAAAATCAAAAGAGAAGAAGAACGAGCTCAAGAAATCTCTACTGCCTCCAACCTTCGACGTCAAATCGTCAACGAGGAACGGATCAATCCTCATAACTGTCTCAATCCCACGATCTTCTGTAAAAAGAGAGCGACGTGTTCTATAAATCCTCTCGTCTATTTTTTCTTTTCAATTTCTTTTCATTGTAATCAAAATAAAAAGTGAAATTTTTATAATCTGTCATTTTTCTCAATGGTAATGGAAAGATCCCCGATTTTTTTTAAAAACAGATTGGCGACCATAGTGGGAGAAATCTCCTATACTGAAGAGGAGATGGTGGTCCAATTCAACATCAATAAAATTGGAGAAACAATGAAGAAGTTGGTGATCGAGGTCAAGGTCAACCCAAAACGTTAAAAATCACCTGAACAAAAAGATGACTTGATAATTTTGGATGACAAGAAACCATTGATCCATCAACAGCCACTTGGATTTTGAAACTCTGGTTCATCAAAATAAACAGTGTCCCTTCTAATATTCGGGGAATTTGTTGCGTTCAACGCAAAAGGCCAACCCATTGTTGCACAAAGACTGACCTAAATTCGCAGCTGGAATCAGAGAGCATGCCATAGGACACTCAAAACATGTTTTGTATGCCATGCTCAAAATCTGCCTAACATGAAGTAAGGAGGTTGCTGTTCGTCGCAAAAGTTCCTTCGCTTCCTTCCATTGAATTAACTTAAATTACAATGAAAGTGAACAAGATATAAAAAAGAACAAACGAGAGGATTTTATATTTCAATCTCTCTCTTTTACAATATTGTGGGATCTGTGGCGATGGGATCTGTCAAGCAGTTCCTTTGGACGATCGGTACGTTGAAATCTTCTCTTTTAAAGATATCGGCCGAATATAGACGATCTTCTCTGGCTTTGATTTGTTCAAGGCTCTCTCGCGTAACTTGAACTTCTCAAGAACTCCAGAAAGAAGATGGTGATTTTCTCTGATCTTCACGAACTCAAGGCTCTGTGCGTAACTTGAATTCTCCAAGATTTCAGAAAATGATCAGCAAAGGCTTCAAGGTTCTCTCGCGTACTTGAATTGCCAAAGGATCGATAGGAGGCTTCCAATGCCAAAAAGAAGACCAAGACCACCCAGCCCCCCCTAGGGTTTCACCAAGAAGGTATTTATAGTCCCAGGTTAATGCAAGAGTTTCTATCTAAATAGAACTCGCATTCATCAAGGATTCCAATCAAATATCTTAGTTTTGATGGAATTCTGATTAGACTTGATTCGGGTATTTGGATAAGCCCAGAATCATAATCTCAATCAATTTGAGATTCTGGTTATCTGCTTACGCGGAGCTTTAATCGCATCAAAACGCGACGCTAAATAGCCAAAACGCGGAGCTATTGATCATCTCCACGTTTTACTCAAACGCGAGGCTAATACAAGCCAGACTGCGGAATCAACGCGGAGCTATTAAACATCTCTGCGTTTTATTCAAACGCAGGGTTAATATAACCAAACGCGGGGCTATTGAATTAGCTCCGCGTTCTGTTGTGAAAAATCCTTTTAACTTAGAAATTTTCACTGCCAACAGTTGCCATGCTCAAGGGTAACCTAGTGGTCCACAGCTTGGTAAAAATCAGTCTAACATGAAATAAGGAGGATGCTATGCTAAAGGCCAGCATAACGGTTCACAGCTTAGCAGAAATCTGCCTAGCCAGCCTAGCACTCCTCAGCATGGCCAGCCTAGCACTCCTCAGCCTGGCCAACCCAGCACACCACAGCCTGGCCAGCCTAGCACTCCTCAGTCTTGCCAGCCTAGCACATATCAGTTGGGTATGAATAAGACTAGACGTCAGCCTGGCATAAGTAAACTTGAAAACTGAACTAAGTCTAAGCCAGCACGCGAGGCTAGTTCAATTAAGCCAGTGTGCGAGGCTAGATCAGTATGCCAGGCTCATCCAGCATGCGAGGATCGTCTAGTATGTGAGGCTAGAGTTAAGCCTCAGTCTCGCATAAGAACAGAAGAATGCGAGGATCGTCCAGTATGTGAGGCTAGAGTTAAGCCTCAGTCTCGTATAAGAACAGAAGAATGCAAGGCTACCCAGCAGTTTTGTACAAGACATTTCAAAACTAATGCTGGACTTCGAACCAATCTAGAGGTTGACAAATATAACTTCCATGATTTCTTAGAGCCATCTTTCTGTACAAATAAATCTCGCACAAGAAGTGAGCTTCGCCCGCAAAAGTGATTATATCAGCACCACATGAAAAAACTCCGGATTTGTGGAGATATATCACAAATAAAAGAAGGGTGGCAAGACCCCATCAGTCCTGCTGTTGTGAGGAGTTGATCACGGCAGTCTTGACTCACTGTTGCTGTCAAGCCCAGGACCATCTGTATTTAACCGGTTGTGAGCACCAAAATCTAATATTCCAGAAAGAAGATGGCTGCAAAGACAAGACTCTAATTTAGATCGAGGCTTGCCGCTTTCACATCTAACAAGGTGAATAAGGGTAAGAAACCAGTCGTCAAAGAGTATGCCTTTGATACAGAAGCAAAGAAAACCTATCATCACACACGCCTCAGGTCAGGTGTGACGGCTCTCCGCAATTACAAAAGATTTGCAGGGGTTTTGATGAGGAATACGAAAAGTTTAGCGACATCCGACCATAGCAACACCGTGATCGCACGCTTCCTCTCGGTCCAGGAGAAAGACAATTCATATGGTCGAACAGTCGGCCGAGATGAGTCAAAAGATTGAGGCACAAGAATGCCTCATCCAAAAGCAGCAAAGGAGCAACGAGAACCTTAAAGTGATGCTTGCGAAGGTATTAGAGAACACTCAAAAGAACACAGAAGACGGAGCAGGGGGTTCTCCCTCTTCTGATAAGGCCAAGAAGGATGAGACCGAATCCAACCGAGATGCCGGAAGAAAATACGAGGACGGATATGTTATCGATCCCCATGCCGAAAAAATGGAGAAACTTCAAAAACAAGTAGACGCATCAATGCACCGGAAAGAATTGCAGGAGACGGGGATTACGAGACCCTACTCGATAGAGTGGGAGTCCGCCCCATTTCCGGCAAAATATAAGCCTCTGAAGTTAGAGTCATATGATGGGAAGGGATCTCCAAACCAGCATATGTACTATTTTCTTTCTCAGACCGGCCATCTAATGGGCAATGACCAAGTGATGACAAAGATCTTTGTAAGTACCTGCGAAGGCTTGTATTCACTTGGTTTATGTAGCTACCCCCAGAAGCTATGAATGCCTGTCTGACATAGAGAGGGAGTTCCTAGCCCGCTTCTTTGAAGACGATACCGAAGTATCCATTCACCCTCTGCTAGCAAACAAGCAAAAAGAATATGAGACTGTTAAAAGCTTCATTGAGCATTTTCGTGAAATGTTAGTGCAATGCCTGCATGACATGTCACATGTAACATTGGTGGAGACTTGCAAACACAACCTTCAGACCAAGATATTGGTCAAAATGGAAGCAGTAGAGTCCAAAATCTGGAAAGAACAACTCAAAAAAGGGTAGCAAGCGAAGGACATAATTCGATGTATTAATGAATACCATACCTAGAGGACGATGGCCATGAATCAGCCACAGCCACAATCATCCCATCCTATGGGAAAGGAGGCAATGACTATCGGATCTACTACAAACAAAAAATACAAAATAATCAAGATTCTTCTAGATCGCAATGGATATATGATTTTAAAGATCAACAAGTAGTCACATTTTTCCACCTACTAAATAAAAAGGGGATGCTCTAGTTACCCGAAAATCAGAAGCCAGAGCAAGCTGGAAAAACAGATGATCCCAAGTATTGCCTCTACCATCAAAATATTGGGCACCCAATAAAAAATTGCTATGTTTAGAAAAATAAAATTTTGGCACTTATCGATACAAATGTGATCCAGTTGAGACCTAAACAGAAAAAGGTATCCGCGAATGTAATCGGCAAAATTTGATGACAAAATGCCCGCTAGAAAAATCAAAAAAAAGGAAAAAAAGAATGAAAAAAAGAGAAAAAAGAGAAAAAGAAAGTATGTAAATATATACGAATATATGCATAATAACTCTGTTGTCCAATATTGCAAAGGACTCTACTACATCCATCTTCTGTTCATAATATCTTCTTATAATGAAACATTTCATACCATATAATATTTGTCTAGAAAATCTAAACGATATGTGATGCAGAACTGTGATAGCATTACTATACAACCAACAAAGCCAGTGCATCTCTACTACATACATCTTCTGTAGAGGATATCTCTTCATAACCAAATATTTTGTACTATATATAATATTGGACTAATAAAATTTAAATGATAGATGATGCATGGTTATGATTGGGCTACAAGAGTAAATCTCTCGCCAACCCTATCATACTGGAATAAGAGTATGAAATCAAACAGCCCAAAGAAAGAACGCGAGATTATACCCGCATACAATATGAGGCTAAGCCAGTGTAAAATCATCTAGAGCATGAAGCGAATTTGAGACTAAACCAGTATAAAGTAATCCAGATGCAAGGCTAACTCGAGACTAAATCAACATGTATGGTTATACTAGTGCACGAGGCTAAGCCAGTGCACAGATCTCATCCAGAGTACAAAAGTGAATAGAAATGCAAGGCTAAGATTCTGCCCCCCACAGTCTGTTACAAAGAAAAAAGTAATATATTATTATGAACTTCATGGACAGACAAACAAGTCCCATGCAGGGGGTGGGACTCACATACAGCCAAACAAGTATGTATATGAAGTTAGCGTAAAGAACGTGAGACTACTATCTGCAAACAATATAATACTATGCAAAGCAAAGCCAGCAAAAATGCAAAAGCTCCAAAACGCGAGCTAATTTGTAACCCTGCATAAAATAGCTGAAACGCGAGGATAACACATACGCGAGGCCATCTGGCAAACCGTGTGATTTTTATTACTGCAAGAATGCATAATACAAGGCAAAGTTGCAGTCGGGCATGAAACCCTCAATACGCAAAGAAAAGCCAGCGTGCGACAGGCACAACACGCGAGGCAGATCCAAAGTGTAAAGAAGTCCAAAATGTGAAGTTAACTCTCAGTCTCGCATATACTTCAAATAAGAGGATGGCTGTCAATTAAATTACAATGACCATTGAAATGTAGCCCACACAGGGGGTGGGATCCATACCAATAAACCTTGTATACAATGCAAAGAAAACTCCGCATACAATGCCAAGCCAGTGTAAAGTCATCTAAACGCGAGGCTATGCTCTCGGCCAAAATGTGAAGCTAACTCTCAGCCTTGCACAGGAAGTTCAGAGTATGGAGCTAACTCTCAGCCCCGCATAAGTCAATGTGTAAGGCTAAATCAGCACATGAATCTAACTCAGTGCGCGAGACTAAACTAGCACACAAGTCCAACCCTGCATATAACGCAAAGTTATAGTAGCCTAGTCGCGAGGCTATGCCAGCTTAAAAAGCGAGGCTAAGCCCGCGATTATAGGGCTAAACTTGCATCCTAAACGTGCAATAGAAAATCGAGTTGTATCAGTGCGCATCTCAATAGCGTTTAACAAGAAAGTTAAACGAAGAACTTTCAAAAAATGAGACTTAGTCTTGGCTGTCAAAAGACCAATGATCATGACCTACATGACTAAGGGAAGATTCGAACCCAAGTGAGAATGACCTTTTGTAATAAAAACTGTCTACTCAAACAGAACTTATCGCCTGATTAATCAAGACGGCATCAGGATGATGATGCCTATTAACGGCAAATTTTTAATAAAGTACTACATCTTGCCACCTTATAAAAAAACGGAAGGGAAGCTTAATGAATTAACTGCCTAATGCTATAAAAGCAACAGGAAGATAAATCAAAAGTTTCTCACCAACCCTATTATACTGGGGGTAGCAATAAACCCATAGCCACTAAAGCAAAGGGAAAAGGGAACGTTTGGAATTTAAGCCCAAACAAAACCCTCGACAACTCATCATGCTGAGGGAAATAGTATGATTAGCCCAATGCAAACGGCGATTGGTAAAGCCACCTCAAATCTATTAATAGCTGGGGGTTTGCTAAAAATTCCATGACAAATCTAACGTAATACTATCCTATAAAGATATATCATAACCCAATACCGAAAAGGCAAAGGGAAGAAGGAACATTTGGCATCTACGCCCAAACAAAACTTTCGACAACTCATTGTGCTGAGGGGGAATAGCATGGCTAACCCAACGCAAACGGCGATTGGTAAATGCACCTCAAATCTGTTGATAACTGGGAGTTTGCTAAAAATTCTATGACAAATCTGTCGCAATACTATTGATGAGTATCATATATTATATTTTTTCTCTGATATTTTATCTATCTTTTTATATAAATAAATACTACTCGGATATTTTTAGTTTATTTTTTAGCTAATCCGATTCATACAAGGAGATGACATAAAATTAGAGCCGGATTAAAAAACCAAGTCCGAAAAAAGAGTTCAAAGAGAGCAAAACTATAAAATTAAAATACTTCAGAGAGTCAAAATGCAATACAGTCATGAGAATCAAAATAACAAGATACAAGACTTATGCAGAAGAAAAATCAAAACTTTTCTCCATAATAGTGCAGCTATTTGGCGGCATTTTGCTGCCAATTAGCGGCAATAAGATGGGCCCACTTGGTAAATTTTCTTCGGGGACTTCAACATAATTTTTTAGTTTTTCAGTTATATCAAAATTAGGGTTTGATTTCTGAAGCCTATATATTGACCGTATCCTTGTATTCTAAGGTTGAATGTAGAGATTAATCATAGTGAAAATAGGAGATAATTTATACTCGGATTTTATTAATAAAATTAGAGTTTTACTGAAGTGGTGACGATCACAACACCAGACTCCAGAGATAATTCTCTTTGTTCTTCATTTTTTTCTTAGTTAATTTATTTTAATTGCTTTCTACTTTAGATTTATTTGCTTTCTAGATTAGATTTAATTGCTTTCTATGAATAAAAAATTGATTTTGTTTGTTAGAAATATGAGTAGCTAATTTTGCTTAGATCGAAGATGTAGATGAAGGTAGGATTCACCATATAATTACTCTCTAGAATTTTCTTCTTAAATAAAATAAATAAAGACATGATTTTTCTATGAAAAGATTAAAATACAAGAATTTGAAGATTAATACTTTGATAGTTTATACTTGAATTAATTTTCATGATAGCTTATACTTAGTTAGGGTTTAGAGTTGTTGGCTTTCATCTTATTCAAAGAATTATCTAATAATTTAGTTTATTTTTATGAAAAAATATATTTTTGATGAGTTATACTTGCACACCACTTGATAGCCCATGTTTAGGGTACTTTAAATAAAGATTAAACTAAAAAATTAAATTTTTATGATAGAAGATGATAATAGAAGTAAATAAATAGTTGGAAACTAGTAGATTCTAAATTCTAGGCTAATTAGATTAACTCAACTTCAAACTAGAATCTTTGATTAGTCCGTTAGACTAAAGAATCAGTAAGAATCGCAAAACACCTGAGATCTCTGTGGGACGACCTATATAGGTGCGTTGAGTGTGCAGGGACCAAAAATTATAGATATAGGAAAACAAAAAAGATACAGGAAAACAAAAAGGATCAAAGGAACTTCAGGACTGCGTAGCAGAAACTAGAGAGTCAAACTCTCTGGTTCTGCAGCTATTTGGCGGTAAAAACTGCCACTTGGCGGCATTTCAGGTGAGTTTCTCTCCCAAATTTTCTTTGTTTCTGTATTTAGGGTCCCTGGTTCTATAAAAAATATTAAAAATAAAATAAAATTAGAAACAGTAGGAATCACATCTTTTATTTTGATCATATCTCTTCCACCGTTTTATCTCCACCACACCCAACTTCTTGCCTTAGTTTAGGTAATTCACGCATTTATTCACGATCGCTGGTTCATGCCACATTGGACCCGTGATCAATTTGATTGACAAGAGAGATCAGATTTGTTCATGAATGACAAGATGGACCAACTGATCCCGATCCTTCAGGATCGATGTTACCCGTTGTGCACATAATTACCATCATGCATAAAACTTTCACACGCAGCGGGTAATTATTATGAATTGAAGCCGCAGTACATCAGCATGCTTCCTAAATTCACTGGTTCTGATTCAGAAGATGCATATCTCTTCATCAGTAAATTTCAGAAAGTATGCATGATGATTAAACTGCAGCACTTGTCGGAGGACGCAATTAAACTCTGTTTCATCCCGTTTGCTCTCAAGAAGTGGTTGTACAGTATGCCTACTGATTCAATCACTACGTGGGATGAATTCGTTACGGTGTTTCTTAAGAAGTATTATCCCACACATAAACGGTAAGGATTCGAAATCAAATCAATCAATTCCGTCAAGTGCCGGGAGAACCCTTCTGGAAATACTTGGAATGGTTCAACGATCTTTTAGCTCAGTGCTCCCACCATGCGATAGAAAAGTGGCGATTGTGTCAGATCGTGTACGAAGGACTCAATTACACATCCAAAACTCTTCTTGAGTCCATGTGTCAGGGGGAGTTTATGAGAAAGAACGAGGATGAAGCATGAGACTTTCTTAAGGACCTATCGGGGAAGACTATCCAATGAGAGAGTTCCGCTGAGAAGCCCAATGCATCAACTTCTTCGCATAAGGGTGGGATCCATAACGTCGACAACTCTATAGCTGCTGAAGCTAAGATTGCAACCCTTATGAGGAGAATTGGGGCATTAGGTAAATCAAATTCAAGTTTCAATATACTTTAATTGCGGAACCCCGAACATGTTATGGAGGAGTGTCCATTATTAATGAATCACATAGGTCTCACTCTTGAGCAGGCTAACGCCTTGTATCAACAGCCCATGAACAATCCTTACGCTCCTACATACAATGCTGGCTGCAGAAACCATCCAAATCTCTCACGTGGTCAGGGGCAATATCGGGGGGTCCTAACCCTAATATGCAGGCTCCATCCAATGGTCAGTTTCCAAGACCATATGTGGGTGTCTATCAACACCCAAACACTTCAAATTATGCGAATAACCAGAATAGACCACCTGTACAAAACCACTCACATCCACAATAGGGGTCTAATAATGATCAAGAAAAGCGACTGTAATCATTTGAGAAGAACGTTGAAAATATTCTCAAGTCTCAATCAAAGTTTGACACGCATATGTCCAATCTTGACACACACATGCAAAATCTTATGAAAATGTCAACTGATTTTATTCAAAGTACAGGTCAGTAACTACTCGCAAACTCTCAATCTATTATGAATATAGAGCAGCAGGTTGGACAATTAGAGAGTCAGATGAGTGAATGTAGCCAGGGTACTTTTCCAAGTCAACCCATAACGAACCCTAATGCCAGTTTCTCAAACTCCAATCAGTCACATGTCTACAATGCAATGTCATTCACACGCTCAGATCTGGCAAGTAAGTGGACAATAATGTAACCATGCCCCCTGATCTCACTCCTACTATCTCGTAGGCTACACTATCTCTTCCACCCCTTTCTCCTCAACCATCTCCATTGCCTCAATCACCGTCACATGATCATTTAGAAGAACCTGTTCCTGAGTCGAAAGTACCATATCCAAATCGGCTTAGAAAGCCTTTACCGCAAGTAGAAAATATTCTTGAAACATTTCAGCAAGTGAAAGTTAATATTCCACCCCTTGATATTATACAACATGTTCCTACTTATGCCAAGTTCCTCAAGAATTTGTGTACTAAAAAACAAGCAAGAAATATTCCTGAGAAAGTTTTTTTTTGCTGCAAATATATCACATATCCTCTTTAACTCCTTGCCTCTTAAGTACAAAGATCCAGGTTCCCCAACAATCTCATGTATCATTGGGAACACTACATTTGATAGGGCCTTGCTTGATTTCGGGGCAAGTGTCAACTTGTTCCCTTACACTGTTTATCAGCAACTGGAGTTAGGAAAACTTCAATCTACCAAGGTCACATTACAGTTAGCTGATCGTTCGATCAAGAGACTACTTAGTATGGTTGAAGATGTGCTCATTAAGATCAGTGAGTTTATCTTTCCTGTAGACTTCATTGTCTTAGAAACTGAGCCGATATTTAATCCACGAAATCAAATTCCTATTATCTTGGGTAGATCATTCCTTGCAATATCAAATGCATTAATTAATTGCAGGAGTGGCATCATGAAGCTGTCATTTGGAAATATGACTGTGGCACTAAACATATTCAATATGGATGAGTACACAATGAGCTCCCTCATTGAGGTCAACATAATTCACAATTTGCACTCTTATTCGACCTCTTGCATGATGATGAACTCTCATTTGAGCAAATTTTCAAAAATGAGCTCATATTATTATATGAATTGGCACATACTGATTTTATGTATGATGATACTTATACAAGGGTTCCATTGATTTATGAGCAAACTTTTGAGAATTTGTTTGCAGAGGAGCTCGCATTACTTCGCGAGTTAGAAGGACCACCACCACATTCACTTGATCATATTACACTCTTCTCACCTCACGATATTTCTACATGTATATTTGTTACTAACGATGATTGGCAGGTTTATAATGAAGAATTCTTTAATCCAATTATTAATACTTACATGTGGACAAAGAAAAAGCGAGGATGTTATAAGAAATAGACAGGTAATTTCGTAACTCGTAGAAGGATGATGAGATATCATAATGCACCCACTTCACGTTTAAAACGCACCACTATGAAAGTGGAAAGTGATCGAGAGGTCGTAACCGCTCTCCATGCGTTAATAGGGTGATGATATTGAGCTCATAACTTTTTACGACTCTCATTATTTGTATAGTATTTGTATAATAGTTTTCATATTTATTTTACCACATTTAGTTTGTAGATGAGGGTATACACAAGTTTAGGTGTGGGGGAGTGGATTAGGGAGATTTTTATTTTCTAGGATTTTTAGGATTTTTTTTTTTAAAATTTTTATATTTTAGGATTTTTATTTTTTTTTTTTTAGATTTTTGGATTTTTTTATTTTACACTTCGGATAGTTTTTAGGGTAACTAACTATTTTTTTTAAAAACAATAAAAAATGAAAAAAAGAATAATTTTTATATTTTCATCAATATATAAACCTAATTACAGATAAAGGAACAAATTTAGATTTGAAATTGGATAGGAGAGTAAATTGGACGATACACTCAGAATTTTATGAAAAAGATTAAAATTCGAAAAATAAATACCGCTAACAGTAATTTTGAGGTAAGAATACATCTATTTTTTACTTCACAATAGTTTATTAAGTTAAGGACAAAGATGATAACGATTGAGTAAGTCTTCTCTCTCTAAACAAAAAAATAAAAGAAAAAAAGTGAGAATAAAAAAATGGGGTGCGCCTGGTGTTAAGATAATAGCCTCGAGAGTGATAAAACAATGGGGTGCGCCTGGTATTAAGGCAATAGTCTCAAGAGTAAAAAAAAAGAGTATGATCCGAGTAATATGGTACTTTGCGCCTAAGTAAGCATGAATATTTGCATAAAAGGTGAAATATTCTTTAAAAAAAGAAAAAAAAAGAGAAAAAAAGAAAAAAATTGTTATAAAAGAGGAGATGAATCATGAGTTAGAGTTGGAGTCCAAAGCCGAAGTAGACTATCACACGTGCATGTAGATGTATATGAGCCAATGGATTATGTTTTAGTGAGTATTGAAAAATATGATTTACTTTTTTGATTAAAATAATAAGTGTATCTGATATGACACTCGAATTGAAAATTGATAATCTAAATGCGTTCTTGAGTTTGTATATTAGGGAGATTAATTGAAGAAAATATATTAAAAAAAGATTTTTTTTCTTTTTGTTGTATAAAATTTTTTTTTTTCTTGATTTTCAGTTATCCTTATTTTTCTTTTCTTTATTTATTAATCTATTTTCATCGTGATTTTTGTGGGTATATTCACTGTAAACTATCACGAGACAACAATCGTCTATTAGGGTAACCTAGGAATTTAAAGACTTGTTACACGTGCAAAGTGCAATCTCGATTCCTGCGAAAGTGAGTTAGGATTTCTTTTTCTTTTTAGGATTTCGTTTTGCTCGAGGACTAGCAAAAGATAGGTGTGGAGGTGTGATGAGTATCATATATTGTATTTTTTTCTCCTATATTTTATCTATTTTTGTATATAAATAAATGCTACTTGGGTATTTTTAGTTTGTTTTTCAAGTAATCCAATTTATACAAAGAGATGACATAAAATCAGAGCCGGATTAGAAAACCAAGTCCGAAAAAAGAGTTCAAAGAGAGCAAAACTACAAGATTAATACTTTAGAGAGTTAAAGTGCAATACAGTTATGAGAATCAAAATAACAAGACACGAGACTTATGCAGAAGAAAAATAAAAAAATTTCTCCATAATAGTGACGCTATTTGGCGGCATTTTGCTGCCAATTGGCGGCAATAAGATGGGCCCACTTGGTAAATTTTCTTCGGAGACTTCAACATAATTTTGTAGGTTTTCAGTTATATCAAAATTAGGGTTTGATTTCCGAAACTTATATATTGGTATTCTTATATTCTAGGGTTGAATGTAGAGATTAATCATAGTGAAAGTAGGAGATAATTTGTACTCGAATTTTATTAATAAAATTAGGATTTTGCTGAAGGGGTGACGGTCACAATACCAGACTCCAGAGGTAATTCTCTTTGTTCTTCAATTTTTTCTTAATAAATTTATTTTAATTGCTTTCTAGTTTTGATTTATTTACTTTCTAGATTAGATTTAATTACTTTCTATGAATAAAATTTTTTATTTTACTTGTTAGAAATATGAGTAGCTAATTTCGCTTAGCTCTAGAATGTAGATGAAGTTAAGATTCACCATGTAATTACTCTTTAGAATTTTCTTCTTAAATAAAATAAATAAAGACATGATTTTTCTATGAAAAAATTAAAATACAAGAACTTGAAGATTAATACTTTGATAGGTTATAATTGAATTAAGTTTCTTGATAGCTTATACTTAGTTAGGGTTTGGAGTTGTTGGTTTTCATTTTATTCAAAGAATTATCTAATGATTTAGTTTATTTTTATGAAAAATAGTATTTTTAATGAGTTATGCTTACACACCACTTGATAGCTCATGCTTAGGGCACTTTAAATAAAAATTAAATTAAAAAATCAATTTTTTTTATGATAGAAGAAGATAATAGAAGTAAATACATGGCTGAAAACTAGTGGATTCTAAATCCTAGGCTAATTAGATTAACTCAACTTCAAACTAGAATCTTTGGTTAGTCCGTTAGACTATAGAATTAGTAAGAATCGCAAAACACTTAAGATCTCTGTGGGACGACCTATATAGCACTACATCGATACTGTACGCTTGCAGTAAATATCACATCAACTATCCTATAAGGATACATCATTGCTCAAACTTCAAAAGTAAAGGGAAGATGGAATATTTGTCATTTGAGACCAAATAAAACCCTCAACAACTCATCATATTGAGAGAAATAGTATGGCTAGCTCAATGCAAACGGCGATTGATAAAGGCATGTCAAATCCATTAATAGTTGGAGATTTGCTAAAAATCTCGTGAGCCTGTCACGTTTAGCTATTATCTATGAAAGCATGATTCAAATCATCTCACCTCAATGAAAACAAACCTGTCACGTTAAACTCTTATCTCTTACAGCGAGATTCGAACCATCTTACCTCAAAATCAATTAGATCTGTCAAGTTAAGCTCTTACCTCTGACAGTGAGATTCGAACGATCTCATCTCAAAATCAACAAGTCTGTCAAGTTAAGCTCTTATCTCTGACAGCTAAATTTGAATAATCACATACTATAGCAAATAGTTTCTTTCGTGATTCTAATCTGATCACCGATTTTGTCTGTCACCCAGACGAGTCATCCAGGCATGTGCAATTAGGTGCCTGATGAGTGCTATATATTGCATATTTATAGCCTCCATATTATCTATTTTTCTATTTAAATAATGCTACTCGAGTATTTTTAGTATGTTTTCAAGTAAACCTATTCCTACAAAGAGATAATATAAACTCAGAACCGGATTAGAAAACTATGTCCAGAAAAGAGTTAAAATTGAGCAAAGCTACAAGACCATTATACTGCGAAGAGGCAAAATTCAATATAGTCAATCCAATCAAAGGAAAAGAACAAAAAATTCATGCAGAAGAAAGTTGTAGCCCAAAAGAGCTACTTTTACTGCTATTTGGCGGCATTTGCTGCCAATTGGCGGCTAAGTGGGGCCCACTTGTCATGAGATATTTACAGGGGCTTTGATGTAATTTTTTTGTCTCCCACTTGTACTCAAATTAGGGTTTGATTCTCCGAAGTCTATTGATGAGTATCATATATTGTATTTTTTTCCCATATTTTATCTATTTTTTTATATAAATAATTGCTATTCGGCTATTTTTAGTTTGTTTTTCAGGTAATCCGATTCATGCAAGGAGATGGCATGATATCAGGGCCGGATTATGAAACAAAGCCCGGAAAGATTGAGATACTTCAGAGAGTCAAAGTGTAATACAGTCAAGAGAATCAAAAGAACAAGACACAAGACTCGTGGAGGAGAAAAACCAGAAGCTTTCTCCAAGATAATGCCGCTAATTAGCGGCACTTAGCCACCAAATGGCGGCAGAAGGAGGGACCCACAGGCTGATTTTTCTTTGAGGGTTTTGACGTAATTTTGTAGTTTTTCAGTTATATCAAAATTAGGTTTGATTTCCGAAGCCTATATGTTGATTGTATCCTTGTATTCTAGGTTTTTAGGATAGGAGATAAATCATAGAAGAATTAGGATATAGTTTGTACTCGAATTTTTCATTAATAAAATTAGGATTTTGCTGAAAGAGTGACAACCACAATACCGTGTTCCAGAGGTACGTCATTGCTTTCAAGTTTTTATTTGTTTTTTAGATAGAGTTAATTGCTTTCTAGTATAGATTTATTTGCTTTCTAGATTAGATTTATTTGCTTTTATGAATAAAATTAGGATTTTGCTTATTAGAATTATGAGTAGCTAATTTAGCTTAGCTCTATGATGTAGGTAAAACTAGAATCCACCATATTGCTCTCTAATATTTTCTTCCTAATTAAAATAATAAAGATATAATTTTTCTATGAAAAGATTAAAATACAAGAACTCGTAGATTAATACTTTGATAGGTTATACTTAAGTTAATTTTCTTAATAGCTTACAATTAGCTAGAGTTTGGGGTTGTTGATTTTTATTTTGTTCATCGAATTATCTAATGATTTAGTTTGTTTTTATGAAAAGTTGTATCTTTGATACGTTATACTTGCACACCACTTGATAATATATGCTTAGGACACTTGAAGTAAAGATTAAACTAAAAGATCACTTTTTTTATGATAAAAGAAGATAATAGAAGTAAATACATAGTTAGAAACTAGTGGATTCTAGATCCCAGGCTAATCAGAATAACTCTCAAATCCGATTTAGAATCCTTTGTTAGTCCGTTAGACTATAGAATTAGTAAGAATCGCAAAACACTTGAGATCTATGTGGGATGACCTATAAAGCGCTATAACCGATACTGTACGCTTACAGTTAAATTATCACATCACCTATATATTGGCTGTAATCTTGTAATCTAGGGTTTATGATGTAATTTTGTACTCGAATTTTATTGAATAAAATTAGGATTTACTGAAGAGGTGACGGCCGCCATACCGACTCCAGAGATACCCTTTTCTTTTCTTCATTGTTTTCTAAGTAATCTTTTTCTAATTGCTTTCTAGATAAATTTATCTTGCTTTCTAGTGTAAAACTTTAATCTCTTTCTAAGAAAAATATGAACTTTTTAATTAGGAGTATGAGTAGCTAATTTAGTTTAGCTCTAGAATGTAAATGAAACTAGAAATCCACCATGTAGTTTCTCTCTAGTATTTTCTTTCTAAATAAAATAATAAAGATAAGATTTTTCAATGAAAAAAATTAAAATATAATAATTCGTAGATTAATATTTTGATAGATTATACTTGAATTAGATTTCTTGATAGTCTATACTTAGTTAGGGTTTGGTTTTGTTACTTTTCATCTTTGTCATAGAGTTATCTAATGATTTAGTTTGTTTTTATGAAAAGTTATATTTTTAATGCGTTATACTTGCACACCATTTGATAACACATGCTTAGAACACTTTAAGATTAAAACTAAAAGATTAATTTTTATGATAGGAAGAAGATAATAGAAGTAATACAAGGATGGAAACTAGTGAATTCTATGTTCTAGGCTAATTAGTATAACTCAAATCTAACTTAGAACCCATAGTTAATCCGCTAAGACTAAAGAATTAGTGAGAACATAAAAACACCCTAGATCCCTGTGGGATGACCTGTTAGCGCTACAACTGATATTGTGCGCATGCAGTAGATATTTTACATCAAGTTTTTGGTGCTGTTGCTGGGGATCAACGGTATTTTATTACTTTTTCTAGTGTTTTATGGGTTAACAGTGTGTTGAGTGTACAGGGATCAGAAATTGCAGATACAGAAGACAAAAGAGAACAGAGGAGCTTCAGAGTTGCGTAGCAGAAACCAGAGAGATAGTCTCTCTGGTTTTGCCACTAATTGGCGGCAAGAATTTCCAAATAATGGCAGCTCAGGTGATTCCTTACCCTATTTTTTTTATCCAGATCTATGTTTTGGTTCTCTGGTTTTTTAAAAAATAAAAAAGGTAGAAACATTAGGAATCACATCTTTTCTTTGATCATATCTATTCCATCGTTTTATCTTCACCACACCCAATTCTTGCATTAGTTTAGGAAATTCACGCATCCACTCACGGTCGCTGGTTCATACCATATTGGACCCATGATCAATTTGGTCGATTAGTGAAATCAGATTTATTCATGGGAGACAAGATAGACCAACCGTTCCCGATCCTTCATGATCGATATTACCCATTGCACGCATCACTACCATCATGAATTAAACTTCCACATGCAGCGGGTAATCACTATAAATTGAAACCGCAGTACATCAGCATGCTTCCTAAATTCATTGGTTCTGATTCTGAGGATGCATATATCTTTATCAGTGAATTTCAGGAAGTGTGCGTGATGATTAAACTGCAACACTTGTTGGTGGATGCAATTAATCTCTGCTTCATTCCATTCGCTCTTAAGGATAACACCAAGAAGTGGTTGTACAGTATACCTACTGATTCAATCACTACTTGGGATGAATTCGTCATGGTATTTCTTAAGAAGTATTATCCCACGCACAAGACGGTAAAAATTCGGAATCAAATTAATCAATTCCGTCAAGTGCCAGGAGAACCCTTTTGAAAATACTTAGAACGGTTCAAAGATCTATTAGCTCAGTGGCCCCACCATGCAATAGAAAAGTGGCGGTTGTGCCAAATCATGTACGAAGGACTCGATTACATATCTAAAACTCTTCTTGAGTCTATGTGTCAGGGGGAGTTCATGAGAAAGAATAAGGATGAAGTGTGGGACTTCCTTGAGAACTTATCATGGAAAACTATGCGGTGGGAGAGTCCCACTGAGAAACCCAATGCATCAGCTTCTACACACAAGGGTGGGATTCATACCATCGACAGCTCGATAGCTGCCGAGGCTAAGATTGCAGCTCTTATGCAGAGAATTGAGGCGTTAGAAACTCCTAGTGCTCCATCAGTGAGTCAAGTGAATCAAATACAAAATTCCACATGCTTTAATTGCGAAACTCCAAATCATGTTATAGAGAAGTGTCCACTGTTAGTGAATCCTATGGGTCCCACACTTGAGCAGGTTAACACCTGTATCAAAGACCCATGAATAATCTATACGCTCCTACACACAATCCTAGCTGGAGGAACCATCCAAATCTCTCTTGGGGTCAGGAGTAATATCAGAGAGCCTCGAACCCTAACATGCAATCTTCTGCCAATGGTCAGTTTCCAAAACCAAATGTGGGTGCTTATTAACACTCAAATACTTCAAATCAAGGGAACAACCATAATAGACCACATGCATTCAATCATGCACATCCACAACAGGGGTCTAATAATGATCAAGAAAAGCGACTACAGTCACTTGAGAAGAACATTGAAAATCTTCTCAAATCCTCGTCCAACCTTGACACACATATGCAAAATCTCATGAAAGTGTCAACTGATTTTATTCAAAGAATAGATCAGCACTTACTCATGAACTCTCAAACTATTAAGAACTTAGAGCAGCAGGTTAGATAATTAGCGAGTCAAATGCGTGAACATGATAAGGGTACTTTCCCAAGTCAACCCTTAACGAACCATAATGCCAGTTCCTCAAACTCCAATTAGTCTCATGTCAACCAAGTTAATATCATTCACACACTTCGATCTAGCAAGCTGGTTGATAATCATATAGCCATGCCACATAATTCCACTCCTAGTGCACGGCAGGCTACACTCCCTGATTCCACGATCCCATCATCACATCATGATTCATCATCATCATCATCCCAGGATCCACCCACTATCATGATAGAGGAGTCTCACCCCTCTAAATCTGATCCTCCTATCGATCATACTTATATGCCGAGGGCTCCCTATCAAATCGATTGAAGAAAAATTCTCCTCAGGTTGGGCACATCCTTGAATTATTCAAGTAAGATAAGGTCAATATTTCTCTTCTTGATGCAATCCAACAAGTACCTGCTCATGCAAAATTCTTAAAGGATTTATGTATAAATAAGAGAATAACAAATGTTTCAAAAAAAGTCTTCCTAGCTGCTAACTTTTTTAGCATCCTCTCTCAATCTGTACCTATGAAGAACAAATATCCTCGAAATCCTACTGTCTCCTACACTATAAGAACTATAGTGATTGAAAGGGCTCTACTAGATTTAGGAGCGAGTATCAACTTGATTCCTTATTCAGCGTACCAACAATTAGGACTGGAAGAGTTGAGACCTAAAAAGATACATTACAGCTAGCCGATAGATCTGTAAAGAAGCCTATGGGAGTGATTGAGAACGTTTTGATTAAGATTGGGGAGTTTATTTTCCCAGTCGATTTCATAGTTTTCGAGACTCAACATGTGGTGAATCCACAGTATTGTATCCCAGTTATTTTGGGATGTCCATTCCTGGTCACTTTTAATGTTGTTATTAATTACCAGAGTAGATCGATGAGACTTTCCTTCGAAAATATGACACTTGACTTGAAAATATTCAATCCAGGGTGCCAACCGAGTGATCTACATGATGAGCCCCTTGAAGTGAATATGATCTAAGGGTTGTCCAGTGAGCACCAAGAAGAGGAATTCTTTGATGAGCTGGATTGTTTAGTTGATGAGAGTTTATTCTTGGATACACTTGATGAGTCATCTAATTATGTGTCTTCCACTCGATGGGAACTTCCACCTGAGCCCTTGATGACTAAACCACAAGTTCAGTTACAACCATCTATTGAGCGTCCACCTGAGTTTGAGATGAAGACCCTTCTGAGTCATCTCAAGTATGCTTTCTTGTGTGAACACGATACACTACCAGTCATTATCTCTGTAGATTTGATTGAAGCTCAGGAGGAAGCACTCATATCAGTGTTGAAAGCACATAGGAAAGCCATAGGCTGGAGTATGGCAGATATAAAGGGGATAAGTCCATCTATAGTGCAGCATAGAATTCATTTACTATATAATACACGATCTACAAGAGATTCTCAGCGTAGGTTGAATCCAGTAATGAAAGAAGCTGTGAGAAAAGATATTCTTATGTGCCTTGACAATAGGATCATCTATCATATCTCAGATAGTGCATGAGTGAGCCCAGTTCAAGTAATGCCTAAGAAGTCCGGAATCACTGTAGTAAAAAATGATGCAAATGAGCTTATCCCGATGCGTTTGCAGATGGGATGGCGAGTCTGTATTGACTATAGAAAATTGAATGCTGCAACTAGGAAGGATTACTTTCCCTTACCTTTTATTAATCAGATGCTGGAACGGTTGGCCGGATATGAGTTCTATTGTTTCTTAGATAGATACTCTGGTTATAACCAAATTTCCATCGCCCCGGAGGATCAAGTAAAGACCACGTTCATATGTCCATTTGGCACCTTTGCATACAGACGCATGCCTTTTGGGTTATGCAATGCACCTGCCATATTCCAAAAGTGCATGGTGAGTATTTTCTCTTACATGGTTGAACGATTTCTTGAAATCTTCATGGATGATTTCTCTATATTTGGATATTCATTCCAAGAGTGTCTGCTTCATTTAGAATTAGTTCTCACGGATTGTCATGAGAAATATTTGACACTCAATTGGGAAAATATCATTTCATAGTAAAAAATGACATAATGCTAGGGCATGTCATCTCGAAGGATAGTATCGAGGTTGACAAAACCAAGGTTGACCTCATCATTAATCTTCCACCTCTGCAATCAGTGAAAAATATATGCTCCTTCTTTGGTCATGCTAGGTTGAATAGAAGATTTATCAAAGACTTTAGCAAAATTTCTAGGATTTTGACACATCTGATTATCTTATAGCATTTGAGCAGCTCAAGAAGGCGTTTACAACCACTCCTATCTTCATGCGCCATACTAGAGTCTGCCCTTTGAGTTTATGTGTGATGCATCTGATTATATTATCAGTGTCGTTGTTGGATAATGTATTAATAAGCAGCCACATGTGATTTACTATGCAAGTAGGACACTCAATGATGCCCAGTTGATCTACTTTACCACAGAGAAGGAGCTTCTGGCAGTTGTATTTACACTTGAAAAGTTTTGCTCCTACTTAATTGGATCACGGATTATAGTTTATACTGATCATACTGCATTGAAATATTTGTTGATCAAGAAAGACGCAAAAGTAAGGCTCGTTCGATGGATCCTCTTGTTATAAGAGTTTGATCTTGAGATATTAGACAAGAAAGGTGCGGATAATTTAGTAGCTGATCACTTGTCTCGCCTGCCCAACACTCCAACTAATTTTTGCCCCATAAATAAATCATTTCCTGATGAGCAATTACTTGCATTAACTCGTGAACCATGGTTTGCTGACACTGTGAACTATCTTGTGACTAAAAAAATTCCATCCTATTGGTCCAAGCAAGACCGATATAGATTCTTATCCCTGGTAAATTTTTTTTACTGGGATGAATCATATCAGTTCAAATATTGTCCATACTAGATCATACGTCGATGCATACCTAACGTGAGATACAAAGTGTCCTCTCATTTTGTCATGATCTTACTTGTGGATGACACTTTGGTCTATAGAAAACGGCTGAAAAAGTGTTGTAGATTGGCTTTTATTGGCCAACTCTTTTCAAACACGCTATGGAATATTACAAAACATGCACACGATGTCACTTCGTAGGCAAAATTTCATGACGCAATATGATGCCTCTGCAAGCTATCCTTGAGGTCGAAATATTCGATGTATGGGGTATAGATTTTATGGGACATTACCCAACTCATTTGGAAACCAATATTGGTTGCTGTTGATTATATTTCCAAATGGATAGAGTCAATTACCGCAAAATCGAATGACAACAAAATTATTGTCAAGTTCTTGAAAGAGAATATATTTTCTCGATTTGGCAATTTTCGAGCTATCATTAGTGATAACGGTACCTATTTTACTAACCGGTCATTTGAGGCGCTCATACGGAAATATTTCATTGCCCATAAGTTAGCTATACCATATCATCCACAAACCAATGGTCAAGTGGAAGTTTTCAATCGCCAAATCAAATTGATTTTGGAAAAGACAGTGCATCACAACAGAAAAGATTGGTCATGTAAACTAGTTGATGCATTATGGGCATACCATACCGCCTATAAGATAATCTAGGCATGTCTCCATATCGGTTAATATTTGGAAAAGCATGTCATTTACCGATGGAGCTTGAGTATAAGGCTTTATGGACCATTAGATTTCTTAATTTTGAGCTCGAAAAGCCGGCGAGCAGTGGAGGCTACAACTTAATGAGCTTGATGAGATTAGATAGGATGCATATGAGAGTGCTAAGATTTATGAGAGTGCTAAGATTTATAAAGAGAAGACTAAAATATTTAATAACAAAGTGATCATTCGCAAGTCATTTACACCAGGCCAAAAAGTTCTCTTATATAATTCGAGACTACATTTATTACTTAGAAAATTGAGGTCAAGATGGAGTGGACTGTACATAGTACGGGTGGTGCACCATCACGGTGCAATCGATCTCGAGAACACTAAAAACGGTGATTTATTCAAAGTGAACGGTCAGAGATTAAAACCGTTTTTAGAAACTCGAGTGAGCGATAATGTAGAGGTCGTGATACTTCACGATCCAATCTATGCATAGAGGCATGTATTCATTTGTATATTAGAATGTATATTGTGTATTACTAATATGATACAGGATACAATAGAAGTGAGGGTTGCAAATAAAACTAAAGAAATGTGAGGGCTGATCAAAATTTGCCATCACTATAAATTCCCAACTAGCCCCAAACCCAAACCCTAGCAGCCCTCATCCTCCCCCAAAGCCTCCATTACTTCTTTTTTTTTCTTCTTTGCAGATAAGTCAAGATTCTCCACTTTTTGCTCAAACCAGAGGTGACCTGAGAACAGGGTTTACCCTAAGCTTCCTCCTCCACGAAGCCGTGCCCCAGAAGCTTCATTTATGCCACCAATTCGCAATAAAAACTGCTAATCAGCAGCAGAGTTGTGGATTTTCCACCTGAAATTTCGAGGTGAGCTTACTGGATCCTCTGTTTACTGTTAAATTAGAATGATTTTTTGTGGTCTCTGATAGAATTTAATGGCACGGTTTGCTTGTGAAAAATATTTTGGTAAAGATTTTGTTGCATTTACTGTATATTTTTATCCACTATCGAAACTTTGAGATGAAATTATCGATTATACACGCCTAATTCATTCTATATTCCAGAGTTAGTAGAGGAGTTTTATGCAAGTTTTATGAATTCGATATTTCGGAGAATCACAAAACTATTAAACTCCACTGGCATGGAGAAATCCACTACGTGCACGCAGCGGCCATCTTTGCATCCACCGGTATCCTCCTTCACCCTGGAAATCAAACCTCATCCACGATTGAGGACTATCTTACACGGATGGATTCGAATTTCAGAGTGACACGAGATAGATGGATCAGCAGTAAGACACTTTTTTGCAATGTACACGCGACTTGCTGCTGGATCAACACTAATGTAATGGGAATTACACACATATCATCATTTTACACACCTACACTACACATTGTTGATTGCATCATGCATAAGAACAATTATTTTTATATGTGTACACAATTAGTCGACACCATTATAGATGCTAAGATGCGGTCGAGTACTAGTTTGTCTCTGCCATGTCTAATTACACAATTGTATCGTAGATTTATATCTAGTGCAAAGTTTGATGCATATGCACACTCACGTGTGTTCATAGCTGTAGAGCATATTTCAGTGACATTATGCAGCAATTCCAGAGGATTGGAACAGAAATACGGATGATGAAAATATATATACCACTGAGTTAACACAAGAGGATGAGTTTTAACCAAGACTTACCAGCAGATCCCACTGAGCAAATCAATATTGTCTGGCGTGGTCTTAGAAAAATTTGGTGTCGATTGAAACAATTGACTGTGGAGAGACTTCTACTGCATATGCACGTCGTGCACACAGAGAGTTAAGTAGGAGGTAAAGGGGACGACACCAATGATTTGTGTACGAGAGCATACATAAGTTTAGGTGTGGTGGAGTGGATTAGGAGATTTTTATTTTTTTTATTTATTTATTTTTATTTTCCTAGGATTTTTATTTTATTTTTAGATTTTTTTTGGATTTCATTATTTTACATTTCGGATAGTTTTTAGGGTAACTAACTAAAAAAAATTGAAAAACAAAAAAAAAACAACAAAGTAAAAAAAATTATTATATATTTTCTTCAATAAATCATCTAATTACAAACAAAAGAATAAATTTAGATTTGAAATTTGATAGAAGAGTAGATTGGATGATACACTAAGAATTTTATGAAAAAGATTAAAATCTGAAAAATAAATACCACTAACAGTAATTTTGAGGTAAGTATACATCTATTTTTCACTTCACAATAGTTTATTAGGTTAAAAATAAAGATGATAATGATTGAATAGTCTTCTCTCTCTAAACTAAAAAAGAAAAAAAAAAGGGGAGTGAGCCTGGTATTAAAGCAATAGTCTCATAAATGAAAAAAACAAAAAAGGGGGTGAGCCTAGTATTAAGGCAATAGGCTCAGAGATAAAAAAAAAAAAGGAGTATGATCCAAGTAATCGAGTACTTTGCGTCTAAGTAAGCGTGAATATTCGCATGAAAGGTAAAATATTCTTTTTTAAAAAAAGAGAAAAAATTTGTTTTGAGAGAGGAGATGAATCATGAGTTAGAGTTGGAGTTCAAGACCAAAGTAGACTATCACACATGCACGTAGATGTATAGGAGCCAATGAATTATTTATTAGTGGGTATTGAAAGATAGGATTTGAATTTTTGATTAAAATAATAAATGTACCTAATATGACGCTTGACTTGAAAATTGATAATCTAAATGCGTTCTTCAGTTTGTATATTAGTGAGATCAATTTAAAAAACATCATTAAAAAATATTTTTTAAGATTTTTTTATTTCTTTTGTATAAATTTTTTATTGATTTTTGGTTATCCTTATTTTTCTTTTCTTTATTCCTTAATCTAACTTATTCACGAATTTTGTGAGTATATTCACTACAAATCCTCACGAGACACAACTCGTCCGCTATGATAACCTAGGGGTTTAACGGCTTGTTGCACGTGCTAAGTGCAATCGCGATTCCTGTGAAAGTGAGATAGGATTTTTTTTATAGGTTTAAGTTTTGCTCGAGGACTAGCAAAAGATAGGTGTGGGGGTGTGATTAGTGTCATATATTGCATATTTATACCCTCCATATTATCTATTTTTGTATTTAAATAATTCTACTTGGGTGTTTTTAGTGTATTTTCAGGTAAACCTATTCCTACAAAGAGATGGCATAAACTCATAGCCAGATTAGAAAATCAAGTTCAGAAAAGAGTTAAAAGTGAGCAAAACTATAAGATCATAATACTGCAAAGAGTCAAAGATTAATACTTAATACAAGACTGTAGTCAATCCAATCAAAAGAAACGAACAAAATATTCGTATAGAAGAAAGTTGAAACCCAGAATAGCTACTTTTACGGCTATTTGGCGGCATTTGCCTCCAATTGGCGGCTAAGTGGGGCCCACTAGTCATGAGATTTTTATGGGGGTTTCGATGTAATTTTTCAGTTTATCACTTGTACTCAAATTAGGATTTGATTCTTCGAAACTTATATATTGGTCGTATTCTTGTAATTCAGAATTTATGATGTAATTTTGTACTCGAATTTTATTGAATAAAATTAGGGTTTGCTGAAGGGTGACGGCCGCCATACCGACTCTAGAGGTATCCTTTTCTATTCAACATTGTTTCTTAAGTAATCTTCTTCTAATTACTTTCTAGATATATTTATCTTGTTTTCTAGTGTAACTTTAATCGCTTTCTAAGAAAAATATGATCTTTTTAATTAGGGGTTTGAGTAGCTAATTTAGTTTAGCTCTATAATGTGATGAAACTAGACATCCACATGTAGTTACTCTCTAGTGTTTTCATCCTAAATAAAATAATAAAGATAAGATTTTTCAATAAAAATATTAAAATATAACAACTCGTGGATTAATGCTTTGATAGGTTATACTTGAGTTAGATTTTTTGATAACTTATACTTAGTTAGGGTTTGGGATTGTTATTTTTCATCTTTGTCATAGAGTTATCTAATGATTTACTTTATTTTTATGAAAAGTTGTATTTTTGATGCGTTATACTTGCACACTACTTGATAATGCATGCTTAGAACACTTTAAGTAAAGATTAAAACTAAAAAAATTAATTTTTATGATAGAAAGAATATAATAGAAGTAATACATAGCTGGAAACTAGTGGATTCTATATTTTAGGCTAATTAGTATAACTCAAATCCAACTTAGAACCCGTAATTAATCCGCTAGGACTAAAGAATTAGTGAGAACGCAAAAATATCCTAGATCCTTATGGGAACGACCTGTTAATACTACAACTGACACTGTGCATTTGCAGTAGATATTTCACATTAGCGCTTCTGTTGAAACCGATGATCCTGATCCAATCATTTTAGCGTGTGCAATTAGGCGCCTCTGTCTAAACTCCATGGATACATTTAACAGTACACATCTAAGCATGGTTCTTCGATCTCAAATCCATCATTACGGCTCTGTCTGTCAGTCAGGCGAGTCACCCCTCAATACGAAAATAATTATCGGCTTTGTCTATCATCTAAGCGAGTCATCGGCTCTATTTGGCAACCCAAACAAGTCACATCATACTCAAAACGCTCAACTCGCTCAGGCACCTCCACACCCTTATCAAGTTCCATCTTTCATAAAATAATCTACTAACTCCATTAAATCTATCCATCAATTTTGAAACGATTACCCCATAGGCACGTCAGCTATACCTCTATCTATGACTCCGTGATTCTAATCCAATTACCAAGACTTTGTCTGCTATCCAGGCAAGTCAATCTCATAATGATCAACAAAACTTAGCTTGCTATGACAAACACTATATCCTTAGCAAGAATACCAATCTTGAATAGAAAAATCAAAAGTATTTCAAAAATTTTCCAAACAAATGGAGAGACAAAATTTTAAAAAGTTTAGAGGTCTTGTAGAACAATAAAAATATAATTAATTAAAAAAAGAAAAGAGCGTCGCGGGCGCGAGGCTCAAAAGAAAAAAATGAGCCTTGCGTGAGAAGCCTCGCGGGTGCGAGGCTCAGAAGCAGAGAACGATATATATATATATATATATATATATATATATATATATATATATATATATATATATATATATATATATATATATATATATATATATATATATATATATATATATATATATAGTCTCGCCTTCAAGGCTGGCGCCCACCATCGCAGGTGTAAGGCTGAAAGAGGAAAAAAGAAAAAAAATAAAAATAAAAATAAAAATAATTATTTCTCTCTCTCTCTCATTGCATAATAAATTGGGCATCGCTTTGGACTATTTTGATAATTCTAATTAGGCCCAAATTCTAATTAGAGTCTAATTAATTTTTGGGTGCAGGATTCTAATTAATATTATTTGAGTTTGATAATTCTGCAAATTCTAATAGGAATTTAATTGATTTTTTTGTGCAGGAATATGACCAGATATAACGAATCTTATAGCAAAGCTAATCAAAAGAAAATTCAAATATCTCATCAGGATTCTATTTCTATCTACAAGATAACGCTCTCAACAACTTGGGACCTATAAATACCCCTCAAGAGGGACTAAAAAAAGGTCTTTGGTAATTCAAGTTACGCGTAAGAGTCTTGAAGTCCTAGGACTGGCAGAGAAGAAGAAATCTTTGGCAATTCAAGTTACGAGCGAGAGCCTTGAAGCCTTGGGACTGGCAGATAAAAAAGACATTGGGCAGATCTCTCTCCCGCGCAAGAGTTCAAACTTCCTCCAAGATCAGAAGAGAAGAAGAACGAGCTCAAGAAATCTCCACCGTCTCCAACCTTCAACGTCGGATCGTCAACGAGAAACGGATCAATTCTCATAACTGCCTCAATCCCATGATCTTCTGTAAAAAGAGAGCGACGTATTCTATAAGTCCTCTTGTCTATTTTTTCTTTTAAATTTCTTTTCATTGTAATCACAACAAAAAAGAGAAATTTTTATAATTTGTAATTTTTCTCAATGGCAATAGAAAGACCCCCGGTTTTTTCCGAAAACAGTTTACGGTCTTCTGATTATGACCGGATCACCGGTTCTGTCTACTTTCCAGGTGAGTCACCCCATAATCATAACCTGATCATCGATTCTGTCTACTCTCCAGACGAATTATCCCGTAGACATGTCAGCCATAACTCTGTCTATGATTTTGCTATCCTTATTCAATCATTGGCTCTGTCTGCTTTCCAGATGAGTCACTCCCCAAATCTCAAATCAAGTTTGTCTGCTCTCCAAGCGAATCACCCTATAAATATGTTAGTCATATCTCAGTCTACGATTTTGCGATCCTAATCCGATCATCGGCTCTGTCTGCTTTCCAAACGAGTCACCTCATAATCTCAAATCGATTTTATCTATTATCTAAGCGAACCACCCTGATTCTGTCTATTATCTAGGCGAGTCACCCCGACTCTGTCTATAATCCGGCTAGTCACTCTCGTAATAAGCATCAAAATTAAACTTGCTATGGCCACACTATATCCATAAACAAGTTCTATCTTCTGCAACTCTACCCTCTGAAAACCCACAAATCCATAATTCAAATTCTTACATCGATTTTGTTTATTATCTAGGCGAATAATCCCGACTATGTCTATTATCCAGTCGAATCATCCTTACTTTGTTTATTATCCAAGCGAATCATTCCCATAACGATCATAAAAAATTTGCCTCGCGTGCAAAGGAAGCTTGTGTGATGGAAATGTGAAGAATTGAAGTCCAAAGTATTTCAAAACTCGTTAAAAATCAATAAACGGGGTTTTGAAAACTTTAGAGGGGATTTTGTAAGATGAAAAAAAATTAAACTCAAAATAATTTAGCCACACGGGACGAAAAGTCTCGCACACATGAGGCTAATAGTACCGCGCTAGGCTAACAGCCCTACGCAACGCTAAATAGCCTCACACGCGGATGACAGCCTCACCTGCGTGGGGCTAATTCAGTTTCCAAAGAGAATTTTCTTTTGGATTTTCAGCAAAATTCTGAATTCAATCATATCCAATTACTCTGAATTGAAGATTTCAAATCCAACTAAAATACAAGTTTAGATATTGAATTGTGATAGAATTCTATCCTTATCTCCTAAGAAAACTCCTAAAACTATAAATAGGGAGTCAAGAGAAGAATTTAAGAGGAGAAGAGGAAGGGATGAACTTTGGAGATTTTTGGCAGATTGAGAGCACGCCGACCAGCAACAATAAGTTGTCAGCCACTAAGTTCTTTATCAACTCTTCACGTTTAAGATCAATCCAAGTATCAGATCGTCAACGGAGTACGACGTCGATACTCTATAGACGCATTAAAAGCCCACACATTTTGTAAAAGAAAGTGGTAAACTTGTAAATCCTCTCATTTAATTTTCCTTTGCTTCTTTTTAATGTACTTTGAGATTCTTATAATTATAAATCAATGGTAATAAAAGAAAGTGCGAGTTTTGCAGAAAACAATACTATTATACTTATATATCTTATGAAATAGATATTTATATTAGTATTATGATGTATAAATTTATATAGGAGTTATAAAACAGAAATATAATAATTTTTTTGGAAGCTCGGACCCACTCCTGTGCGTATCATGTATTAATGATCTAGATCTATGATCCTACCTTATTTTGTTGTGCATGTAAAAATTTTGAGGAGGAAATTGAGGTCTGTGGTAGAGTGGAGGGCTTGGACCAAGGCCTCACTGTTCCTACACTTGGACCAAGGCCTCACTGTTCCAAACTACATGTGTGTTTTTTTCTTTTATGAAAAATTTATCCAGAGCTAGAATTTTAGCATTTTTTTCTTGTGAAATTTGAAATGTGTTGGGGTATGATGATTTTTTTTTTCCTTTATCGACATAGTGATTCTCAAATCTCAACTCTTCGTTTATCAGTGGACAAAAAAATACTAGGGATGAACTTTCGGTCGGAATTGTCGAAATTCGGCGAAATCCGACCAACACCGACCAAACAGACGATACTGAACTCCAACCTTTTTGCTCGACCAGATCCGACTAAACTCTGACCGCTACTTGGCCAGTCGGATGCGGTCGGACTCCACCGGAGTCGAACAGAGTAAAACAGTGTCGACGAAGTGAGCAACACAGGCAAGCAGCAGGCCTTTCTCCTCTTCAACTTTCCCCTTCATGTTCCATGAAGCATGAAGAATGAACCTAAAAGACCATTAATGGAATTGACGAGGAAAGTTTTTTGGAAAAAAAGAAATATTTTTGGAATTTTTGCTCATCACATGAGAAAAAAAGGAAAGATCTAAAGAGGAAAAGGAAAGATCTAAAGAGGAAAAAATTTTGAGGAATATAGAAGATTTTTGTTGGTCCCAGAAAAAATGAGAAAAGGCTTAAAGAGGAATGATTTTCAGGAAATTGGAAAGATTTTTGAGAAAGGAGAAAGTTTTTTGTTTGTCTCGGAGATGAAGAGGAAAGGTTTTGGAGAAGATTGTAAGGTTTTTGGAAAAGACAAAAGGCATTTTCTAGTGAGAAAAATAGGAGAGAGTTTTTTTTTTTTTTATTTGCATGTCCGGTCAGAATCGAAACCGACTAACTTCAACAAGAAATCGACCGACTCTGACCGCCATGTTCTTTTAAACATGCCACTCCAATCGGTAGAGTCTCTCTTCTTCGACCGATCTCCAATCATCTCCGATCGAAATCGAATGATGTGGTCGGAATCGAAAACCATGTACATCCCTACAAAAAACCAAATGGCTAACCACCCAACTATTTGCGTCACCTCTTTCTTTACCTCCTCAATTTCTTGTGATTTACCTTTGTTTTTTTATTTTATTTTTTTTTTAACGTGTGGTGAATGTATGATTTCTTATGAGAGGCCAAGCGATCTCTCCAAGAAAAAAAAAAACGAACGGTTCCAAAGGAAAGCTTGCAGGGGACTGGTTGAGAAATCGCTGTCAATAAAAAGGCTCCAAGACAATTTTACTTGCCCTAGCTCTCTTGCCCAGCTGACAGTTTCTTGTCTGTATTGATTCAATGGAGGGAAAGCCCTGGCTACTTCTGCAGTGTGACTCGCACGCTCGAGATATAAATATATATGAGAGAGAGAGAGAGAGGGCAGAGAGAGAGAGAGTGTGTCTTGCGTCGTGCATGGCCCCCCTCGAATTCGATGCCATAACTTTTGCTTTTGTCTTTTGCACGTTTCCCAAGGGCTAAGACGAGAGAGAGGCAAGCAGAAGAAATTAAAGAAGAGAAGAAGAGAGGAGAGGGGTCGGTTTCTCTGGCACAAAGCCCGATGTATTGTCTCTAGCTCTGTAGTCATTTACCTCTTTCTACTGTTCTTCTACGTACCCTCTTCTCTCTCTCTCTCATCCCTCGCTGTCCTCTCTCTACTAATTGCTGACTCTCAGTTCTCCTCAGAGATTTTGAGATTTTCTTTTTAATTCTCATTTGTTCATGTTGCTATAAAGAATTTAACTTGCATTTGGAGCTGCTTTGTGTTGTTTGCAAGTGATGTTATATGTTACCATTTATATTATTTTAATTGAAGTTGTAGTAACATGTATTACCGTTTCGCTTACCGTTGTAAGTGCTAATTACAGTTGCAAAAAATTTCAAATATTATTTTTTTATTTTTGTAATGACCATATTTTTTATAGCTATGAATAATTAAAATAATAATAATAGATAAACAAAATAATAAATATGATCTTTTATTTTTTCAACCTCGCAAACCCTTCATCTTCTCCAACCTCTAAACTCTCAATCTTCTCCATTAATTCAATAATGAAACTTCCATCGTTAATTCTAAGAATTTAACTCTCTAAATTAAATTAAAATCTTTCATATTCTAAACTCCCAATTTTAAAACCTATATAAACCTACATTTCTTAACTCCATTCAAACATAGTCTTTTCCTCTAAAACTCTCTCTCTCTCTCTCTCTCTCTCTAGAGCAACTCACCGGAGCCGCCGCTGGAGTCGCCACTGCTGTCAGAGCCGCCACTTCGTCGGATAGGAACACATTCTCCCTCCTCTTTCCATATTATTGGGATTTCACTTTCTGTCAACAAGTAAGACATTATCTTTCATTTCCATATTGAGTTAAATTATTTTATTGGATCTTAAAACTAACTTACCTACTATTAAATGATCCTAATAGTTTAAAAATAATATCCATTATTAAAATGAATCCAGACCCATTTTTTAAATTCAGACTGTTAAGACTAAAATAAAATTTGAGTGTGTTATAAATATTAGGAAAAATCCCTAAAAAATATCTAAATTAATATTAATCTATATTTAATATTCTAAAAGTATTTTTATGTGTAGATTACTTTATTGTGATTGGTAGTTGATCGACATCGTGAAACAAAATCAAGATGAGTTCATTTTTGGACTCACTAATCATACTATTTTTAATATTTATTGTTCGATTATATTATTTATTTTCTATAAATTATTTTGGAATTCATCAATCACTTATGGTTTTGTCATTTTGTTATTAAATATGTTAAATCACATAGTTAGATTTTAGAATAACTGAAATATACAATATTTGATAAAACAAATAAAAATTATAATTATGAAAAAAATACTGTTTGTGATATTATTTGGTGTCGATATCTAGAAAAGTTATCTTGTATGCTGATTCTCTAATTAAGAACGTATATAATACGTAAAACCTTTTAAGATCCATATACTTGCCTGGCCGATATTTCTATAATGTCTCAAATCAGTAGATGTTTGATATAACTAATTGTGATTTATTAAATAAAATATAAACTGAACGAACTCTATAAAACATGTTGTTGATAAATTAATAAAATCCAATTAAAATATTGTATTTGATATGATCATTGTACAAGTTATAAAAATAAAATTTAGATCTACATGGACTATACATATATAACACTTGGTTGGGGGAGAAACTGAATGATGAAAATAAACTCTGTTTCTGCTATAAACTTATTAAGTTGTACAACTGAATATTTAACACAGTATGAGTGCATGGTGATTTGCTAAATCACACCTGATTATTCATGTTTACTTGATGGTAGGTCTGATTCAGCATTGGACAATTCTGTGATAATTTTCTAGGCCTGTACAGGAGATAATCGCAAAAGTAGTATTATATCAGTTAGCTTTGCCAATTACACGACATCCTAGACTAAGATTCCCCTGTTATAAAATTAACTTCACTATATAACATTAGGTTTAATCTATAACAGTTAATTTTATTGTTACATATTAAGATAATATTTTTACATTCATTCAATTATTTTTATATATATTATTTTGGTTGCAATCTGATGACATGAGTGTGCATGTCTATAATTACTAATGGACATACCAAAGAATGATATAGGATCTAGAATAATTTGAAGAATAAATTAAGCTAAAGAGTTACCTTTTTTTTATTTATTTCAATGGATTCCATTATTATTTCATCTGTATCTAGTGTAATTTGACAAATATACTAATTTAGGTATATATCATGAGATATGGTAATAAATTAGAGTATTTGTCAAATATACTTATTTAGAAAGATGTCCTAAACTAGTGAAATATTCTAATAATAGAAATAAACATAAATCTCTCTCTATGTATAAAGTCAAAATGGCCAAATAATTAATCCTAATAAAGTTTTAATTGGGTTGTGGTAAAATTTGGAGAAACTTTTCTATTTTGTTTGGCTTGAAGGAAAATGAAGGAAAAGAAAAGAGAATTTAAAAGAAAAAGAGAGTGAAAATATTTTCTATTTCTTGCTTTGAGAGAGAAATTAAAAGAAAAGGAAATAGGAGAAAAACAGGAGAAAATATGACTCAATGTCTTTTCCTTTATCATTACTCAACTCCAAAGAAAATATGTGAAAATGTTATTTGATGTTAGTACGGTACGCTGGAGCAGTCTCATGTATAGTCTGGGAGGGGGCACTTGCAAAATTTATTAGTCTCCTCCTCTAGTTAAAGACGCTATTCTCTCCCATCACTACCGGAAAGAAAGTTACTAGCAGTTCGTTCAATACAAGTCAGTAAGATTCCATACAATAATGATCTAAGTATCAAGATCCATATATATAACAACTATTTGTCTATCGTAAATTCGACTCCTTATAAAGTCCAGAACACATGTACAAAAATATAAATGTTGACTGTTTATTGGCATGGAGTTCTTTCTGAATAGTAAATACTAAAAGTTCTTTCCTTGTCAAATACTTTGGGGTTGTATTAGTAAAAGTCACTAGGTTATGTTTTGGTCAGAAGGTCAGTATTGCTTCGCTCTTCCCCTTTCCAACAAACAAGCAAAGTTCAAGTTTGGTATCAAGCACAGAACTAAATTTATGACACACTAATTAAGAAGAGACTCGTTCTAGGCCAGATCTTTTCTTATTTGAAGCCACATATTGTAAAAAGGTTGATCATAAGTTTGGTTGTTTGAGTAGTAACTAGGGTTTGGATTAACCAATCCCTTTAGTGACAGCACATGGTGGGCCAAATAAATCCGACAGCTGTGCCTTTCACCCTGATATGGAAATCTTAAGGTATCTTCGAAGAAAAGTCTTGTGGTACATTTATGAAATTTGTTGAGTACACTACAGTCTCTCTCTCTCTCTCTCTCTCTCTCTCTCTCTCTCTCTATATATATATATATATATATATATATATATATATATATATATATATATATATATATATATATATATATATATATATATATATATATTCTTGTATATGAACTGTCATTTTAGATAAGTTACGTGAGTCTATAGTTTTTATTTTTTTCTCTTGGGACAAAGAAAGGCTCATTCAACCAGAGTACTTTTTTCAGTGATTTCTTCATTCTCTTCATAAGGGTCGCTCCTGACGGCGAAGTCCATCCAAACCGTCTAATGAAGAAATAAGAGGAGAGTAAAGCACCAATGGAGCAGTGAAAAAGTAATGTTCCCATTATTTTTTTCTATTTTTTTAAGGATTATGATCTCAACATTCTCAGTTTTATTATAATTAAATTCTATAAATTTGAAGTTTATTTTTCCCTTCATCATGTGATTACAAAATATTGTATTCACCGAAAACCATTAATTTTGTATCTAATTGATGGAATGCCAAATCAAATAAAACCCGAGAAATTATATATGAGTGAGCTCTAGGGGATCGAGATCATAATCCAACAACAACAACTAAGCCTTTTATCCCAAGTATTTGGGGTAGGCTACATGAACCAAACAAGAATCACGCCGGATCGATCACTTTGATATTCCTTTTCCATTAATTTCTATCAAGTAATATCTCCTTATTTAAACCTCTAGACTTCATATCTTTGCGTATCACCTCCATCCATATTTTCTTCGGTCTTCCCTTCATTCTTTTAACTTGTCCTACATTGATAAACTCTCATCTTCGAACTGGTGTAGTTGTAGGCCTACGTTGCACATGACCAAACCATCGTAAACGATTTTCTCGCATCTTCTCATTGATGGGAGCTACACCTATTTTAACACGAATATCTTCATTTATCATTTTATCTCTCCTAGTGTTGCCGCACATCCAACGGAGCATGCACATCTCTGCTACACTTATCTTCTGTGAATGACGTTTCTTTATAGCCTAACATTCCGTGCCATATAATAGCAATCCTATAAAATTTTCCTTTCAATCTTAACGGAATGTTACGGTCGGATAAAACTCCCGTTGCCCTCCTCTATTTCAACCAGCCAGCTTATATACTATGGTTAATATCATTATCGATCTCTCCATCATTCTGAATAATAGAACCCAAATATCTAAACTGATTGCTCATTTGTATCTCTTGCCTATCCAGTTTTATAGCATTATAATTTATGGTCCATCGTTTACTAAATTTACACTCCATATAATCTGTTTTAGACCTACTTAATTTAAAAGCTCTAGATTCTAATGTATGCCTCCATAACTCTAATTTGGCATTTACCCATACTCTTGTCTCATCAACTAAGACAATATTATCAGTAAATAGCATACACCAAGATATCTCATTCTGAATGGTTTTAGTAAGCTCATCCATCACTATAGCAAATAAGAATGGGCTCAATGAAGATCCTTGATGCAATCCAATTGTGATAGAAAAATTACTTATTAAACTACCATATATTCTGACATTGGCTACTACTCCATCATACATATTCTTAATTATGTCGATATACTTGATGTGAACTCTTTTACTCATCAGTGTCCACCAAAGTATCTTTTGTGGAACCTTATCATAAGCTTTCTCTAAGTCAATAAATACCATATGCAAATCTCTATTTCTCTCTCGGAATCGCTCTATAAGTTGACGAAGTAAATGAATAACTTATGTCGTCGATCATCCCAGCATAAATCCAAACTGGTTCTTCGATATTTTAATAGTTTGTCGCAATCTATGTTCAATTACCCTTTTCCAAAGCTTCATAGTGTGACACATAAGTTTTATTCGCCGATAGTTAGAATAAATCTGAATGTCACTCTTGTTCTTATACAGAGCTACTAGGGTACTCTTTCTCCAGTCATTTGGCATTTTCTAGGTTTGTCAAATCTTGTTAAAAAGATCTATTAGCCACCTCACACCAATCCCTCCTAAGTATCACCATACCTATGTAGGAATCTCATCTGAACTAACAGTTTTTCTTGATTTCATCCTCTTCAAAACCTCTTTTATTTCAGACTCTTTAATTCTGCGTATAAAACTACGATTCACATCCTCACATTGAATAGTAAGATCTCCCAAATCTTGAGTAAAACTACCATTATATAATCTATCAAAATAATTTTTCCATATTTTTTTAATCTCTTCGTTATGAACTAGAACCGTCTGATCCTCATCTTTAATATACTTTACAGTACATAAGTCTTTAAACTTTCTCTCTCTTATTTGAGCAATTCTATATATATCCTTTTCTGCCTCTTTATTAACTAACTTCTCGTATACTTGTTTATATAATTTAGTTTTTACATCCTGAATAGCTTTCTTAGCCTCATTCTTTACTAGTTTATACTTCTCAAAACTTATTCCATTATTATTATTATTCTTCTTCAAATCTCTAAAAAAGGTCTCGCTTGATCTTAATAACATTTTTTACTTCTTTATTCCACTATGATATATCCTTACATGATGGAGCACCGCCTCTCGACTCACCGAATATATATTTAGTTATCTTTTTAATGCAGCTAGTTATTTTGTTCCATGTTACATTAGGATCATCATGGACCCTCCAATACGCTTTTTGTACTACTCTATTTACAAATTTTTTTTTTGATTACTTTCTAATCGCCACCACTTAAATTTATGATTTAACTTACAATCTTTCTAAGTTTTTGTTTAATCTGAATATCTAAAACTAAGAGTCTATATTGGATAACTACACTCTCACCTGGATCTACCTTACAATCGATACAACTAGCTCTATCTACCCTCCTAATTAAACAGAAATCTATTTGGCTTGCATTCAATCCACTTTTAAAAGTAACTAAGCGAGAAACTCTCTTTCTAAACCAAGTATTTGCTAAAATTAAATCATAAGATAAAGTAAAATCTAGAATTGAGTTACCTAGTTCATTTCTTTCTCCAAAATCAAATCCTCCATGTACACTATCAAACTCATTACGACTAATTCCAACATGTCCATTGAGATCACCACCAATAAATAGTTTTTCTCTAGCAGGTATTTCTTATACTATCTCATCTAGATCCTCCCAAAATTGATGTTTACTGGATTCATCAAGTCCTACTTGTGGTGCATAGGTGCTAATGATATTAAAAATCTCTCCATCTAAAATTAATTTAACTAATAAAATTCTATCACCCTTCTTCCTAATCTCCACTACATTTCCAAGTAATTGCTTATCTATGATCACACCTATCCCATTATGATTTCTATCTCTACCTGTATACCAAAGTTTATAACTCCAAAACTCTATGACTTTATCTTTCTTACCTATCCACTTAGTCTCCTGCACGCACAAAATATTACCCCTCCTTCTAATCATAGCATCAACTAATTCTGCTAATTTACCTGTAAGGAAATTTATATTTCATGATGCCAACCGAAATTTATGTTTATGAGCTAACTTATTTACCCTCACCCGCTCATTAAGATGTGGGAATCCTCTTATATTTGACACCACATCTGGGCGTCGACGTGGCGCGTCACTTCTAGGCGACGACCTAACAACCCTCACATATTTTTCACTACACCCGGATTCCGATGTAGCACGTCGCTCAGTAGGAAACGCCCCAACGAAATTTATATTTTGGCTCATATCATAATATGTGACAATATTTTACGTTGGCTGTCACTGCCTTACCACAACCCTCCTCTTTTATCCTGGCTTGGGACAGGTAGTGTATAGCACTGGCGGAGTTATCGAGATCATAATCCAAAAGGAAATTAAATAAAAACTATTAGAGATAATGGAGATGGACCACAGCTCGGGTAACTTATATGAAGCAACGGCTCATTTCCATTATTCACACACACACATACACACACACACACACACACACAGATATATATATATATATATATATATATATATATATATATATATATATATATATATATATATATATATATATATATATATATATATATATATATATATATATATATATATATATATATATATATATATATATATATATATATATATAATTTTGTGTGTGTGAGAGAGAATAATGGAAATGAGCTATCGCCTCATGTAAGTTACCTGAGCTGCATTCCATTTCCCCTACCTCTAATAATTTTTCTTAAAAAATTTCTCTTGGATTATGATCTTGACCCCTTAGGGCTCACCCATATCCAATTTCTTGGGTTTTAGTTTTGATTTGATCTTCCATCGAGTATATATATATATATATATATATATATATATATATATATATATATATATATATATATCAATTGTTTAATGCATTCTAGCTTTCTAACTAGCCTAAGCATACATAATATATTTCTTCAACAGATTACAATGAATAAATTGAGTGCCTATTTTTCAGTGTTGTTGGTAATTTGGTGAGAAATTGAGAAGTAGAAAGACAGATAAAAATCCAAGTCCCTGAACCAAGAAAAGGTTTATGAATATTTTCTTTTAGTTTTTTTGTTTTTAGAGGAAGATCATGCTCAGTTCATGTTAAACAGGACTTTATTAGTAAGTTATAATACTCCACAATAGAATCTAGTAAATGGAATGCCGACAATATATTCTTTTAGGAATATGCTAAACCTCTGGAAGAATAGTAATAGTTAAAATAATTCATAATTATCTAGGATTTCTCATTCAAAAATGCGAACTACGATTATTTTATGGATTCATGGGAATCATTATAAACTATACTAACTCTTATCTCATACCTAATATGAGACTATTTAAGCTTAGAGCATTACATTCTTCCTTTTCTCCCCTTAGGATCTGACGTCCTTGTAAGAGCAATATAGTGACACATTAATACTTCACCAGGCAGAGGTAATCCCCATATATTGTAGAGGTGGTTCTCACAAATTTAAAAGATGACTGTCACTATATTTATGTAACACTTTGTTCCGTGTGACACTTATTTTCGCACATTTCTAGTTGGTGTCTGGCCTTAACCCTCTCAAAAAACCAAGCCACGATTACTTATAAATTAATGGAAATCATTATAAACTATACTAATTTTTATCTTTTATCTAATATGAGATTATTCAAATTGGGATATTACATTCGTTGTGCATCACAACCTAACCATAAAAACAAAAAAGAAAGTTGTAAGGCACAAAGGGTGCAATTGAGAAATTGGATCACATATTTTAGATTCAAGACGAAAACATGACACTAGTGATGAAGCGTGATGTAAGTGACCATGTTGTTACATGGTCATAATCATGTGTTAGTGGAGCCTAGTTGTTAGGGAAGTTAGATAATAGTGGTAGTGGATGATGCTATATCATTGTTAGTTTTGCTTTGACCATGTTTTTAGGAGTAAACACTATATGATCTAGTAGTGGGTACTCGTGGGCAGGTCACTTGGTGTCATGCAAGTTTATTTAAACCCCATGTATGTCCATGTTATTCTATGCCTCTAAAAATCTTTTACTTCTCATATTAGGTATAATAGTTCTTCTTATCTTTGTACACTTTACTTGTTCATTCTTGTCCAACAATTTTGATATCAGAGCCATGTTTTGATCAAGTTGGGAGTTGTGGTGTGTTGCGAAAATCTTGCTGAAGCAAAGTATCTTCGCCCACGAAGTTCGAATCTCTGTGGGATTCAAAGAAAGGTAAATTTTATAAGTGATTCACCATGTCTAATGGTATGAATACACTTAACCTATCAACACTTTTGGTGCCAATTTTTGATGGAGATGATTATGAATTTTGGGATATCAAAATGATGACATTTTTCATTTCTCAAGATCTTTGGGATTTGATTGAGAATAGTTACAAAGAATTAGATGGCAGTGCTCAGGAGAAGGAGAAGGCAAAATGGAAGGAGTTATGCAAGAAGGATGCAAAGGCTCTGCTAATGCTGCAGCAGGTGGTATCCAAGTCCATCTTTGTTCGTATTGCAAGTGTCAAAATGTCAAAAGATGTCTGGAACATATTGAAGCAAGAATTTCATGGTGATAAGAAGGTGAAGATGGTAAAACTTCTAACACTTCGGCAAGAATTTGACTTTTTTTTATGAAGGCAAGTGAATCTGTCCAAGATTTTTTCTTTAGAACTTCTGTTATTGTTAATCAGATGAAGTCATTTAGTGAGGATATTTCTAATCAGAAAGTTATAGAGAAAATTTTATGGAGTATTCTGCCTAAATTTGATTATGTTGTTACTGCCATAGAGGAGTCCAAGGATCTTTCTATTTTTACCATTAATGAACTAATGGTTTCATCGTTAGCACATGAAGAAAGGGTAAACAAGTTGACAGAAAAGAACACTGAACATGCTTTTCAGTCGAAAGTGGAGGTTTCCGAGTGAAGAAAAAATAATAGAGGAGGTCGTGGATGAGGCGGCTTTCGTGGATGAGGCAGTGGTCGTGGCAGAGGGCGAGATGACACCGGCCGCTAAAACTCTGAAAATTGAGACTAGCAACTAAAGGCATAATCAGTACTAGAAAAGAATACCACATTGTTACTACTGTAACAAGTATGGTAATGTTAAGGCTAAGTGTTGGGAGAAAGTAAAGCAAAATGTCAACTTTGCTGAGGAAAAAAATAAGAGGAAGGTAACTTGTTCCTTACTTGTTTAAATCCAAAAGTAAGTAGGCTAATGTTTGGTTCCTAGATAGTGGCTGTAGCAAGCATATGATAGGAGAAAGAAGCCTTTTTCGCAGCATTGATGACTCAATGAGACTACAAGTCCAATTGGGACATGAAAAATGTGTTCAAATTGAAGGCAAAGGAGCCCTTAAAGTTATGTCTAAATCAGGTACTAAAAGGTTAATCCATGATATTTATTACATACCTGGTTAGGCAGATAATTTGCTTAGTATGGTTTAGTTGAATGAAAGAGGTTATACAGTCTTGTTTCATGATGAAGTATGTGAGATTAGAAGTACCAAATATGATAGTTTGCTTATTCAGATCCAAATGGCTAAAAAACAAGATGTTTCCTCTTGATATTTCTTACCTTGATGATTATGCCTTGGTTGCTAACGCCAAAGAAAATTTACGGATATGGCATTTGTGTTATGGGCACTTGAATTTTAATGGGTTGAAATTGTTAAGTTAGAAATAAATGATGATTGGTTTGCCTTCTATTGTTTATATTGATGAAGTTTGTGAAGGATGTGTTCTAGGAAAGCAGCACCGTATGACATTTCTAGTAGGTAAAGCTTGGAGAGCCAGAATGCCTTTAGAATTGGTTCATGCAGATATTTGTGGCCCAGTGAAGACTCTTTCTTTGAACAAGAGCAGATATTTTTGTTGTTTACGTATAATTTTTTCTTGATGAGTTGAGTGTTTTTTCTTATTCAGACATCTAAAGCATTTGACAGGTTCAAGGAGCTCAAAACCTTTGCAAAAAAGGAACGTGGTCATTCTATAAAGATTCTCCGAACATACAGAAGGGGAGAATTCTTATCAAATGAGTTTGGTGAATTTTTCAGGTTAAATGGCATAAGAAGACAACTCACAGTCTGTAAAACTCCAGAACATAATGGTGTTGCCAAAAGAAAGAACCAATCAATTATTGAAATGGCTCAGAGTATGCTCAATGAGAAGCGACTTTCGAATGATTTTTGGGCTGAAGCAGTGGCTATATTTGTTTATATCCTAAATATCTCTCTAGCGAAGGCAGTGCAAAATATGACTCCATATGAAGCTTGGTGGAATAGAAAGCCCAATGTAAGTGCCTTGAAATTTTTTTGCTGCATTGCCTATACATTAATTAATTCTGGTGATCGTACTAAGATGGATAAAAAAAGTGAGAAGTTCATTTTTGTGGGTTATAGTGGTGAAACAAAGGGTTATCCACAATATAATCCTGAAACTAAGAAACTTCTTGTCCATTAATAAGTGCCATATATTGCATATTTATAGCCTCCATATTATCTAATTTTATATATAAATAATACTACTCGGGTTTTTTAGTATGTTTTTCAGGTTAGATCTATACTTACAAGGAGATGGTTTGAACTCAGAGATAGTTTAGAAAACCAAGTTCAGAAAAGAGCTAAAAGTGAATAAAGCTATAAGATTATAAAACTACAGAGAGCCAAAGTTCATTACAGTCATTCAGATCAAAGTAAAAAGACCAGAGGCTCATGCAGAAGTAAACAAAAATCAAATGTTCACTCTTTTGTCGCTAATTGGCGGCATTTGCCACCGTTTGGTAGCACTATGGGACCCCAATTGCTGATATTTTTACGGAGTTTTTTATGTAATTTTGTACCAGTCCAGTTATACTTAAATTAGGGTCTGGTACTGCAAGTCCTATATATTGGCCATGTCCTTCTAACCTAGGATTTTTTAATGTAATTTTGTACTCTTAATGATTAATAAATATTATGGTTTTGCTGAAGGTGTGATGGCTGCCATATCGCGCTCCAGAGGTGACTCTATTGTCTAGAAGTGCTTTCTAGTAAGTAAGTGTATTTTTCTTAGTCATTTAGATAGATTTAATTACTTTCTAGTATAAACCTTTAACTGCTTTATAGGAAAAATAGGACTTTAAGTTGTTTTAATGAATAAAAATAGGATCTTATTAATTAAGAGTATGAGTAACTAATCCTCTTAGTCCTAAGATGTAGATGAAACTAGTGATTAACCTCATATTATTCTATTTGTATTCTTTCTAAAATAAAAATAAAAAAGACATGATTTTTCTATGAAACAATAAAAATATAAGAGCCCATAGATTAAAACTATAATAGGCTATACTTCATTTAAGTATTTTGATAGCCTATACTTAGTTAGGGTTTGGAGATTTTATTTTTTATTTATTTTTTTGAACTAATCTAATGATTTGGTTTATTTTTATGAAAAGTATTTTTTTAATGGATTATACTTACGCATAACTTGATAGTCCATACTTAGAATACTTTAAGTAGAAATTAAATTAAAAGATCAAATTTTTATGAAAAAAAGAAAATGAAATAGATAATATTTGATTATGAACTAGTGGATTCCATATCTTAGACTAATTAGAATAACAAAATATTAACCGAGAACTCTTTGCTAGCTCGTTAGAATAATATGATTAGTAAGATAGAAAAACACCTTAGATCATCGTAGGAATGACTTATATGCGCTACAACTGATACTGTGCATTTACAATAGATTTATCATATCAAGTTTTTGGCACCGTTGCCAGGGATTAATAGTGTTTTCTTGTTTTTTCTAATATTTTATGTGTTAAGAGTGTGTGTTGAGTATGCAGAGACCTGAAAGTTTAGATACAGGAAGTAAAAAGGAATGAGAGAAAACTCAGAAGTACACTGCAGAAACCAGGAAGCCAAACTCCCTAGTTTTGCCGCTAAAAAGCGGCAATAGCCACCATTTAGCGACAAATTTGATGAGTATCTCTCCCCTATTTCTCTCCTGTACAGTATTTTGGGTCTCTGGTTCTGTATTATCCCACGCACAAAGACGGAAAAAATTTAAAATCAAATTAATCAATTTCGTTAAGTGCCGGGAGAACTCTTCTGAAAATACTTAGAATTGTTCAAAGATTTGTTAGCTCAGTACCCCACTATGCGATAGAAAAAGTGACAGTTGTGTCAAATTGTGTACGAAGGACTCGATTACACATCCAAAACTCGAGTATATGTGTTAGGGGGAGTTTATGAGAAAGAATGAAGATAAAGTATAGGACTTTCTTGAGGACCTATCGTGGAAAACTATATAGTGGGAGGTCCTGTCGAGAAACCCAATGCATCAACTTCTGCGCATAAGGAACGGATCCATAGCGTCAACAGCTCTATAACTACCGAAGCTAAGATTGAGCCCGTACAAGGAGAACTGAGGCATTGGAGACTCCTAGCTCTCCACCAGTGGGTCAAATCAATCAAACTCAACTTCCCACATGCTTTAACTGCAGAACTCCAAACCATGTTATGGTAGAGTGTCCATTATTAATGAATTCCGTGGGTCAAATACTTGAGTAAGTTGACGCCTTGTATCAACGACCCATGAACAATCCTTACGCTCCTACATATAATCCGAGTTGGAGGAACCACCCAAATCTCTTATGGAATCAGGGGCAATATCAGGGAGCCCCAACCCTAACATGCAACATCCACCTAATGGTCAATTTTCAAGACCTAATATGGGTGTATATCAACACCCAAATGCTACGAATCAAAAGAACAACCTGAATAGACCACCTGCACTTAATTAATCATATTCATAGTAGGGGTCTAATATTGATTATGATAGATGGTTAGCGACACTTGAAATGAACGTAGAGAACATTTTCAAAACAACGTCCAATTTAAACACGCAAATGCAAAATTTAATGAAAGTGTCTACTGACTTTATACAATAGACTGACCAATAACTTTTTACAAGTTCTCCGTCGATCAAGAATATAAAGTAGTCGGTTAGACAGTTAGCCACACAGCTGAGTAAGCGGGGGCTGATAATCTTTCCAAACCAACCAATAATGAACCCAAACTGTAATTCATTTCAGTCTGTTTTATCCCATGTTCACCAATATAATGTCATTCACACGCTCAGATCTGGCAAGCAAGTGGACAATAATGTAGACATACATCATGATCTCACTCCTACTATTTTGCAGGCTATACCATTTTTTCCATCTCTTTCTCGACATCCATCTTCATCACCTCCATTACTGTCACATACTCATTCGGAAGAACCTGTTTCTCAGTCGAAATCACCATATTTCAATCGGCTTAGGAAGCCTTCACTGCAAGTAGAGAAGATTCTTGAAATATTTCAGTAGGTGAAAATTAATATTCTACTCCTTGATATTATACTACAGCTTCCTATTTATGCCAAGTTTCTCAAGGATTTGTGTACTAAGAAACGAGCAAGAAACGTTCCTGAGAAAGATTTTCTTACTGTAAATATATCATAAATTCTCTCTAACTCCTTACCTATCAAATACAAAAATCCAGTTTCCCCATAATCTTATGCACCATTTGAAATACTACATTTGACAGGACATTGCTTGATTTGGGAACAAGTATCAACTTACTTCCTTATACAGTTTATCGACAACTGGGGTTAGGAAAACTTCAACCTACCAAAGTCACATTACAGCTAGCAGATCGTTCAATCAAAAGACCACTTGGTATAGTTGAAAATGTGCTCATTAAGATCGGCGAGTTCATCTTTCCTGTGGACTTCATTGTTTTAGAAACTGAGCCGATTTCCAATACACAGAATCAAATTCGCGTTATTTTGGACAGATCATTCCTTATAACTTCAAATACATTAATTGATTGTAGGAGTAGCCTCATAAAGGTATCATTTGAGAATATGACTATGGCATTGAACATATTCAATATGGCTGAGCACACAACGAGCTCTCTCATTAAGGTAATATGATTCACAGTTTGTACTCTCATTCTACCTCTTACGCTGATGAGGAACCCTTATTTGAGTAAATTTTCGAAATGAGCTCATATTATTAGACGAATTGGTATATACCAACTCTACGTATGATGATACTTGTGCAAGTGTGCCATTTATTTATAAGCAATTTTTTGAGGATTTATTTGTAGAGGAGCTCGCATTACTTCGTGAGTTAGAAGGGCCACCACAATTCACAATTGGTTCACTTGATCATACTGCACTCTTCACACCTCACATTATTCCTACATGTATGCTTATTACTAACGATGATTGATATGTTTATAATGAATAATTCTTTAATCTAATTATTAATACTTACATGTGGATAAAGAAAATGCGAGGACAACATAAGAAACATAAAGGTAATTTCGTAAGTTATAGAAGGATGACGAGACACAACAATACACCTACTTCACATTTAAAATGCACATATTATGAATGTGGGAAGCGATCGAGAGATTGTAACTGCTTTCCATACATTAATAGGGTGACCATATTGAGATCGTGATCTTTCACAACTCTCATTAGTTGTATATTATTTGTTAAATAGTTTTTATCTTTATTGTGTCACCTTTGGTTCGTATATGAGGGCATACACGAGTTTAGGTGTGGGGGAGGTTAGGAGCTTTTTATATTTTCTATTTAGGATTTTTTATTTCCTTTGTAGTTTTTTTGTAGTTTTTTAGAATTTTTGGGTTTCTTTATTTTACATTTTGGATAGTTTTTAGTATGTAATTTTTTTTAAAAAATAAAAAAATATGAAAAAAAGAGAAAAAAATATGTTATTCAATAAATTAATCTAATTACAAATAAAAGAATAAATTTAGATTTAAAATTTAATAGGAGAGTAGATTGGATAATATATTTAGAATTTTATGAAAAAATTAAAATCCAAAAAAAAAAATACCATGAATAGTAATTTTAAGGTGAGCATACATCTATTTTTCACTTCATAATAGTTTATTAGGTTAAGGATAAAAAAAAAAAATAATTGAGTAGTCTTTTCTCTTTAAACAAGAAAAAAAAAAAGAGAAAAAGAATAAAGAGGTGAGCCTAGTATTTAAGATAATTATTCTTTAGAAATGAAAAAAATATAAATTCAAAGTATGATCCGAGTAATCGGGTATTTCTACCTAAACAAGCTTGAATTTTCGCATGAAAGATAAAATATTTAGAGTATGATCCGAATAATCGGGTATTTGCGCCTTAGTAAGTGTGAATTTTCACATGAAAGGTAAAATATTCACAAAAAAAGAAAAAAAGTAAGAAAACGTAGAAAAAAATTATTTAGAAAGAAGAGATGAATCATGAGTTAGAGTTTGAGTCCAAATCCGAAATAGATTATTACACGTACACATAAATATATGGGAGTTAATAAATTATTTATTAGTGAGTATTGAAAGATATGATTTGAATTTTTAATTAAAATGATAGGTGTATTTGATATGATGCTTGATTGAAAACTGATAATTTAAATGCGTTCTTGAGTTTGTATATTAGTGAGATTAATTATAGAAAATATCAAAAATATCTTTCTTTCTTTTGTATAAATTTTTATTTTTCTTGATTTTTGGTTATCTTTATTTTCTTTTCATTATTCCTTAATCTATCTTCTTCAAGATGTTTGTGGGTGATATCACTGGAAACCCTCACGAGACACAACTGTCCACTAGGGTAACATAGGAGTTTAACGGCTTGTTACACGTGTTAAGTGCAACCGCGATTTATGTGAAAGTAAGTTAGGATTTTTCTTTTTCTATTTAGGTCTAGCTTTTATGCGATGACTAGCAAAAAATAGGTGTGGTGGTATGATAAGTGCAATATTATTCATATTTATAGCCTCCATATTATCTATTTTTGTATATAAATAATGTTACTAGGGTATTTTTAGTGTGTTGTTCAGATTAGATATATTCCTATAAGGAGATGGTTTGAGCTCAGAGACGGATTAAGAAACCAAGTTCAGAAAAGAGGTAAAAGTGAATAAAGGTATAAGATTATGAAACTGTAGAAGACCAAAGTTCATTACAGTCATTCAGATCAAAGGGAAAAGACTAAAGGCCCTTGCAAAAGAAAACAAAAACCAAATGTTCACTCTTTTGCCACCAATTGGCTGCATTTGTCGCCATTTGGCAGCTCTATGAGACACCAAAATGTTGGTATTTTTATGGGGTCTTCTATATAATTTTGCAACTATCTAGTTATACTCATATTAGGATTTGATACTCCGAACCCTATATATTGGCTGTGTCCTTGTAACCTAGGGTTTTTTTATGTAATTTTGTACTTTTAGTAATTAATAAAGATTAGGATTTTGCCTAAGAGGTAACGACCGCCATACTGCGTTCCAGAGATGACTCCATTGTTTAGAAGTATTTTTTTAGTAAGTAGAGGTATTTTTCTTAGCCGTTTAGATAGATTTAATCACTTTCTAGTGTAAATCTTTAATTGCTTTCTAGGAAAAATAAGATTTGTAGTTGTTTTAGTGAATGAAAATAGGATCTTATTAATTAGGAGTATGAGTAACTAATCCACTTAGTCCTAGGATGTAGATGAAAGTAGGGATCAAGCTCATATTGTTCTATTCGTGTTCTTTCTAAAATAAAAATAAAAGAAGACATGATTTTTCTATAAAACAATAAAAATACAAAAACTCGTAGATTAAAACTTTGATAGGTTATACTTAATTTAAGTATTTTGATAGCCTATGTTTAGTTAGGATTTGGAGTTGTTGGTTTTTATTTGTTTTGTTAAATTAATCTAATGATTTGGTTTATTTTTATGAAAAGTACTTTCTTTGATGAATTATACTTGCCTATAACTTGATAGTCCATAGTTAGGATGTTTTAAGTAGAAATTAAACTAAAAGATCAAATTTTTATGAAAAAAGGAAAATGAAATAGATAATATTTGGTTGTGAACTAGTAGATTCTATATCCTAGACTAATTAGAATAACAAAACATCAATCTAGAACCCATAGTTAGCTCGTTAGAATAATATAATTAGTAAGATAGCAAAATACCTTAGATTCTAGTGGGAACGATATGTTTGCACTACAACTGACACTATATGCTTGCAGTAAATTTATCACATCATCTGTAGAGATGTTATTTTCGATAAGAACAGTTGTTAGGAATGGAAGGAAGAAAAAATCCAGCACATATCCATTGGAGAAAGTGAGGCTAAATTGTCACCAACCGAAAATCAAATGGCATCTTCTTTGGCTTTTTCTTCATCAACTTTCCTGGGAATAGTGTCTCCATCATGTGCGAGCATGCCGGGCAACAATGATGATGATCCTACATGTGACACCGACGCTCCTCCAGGGAAGTATCATTCTTTACAAGAAATTTATGAATTTTGTACTTTTACTCTTTTGGGTGTAGAGCCTTTATCCTATGAAGAAGTATGTTGTAAAGTGGAGTGGGAGAAAGAGGAGATTGTTGCCATTGAGAAGAGCAATACTTGGGAGCTTGTTGACTTACCTTCGGGGAAGAAAGTAATTGGATTGAAATGGGTGCACAAGGTGAAGAGCAATGCAGATGGAAGTATGCAAAAATATAAGGCAAGGCTTGTGGTAAAAGGGTATGTGCAACAATATGGCATTGACTATCTCGTAACATTTTCTTCTGTTGCCCGTTTTGAGACAGTTAAAATGGTTTAGCTTTGGCTAATAAAAAACGTTGGAATGTTTTCAGTTGGATGTTAAGTCTACTTTTCTGAATAGTACTTTGGAAGAAGATGTCTATGTTTAGCAGCTATAAGGTTTTGTCATTGATGGCAAAGAGGAGAAGGTGTATAAGTTGGAAAAGGCACTCTACGGATTGAAATAAGCACCTAGAGCATGGTATGGAAGACTTGATACTTACCTTCATCAAAATGATTTCCACCAGAGTAAAAGTGAGCCCACTTTGCATGTGAAGGTCAAAAGTACCGATATTCTTATTGTTTGTGTTTATGTTGACGACATTATTTATGCTAGATCATCTGGTTTGCTCATCAAACAATTTAAGGATAGCATGATGCGGAAATTTAAAATTTCAGATTTGGGCTTGCTACATTATTTTCTTGGTCTTCAAGTTAAGCAGACTGATAATGGCATTTTTGTTTCACAAGAAAGTATGCTCATGACTTGCTTAGAAGGTTTCATATGGAAAAGTGTAAGATATCCCCTACACCTATAAATGCAAATATGAAGTTGTGCTTGAATGATTGGACTGCAAAGGCAAATGAGACTACTTTTAGAAGTATGGTTGGTGGTTTGATATACTTGACACTTACTCTCCCAGATATCATATTTTCTATCAGTTTGGTTTTAAGATTTATGCATAGCCTTTCAATGCATCATCTCGGGATGGCAAAATGCATCTTATGATATATTTCCGAGACAAGAGATTACGGAATTTGGTATAAACTAGTTTCTAATTTTAACTTGTTTGGATTCACTTATAGTGATTGGGTAGGTTTTGTAGATGACTGAAAGACCACAATCAGCAACATCTTCAATCTTGGTTCGGGTGTTGTATCATGAAGTTCAAAGAAGCAAGCTACTACAGCTTTGTCCTCAGCTGAAGCCAAGTACGTTGCCGCATCGGTAGCTGCATGTCAAGCTATTTGGATGCGAAGGATTTTGAAAGATTTAAAGCAGGCTCAATTATATCCAATGGATATTTTATGTGACAACAAGGCAACAATATCCATGATGAAGAATCCAGTTTTTCATGGAAGAACCAATCAAGTTACGCTATCATTTCATTCGGGGGATCATCGCTGAAGGTGTGATCATGATGAAACAGTGTTGAACCAATGAACAAGTCATTGATGGCTTCACCAAAGCACTCTCGTAATCATATTTTATGAAGTTCTAATCTCTCTTTGGTGTATCTAGTTTTGCATCAAGGGGAAGTGATGAAGTGTGATGCAAGTAACCATATTGTTACATGGTTATAATCATGTGTTAGTGGAGGTATTAGTGGAGCCTTTGTTAGGAAAGTTAGATAGTAGTGGTAGTGGAGGATTCCATATCTTTATTAGTTTTGCTTTGACCATATTTTTAGGAGTAGACACTACATGATATAGTAGTGGATAGTAATAGGTAGGCCACTTAATGTCATACTAGTCTATTTAAACCCCATGTATGTTCGTGTTATTCTGTGCCTCTAAAAAGTTTTTGCTTTTCATATTAAGATATAATAGTTCTTCTTATTTTTGACCACTTCACTTATTCATTCTTCTCCAACAACAGTGCAGAAGTGAATTAAGATTAGTAAACCACACATTAAAGGATATAGATTATCAAAGTTGGATGATTACGATAAAATGTAAGATAAATCTTGGTTAGTTTGTTATCGGAAATTCTATAAAATACTATGAGAGAATCTACATAAAACTAATATAAATTCATTTAAGATTTTCCTCTCACACCAGAAATAGTGACAAAATGATATAGAAAAATGGACAAATATAGTATCCTATAATATTTTTCTTTAGCTTTTTAATGTTTCGGCTTCTTTTATCTTGTATGAACAAAATGGTATCAGTCAGCATTCAAAATGTTTCTACTGACCTATAGGAAAAGTTCACTAGTAGAGAGTACTACTTTCCAATGAATTTTATTGTATGTGTATGTATAGAGAGAGAGAGAATAACGTAAATGAGTTGACAGTTCATTTAAGTAATCTGACGTATAGTCTATTTCTACTATATCTTCAATAGTTTTATTTTTCTAAATTATTTTTTGGATTATCATCACAACTCTCTAGGCTTCGCTTATACCTAATTGTTAGATTTCAGTTATGATTTGGCCTATCATCAATTATACACAAAATTAATGATTTTTGCTGGATATGACATCTTATATCTACTTGATGGAATGACGAATGAACTCCAAAATCTATGAAATTTAATCCTAAAGAGTTAGGACTATAATGATCTTGATTCAAAAAATAATTTTAAAAAATAAATAAAATGCCTATTTTTTTGTCATTAGTTCATATAACTTATCCAAGCTAACGGCTCATTTACAGTAATCCCATATGACAATGAACTTCCATTGAATAAGAACTTCGATTCCATGCATCGTATATAGAATTTGAAGTTCACGGTTGAAGTAGAAATTCTTTTATATTTAAATAGTGATAATTAATTAGTCTTTTCCCCAATTGATTTAAGGTGCACAATTCCCTCCAACTTTCTCAAAAGAGAGAGAGGGAAAAAAAAAAAAAAAAAATCCTACTAAGCATTTCACTCTCTTGTTTTAAACTTGTAACCATAAACAAATATTATTAAAAGAAATCCAAATTTCTCTCGAAACAATTAACCATTCTTTAATTGTAAAGTAACCAAAGCAAAGCAGTGTTAAATAAGCACATTTAATTAGACATATAGGCAAAAAGTTTATAGAAAATTCTTGTTGGAATCATTTATTTTACATAATTCTAGTATTAGAAAATTATTTTTCTTTTGATCCAACAGTTCCAGCTTCGTTTTTTAAGCAGTACCCTAATTTCCTCTTCTCAATTTCTTTCACAAAAAAATGAGAGAGAAAATTTGAACTTTTTTTGTGCATGTACAGAACCAAAAATATAGTCTGTCAGTCCAAACTATTGCTTATTTCAAGATGGAATATTATCTTTTATGCCATTAGTTTGGAATCACTTTATTTTAAAAGAAAATTAAATAAAAGTTTATTACAGCTAAATTTGGCTGTAAAAGCTCTAAATATATTTAGGCTGTGTTTGGATTTAGGGAAAATGAAAGAAAAGAAAAGAAAAGGAAAGGGAAAGAGGAAAAAAAAGAAAAGGATATGGAAATTGGTTTTCTTTTTTATGTTTGGTTATAAAGAAAATGAAAAAGAAAATCTCAAGGAAATTTTAGAAGAAATCAGTTTCTTATGTTTGGTTGCTCATTAGAAAATTAAGAGGAAAATATAATTTTAATTAAATTATAGAAAATTTTAATATTAATTTACATATTATTGATATAATTTTTAATTTTTAAATAATTAAGCATATAATAATCAAAGGGTCCAAACTTTACAAAAGTTAAAAATATTTTGGGACTAAAATTATAAGGAAATTTCTGCAAAATTTTCTCTCTCTTATTCCTTTTTCTCTTGACTTTCATTTTCTTTCATTTTTTCCTTTCCTTTTCTTTTCTTTTCCTTCATTTTCCCTCAATCCAAACACAGTCTTAAATAATTATTGAGAAAACGGAAAGTAAAATTGACAGTATATAATTGGGCTCCTCAACAATCCTAAAGTAGAAGTCGTATCATAATACTTTCCATAGAAGATCATTTGTGAACGACTTTTATCAACTAATCTCCTGTTTTACATTCTGAACGGTACCGATCTAGGTTTGTATTTCTTACTGTTCACAAACTTATTATTGTACCCTTTTAACTGTACATCAATATGTACCTTAAGACCATAAAATAAATTAACAAATTAGTGCTACTGATCAAAAGTCTCATTTTTTACTGCAACAGTGTTTCTAATGGAAGAAATATCTCTATCACCCTTCAATAATTTGCTCTTTGTCCATATCTTCTCTTCGTTCCATCAAAGCCCAACAAGAAATTAATCTACAGAGAGTAGGGAACATTAACCTTAATTAATTGTTAAACATAAATCTCTTAAGGATTTTTTATTATATAATTTCCAAAATACTATGGAACTGGTATTGTTTTTGCAGATCACACTAGAAGTCTAATTATATATGAGCATGATGATTTTATAAGTGACACATAGAGGCAATGTAATACACTACAGAAGCTAATTAGGATTGCTGAAAGAGAAATTAGAATTTAATAGTGGAATTTCGAGATTTTAGCTGTTTTTGGAAAGAACAAATTAGGTTTTTGGGTCTCAACACTCAAGTGAATTTATGTTTTCTTTCAATGGATCCACAAAGAAAAATGTTAAAAATGATACAGATAAGCATTTAGGGATTTAAATTTTTAATATTATATCATAATCCCAAAAAATCCTATTTACAAGACTTATTACTTGAAAGTTACATGGAACACATTGTTTCAGAGAAATTCTGTTATCTTTTCATTGCCATTTAAAAAAATTACAACGACTTAATCGGTCACAATGAAAGAGAAAAATAGAAACAAACGATATGAGAGGACTTATATATCGTCGCTCTCTTTTACAGATGATTGTGGGATTTTCGGTAATTATGAGATTTGCTTCGGCCCTCGTTGACGATCTGATGTTGAAAATTCTTGATGATGGAGATTTCTAGGGTCGGTTTTTCCATTTAGCTGCTAGTCGGAGGAATACCGTAGGCTCTTGCGCGAGAGATTCTGCCAAATGGTCCTTTTTGAGTCTTCTCATATGGCTATTTATAGGTATAAAGTTGTTATAGTAGTTTCCTTGTAGATAAAGATAGAATCTCTTTATAATCCTTATTAAATATATGATTTTCTATTTGATTAAATTTGGTTCATAAATTTATTGTATTTGATCTTGATTCTTTATCCAAATCAATTATGGATATGATCCAAATCTTAACCAGAATTTCATTAGGAATCTGTGGATGGCAAGGCTTCTTAGCCTCACAGCGCGCGAGGCTAGGGCTAGCCTCGCTGCGCGAGAGGCTTGGGCTAGCCTCTCTACGTGCGAGGCTCTAGCTAGCCTCGCGGTGCATGAGGCTCGGGCTAGCCTCACAGTGCGCGAGGCTTAGACAGCCTCGCGAGGCTTAGACAGCCTCGCGAGGCTAAGACAGCCTCACGGCATGCGAGACTAAATTAGCCCTGCGTCATGCGATCAAGAGAGCCATTTTTCCTTTGTGAGTTCTGCTCAATTTTTCTCGTTCTACAAAACCCCCTACAAAATTTTTGAACTTTTGCTTCTCTATTTCAGTAGAATTTCGAAATACTTTAGATTTTCATTTTACATTCCAATTTTCTCGCATTCATTCTTACATTTGCGTTTATTTTTCGTGAGTCTATGGAGCTTCGCATCTACCCATTCATCCATGAGGCTAATAGCCCTGTGAATTACCACCTCTTGTGCTTCCCTCGTGATATGCGCTTTAAATCTGGGCCATCCATTTCAAATGGGGCACTCCGCCTATTTAAGGCGCTTTCAACTCTTCTTCTTCCTCAAGGATCCAAGTTCTTGAACTCCACAGAGAACCCAAATGATTCGCCTCCTCTACTTCGGATTTTCGTCAAATTTTCTCTTCTCATGGCTTCCAGGCACTCGTCTTCAAGTCGTAGTAGCGGATCAACCACACCAGGGCCGTCAGTGGTGACTTTTTCCCGTCCCATCGAGGTAAATCCCCCAAACTTGCTCGGCTAGTTCCTTTTCTGGTGACTTCGGCCAGTCAAGATTCTATATTGCGTGAGACTAAGATAGCCTTGCATCCAATTGAAATCAAAGTTATAATAACTTTGAATTTTGATTTTCAAAATTGGGGTATTCTCTGCCATGCGAGGCTATGCTAGGATAGCCTCGCATGAAGCTATTAAAACTTCTAACATTCCGTTATGGCGTGAAGCCCTTACAACTTCTTTTCTCTTAAGTCCAAAACCAGTTGCCTTATGCCACGCGAGGCTAGGGTAGCCTTGCGTCGTAAATGATTGCGCGAGACTTATAGCCTCACGTTAGGAACTATTTCCTTAACTAATGCGTGAATTGCGTCTTGCCCCTTTCTGCGCCTTTGCTACTCATGTGAGGCTACTTTAGCCTCGCGAGCCTTATTTGTTTACGTAAGGCTATTTTAGCCTCGCGTGCATCAGGACTTAGAAAAAATTTCTTTTGCTTCTTTGTGAATCCTTTCGACTTTTGCTTTTTTTTTCGTCTTTGGCAGTTAACTACTCTGATGCGGCACTCCCCAAGTGCAACTACTTTAGTTATCGAGAAGGGCCTGATAGCACCATCCAGTTCCGCTTCAGGGAGCCCGTGTCAACATATACTCCTGGCAGCAGTAAGGATCATGTCGGGAAGCTTTCCCAAAGCAACCCGGCGACACTCCGGGAATTGATCACTGACGCTCCCTTAGAGAAATTTGCTTTTCTTTTGGGGGTGGTCATGTTGAGACTTCAGATGAAGCATTGTATGTAGATAGAAATGGCTTTGGGAGGTAAACAATTTCAGAATATTTTTGCCCGACATGGCAAGAAGCTTCCCATTGTCTTTTCTCTAGGAGCTCTCTAATCCTTGTCAAACATCTTGGAGTATCACAAGGGGTCAGAATGGAGTAGCAGTGGGTAACTTTGGTGCCCTGAATGCTTATCAAGATGGCCCTAGTAGGTTTATTACTGGGCTGTTTCCGTGGAGATTCATTAGGGATTACCTTATTGGTGAGTTTCTCTGCAAAACTGACACTTTTCTTAACAAATTTCTCTCTGCCAAAGGCCAGTATCCTACTTAGAATTTCAGAATTCCGGGTTGCTTTCACTCAATAAAGAACATGTAGTGGAGCATAATGGTAGATTTTATGCTAGGCACTTTCGGAGACATTTTGCAAGAGTTTGGACTTTACAGAGACATCCAGTTCAGCTTTCCGCACAATGCCTATCATTTGATAGCATCCTCGAGATGTACAATCCATCTTCAGGTACTTTTTTACTCCAGTGGGGAAGCTAGGCTTTGCTCTCCAGGAAATGTTTGAAGTCTCACTATTGTCGATGGAGGATTTGCCGTACGAAGAATACGTACTGACCTTTGAGAAATTGAATCAACTAAGAGAAAATGATATATTTATGTATGAAACCTACTGGGAAATGGTTTCCCACTTTAGAATTTGTACCGAGATCCCTGGAAGAAAGGCCAAGGGGTTAGACAAAAGACTTGGGCATTCTATCTCGTCCATAACCTGGACCAAGTTCACGTTAAAGTCGCAAGGCATGAAGGCTTGAATGATAACACCATACAGGAGAGGATTTCGGAGCTTGGGGCCACTTCTTACATTGCCGAGTCTGACGAAGAGGGGTTCAAGGTGGATATACAGTTCGAGAGTTTTCACTATCAAGCTAGACATCAAATATCCAACAGAGGGCTTATCATTGGGTTCCTAATGCTCTAGCTCAAGTGATGCATTGTGACCTCCCTTCCTAAGGAGGCCATCGCCATTAACGTAGTATACCCGGCAGTGCTCTTAGCTCATGGCCGATCTCTCGGACTTCTCCCAGCCATAGTTTTCAGCCTCCTGAATAGCTTGGGAGAACTCCACTCTAAACTCAGTAAGGTGGAGACGTTTGTTAATGATGAAGGGGAGACGGTCTACAAAACTCCAAATCCTCGGGTTGAGCTTCCATATACATATATGATGGCCTGGTTCATACTTCACTGTCTGAGTCTAATGACGGCCCCGACTTCTGAAGAATCAGCCAGCTTGTCGTATGTAGAAAGGTATGAGAACTCCGATTGGATGAGTTATTATATGTCAACCATTTGCAGAACCCATCGAAGTCATCAAAGTTGCCAGATCTATCGTAGCTTTCAGAAATTTCCAGGTGATAACTATGGGGATGAATTTTAAGATATTCGAGGGCCTAATAGTCTCACAATGCTGTCTTCTGACTGCTTCTGGTGGCTTATTAATTTTTGTCCCAGACATCTAGTGTATCACCATGGGATGACTTGCCACATGGAGTCATATCTCCCAAGCTAGTTCACCTGCCAATTTGGCTACTCTCAATTGTATATGGGAAGTCCAAATTAGAAGCTTGGTTTTCAAGGCAACCTTTTTGAAGGAGCTCGGGCTTGGTATCACTTTTGTGTTGGCGGTACCGATGCCCAATTTACTCTTCCGCACAAGATGCCAAATTTATCTCTTTCTCTAGGCTTCTGTACCTAGTATCATATTGCCAACACCATCATGGGTTTCCACATCAACCACGATTGCATGTAGGAGATTGAAGCTTACTATTCCAGGAAGAAAAGTGCAAAAATTACTTGTCTTAGAGGCATGGATGAGTTTCTTAACTTAAAGGATGATGACAAGGTCGAGGACGAAGAGGGAGCTGCCAGAGTTAGAGATGAAGCAACAACGAGAGAGGGTGAAGGGTAGAAGCAAGGGAAGCTGAAGTTGCAGGACAGGGGACAGAGGCTTTGGGCAAAGAATTTCCTGCTAGTGGCACTACTTGGGATGTCACTCATAAGAGATCTCGAGAAAGTGAGGTAGGTCCTTCAAAAGGCCGGAAGAAGAAGTCTCGACCAGTTCCCACTCCCCTTGCAGTCATGGTCACATACAATAATCCAAGATCTGAAGTGGCTGCACCGGTTTAAGAAATAGTACCCCAGGCGATGGAGACGGTAGATCAGGTGCCAGAGAGTGTAAATCAAGTGCTAGGGCTTACTAGATTAGAACCAGTAGCCGCCGCCCACTCAGAACATGACACACCGCCACCTATTGCTGACGCTCCTGAAAGGCTGGCGCTTGCATCTTAGGCAGCTGACGCTCCTCCTTCTCCGTCGACTCTAATGCCTTCTATCTAAGCACTACTCCGTAGTCCAGCTACTAGACTAGTTTCTCTAGGTAATAAAATATACCAACTATTTTGCTTTAGCAAACACCTTACAGCATGTCCTTATTTTCTTCTTCTCTTGGTATCTTTGGGGCTAGCACTTCCAGGGTGTGCTCGACTTCGATTCGATTGGACTCGCTTGACTTAGTAGATTATTTTGGATTAAGTGGTTTGGACTGGAATGCTGGTGGTGGTTAAAGAGATATCAGTGCACATGATGCTGATTACTTCGAACCCTCCGCTGACAAGCATAATCACCTTCGCCCTGAAGATATGGAATCGGTAGGTCCTGAAGGCACCATAGTTCCAAGTGCCACTACGACAGGTAATTGCTTAATCCCTGCAAAACATGTTCCCATTACTTTATTTTATTAAAGTGTTGGTCTCTTAAGGGGTATTTGTTGTCAATATAGGCATGGCGGCCATCAGTTTGCCTTCGCCAATGCCTGCCACTTCGGCCAAAGTAGGTGACTTCTCGGCGACGACTCCTATTCCTCCTGAAGCCCCCCAGTCACTGCAATCATCACCCCATCTATGATTATTGGTGCCCATGTCGTGGGAGTGTGACGGAGCTGCAAGCCGTGCCCGCATATTTAAATGCATCTCTCGTATTCTCCTCCGAGGGTGCTTTAACTATGGGGAATGTCTTGGAGGAGAGTCCACCATCTGAGATAGTGCATGCTGGGACTGGTGTTGCTGTTGCTGATGCGGTTGCCACCCATTATCAACAGCTCGTCTGTCAGCATTCTCTTGTAGACTCAGCTCCTCATCTGACAGGGCTCTTGCCTCAGTCCACTATATCTGAATTGCCTCCAATCATACTCTCTACTGTTGCAATGGCGGTGCCTTCCTTGCCTCTGGCACGTCCGGACGATCTCATGGAGGACTTTTTGCAACACTTCACCAGTGGATCCCATCAGCTGCTCAATCGTTGCATATCACTGATTTTGGCTGGCAGGACTCCTACGATTTAGGCTATCTGATATTGCTGAGTTACATTGAGAATATCGAGAGAATCAGCAATTTTGATCAAGCATCTTTTTATCGTGCACATCTTCAAGCAGTGGATCATCATTTTGAGAATCTGAACAACTTGGGCCGGGCCAACATATCTGCCATTGTCGATATTGAGGTTGCCCGAGCCCGCGCTGAACTACATCTTCTCCAAGAGGAGAGGAAGAAAAAAGAAGAGACATGTACTCGAGAGCTCCACAACTTGGCCAATGTTCAAAGTGGAATAGGCAATAAGCTTGAGCGAGCCGAACTTGAAATGGAGGCCACACGGAATAATATCTCTTGCAACCATAAGGCCATTGTTATTGCTCAGGCTGTCCTTCAAGCTGAAAAGCTGAAGTTTAATGAAATTATGAAATGTCGTGAGGAGTTAAATCATTAGCAAGTGCAGATATAGTAGGAAGCAGTCATGCCGAATAAGGCACTTGAGGACGTATGTGCTGAAGCAGCACAACGCATTATCATCAATGAGAATGTACTACGTCGTCAAGCCCCACTGCTGCTGAAGAAGCTCATTCAAAGAGCTTGAGGGAAGTGGAGGAAAGACTAAGGACTCTGGCAAAACATTGAGAACTCCCCTTTGTATCTCTTCTTTCTCTTTTTCTCTCTTTTTTTTAACACACTTTGTACTTCCTCTTTTCTTCTTTCATATATAAAGAAATGTCTTATTTTTCCTTTCAATCTTGTTGCACTATTTCAAGCCTTCTTTACACACAGTATAGAATGATAGAATAAATAAATGTTTGTGATACTCTGATGACAATATTGTTAAGACTGAAATTGGTGAATGGATTTTCTTTTGGGATTGGTGAATGTGACCGATGAACATGGAAACTTACTAAGGATGTGGGAACACCTTCAAGTGAAGTGTTTTGGTTGCGATGATCTTATTCTGGGCACAAGCTGGTATGATGGAGTTTAGTTCAAAGAGTGACTCGTCTAGCTGACTGACAGAGCCTAGATGATCGGTTAGGATCAAAGAGTGACTCGTTTAGCTGGCTGATAGACAGAGCCGGGATGATTGAATTAAGATCAAAAAGTGACTCGCATGGCTAACAAGCAGAGCCGATGGTCAAATTAAGACCAAAAAGTGACTCATCTAGCTGACAAATAGATCTGGAATGATCATATTAGGATCAAAGAGTGACTCGCTTGGCCGACAAGCAGAGCCAGTGATCGGGCTAGGACTAAAGAGTAACCCATCTGGCTGACAGACAGAGCTAAGATCATCGGATTAGGATCAAAGAGTGATTCGCTTGGCTAATAAGCAGAGCCGGGATGGTCGGATTAGGATCAAAGAGTGACTCGCTTAGCTGACAAGCAGAGTCGATAGTTGGGTTAGGACCAAAGAGTGACTTGTTTGGTTGACAGACCAAGCCGGAATGATCGGGTTATGATTACAAAAGAGAATGTTATGATAGTGTATGAGATGATTCAGATTTCATTGTCAGAGGTAAGATCTTAACATGAAAAGTCCACGGAATTTTTAGCAAATCTCCAACTATCAACGGATTTGACATGCCTTAACCAATCGTCGTTTGTATTGGGCTAGCCATGCTATTCCTCTTAGCATGATGAGTTTGTCGAGGATTTTATTTAGGCTTAAATGCCAAATGTTCCCTCTTTCTTTCACTTTTTCGGTAGCAGGTTGTTAATATTCATGTTTCTACCCCCAATATGATAGGATTGGTCGAGGATTTTAGCCTCTTTTTGTCCCTTGCCTCGAAAGCACTGGGTTGTTAACACATTACTTCTTATCATAATAGGTTGGTGAGGATTTTGATTTCCTCTTTTCTTTGTCTTATTAGCATCGAGCAGTTTATGCTTTTACCTCAGCATGAGGAGTTGTCGAAAACTGAATTTCTTCTCCCCTTTGCCTTTGTCGCCATGGGTTGTTCGTACTTTTTATCTCAGCATAATAAGTTGGCAAGAAACTTGTTCTCATCCCTTTGCTTTTGCAGCATTGGACGATGATATATCTTTATAGGATAATATTGTGACAAATTTGTTGTTGGATTTTTAGTAAACCCCCACCTATCAATAGATTTGACATGTTGTTACCAATCGTCATTTGTATTGGACTAACCATGCTAGTCCCCTCAGTATGATGGGTTTGTCAAGGGTTTTGTTTGAATTTAAATGCCAAACATTTTCTCTTCCCTTCGCCTTTTCGGCATTGGGCAATTGATTTCATACTCTTACCCCAGTATGATAGGATTGGCGAGGAATTTTTTATTCCTCTCCCCTTTTGCCTTAATGGCAGTAGATAGCAAAATTTATTTTGTACATACATGTAACTATTTTGGCAGAGTTTTCTTTTCGACTATATGTAGTATTTCTTCAAGAATTTGCTATTGATAGGTATCATCATTCTATCACCGTCTTCGTTGATTAGACGATAGGCTCCGTTTGAGTAGACAGTTTCTACCACAAAGGGCCCTTCCCACTTGGGTTCAAACTTCCTTTTAGTCTTGTGAGTCATGATCTTTTGATAGTTAAGACCAAGTCTCTTTCTTTAAAATTTCTTCGTTTAACTTTCTTGTTGAACGCTCTTGAGATGCGTGCTTAATACAACTCGATTTGTTGTTTCACATTCAAATGCTTTTCATCCAAAACTTCCAACTCTTGAAGCTATTGTCAGTATTTTTCTTCAATCATCATCCTCATAGCTAGTGCCACACGTAGGGACAGGATTTGAATTTTGAGTGATAAAACAACTTCACAGCCGTACACTAAAGAGAAGGGCGTGGCTTTGGTCGGGGTTCGTACCGTAGTACGGTAAGCCCATAAACACTCTCTCAACTTTTCATCCCAATCACATCAACTTATAGAAATAAACTTTTGGAGGAGTTTCACTATAACCTTGTTAAAAGCCTTGACCAACCTGTTAGCTACTGGATTATAAGGCGTCGAAGCTTTGAATCCTGAATTTATTGTAGAATCACACGAAGCCTTGACTGACGAATTGTGGACCATTGTCATGGATGATCCGTCGGGGCATGTCGAAGCAGTAAATCACATGATGTTTAATGAATTTAACTATATCCGTCATCTTCACTTTTCTCATAGGGATAGTTTCTACCCATTTGGAGAAATAGTCAATTATTGCCAGTATGAATCGTTGTCTCTTGGAGGATGGTGGAGTGATCAGCCCAACAACATCCATGCCCCAAGTCTCAAATGTTATGTAAGTACTTCGGTAGTTGGTGCACCTTACAGGCATGACAATGCTTTGCATATGCTACTGTGTCTGTAATAATCTTGGACCAGAAATACTCCAGTCTTCTAATGTGATCCTAGAGTTTTGGCCTTTAGCTAATGGGCCCCACAAGTCCTGTCGTGAGTTTCTTTAACCACTTCTTAGGCCTCTCTTTTATATAAATAGAAAAGTAATACTGTCATGAGACTTTCGATATAGAGTTTGCAGCATAGCATTATAATAGAACTTAGTTGCCCTGTTTCTTATAGAGGCAGCATCTTTAGGGACTTCCGAAAGGATGTTGTATAATGCATAGTCTACAAGCGGAAAGTGCCAATCCCATGGTTCAAATTTTATTCCAACTTGTCATGCTTCACTAACTTTCGTAATTGCCTTTAGGTACAGAAATTTGTGGCTCCCGGTGGTAACATGCATGGTTGACCCATTGAGTAATACCAGAGTTGCAACTATGATGCAAGGGTATCATCGTATGTATTCTCATGTCTTAGCACATGGTTAATATAAAATTCTTCAAACTTACTGGCCAGTTGTATTGCTGTTCGATGATATGGTATAAGTATTTCATGCTTCATTCATATTCCCCGGTCATATGATTAACGACTAGTTTTGAATCACATACGCTTCGAGATGCCTTACCCCTAACTGCCAAGCTAGTCGAAGGTCAACTATAAGTACGTTATATTCTGCCATATTATTTTTGCACGGCTCGGTCAACGAATATCTCTGAGGCACCACGTGCTTATGAGGAGATACCAACACTACCCTCACACCAGCTGCATATCTTCTTCTTGCCCCATCGAAGAACAATTGCCACATCTGTTCTTCAAAGATGGCGTTGACCTCTACAACTTCATCCAGATTGTCGCTATGGAGTTTGAAATTTTTCGAACACTCTTTCTCGATTGGACTGTACCGATATTCCGCACCGATCATCGTTCGGCTCAAGTAATAAATTTCCTGCTCTTGGCCCTGCTCGTTATGTTGAGTCAATAGGGCACCCAGAGCATGATTCATTGTTCGTATGTAAATAAGGAAAGATTTTCCTGAGACAGGTGCCATCAATACAAGTAGCATTGTAAGATAATCTTTAATATCTTCAAAAACCTATTGACAGGCTTCATCTCAGATGAATTAGACTCTTTTCTTCATTAATTTTGTGAACGGTTAGCATTTTCCTGACAAATTTGCTATGAACTATTGGATATAAACTAGCTTGCCCTGCAACCCCCTGAGTTTCTTCAAGTTTCGTAGTGGCTGCATTTCTTTTATCATTTTGACCTTATTTTCCTTCAAGTTTCAAGGTAGATTCCTTTCGAAATTACCATAAACTCTAAGAACTTTCCGCTAGTACTCCGAGAAAGGACTTGGTAGGGTTCTTTAATTGATGTTTCTTCATAATGTCAAACATCTCCCTTAAGTCTTGCAGGTGATCATCTTTCATCTTACTTTTAACGGCAAGGTCATCCATACAATATTCGACTATTTTATGCAAATGTTCCTGAAAGATGGCACTCATGACTCGTTGGTAAGTAGAGCCGGCATTCTTTAATCCAAAGGGTATCACCGTGTAGCAATATATTCTGAGCGGTGTCCTAAAAGTCGTGTGCTTCTCGTCTTCTGGATGCATTTCAATCTGGTTGTATCCCGAGAAACCGTTCATAAAGGACATTCGTTCGAACCCGTATGTATTATCAATTATAACATCTGTGATTGGAAGCGAGAACTCATCCTTCGGACATGCAGCATTGAGGTCTTGAAAATCTATGTATATCTTATTTTGTTATTCTTCTTGGGCACATAAACAATGTTTGCTACCTAGTCTGGATGTTGCTCTTCGCAGATGAACGCTGAGTCTATCAGCTTCTTTACTTCAAACTCTATTATCTCCATCAACTCAGTTTAAAATGCCTTTGTTGTTGCTTCTCGGGTTTAGCATTCGCCTTGATATTCAGTTAGTGCATAGCAACTTGCCGATCTAAACCAGGCATGTCCTCATAATTCCATGCGAAAACATCAATGTATTCTCTTATCAAGGCCACCAAATTCTCTTTCTCTTGAGAATTTAAACTTTCACTTATAAAAATAGGCTTCGGGTTTTGTTCAGTCCCCATGTGGACCACTTTGTCTTTAGTAGGTGGCTCTCGCTGCTCAAATCAGATATCCCATTAGAGGTCTATGTGATGTGCCCAGGCATCATCTGGCTCTTCGTGACTTGCTGACACCATGTTTGCAGTGAGGGCTTGGAACACCATACTCGTACTAATGTCGGAATCCCATTCAACTGCTTCTTTGGAATTTTTTAATTCAACCAATTCTTTGCACTTTTTTTCTAAAGATGTAGAAGTAGTAATATACCCTAATCCCCTATAGGTTTCGTCATAATAGTCGGGATTCTTTCCTTGCGAGACGAATGAACGTAAAAGGCCTCGTCGTCCTCTTCCAAAATTTAACCCCTATTTATGGGTTAAGTCGTAACCCATTTTCTTCATTATTAATGAAAAATCTGTTCATAATGGCTAAACTGAGGTACCGCTTGATTATCACTTTTACTATCTGTTTTTAGCTTGGGTCGCGGCTCTACTCTCCCACATATTATCGGCCGTTGGTCTGACCATTGAGCGGACACCTCAAAAATAGCCCCATTTGCACTATGTATCTTGGTCTGCATGGTAAGTGACGACCGTATTGATAAATGGAAGGTTGCTAAAGTTTTCCATTCAGACATGCTATCTACTTTTGTACTAGTGCAGGATGGTGTAGAGTCTGAAATGACAGCAGAAATGTAAGCAAAATCTAGATTTTCATTGATAAACTATTCTTTTGCTTCATCAGCGGTATTGGCTACATCAAGAATATCACTGTCTATTACAAAGTGGATTTGTTTCAAACTCGAAATCTTCTTCATTCATGGGTTCAGGTTCGACATCTGCTTCATTGTTGTTGTCATAGTTTCCTCCAGCATCTTCTGCTGAGCCTGTAGATTCCTCTATAGCGTCTTTTTATAACATGGCATTCGTAAAGTAATTTTTCACCCCCCCCCCCCCAAAAGGTTGTTTGTCTGCGATGAGTTTATGAACTATTCCCTGATCATCGTAATACTTCATGCATTGGTGAAGAGTCGAGGCCACCACCATATTGGCATGAATCCATGGACGCTCTTGGAGCATGCTGTATGAAGTATCCACATCAATAACATAGCAGGTAGCTTCTGATTTCAAACTTCCAATCTGACAACGAAGATGGATCTTCCCCAGGGAGTGACTACCACTAGAGTTGAAGCCGAAGATAGTGATATTGGTGGACGTCAATCGGCTAACCAAGGTACCTAATAGTTGCATCATCTCTACTGGATAATGCTCAGAGCAGATCCTGGGTTTACCTGGATTCAATTCACCTTAAGAGAACTGATATACCCCATGTAATCAGGGGTCTGTTATGCTTGATGTTCTTTACTCGCATATCTTCTGGTGAAAATGTAACACACGAGACTTTCTTTGTTACTTGATGGCAGCAAGAGCAAGAATCCTCTATGTCTGTAGACGGCCCTGCGATTTACGCCAAAAAGGCATCAGAATCGATTAAAGCCTGTCTTTATGCGACTCTGGTTACTTTCGACAATTGCAGTAACTCATAAAGTATTATGCGGGGCGGAATGTTGGCTAACTAGGCAAGCACATCAAATTGGAAAGGTGTACCAGTTGTTTCACTATCCTTCTTTGATCCTTTTGGAAACACAGCTCCTTTCATCTTGTGGATGACTCTTCATTTGTTGTTGTGGGTTCGTCGGGTATCACTTATGAGTAGTCTTTGAGATAACTTTTACCAGACCGAGTTCTTGATAGGCCTGCCTCATTGGGATGAGTGACCATTACTGATGCTTCAACCTTTGAATCCGTCAACGCATTTGTCTCGACATGGTCTTCATCAATGATTACAGAAATCACATGGCAGGTTTTTCCTTTATCCTTCTTCTGCTTACTTGATGAAGACCATTGTTCATCATTCAATAGATCTGGATGCATCCACATGCTTTCCCCTTCTTTGCGGTGACTAGAGAAAGTCCTTTTTGCCTCATATTATGTGGGTCATAATTGACTAGCACCATCTTTCCAGTTGGTATAGGAGTTGCTCATGCTGGAAACTCATTTGTTTCGACTGTAAGGGTAACCATGTTCACCATAACCTTCTTTTGTTCTAACTTTAGTTGAATTACTTTGGCTTCGATTAACGCTTGGATTTTATTCTTAAGTGTAGAGAAGTCCTTCGTAGAGTGCCCCCAAGTTCTGATGATATAGGCAATACATGGGATCGTTAGTCTTCCTAGCTTCCTCTGGTCTTCGATTGGTCGGGAACTGGAGCATTCCCCTCTTATTGAGCAAGTGAAATAATGTTATTGTCTGATCGTCTTTGAAGGCATACGTGGATGTGGGGCGCGATTTGAACAGACTCTTTTTCTTTTGGTCTTTGGACTTCTATTGTGGAGTTGTCCTTGCCTCCATGGCCTCTTTTCCCTTATACAGAGAGGTTTGTGGATATTGCTTTCCTACTGGAGTACCCCTTGTGGAGCGTTGTTCTCCTAGGCGGAAGATTATATCTTCTGCCAGTTCGCCTTATTTGACTAGCTCCTTTTAGTTTTTCGACTTCACAGCTTCTATTTTGACCAGTATTTTGGTCTGTAGATTATGCCGGCATGTCTCTATCAGTGTCTCTTAAGACATACATATGGGCACCGTATCGATATTTCTCGAAAGTGCTCGACAAAACTTTTGATAGTCTCCTCTTCCTTTTATTTAATTGCAAGAAGAGAGTGGACTGACACTTCGATATCATCTTTAAAGAAATGACTTAGGAACTCCCTTTATACATCAGACCATTTTTTGATAGTTTCTGGGGGCAGCTGCATAAACCAAGTGAAGGCAGACCCACACAGGCTACCTGTAAAGATTTTGGTCATTACTGGGTCATTACCTATTAAGTAGTCAGTCTGAGAGAGAAAATAATGCATATGTTGGTTAGGAGAACCCTTCCCGTTATATGACTCCAACTTTAAGAATTTGTACTTTTTCAGAAAATGTGCGGACTCTCATTCTATCGGGTAGGGTCTCGTAATCCCTGTTTCTTATAAACCTTTCTTATGCATCAATACTTCCGCCTGATTTTGAAGCTTTTCCATCTTTTCGGCGTGGGGATCAATAGTGAATTCTTCATCCCCACCTTCTCATTCACCGTCAGAGTCTAATATCTGTTTGTCCTTCTTGCCTTTATCGGAACAAAAGCCCTCTACTCTATCTTCTGTGTCTTTGTGTATTTCCTAGAACTTTCATGAGCATTGGCTTGAGCTCATCAATAGTCTTCTGTTGTTTTGGGATAAACCGTTCTTGTGCCTCTATTCTTTGATTCAGTTCGGTTGACCATTCTGCCATATGAGATATTCTTCGTCTGAACCGGAGGGAAGCATGCGATCGTGGCATTGCTATGGTCGAATGATCACTATGTTCCTCATACTCCTCATTTGAACCCCCTGCTAATCTTTTATAGTCACTAGGAGCCGTTGCACCTGTCCTAAGGCGCGTGTAATGATGTGCTTGCTCTATCTCTATATCAGTGGAATATTCTTCAATAATTGGTTTTTTCCCTTTATTTACCATGTTCGACTTGACGACTAGCAGATCTTCATCTGAGTTGAAACCCTATCTTTGTATGCGCCTTCTTTTTGGGGTATTGGATTCTAGCGCAGATAGACGGCTAAAGACAGATGGCCTTAGGGTTTCACAATGACATGAGTCAAGATTGCTGCAATTAATTGTTCACAACAGTATGATCGATGGGACTGCACAGCCCTTCTTTTGTATGTGAGGTATTCTCGTAAATCTAAAGTTTCTTATTGGTGCATTGAGATGACCATCCTTTATGGGCGGGCCCTATTTCTCGCACAAGGCCTATTTGACCATGTTCGTGACTTTGAAAAGTCTCGGGGACCATGCTTGTCTGGCCATAGGTTGATATGGCATCCAGTGCTGAATTTGACATATTTTGCACAATGTTGTCCATTAGCCTCATGTCTCACCGTTTCCATGCGGGGCTGAGACTTAACTTTAGCCTTGCGTACTGGTTTAACTTCATACACTGAATTAGCCTCACGTATTGGTTTAGCCCGGCATACTGGTTTAGCCTCGCGCATGGGCTTAGCCTCGCACTCGGGCTCAATTTCATTCACTGGATTAGCCTCGCATACTGGCTTAACCTCATACATTGGCTTAGCTATATTAGCCTCGCATATTGATTTAGCATCGCACACTAGTTTAGCTTTATTTTCGCTAGGCTAAGACTTAGTCTGATTTTTAGTTTCATTTAGGCTGGGCTGAGACTTAGCCTCATGTTTATTTTTATTTATGCTAGACTGAGACTTAGCCTAGCGTTCAGTTTGGTTTACGCTAGGTTGAGACTTAGCCTGACATTCAGTTTTATTTCCAGCTACTGCAGATTCTCGAGTTCGCTAAGCAACTTTGTACTTTTGTTCAGCCCCATGCTGAAAATGAGCTTTGAGTGCCTTTCAACGTGCTCTCCAAATTCAATTACAAATTTGGGTCTGCTTTTGCATAGCAATTGGTTCCTCTTTTGCATCAAACGTGACAACTTCCCTGAAGATTGGGAGGGATGCAGTTTGCTCCACTGATTTAGTAGTTGGAAATCCAAGTGGCTCTCGACGGATGAGGGCCTCCTTGTCATCCAAAGCCACAGGATCAACTTTTGGCTCAAAAGGTTCTTGATGATTTGGGTTCATAACCCTCGTGTTCACTTGTCATGAAGGTCACCTCTTAGTTGGACTAGATGAGTTCGAGAATATGTATTCCTTATATTTCTGTTGGTCAACTTCAATCACTAACATCTCCACCGTCTTTCAAATCCTTTTAATATCGGATTGGACTACCATATCTTCTTTGTACTTTTGTTTAGTCCCATGCTGAAAATGAGCTTTGAGTGCCTTTTAGCGTGCTCTCCAATTTCAATTACGAATTTGGGTCCGCTTTTGCACAGCAATTGGTTCATCTTTTGCATCAAACGCAGCAACTTCCCTAAAGATTGGGAGAGATGCAATTTGTTCCACTAACATAGTTGTTGGAAATCCAAGAGGCTCTCGACGGATGAGGGCCTCCTTGTCTTCCAAAGCCACAGGATCAACTTTTGGTTCAAGTGGTTCTTGATGATTTGGGTCCATAACCTTCGCGTTCACTTGTCATAAAGGTCACCTCTTAGTTGGGTTAGATGAGTTTGAGGATATATACTCCTTATATTTCTGTTGGTCAATTTCAATTACCAACATCTCCACCATCTTTTCAATCTTTTTAATATTGGATTGGACTGTCATCTCTTCTTTAGTGTAGGAGATTTATTTTATAGTGGTCGCCAGTTTATTTTCGAAGAAATTCTGTTCTCTTTTCATTTTCATTAAAAAAATATTATAACAATTTAATTGGTTACAATGAAAGAGAAAAATAGAAGCAAACAATATGAGAGGACTTATAGTTCATCGCTCGCTTTTGCAGAAGATTGTGGGATCTCTCGGTACCTATGAGGTTTACTTCGACCCTCGTTGATGATCCGATATTGAAAAGTGTTGATAATGGAGATTTCTAGAGCCGGCTCTTCTGCTCAGCTGCTGGTCGGAGAAACGTCGTAGGCTCTTGTGCAAGAGATTCTATCAAAAAGTCCTTTTTGAGTCTTTTCATATGCCTATTTATAGGCATAGAGTTGTTATAATAGTTTCCTTAAAGATAAAGATAGAATCTCTTCGTAATCCTTATTAAATATATGATTTTCTATTTGATTAGATTTGATTCAAATATTCATTGTATTTGGTCTTGATTCTATATCCAAATCAGTTATGAATCTGATCGAAATCTTAACCAGAATTTCATTAGGAATCTGTGGATGGCAAGGCTTCTTAGCTTCATGGTGCGCGAGGCTAAAATAGCCCTGCGTCATGCGATCAAGAGAGCCATTTTTCCTTCGTGAACTTTGCTCAATTTTTCTCATTCTACACACGTGCACTTAAACAACCAGAACTAGTAAACTTTCGAATAATAAAATTAAATCAAATAAAATTCCTAACAGTAGACTAATAGAATCTCTAATAAGTTCAAGCCTATTTGTTTCATTACAATGGTTCCATATCGGAAAATTCTATTTATGCACTCCACTTTGCTTACTACGCCCCACCTGTTAAAATTGAAAAAATTACAAATTTCCATTACTTTCTGAGACTAATTTTTTTTTTTTTGCCCTAGTTAGAAATTCCTCGACCGATGTTAAACCAGTTTAGGGGCTAAATCTCGACTGGGGTAAAAATTGTTTGGAAGACTAATCCCCGAAAAATGTGGGCTCCTTGAGCAAATTGATGTGCCTGAGTAGAATTTCCCTTGGAGATCTCACTCTATTTAAAACACTAAACTAATTGCCTTTTTATTCTCTCTCTCTCTCTCTCTCTCTCTCTCTCTATCTTAGCATTTTTTAGTTTAAAAATTATAATAGTTAAGGTCTCAGCACCCTATAATAATGATATGATCCAATTAAGGAGAGGAGAAGAGAGAGCGTCGCCATCAAGTGAGCAGAGAAAGAATCGACATGAGATGAGACGAGATGAGAAGGTGGCTCTTTCTCCGCTCCTCCTCCTCCTCTTGTTCCTCCCAGTGGCCACGTCAGCAGTAACCCTAGCAGGATCAGTTATCTTTTGATCTCTCTCTGAAAAAAAAAAAAAAAAATCGTTTCTTTTCTAAAATTAATTCCAATGGAGGAGTCTCTGAAGTCCCTCTCGCTGGACTACCTCAACCTCCTCATCAATGGCGAGGCCTTCTCCGACGTCACCTTCAGCGTCCAAGGCCGCCTCGTCCACGCCCACCGCTGCATCCTCGCCGCCCGCAGCCTCTTCTTCCGCAAGTTCTTCTGCGCGGGGCCCGACCCCCCGTCTCCAGGCCTCCAGCTCCTCCTCAGCCCCCGCTCACCCAGCTCCTCCCCTCGCGGGCCGGGCTCCGGAGGGCCCAACTCCCCCTCCACAGTCGTGATTCCAGTCAACTCCGTCAGCTACGAGGCCTTCCTACTGCTGCTGCAGTTCCTCTACAGTGGCCAGGTCTCGCTCGTCCCCCCCAAGCACGAGCCCAGGCCCAACTGCGGCGAGCGCGGCTGCTGGCACGCCCATTGCAGGTCCGCCGTTGATCTCGCGCTCGAAACCCTCTCCGCCTCCAGATCCTTCGGGATCGACCAGCTCGTCCTTCTCACTCAGGTAACTAACTTTAAAGTTGCCAACTTTTTTGAGTCAGTCCAGTTTCAGTTCCAGTTTCCGTCGCGGTTCGGTTTTTGGTTTCTTGGTCCCCTCCCTGCTGTTTCTCAATTCTCGGTTCCATTCAATGGTCTCTCACCTCATTTGAACTGGTCTGCAACTAGGACAGAGACTGAGCCTCTAAGCGCTGCTGCTACTGTGTGAAAAGGCTTGGGTCTCTTTCAAATTCGTTACTAAGCTCAACATCGTCACATCCCAATTCTAGGGTTTCTCCATTTTTCCCATTCCCAATTTCTAGATATAGGAGCCAATCACAAAATTGTTAAAGTCTTTTTCCTCATCTATATCTATATCTATATCTAGATCTATATTCTATGGCAATGCAGAAGCAGCTGGAGAGCATGGTGGAGAAAGCCTCGATCGAGGATGTGATGAAGGTCCTGTTAGCTTCGAGGAAGCAGGAGCTGCAGCAGCTCTGGACCACCTGCTCCCACCTCGTCGCCAAGTCCGGGCTTCCGCCTGAGGTTATGGCAAAGCACCTACCAATCGAGATCGTGGCCAAGATCGAGCAGCTCCGCATCGCCCGCCACCGCTCCCCTTTCCACTTCCCCATCGAACTCGTGGATGCCGCCCCGCCCGGCCCTGAAGACCACCACCACAGGATCCGGAGGATGCGCAGCGCTCTCGACTCCGCGGACGTCGAGCTAGTGAAGCTAATGGTGATGGGAGAAGGGCTCAGCCTCAACGACGCGCTGGCGCTGCACTACGCGGTGCAGAACTGCAGTCGGGAGGTGGTGAAGGCTCTGCTCGAGCTGGGGGCGGCGGACGTCAACTGCCCTGCGGGGCCCAACGGGAAGACCCCGCTGCACATTGCGGCGGAGATGGTGTGCCCGGACATGGTGGCCGTCCTGCTCGACCACCACGCCGACCCGACTGCTCGGACAGTCGACGGTGTCACCCCGATCGACGTCCTCCGCAAGCTCACGTCCGACTTCCTTTTCAAGGGCGCCGTGCCGGGGCTGACCCACATTGAGCCCAACAAGCTCAGGCTGTGCCTGGAGCTGGTGCAGTCAGCCGCACTGGTGATATCACGGGAGGAGGCGGCTGCAGCTAGTGGCGGACAGGACACGACGATTTACCCACGGCATTCGGGGATGAGTTCAGACTGTAACGCAGCCGATAGCAGCACGGTGAGCGTGAGCTTGGACTCGAGAATGGTGTATCTGAACCTGGGCATGGCCGCAGAGCCGAGCGGTGGAGACCATGGGCTTGGGCCTTCATCCATCTACTCTCATCATCGGGGTCACTACTAGTTAGTGCTACTGGCTATTGTTCTAAATAACGGCTCTTATGAACGATATATCATTTGATATATTGTTACGTAAAGTCTACCAACATGATTAAAATTCCTTAGTTCATATTTTTCGTATAACGTCCAACATCCTACTATCAAAATTAACCATCACATACGAATGCAATATCCTATATTTAAAAATCTTGACTGTAGTTCTACCACTGCTAGTTCTACCACTACGACAACTCTACTACTACTATTTTGTGAGCAACAAGGAGTAAATAAGGTGATGAAAATTTCTTTTTCCTTTTTTCTAATTTGAATTTGAATTCATTAGTGTTTGTTTCTTAGGAGTATATCACAATTTAGATTTGGATTTTAGTAGTGATGTGTAGTTGATTAATTGCTATTAATTAAGATTGGGGGATGAAGTTTTGCTTGTGTTTGTTGTGATGAATGGAGAAATTGCAATTGAAAATGTTGGCTGCATGGGGGTACAAGAGCATGTGGGGGGATTTGAAGAGGGAGAGACAGCCAGAATCTATGCAAGAATTGATTGATGGAGGAGATGCAGGTCAATTTCTTCAATCTTCGCATTCATAATCTCTTGTCTTGTCACCCTTTTGATTTTATTTGTTCTTACATGTAAATTTGGAGTATCATATAATAGTATAATATAATATTTTGTTAGCTTGGACAAGTTAAATTAATGTGAGCCTTTTTGTTTTTGTTTTGTCTACTGCTACCCGAGAGCTTGTAGTCTTCTCTCTCTCTCTCTCCTCTCGCAAATGGACACACTGTCCAACCCTTATGCTGTGGTTTTACACAAATCCCCCAATTATAGCTCCTCATTATTTGCTATTTTGGAGGGTTAATTAGTTTGCTTAGGGGTAACAGGGGAAGCCAATATAGGGTGTATATATACAAGGAATGATGCATGTAAGCTGCTTCTCGGGAAAGTAATCTATGAGGGGCACTCTTAAATCTCAATAGGTATATGATCCGAACCATTAGTTATAATATCTATACTTTAAATAGATGGTGTATAAAATATTATGTAATTTAAACACTTTTTCATCATCGATAAAATGTCTTATTTTAAAACTGTTTTTTTTTTCATAACTATCTACAAAACAGTCAAAATGTATCGCAAATATATGATTTTCTTCGTACCATCATTTTAGAGTATGGAGACTATAACTAACAGTTGAGTTTGTTCACATACATCTTCTGTGTTGAAGTTAAGATTTAGATGTATCTCCATAGTTAACTCCCTATGCATGGGCTACACTTTTTCTATATATATGTATATATACATATATCAAGATTAAGTAAGCAGCATGGCATTTTAGAGGGACATGGAAATATTTTCCACATGCAAAGTCATTTTGTATTATAGCAAGGAGGATTATTGGGGGGAGGGGACCTTGGACAATAATTTCTCGTCTAGCATGAATGAAGCAGTGAGTGAGACTAGACACATAGAGATGAAAGCATACAGGGTTTGATTGTGTTGAGTTGCGTTTTCTATATCTGAATGAGGAGGATCTGGCTTGCCTTCATAGCTAGCTATCTCACGTCTTTTCTTCGTTACCTTTTTTTTATCCTTTTTTGGTCATTTTGAGGGTCTAAACAGTCTTTATTGTTTTGCTAGAAAGTAAGGGGAAAAAAAAAACAGTCTCATTTTGGATAAAAGACTGCTACATGCATGACATGCATCAGTCACATTGCTGTTCTCAGCTTGGATCTCTCTATTTTATACCTTGTCCCTGTTCAATTTGAATCTCTAAAAATAGTAGTATTCATTTTGGCAAATAATTACAAAGTTCTAGACTGTCATCTTGTTTTTGAGATGAACAAATGCAAACTTGAACTTATTCTCCTCTTATGTATAACATCCAGAAATTTAGACTTGCTAGAATGTAGCAGTGAGAGGATATTTTGGCAAGAATGTCACTATTTTAAGTACTTGAAACTGTTAATACGCCCATCTAATGATGCTTTTTGTGCTTGAAACTGTACATTAATAGTTTTTAAAATACTCAACAGCGAGCTAATACCCTCTACTTTCTATTAATAAGCCATAACTGAACAAGATACAAGCATTTTGATTTGTAAGACAACCACTAACGAGTCGCTTACATTCATAGTTTGCAATGAATAAGGCTTATATACGGTGTCAGGTAAGGTTGATGTTGAAAATTGATGATTTTAATTTACAGTAAATTGAGTCTTGCGCCCATATTTTGCTCAATTTAGTCTGAGAGACTAGAATAATTTAAATTGTAATGTATTTGAATTGGAAACTACATATATATATGTTTATTCAAGTACTTTTGCGTAGTATCCAATTAATACTCTCACATTGATTTATTTGTTTGTTTCCATTTTTATTCATGAAAATTATTGCGTAGTTTTTAAAATGAAGTTGTGAGAAAAATGCTAGCTAATACATATAACATATGTCAGATTCCATCGACCATTAGGTAGTTGAACCTTTTAATTCTGTGAGATGATGAAATTGTTTTGTATTGATAAATTTAAATCACAACAATAACTATTTTGATGCATGCATAACCACGATAAATGCATTACATTTCAATTTAGCTAGCAATATTTGCATTACCTTATTCTTGCCATTTCAGAAAAGAAGGGAAAAAAGAAAAAAAAAAAGGAAGGAAATTTCAGAATAAAAATTTGCCTTTTGAGTTTAATTTCAAGTTGTAAATGATTATATAAAGCACATTGTGGTCCTTTGCTTTTCGTGTTTTTCTCATTTGTAAACATTATTTCAGTAATGCACATTGTAAGGATAAATACATTGATTCACTTTGCAATAGATTTAGTGTACTTTACTCTTATGAAATATATATATATATATATATATATATATATATATATATATATATATATACATATATATATATATATATATATACATATATATATATACATATATACATATATATATACATATATACATATATATACATACATATACATATATATACATATACATATATATATATACATATACATATATATATATATCTACGTGTGTGTGTGTACACACACACACACACACATATATATATAGAGGACACAATAATTTGTTTTCAATAAACACTACCTTATCTTAACATTGTCACTGCTGATAGGAAAGAAGGGTTAATTTCCAAAGTTTATTACTGATGCATTTTTCCAGGGGAAAATGCTGTATGCTTTCACAAAATACATGCAAGCAAGCTAAATTAAGTGAACATTTTCGTTGATCGTTTCCACACTTTCTGTTATTGCGTGTGGTCGGTATGGAGAATTCCTGATACATAACTTGTCCTATGCAGTTGAATTTTAACTTCCACAGGGTGTTTTGTCTAGATTGATCATGCATGAAACTTCTGCAATTTGTAAAGCTTATTTCCAACATGTATACATTTTGCTTAATAGAGTATTTCTTTTTATTGGTTCATCAGTGGAATAAGAGGAACATAAAGAGAAGCTTATATATGCATTAGCATAACGATACAGTTTACCTTATCATTGTGAAGGAACATATTATGACATTTTGTGACGTTGTTCGCAAATTTACATAGTTTCAGCCATTGTGTTAGCATAGAACACGCTGTGCAAGGAATTATTTTGCTATTATTTTGATTTTTTAACTTCCATGTGAGAAAGACATTGAAGATATAATTTGTTGTATGGAGAATTTCACATGGCATGATCAGTACAGGAAATAGAGGTGTATGTGAGATGACATATTTTGTAGGAATATCTCCCATTTTTGAACTCAAAAGTGCTGACATATATTATAGGAGTATCTCCTATTTTTTAGCTCAAAAGACAACATTGGATAATATCATTGTGAGTCTTTGAACAACACAATGATGTTTCTTTCTTTGAGAATTACATGAATGAGAAGACTAGAGGAGAGTGAGCACAAAAGGAGTTGTAAATTTTTTTCTTGGAGTGTAATCTTTCTTTGAGGGAGCAATTTTTTGGAATGAGAGTCATGGCTAGAATTTTCCCTTGTGTAGAGAGAAGCAACATGCAGGGTGTTTTCTTGAGATAAAGCAGAATGGCAAAACTCTGATCACACCTGCGAGACTTGTGAACCAAGATGTGTATCCCTACAAGGTGCAATGTAGGTACGTATGCGCAGTAAGATTTTCGGGATCCAATTGTCTAGGCTCTCCATTGGACTTGTGTGCATGCATGTCTAAAACCCTTTACTCCCTATACCCATGGAACAAACTAAAAAATGATGATGTATATAAAATCACTTATAGTAAGTTTTGATCTCACATGGTCAAGAGGTGTGATCCCATCATTGTAGCAACTACTTTGCAATCTTATATCTTCAACATATATGCTTGCTCATTCCATTATATATTTTATTTTATTTTTTTTGTTATAACAACAGTATATATCCTGGTTATCACTGTCTTTTTCAAATTGATATATCAAGTATTAACCTTATTTAAGGCAGTAAACACAAACTTTGTAGTAGATCAAGCTCTGGTAATTTGCTTAATTAATTTTAAGACATTATCGTCTCCTAAAAATAGAATACTTATCTAGTTGCGGGATTTAACTCATCTGAGTTTGAGATCTAGTTAGCATCTGAGCGTTCCTCTAATACAGAAGAAAACCACAATATGATAAAATATAATTAATAGTTCCTTTCAATTTAGCATTTGATATACTACAATTTAATGGTTCTTATCTAAATAATAAGGATATCGACTAAGTTGTCCGACTACATAAGTAATGTCAGGTCGCGTATAGTTCAAATCTGTGCATTAAGCTATTAATAATTTGTGCATTCTTAGATTGTGACGCACTTTATTCATTAATTTTTCTTAAGTGAATGCTACCATCGTAAGTGTGGAGTGCATTCAAAATGACTAAATTTCTTTTGTATTCTCAATATATGTTCTTGTGAAAGCCTGATACTATCTAAATATTTAATTATTTTTAATTCAGTTACCAATATCACATAACTTCAGTCATGTCTTTCTGGTCAAATTTAGATGGCATATATGATTTTCTGTCATTGAAATAACTTTTAATTTTCAATTTTATATTTAAATAATTTTAATTGACGTTTAGAATGACGGACCAATTCGAGAACCAAATAGAGAGTTAGGCTCAGAACGAATCCTGAGCCAAGTCAGATTTGATAACTCTGACCCGATAGAAGTTGGGTGAGTAACCTGCAGAGAGAACATTAGATAATAAAAGAAAAAAATATAGAGAGGCATACATAGCGACATAATGAGGTTCGGTTGAGAAAAGTCTCGAGCCTACATCCTTAGTTGTAAGGTGGTCGTTTGGCAAGAGATTTATTAAAGAACAATAAGTTAATTTTTCAATGGTGCCCTTTACAAGGGCTCAGAATTTGTAGAGGAGATGTAGGAGGAGAAGAAAGGACGCTCTCTCCACATGGAGGAGAGTGTATTTATAGGTTTTTAGTGGTAGAGGTATACTTGAATTCCAATCCATGTAGATTGCGAATATGATATGGATTATGTTTACTTTGAAGAGGAGATTTCATAGTTGTAGTTGAATTCAGTTATATGATTCTTGAGTCTTTTTGGACCTCGTAGACTTTATGGGCTCTTACTTGATGTTCTTTATAGGTTTGGATTAGTTATATTATGAATTAACAGTAGGCTGCCTCCCACACCACTCCTGAATTCATTCTAGTGAGCTCCTTGAGTATTTGCAATTCTTTCGACTTGCTCTGTTCATCATGTCGCTCTTGTAAGTAGCAGCAACTTGCTTTGTAGATGCTGAATGGCTAAATACTTTACAGGCACAGAGCCGAGTGTTGAACGTGGCATTGAACTGAGCAGGGCATTCCCCGAGTACTGAATACAGCATGGAGCCAAAGTATGATGGAGTTAACTCGTTTGCTTGAAGATTTATATATTGATTACCTTTGTGTCACACACACAACAACTGTCTTACCGTCATCCATAGATGGCGAGTTGAGAGTTGTTTAAGGGAGCACACCCCCAACAACAACTTGTGCTATTAGGCCTTGCCTATCATGTGTCTTATTGAGGTTATATGCCTGAATGATAGGGAAATCTATGAGCATATTGCCGAAAGTTTTGGACTTTTGCCGAGTTGGACATTCGCTCAAGTATGATTTTTGGGCATTTACTTATTGGGCATCCGGCAAAGTAAGCTGTTTGAGTATTTACTAAGTACTTATGAGTGTCAAATGGTAACTGCAATATTGCTAATTTCATAAAGGTGAAGACCAGTGGCCGCACGTTAGGACAGATCTGCTGGGTGAGTTACACAGTTACATGCCTATCTACTTTTTAATTATGTGGTTTGGTTGAATGGATTAGAAAATTTACTTTTATTCTCAACTTCTTTGAGAGCCATGGCTTATTGACCACTGGATGACTATGCTCGATATAGAACATCTTATTGCAAGCTGGTATGATGTGGTCATGCGTTTCATTTCTCGGCACTAGTTTTTAACTTTCTTGCCACTTAGATTGGCCCCATCGGCATCAATTCATCAACATAAAGAGCAATGTTCTATACGTTTTCATTATGCGAGCGGTCCAGTAGCGCATAATACTTAAACGAATTTTACGGAGATTAAACGGATTATGCAAAATTACATGGAATATTAATATTTTGTTATATGTTAATAATAATTCTTAAACATGCATATATATGGAGTGATATAAAATAAAAAATTAGGAAAAGGCATCTTAATTTCTCAGCAAGCAATAACAATACTTAAAATAATTTCATACTCAAATTCAAATCTAAATTAGTTTGAGACCTCCAATTTTCTAGTCTTAATTTAATTTCTAATTAAAATCAAACATAATCAGAGATTATACTGCACTTTCAGTAGTGAGGCGAGAGTAGGAGATTGAGAGGCTTAGACCTTAGGAGAGGGAGGCTAGGAGAGTGAGAGGTTAAGGAGAGAGTTGGCGAGAAGATGGAGAGGCAGTCCAATCTGACATCAATAAAATTGGAGAGATAGTCGAAATGTTGGTGATCGAAGTCGACCAACAAAAATATGAAGATTACGTATTTTTGGACTCATCGAGTCCATGCGACAAGATATCTGCACGGCGAGAATACAAAAAGATGAACTTTGAACAAAAGGAAGACTTGATGGTCTTGAATGACAAGAAGACGTTGGCCCGTCAATAGCCATTTGGATTTTCAAACTCTGCTCCATCAGAACAAGTTGTGTCCCTACCAATGTTCAGGGAGCTCGCTGCATATGACGCCAAAGGAGAACCTATTGCGGCGCAAAGACGGATCCGAATCCGCAACCGGAATTGGAGGGCGCGTCGTAGGACACTAAAAACTCGTTTTGCATGCCATGCTCAAAGCCAGCGTAGCAGTCCGCAGTTTGGCAAAAACCAGCCTGGCGGTTCTCAACCGAGCGGTCCGAAGCTTAACAAAAACTAGCCTAGCGGTCCTCAACCTACTCAGCCTGCAGTCCGCAGCTTGGTAAAAACTAGCCTAGTGGTTCTCAGCCTGCCCAGTCTAGCGATTTTCAGTCTAGCGGTGGCCAGTCTGGCCAACCTAACGGTTTGCAGCTTGGCAAAAACTAGCCTAGCGGTCGTCAGCCAAGCAGTTCTCAGCCTAGCAGTCCGCAGCTTGGTAAAAACCAGCCAACGATCTTCAGCCTAGCGGTCGTCAACTTAGCTAGCCTAGCGGTCCACAGCTTAGCAAAAGACAACTTGGCATAAATCGGCCTAGCAGTCCTAAGCTTGGCCAGCCCAGCAGTCCTCCACCTTATCAGTCTGGCATAAGTAAATTTGAAAACCGAATTAAATCTAGGTCAGCATGCGAGGCTAGTTCAACTAAGCCAGCGTGTGAAGCTAGATCAGTAGGCCAGGCTCGTCCAGTGCGCGAGGCAAAAGTTAAGCTTCAACCTCACATAAGAACAAAAATATGTCAGCCAACCGAGCATATTCATGCAAGACATATCAAAATTAATGATGAATATCAAACCAAATTGGGGGTTGACAAACACAACCTCCATGATTTCTCGGAGCCATCTATCTGGACAAATAGACATCAGTCAAGAAACGGGCTTAGTCCCCAAAAGATGGTTATATCAGCACCACGTGAAGAAACTTCGGATCTATGGAGATATGAACAAAAGGGAAGCTGCACAGCCCCATCGGTCTTACTATTGCGAAAAATTAATCATCGCAGTTATAACTCACTATCGCTTTGAAGCCCGGAGAACATCGGTGTTCAGTCAGCTGTCAGCACTGGAATCTTGCATTCCTAAGAGAAGACGACTGCAGAGACGAGGCTCTAACTCAGACTAAGAATTGCCCGCTTTCACATCAAATATGGTGAATAAAAAAAAGAAACCAGTTACTAAAGGGTATGTCTCTAATACCGAGGCAAAGGAGACCTATCCTCATATACACCTCAAGACAGGCGTGACAGCTCTCCGCGATTACAAAAAATGGGCATGAGGTTTTGAGAAGAAATATGAAGAGTCTAACGAGCATTCGACAATAGCAACGCCGCGATCGTATGCTTCCTCTCGATCCAGCAGGAGGATGGTTCACATGGCCGAACGAACGGCCAAGATGACTCAAAGGATTGAGGCACAAGAACGCCTCATCCAAGAGCAACAAAAGAGCATCAAGGACCTCAAAGCAACGCTTATGAAGGTCTTAGAAAACAATCAAAAGAACACAGAAGATGGAACATGGGGTTCTTTCTCTTCTGATAAAACTAACAAAGAGAAAGATGAAACTGAATCCAACCGTGACGAGAGCAAGAAGGATGAAACCGAATCTAACTGAGACACCGAGGGAAAAGACAGTAAGGAAGAGTATTTCGTAGATCCTCATGCTGAAAGAATGGAGAAACTGCAAAACCAAATAGAAGGCTTAATGCACCGCAAAGGAGTGCGAAAAACAGGGATTACAAGACCCTACCCGATAGAGTGAGAGTTTGTCCCATTTCCAGCAAAATATAAGCCTTTCAAGGTAGAGTCATATGATTGGAAGGGATCTTTGAACCAACATATGTACTATTTTCTTTTACAGACCAGCCATCTCATGGGCAATGACCCAGTATTGACAAAAAATTTTGCAAGTGCCCTGCGAGGGTTTGCATTCACTTGGTTTATGCAATTGTCCCCGTAAACCATCAATACCTGGTCTGACGTGGAGAGGGAGTTCCTAGCCCGCTTCTTTGAAGACAATACTGAAATATCCATTCACTCTCTTCTAGCAAACAAGCAAAAAGAAGACGAGACAGTTAAAAGGTTCGTTGAGAGTTTTCACGAAATGTCAGTGCGATGTTCGCATGGCATGTCATAGGAAACATTAGTAGAGACTTACAAACACAATCTCCATACCAGAATATTGGTCAAAATGGGAGCAGTAGAGTCCAAAAACTAGAAGGATTTAGTCAAACAAAGACAGCAAGCGGAGGATATAATCCGACGTATCAATGAATACCATGCTCAGAGGAAGATGGTCATGAATCAGCCACAGCCACAATTATCCCACCCTAAGAGAAAGGAGGCAATAGCCACCAGACCTTCTGCAAACCAAAAACCACAGAATAATCGAGATTCTTCTAAATCGCAATGGATATATAATTTTAAAGATGAACAAGCAGTCACATTCTTCCACCTACTGAATAAAAAGGGGATGCTCAGCTTACCCGAAAATCAAAAACCAAAGAAAGCTGGAAAAATAGATGATCCTAAGTTTACTTCTATCATCAAAATATTGGGCACCCAACAAAAAATTATTATGTTTTGAAAGATAAAATTCAGGCACTCATTGATGCAAATATGATCCAGTAGAGACCTAAACAGAAGAAGGTGTCCGCGAATGCAATCCGCAAAATTTGATAGCAAAATGCCCGCCATAAAAAAATTCAAAAAAAAAGAAAAGAAGAATGAAAAAAAAAAAGAAAAAAAAAAGAAAAATAGTATGTAAATATATACGAATACATGCAAAGGCAATGAAAAGAGAGTAAAACTCTCGCCAATCATATCATTCTGAGAGTAAAAGTATAAAATCAAATAGTCCAAAGTAAGAACGAGAGGCTATGCCCGCATACAATGTAAAAGGTTAAGGCAGCATAAAATCATTTAGGGCATAAAGCGAACTCGAGGCTAAGCCAGTGTAAAGTAATCCATACGCGAGACTAACTCGAGACTAAACCAACGTGCATGTTATACTAGTATGCGAGACTAAGCCAGTGCACAGATATCATCTAGAGTACAAAAGTGAACAGAAATGTGAGACTAAAATTCAGCTCCGCATAGTATGTTACAAAGAAGAAAGTAATGTATTACTACATGACGAACTTCATGGATAGCCAAACAAGTCCTATGTAGGGGATGGGACTCACATCCAGCCAACAAAGATATGTATGAAGGCAACGTAAAGAACGCGAGCGTAATACCTATGAACAACGCAAGATTATGCAAAGCAAAGCCAATAAAAGTGCATAAGCTCCAAAATGCAAGGCTAATTTGCAATCCCGCGTAAAAACAGTTAAAACATGAGGATAACATATACGCGAGGCCATTTGGCAAACTGCATTATGTTCATTACTGGAAGTGATGCAGGATACAAGACAAAGTTGCAGTTAGGCATAAAACTCTCAATATGCAAAGATAAACTAGCGTGCAATAGATACAGCGCGCGAGGCAAATCCAAAGCATGCACAGAAGTCCAAAAGACGAAACTAACTCTCAGCCTCTCATAAACTTCAAAGAAAAAAAAGGCGGTCAATTAAATTACAATGACCATTCAAATGAGACTCACACAGGGGGTGGGACCCACACCAATAAATCTTGTATGCAATGCAAAACAAATTCCACATACAATGCGATACCAAGCCAGCATAAAGTCATTTACGAGGCTATGCTCATGGATAAAATGTAAAGCTAACTTTCAACCCCGCATAAACTTCAAGAAACGGAATGCTAAGGTCTGCATCAGAAACTTAAGGCGCCAAACCAACCAACAGCCTTGCATAATATTTGATAAAGAAGAAGGTGATCAAATTGAATGCTCATTGTAACCAATCAAATGAGGCCCACATGGGAAGTACCCGCATCCAATAAACCTTGCGGTTAAGAACGCGTAAAGAGATCAATACACGAGGCTAAGCTCGTGTAAAGTAACTCAAGCACAATGTTATGTCTGTCGGGAATGCGAAGTTATGCTCACAACTAAATGCGAATCTAAGTCAGTGTGCAAGGATAAGTTAGCACATTAATCTAACTCAGTGTGCGAGACTAAACATGCACACAAGTCCAACTTCGTGTATAACGTGAAATTATACTAACCCAAATGTAAGGCTATACCAATTTAAAATGCAAGGCTAAGCCAGCGGATATAGGGATAAGTTTGCATCTTAAACGTGCAACAACAAATCGAGTTGTATCAAGCATGCATCTCGAGGGCGTTTAACAAGAAAATTAAACGAAGAACTTTGAAAGAAAGAGACTTGGTTTTAACTGCCAAAAGACCAATGATTATGACCCATAAGACCAAGGAAAAATTCGAACCCAAGTGGGATGGACTTTTTGTAATAGAAACTGTTTACTCAAACGGGGCTTATCGCCTGATCAATCAAGATAACGACATGATGATGATACCTATTAACGGCAAATTCTTAAAAAAATTACTACATATAGCCACCTTAAAAAACGAAAGGGAAAGATGATAAATCAACCTCCTAATACTATCAAAAGCAACGGGAAGAGAAATTAAAAATTTCTCGCCAACTCTATTTTACTGGGGGTAGCAATAAACATATAGCCACTAAGGCAAAAAGGCAAAGGGGAGAGGGAACATTTGTCATTTAAGTCCAAACAAAACCCTCGATAACTCATCATTTTGAAGAGCAACGCAAACGACGATTGGTAAAAGCACCTCAAAACCGTTGATAGCTAGAGATTTGCTAAAAGTTCTATGACAAATCTGTCGTAATATTATCCTATAAGGATAAATCATTGCCCGATACCGAAAAGGCAAAGGGACGAAGGAATGTTTGGCATCTAAGCCCAAACAAAACCCTCGACAATTAATTATACTGAGGGGAATAGTATGGCTAGCCCAACGCAAATGGCGATTGGTAAAGATATGACAAATTCGTTAATAGCTGAGGGTTTACTAAAAATCTCATGAACCTATCATGTTAAACTCTTATCTCTGACAGCGAGATTCAAATCATCTTACCTAAATGCAAACAAATCTGTCAAGTTAAGTTCTTAGCTCTGACAGCGAGATTCAAACCATCTTATCTCAAAATCAACAAATCTGTTGAGTTAAACTTTTATCTCTGACAGCGAGATTCGAACTATCTTATCTTAAATTCAACAAATCTGTCAAGTTAAACTCTTATCTCTTACAGTGAGATTCGAACCATCTCATCTCAAAACTACTAAATCTATCATGTTAAGTTCTTATATCTGACAGTAAGATTTGAATTATCACACACTACAATAAATAGTTTCATTCGTGATTTTAATCCGATTACCGGCTCAGTTTGTTATCCATACGAGTCATCCAGGTATGTGCAATTAGGCGCCTCTGCCGAAACCGATGATCCTGACCCGATCATCTTAGCATGTGAATATAACCGCCTCCGCCAAAATTCAGGCATGTGCAATTAGACATCTCTACTAAAACCCTATGTATACATTTAATAATATACCTCTGCCCATTATTCTTTGACCCTAATCCGGTCATCCGGTATGTTTAACAGTATACCTCTACCGAAACCTTATGGGTACGTTTAACAGTACACCTCTACCCATGGTTCTTCTATCTCAATTCTGTCATTCCAGCTCTGTCTGTCAGCCAGGCGAGTCACCCCTTGATATGAAAACAATTATTCTGGCTTTACTTGTCAACCAAGCGAGTCACTCTTTTACCAAATCCTTTCATTCCAACTCTATCTACTAGTCAGGCGAGTCAGCTCTCAATTCAAAAACAATCAAAACACTCAACTTGCTAAGATACCTCCACGCCCTTAGCAAGTTCCATCTCCTATGAACTCATCCACCAATTCCAAAAAAAATCCAAAGTATTTTAAAATTTTGCTAAAGCAAATAGAAGAGCAAAATTTCGAAAACTTTGGAGGGAGTCTTGTAGGATAAATAAATTTTAAAAAGAATAATAATAATAATAAATTAAAAAATTAAAAAAAAAAAAAGAGAAGGGGGAGCCTTGCGCTCGCGCGAGGCTGGGAATCCAGCCTCGTGGGCACGAGTCCAAAATCAAAACCAAAGAAACAAATATATATATATATATATATATATATATATATATATATATATATATATATATATATATATATATATATATAAAAGGGGTTATGAGCCACGCGCTCACGCGAGGCTAGCCTGCGAGGCTCAGAAGGAGCGGCCAAACAAAGAAAAAAAAAGGAGGGAGCATATCTGTTTCTAAAGAATGAATAAGAAGGGGTAAAATGGTAAAATCAGATCAAAAATTAAAGAAAGTTAGGAAGGAGACTAAATTGTAGTAATTTAGGAGATTTGGGAATTAAATCCTAAATATGAAGATTTGGGAGACTAAATCATAATATATAAAGATTTAAGGACAAACCAATAAATACCCCTAAATGGAACAGTGACAGGCCAATACTTTGTGCAACTTGAACATACTTAGGCCTTCGAAGCGAGAAATCTATCAACTTAGCAGAATAGTGTCAATAAGCGCCTAATGCAATGCATCACATCTTAATGCAAAAGTGAGTTGGCCTAACTGTATGAACTAACGATAAATCTTTTCTATTTGCTAACTGATAAATCTTTTTTATTTTTCTATTGCATTTCCAAATTTCTATAAGTGACCAACATCAAGGGAGGTATGGTTACTTGTGTAAGTGTGTAAAGTGATCGTGTTGCAATCATTTATGTTGTTGATACTTTCTTTTTTCTCTTCACAAATAGTGAATATATTATTAATAAATATGGTATTTTTCGGATCTTCTAAAGATACAAAATTAAAATTCAAAAATCTGTACAACTCTAAGTGTCGATGGTAGCTCTCAAGTCAAATATAGCAATACACGATGTAACAATTTGTATTCATGTAGTAATATAAGTTGCAATTTCTAACATCACTTGCAAGCAACTAGACAGTTTTAAAAGGGAAATAATATGAAAATATTGAAAAATTCATCTAATTTTGAAAAAAAGGTAATAATCATACAAGAAAAATTGTTGATTTTGTTTTATAAGTGAAAATATTATTGCAATTCAAATTGTTTTAACTTATCAAACTATAAAATAAAATAATATTAAAAACTAATATATTACATAATTATGACACGAAAAATTCTTTCGAAATGTTACTAAAACCAGAGAATTTTTGAAAAATAAAAGACCTAATAATAATTTAAAATAAAATAAAATAAAATAAAAGTCTTCACTGGCGCCTCCAGAGGCCGAATTTGGAAACCAGCGGAATTAATTAATTAGTTATGTAATTAATTAATTAATTTCCTGATCTACTGGACCCGGTTAATCCCGACAAATGGGGGGAGCAACGCTGTCGCTCTGTTTTTTTTCTATAAATAAAACATAAAATCCCAAATCAAAGGCCCTATCAGTCTCTCTCTCTCTCTCTCTCTCTCTCTCTCGGCAGCTTCAGCAATCAAGAAACCCTAATTCTTGATTTGTATTCAGCGATCAGATGGCGATCGTGATGAAGAGAAAGGGCAAATGCGATCGGACTAAAACGGTGGGTCGCAATGGCACTGGTTGGCCTTGGGGGAAGACCAAGTTTGCTCGGAAATCAAAGATTCCTTCGCCACCGCCGCCGGTGATTCCTTCGGCCGAGGAACATGGGTCTTCGCCGCCGCCGTCATCACCGTCCCCTTCACCGGTCGCCTCCGCCTGCTCGTTCTCCGATCATCGGAGTCAATCAAGGTGCAGTCCTTTTCTTTCATCTTCACCTGTTATTTCCCCATCATCATCACCATCTCGATGCCCACTCGAAGCCCCTCTGCCGCCGCGTAATTTCACCCCATATTCCCCCATATCTACACTGCCACCAGCCCCATCACCCAGTTACATTTCATCATCGGTGGGTTCATGCCCCACGCCACCACTCCCATCACCCTGTTACATTTCATCATCGGTGGGTTCATGCCCCACGCCACCACCCCCATCCCCAGGCTACACCCCCTCCACCCCACCCCCATTCCCACTCTACAGCCCCTCCACCCCACTCCCTTCCCCACTCTACACCCCCTCCAGCCTACCCCCATCTCCACTCTACACCCCCTCCACCCCACCTCCATCCCCACTCTACACCCCTTCCGTCCCACCTCCATCCCCACTCTACACCGTCTCCACCCCACCCCCGTCCCCACTCTACACCTTCTCCGCCCCACCGCCATCCCCCGGCTACACCTTCTCCACCCCACCGCCATCCCCCGGCTAACACCCCCTCTAACCCTGGCTACAGCCCTTCTACCCCAGGGCCATCCCCCGGCCACATCCTATCAAGGCCACCACCAGCACTTACCGTTCTTTGAGGCTTTAGCGTTGCTGCTGAAAATGTCCATTTCAGTCGCACCAGACAGCTGTAAAGTTTTATTAATTTTATTTTTTGCACAGAAAAGTTTGTAAATTTTCAAATTTCTTTCAATAAAGATTGTTTCTTTTTACCCTATTCAGTTTGATATTATGCGTGTTTGCTTATGACTTGAATGTTCGTGAGATCTATTATTAACTTTCTTGGTGATATGTATGTAGCCTCTTGCTTCATATGTGAATCTAACGTCGCTTCACATGGAATCTAATGTCAATCAGCAATGCCAGCAATTGTTTTCCTGACATGAGATAAAAATAGAGCTTGGTATGTGCAAACTTGTTACAAATTTAGTTCTTTCAATATTATTTCAATAAAGCTTGTTTCTTTCCCCCAATTCGTTTTTATAGTATGTTTCTAATTATTTGACTGAGTATTAATGAAGTTTGTGACATAATGCTTGCTTTAGCATTATCTGTTTTTAACCTGAATGGCCAGGTATTCTTCAGTTTTCAGCTGGCTTCTTTTTTACCGATTGAATTTTGTATTGTGTACTGTTGCTTAACAGGATTATCCTGTTGAATTATAAAAACTATATTTACTTAGAATTTTATTCAAATTGAATAACAAAGTTTGGTATCTGATTGCTTTTGGGTGTCCTAAATGCCTAACTGTTGAATCTTTTCCAAAACCCCAACATAGTGGCAAGCTGATATATATATATATATATATATATATATATATATATATATATATATATATATATATATATATATATATATATATATATATATATATATATATATATATATATATATATATATATATACACATACACATACATACATACATATATGTACATGAAAATAAGAAAATGTATCTTTATAAATAATGTGTAATCCACTTTCCCTTCGGATCCATCATTTAGAAATAAATATAGACCTTTATGGCTTTGCTAAGTTACATTAAAGCTTTGCATCTTCCTTTTTTAACTCAATAATGGATGTCTAATAATCTTTTCCCGAAATTCCAATTGTTTATCATTATTGAGAAAGTAAGTTATGGAACTGTTGGATATATTCTAATCCTTTCCTGCTGTCTAGAAAAATTAATGATGAAACTATTTTAACAACTCGATTCACTTACACTTTCTCATGCAATTACACAAAAATCTGCATTTTGTTTTTTATAAGCTATCTGTACGGAATCATAAAGACTGTAAAGTTAACTAAGAGGTCTTGCTTTTCTTTCTTGGGACTGGAAATTACATAATTCGCCAAAACGAGACTAAGACTAGTTAGTGTACCTGTAGCATATTTGAAGATAATCATATCAAGTGTGTTATTTGTATGTTAATATAAAATTTCAATGTTATTCTATTTTAATTCTGATATGCTTCTTTTTCGCATAATTGCCTTTATACTGTACAAGTAGTTTGCCCACATATTAGGTCTTTAAAAAAATAAAAAAAATGGCTTTATTGGACCTAGTTACCACTATGCATTTCTTCAAACAACAATTTACTTGATACTCTTACCATTATCCCTATGCTTGAGGTAACTAGAATTATCAGAAATGAACATCCTAAGTAACTAATGTTTCTTTACGTCATAACAAAATTTGTTAGAGAAAATGAATGGATTCATTACTAGTTGAAATTGGGGCAAGTATAGCCCTAGGTATTACGTTGGAGTCTACCAGTTATAGCAGTTTTATATTTTACATAATTATAACAAATGCCAAAAAACATTGCTCTATGTAGTAATTTTGTTTCACCATTTTCTCCAATTTATTTTAGTTTTATAATTTGTTTATGATTTTATTTTTGAGATTCATGCTAGTTAATTATTATCCAACTGCTCGGTGGAATACAGAGAAAGCATAATATCGTACAATATGTTGAATTTTTGGTTGGCTATATTTATTCTCTCTAATAATTTTGTGAATGCCATCTTCAGCCCTCACATTCAACTATTCAACAGTGGAACTCATGTAGTGATGATGAATCTTCTCTCGTGGAGAACTGGGGTGTACTCCGGATCTTTAATATAGATGTAGAGAAGTTTGATTTTGGATAATGGAGTTTAGGCATGGACTGGCTACCTTCACCTGCACAAGTGTAGCGAGGAAACATGGTTCTGTCTTTCTAGACTCGACGCAGATCTGTGACGCTAATGATCTGGGCTAGTAACTGACTCTTCATATACTGATATCACCGTTGTGTAGTATCTTAGAATGTATAAACCTGCATATAAACCCCTTATGATTATTTGTATTTTGCAACAAATCGATAGAAAACGCACATACTGTATGAATAGTCATGCACTTTATTTTTGCAATTTCGATTTATACAGGTGGCTGCCTTATGCCTAGTACCTGTATGATAGTGGTTGTTTGTTCTAATTTTTTAACCCTTACTTCCTTCTCTCATTCTTCTGATACAGTTAACTACTTTGCAGCTTCTAGTATTATGTATGGTCTCCCTCCCTGTGTTGACAACTCTGGTTCACTGTTCTTCTGTCAAAAAGTTTGACAGATGTTGTTGAATATGAGATGGCCCTTTAATATATACTTGAGATGTATTTCCCTTTCAAGTTATGGATAGTGTTGACTGACCTAATTGCCTCTATTTCTACTGCACCAATTTGGAACCTGTCCTGCAGTTGCTTCGGGCAATACATGTGCGGGGCCTAGTTTCTAATGATGATCCATTGATGAAACTGCTGGAAGGTAGTTATTACCTCTTCTGAAGAACTGCTTACGGTTTGTGCTTAAAATATGATGCTTGTTATCTGTTTAGCTAGCCTATGATTTTTCTTGCTGGTGACTTGCTTGTAACTGATTTTTGTGTGTGAAAATATACCAATTTATTGCTATCATTGATAGATCAAACCTGAAATTTTGGAAAAAAGGCAGAAATGTCTTTCTAGTATTGTGATTCATGTTCTTGTTAAACAGTAAACAATCGCTCTGTCCGACTCTTTGTCAGATCTCAACACTTCCTTTTCTGTCTTGATGTTGATGTACATTTCTAACTACTTACATCTATCCCAATGTTTAAAATAGCGATAACGGTAACGTAACGTTTTGTCTTTGTTAGGTTATGTCGCATATAGCGTAACGTATAACGTAGGTTACGCAATTTACTATTTATTTAATAAAAATAAATATAAAACTATATAAAATAATCTTTATAAATTGAAAAAAAAATTAAAAAAATTTTAAAAAGAATATATAACAATTTTGTAATATATAATCTATTCTAAATTTTTATTAAATTTTACAATAATTTTCACATTTATCTTTATAAATTATATTAAGTCCACAATCGTAATTCCAGTCATCACCTAAATAAAAAAAACAATGTTACAATTCTTTATCATTATTGTAATTTATATTTTCAAATTTTCAATTTATCTTATTTGTAATTATTGATTTCAATTCAGTTAAAAATTCAATAGAATCAATAAATATAATATTTCAGCAATCGTATAGGAACTACAACAAGCGAATAAGGAAATAATCGCTAATTAGTAAGTTAGTAATTTCATAAGCAATCAAACAAGCTAAATCAAGTAACAAAATTTCAGTAATTCACTAATAATCAAAATAATAAGCAACAAAAATATAGATATTACTAAAAAAATAATAGTAAATAACGTAACATAACGTAACATAACGTAATTTAACGTAATGTTACGTAATATAACGCAAAATAACATAAAAAACGTACTGTTACGGTGTACCGAGTTATTTTCAGTTGTTACGTAGTGCTGGAGTTCCGTTAGGTTATGTAATGCAATATAACGGGTTTCATAACGCGTTATTTTCAACATTGATCTATCCTTTAGCAATGGACATATGCAGATGCAATGCAGTGAAGGAGAGTGTTGGTCTGGGTACTAAGATGCTGAACTTCACACAGCCTTGTTCACCAATGATGTAGTAGCAACTAATAATATCTGACATGTTCTTGATAAACACAGAGAACTATTAAAAATGCCTGAAGCTCTATGTCAAACTTAAAAGGAGGTAGTTTTAATGGCTAGAAGATCTATGTCAAACTTAAAAGGAGGTAGTTAAATGCTTTGCCCTCTGTTTATAGTATTTCCTTGAGGGCTTAGTCAGTTATGATGGTCAGATTTCAGCTTCATTTTCAAGTACCTGGGAGCTATAGGAGCTAAGGTATGGTAGGATAGCTCATTGAGGCTTGTTTTCTTTGTTATCTCATAGCTTGAGCAAGATATATGAAGCCTGGCTTGTTTTCTTTATTATGAACATCTGCTCCAAGGCTTCTTTTCTTTATTATTTCATAGCTTGAGCATGATATTATGAAGCTGGCAACTAGTTTAAGGCCAACATGGTAATGTTTGTCTATTTTTTTTTTTTTAGTGTGACAATGGCTTTTATATAGTGAGGAGTTGATACATTAAATAGTTTTCTAAAGTGGTTCATGGTATTTTTTTGCTTTTGTCATCCTCGTACTACTTTAAATGACACGTATGGATTTTTCTAATGACATTTTGACTTCAAAGTTGCTAGATGCATAACTGTATCGGTTAGGGCTCGACCTAAGTTTGGTCATTAATTCCAAATGGCATTTCGGCTACGTAAGTTTCTGTAATGCACATTTTTGCTTCATTTTATTAGCTAGTCATATCTCAACCATTACTTAAATTACTATTGTAGGTGAGTGTGTTTCCTTTGTTCATTTCACTTTGTGAAATGTGTTGTAACCAATCATGCCGTTCATGTGTCTTATGATTTTAGATTTCTATGTTTAAATGGTTATTAATATGGCTTGCTAAATTATGCCGTTAAAAATTGTTGTTTCCTTTTTTGCTCCCACATTTTTTTTGTTTATGGTCATTTTATAATTATTATCCCTCACAGATGTTCCATTTGATGCCGATTCCACACGAAGTTACCATGTGCTGAATGACATCTTCAAGCTAAACTATGCCTGAGGAGACCATGACGATATCAGTTCCGGAGTTGTGTTGGAATTGTTGGGAAGAATTGGTATTTTGTTTGTTTGATATTTTCTTGGCGGGTGGATTCAGTGGATGAAACCTGATGAGTTAAAAACATGTTGTAGACTTTGTTGCAGGAATGAATCTGTAATCACTTGTCGATGTTGGCTGACCTTTTTAATGACAGTGTTACATTGTTTTTTTTTTATCAAAGATATTATTGTTCCTCAATGGATGCTTTTGCTGCAAGAAATTTCAAGAAGTATTTAACGTTCTGTTCATATCTAGTATATGCCAGACATGTCTAACATGACGGTGAATTTGAAGTTCCTATAACCCTTATAAGTATGCTTTTCAGATCAGACCGCATGTGATTTGTGTGACATGTCTTGTTTGATTGCTGAATTTTTGCGATTTTATTTTAGCTTTTAGGTTATTCTAGACCTGTCTAAATCACACAGGCTTGGGGCCGATTGAGTCGAAGCTCAACTCGGCCCGAGCTTGGAATGGCTTGGTCAAATTATCTATAAAATTTCGGACAGGCATTACCCAGTCAGTTCGGAGCAGAACCTCCCTAATTGGGCCCCAATGGTTTTATTAATTGGGCCCCAATGGTTATAAAACGATTAGAGTTTTTTTTTTTTTTTTTTTTTTGGTATTTTTATATGGGAATGCAACGATAAGATGCATCCATTTTCATTTCTTTCCCACCAATATCTCTTTCAAACAAAATGAAACTCTAACTTTTCTCTAATCTTTCTTAATTTGGTGTTTTTTTTTTTAATTTATTTATTTGCAATGACATTATCTTTATATTTTGTTAGTATTGAGGAGACAAAGATTGCACCCATCAACCTTATCTTATCTGAAGCAGTTTTTAGCTTTTCTCTAACAATCTCAGCTTTATCAAAGAGGCTTCAATTCAAAGTGTGGAGCTTCTTCGAATGCATTGAGATCATCAACGATGCATGTAATATCACTGGCTTCAAAGCTAAGTGTCCTATCTTTGCACCATTCTGCCAGAATGATGCACTTGGCATGGCATTAGAAGTCCAAAAGTAAAGATCAAGGTCAACTCGATGTTCGACAATTTACACTATCTAAATATTCAATTATTGGTACTCTTTTCCTTTTCTTATGATACAACCCGAGCATGTACTACAGTCAGATATGTTGTTTTAAGAAATAATCCATTTGCCACTATAGAGGATCCACACAATGTTGAAATGATTAGAGGGAATATTACATCTACTTTTCAAGTTTTTTCTCGACAAACTTGCCAACGTGAACTATACCACTAAAAGAAGAAAATTTGATTTTATATTAAGAAATCTTAATTGCAAAGTTGTTCTTACTTCTGAAATTTGATCTTCTAGAGTTGGGAAATCTTTTCTTTGCATAACTGCTTAAGTTAGATTAATGAATCTTGGTAAATGCATAAAAGAGTTTTTTTTTTTTTTTTTTTTTTTTTTTTTTTTTTTGTTTCTTTTGATAATGTTCACATTGGAGAAAAATTTGCAGAAATATTTTTTGAACAATTACTTTAATTCAAATTTTCTGATAAACATACTTTTGGTAAATGATATTAATAATAATATAGCTATAGAATGTTTGCACGCCTCCCTATCATTACCACGTGTTGGTGCAGAATTCTTTTTTTCATGTTAGATACAGCGTTATATAATTAATTTGATTGTGCAATATGCTTTTTCGGTTATTAAACATATTATTTTGTAAGATAGAGATCTTTGTTGATTTACTAAAATCGCTATGGTAATAATTTGGTATTATAAACAAATTTGCAAGAGATTTAATAAAAGGTCAAAAAAAATTCCCGAAGACGCAAAACATTGGTAGTTACTCAACGTATTTGATATTACATGCTTACTACTTCATGTAGATATATTTTAATTCATTTAGTTTTTCTTTTAATAATCTTAATTCTAACCATGCTTTAGAAAAACTTGAAGAATGCGAGTGGGAGTTAAGAAAATCTTTAAAAAATGTTCATGTTTTTTATTCTTCCATTGTTTGTTTATCTAGTTACTATTATCCAACTGTTATATGCGGTCCTTTATAAATTCATGAATTAAAACCAATTTTAGTATGTTTCTGGCTATATTAATTTCGAAAACCCATGGTAATTTGGGTAACTCATGGTATTCAAAATGCAATCCAAATTTAACAAAATTTTTTATCTATTCTCATTATTGATTGTTTTGGTATGTTAATTAACCCCTATATGAAAGAAACAGGGGGTTAATAATTTCTTTAAAATTTTTTACTCTAAGCCATGTAATGAAAAAATCATGCAATGTAAGCATAATTGTTTATTTCTATTTTAGTATATTATTTGTATATTATGACAATAGTTCTGCAAGTCGGCAACAACAACCTTAACAACGTTATAGTCCAATCAAAAGTAAGAATTTTATATTAAGAAACTCTCTTATTAACTCTCATATTGGTCACGATAGTGATTAGGGATCGTTCTGGGTAAGAGAGATTTTAGAATTTGATAGATATTATGTACTCAATTAGTAAACTTGCCTAGGAATTGACATGATTTTGATATTTTAGGATGAGCGAAGCACATTGGATCACGAATGTATTTAGTTGTTTTCTACATGGCTCAAGATTCACTCATCATTCAAGTTTTAAATATAACTTCGCAGAGCACATTACGCATAGGAAACTAAATAATCGACGACCACAAGACATAGTGATGGTACATGCATTTACATGTCTAAGAGACTGTTGAACAATGGAAAAATTTAGGAAAAAAAAATTGGCAACGTGGAATTATGGTGTATTTTGTTTCTTTAGGAAAATTTGCACATGATTGAAAAATGATGAGTGATCATTTCCTTTTTTTTTCTTTACTCATATTATAATGATGTAATAATTTCCTATTTTTTCCAATTTATAAATTCAATGTAAACATATAAATTATCAAGTTTGTGATAAATAAAATTTTATTTATTTTTAAAAATACCATGATTATTTCTATATCTTTAGCTATTTTCTCATAATTTTTTTTCAATCTTTTGGATGTGTATTTTTAATTTAAAAAAAAAAAAAATTGGGCGCATCCGCTGTTTCCCACTGGCCTGGAGCCCAGCACGAGCCCATGGCCCACTCCCTCTGGGTCCGAGCCTAGGGAGGGGATAAAGCATCGACCAAGCAATATGAGATATTTCTTCCATCTTTAGTTGGTTTATATTTGTTATTGTGGACCGTTGCTGAATATTCAAGCAAGCATGTTTGTTTGTAGATTTCACTAGTGAACTCTATGCAGCGCTTTGGCGGACTCTTTGTTGCTCTGTCTTTAAATAGATTTACTTGCTACTTTTTATTTAATTATTTCTTTACAAAATCAGTAAATAGTTATTTTTATCTAATTAATTTGTGCTAATTGGTAGAAATTTTTCTTATGAGAACCTCAACAACTACATTCTTTCATAAATAAAATCGAAAATATCTTTAGCCGGTAGCTCTAATAGCTATTGAGAAAAGCCACCCTCTCACACTATTCTCGTATGCACCCTTATAGCTTTACTTGCTACATGATCAACACACTTGTGTCCCTCCCTTCAAATACGTTGCACATGCTTCCCTCCCTACCTCCAGATTCGATAAACAATTTCTCAGTATATAGACATTTAGAAGTAGGAAGTGACAGATAAAATTATCATGTCTCTCAAAATAAAATAAGTATGCCCTAAGCATTCCTTTCCACCACTATGCCCCAAAAAAAATCCATCGGCAGCCCATAGCCCATTGAGTTGGGCTGGACTTTTTTTTTATAATGGTCCATTCAGACTTTAGATTAGTTTAAAGCTCAAAATTAATAGGAGGTTTAAAATCACAGGAGGTTTGTAAAGAGAATAGAGTTGCAACAACTTGTATTCACATAATAATATAAATTGCAATTTCAACGTCACTTGAAAATAACTAGACTGTTCTTAAAGGAAAATAATATAAAAATATTGAAATATTCATCTTGAAAATAACTAGACAGATCCAAAAGGAAATAATATAAAAATATTGAAATATTCATATTATTTTGAAGAAAAGTCAATTTTCGAAAAATTGTTGATTTTGTTTTATAAGTGAAAATATTATTGCAATTCAAATTGTTTTAAACGTATCAAACTATAAAATAAAATAATATTAAAAGCTAATATATTACATAATTATGACACGAAAAATTCTTTTGAAAGGTTACTAAAACCAGAGAATTTTTGAAAAATAAAAGAACTAATTATAATTTAAAATAAAATAAAATAAAATAAAAGTCTTCACTGGCGCCTCCAGAGGGGAATTTCTAGATGGGCACTAGATTTTTCCCAGTGAGCCCACTTTTTCTAGTGCGCACATCTTCACTTTCCAAAAATCTTATTTTTTCCTAGTGAGCACACCTATTTCTCCAAATTACTCTCTGTCCGGACTGGATATCACGGACGCGGGGTGGGGGTGGGGGCGAGGGCGAGCGAAGAGGGCGAGGGCGGCGAGCGGGGAGGGTGAGGGCGAGGGCGAAGGCGGCGGCTAGCAGGGAGGGTGAGGGCGAGGGTGAGAGCGGCGGCGGCGAGCGGGAAGGGTGAGGGCGAGGGCGGCGGCTAGCGGCGAAGGTGAGGGCGACGAGCGGGGAGGGTGAGGGCGAGGGCGAAGGCGAAGGCGGCGGCTAGCGGCGAGGGCGAGGGCGGCGGCTAGCAGCGAGCGGGGAGGGTGAGGGCGAGGGCAGCGGCGGCGAGCGGGGAGGGTGAGGGAAGGGTATTTTTTGACCAAAAAAAATAATAGCAACGGCGAGGGTGAGGACGAGGGCGGCGGCTAGCAACGAGGGTGAGGGCGGCGACGGCGAGCGGGGAGGGCGAGGGCGAGGGCGGCGGCTAGCGGCGAGGGTGAGGGCGGCGGCGGCGAGCGGGGAGGGTGAGGGCAAGGGCGGCGGCTAGCAGCGAGGGTGAGGGCGGCGGCTAGCAGCCAGCGGGGAGGGTGAGGGCGACGGCGGCGAGCGGAGAGGGCGAGAGAAGGGTATTTTTTGACCAAAAAAAATAATAGCAAAGTGGTAAATAAAACGATCTTTTAACTGGGCTCACTAGAAAATATGCTGTGCCCATCTAGAAACTCCCCTCCAGAGTCCGAATTCGGAAACCAGCAGAATTAATTAATTAATTAATTAATTAATTAATTTATTTATTTTCTGATCTACAGGACGCTGTTTATCCCGACAAATGGGGAGAGCACCGCTGTCGCTCTGTTTATTTTCTATAAATAAAACATAAAATCCCAAATCCCAGGCCGTGTCAGTCTCTCTCTCTCTCTCTCTCTCTCTCGGCAGCTTCAGCAATCAAGAAAACCTAATTCTTGATTTGTATTCAGCGATCAGATGGCGATCGTGATGAAGAGAAAGGGCAAATGCGATCGGACTAAAACGGTGGGTCGCAATGGCACTGGTTGGCCTTGGGGGAAGACCAAGTTTGCTCGGAAATCAAAGATTCCTTCGCCACCGCCGCCGGTGATTCCTTCGGCCGAGGAACATGGGTCTTCGCCGCCGCCGTCATCACCGTCCCCTTCACCGGTCGCCTCTGCCTGCTCGTTCTCCGATCATCGGAGTCAATCAAGGTGCAGTCCTTTTCCTTCATCTTCACCTGTTATTTCCCCATCATCATCTTCATCATCATCACCACCATCTCGATGCCCACACGAAGCCCCTCTGCCGCCGTGTAATTTCACCCCATATTCCCCCATATCTACACTGCCACCATCCCCATCACCCAGTTACATTTCATCATCGGTGGTTTCATGCCCCACGCCACCACCCCCATCACCCAGTTACATTTCATCATCGGTGGGTTCATGCCCCACGCCACCACTCCCATCACCCAGTTACGTTTCATCATCGGTGGGTTCATGCCCCACGCCACCACCCCCATCCCCAGGCTACACCCCCTCCACCCCACCCCCATTCCCACTCTGCACCCCCTCCACCCCACTCCCTTCCCCACTCTACACACCCTCCACCCCACCCCCATCCCCACTCTACACCCCCTCCACCCCACCTCCATCCCCACTCTACACCCCTTCCGTCCCCACCGCCATCCCCCGGCTACACCTTCTCCACCCCACCGCCATCCCCCGGCTAACACCCCCTCCAACCCTGGCTACAGCCCTTCTACCCCAGGGCCATCCCCCGGCCACACCCTATCCAGGCCACCACCAGCACTTACTGTTTCTTTGGAGGCTTTAGCGGTGCTGCTGAAATGTCCTTTCAGTCGCACCAGACAGCTGTAAAGTTTTATTAATTTTATTTTTTGCACAGAAAAGTTTGTAAATTTTCAAACTTCTTTCAATAAAGATTGTTTCTTTTTACCCTATTCAGTTTGATATTATGCGTGTTTGCTTATGACTTGAATGTTCGTGAGATCTATCATTAACTTTCTTGCTGATATATATATATATATATATATATATATATATATATATATATATATATATATATATATATATATATAAATGTATCTTTATAAATAATGTGTAATCCACTTTCCCTTCGGATCCATCATTTAGAAATAAATATAAACCTTTATGTATTTGCTAAGTTACATTAAAGCTTTACATCTTCCTTTTTTAACTCAATAATGGATGTCTTATAATCTTTTCCCGAAATTCCAATTGTTTATCCTTATTGAGAAAGTAAGTTATGGAACAGTTGGATATATTCTAATCCTTTCCTGCTGTCTAGAAAAATTAATGATGAAACTATTTTAACAACTCGATTCACTTACACTTTCTCATGCGATTACACAAAAATCTGCATTCTATTTCTATCTATACGGAATCATGAAGACTGTAAAGTTAACTAAGAGGTCTTGCTTTTCTGTCTTCGGACTGGAAATTACATAAATCGCCAAAACGAGACTAAGACTAATTAGTGTACCTGCAGCAAATTTGAAGAAATCATATCAAGTGTGTTATTTGTATGTCAATATCTACATCCTAAGTAACTAATATTTCTTTACAACATAATGAAATTTGTTAGAGAAAATGAATGGATTTGTTTCTAGTTGAGATTGGTGCAAATATAGCCCTAGGTATTAAGTTGGAGTCTGCCAGTTATAGCAGTTTTATATTTTACATAATTATAACAAATGCCAAAAAACATTGCTCTATGTAGTAATTTTGTTTCACCAATATCTCCAATTTATTTTAGTTTTATAATTTGGTTATGATTTTATTCTTGAGATTCATGCTAGTTAATTATTATCCAACTGCTCTATGGTATACAAAGAAAGCATAATAGTATACAATATGTTGAATTTTTGGTTGGCTATATTTATGCTCTCTGATAATTTTGTGAATGCCATCTTCAGCCCTCACATTCAGCTGTTGAACAGTGGAACTCATGTAGTGATGATGAATCTTCTCTCGTGGAGAATTGTGGTGTACTCCGGATCTTTAGTATAGATATAGAGAAGTTTGATTTTGGATAATAGAGTTTAGGCATGGACTGGCTACCTTCAAGTGCACAAGTATAGGGAAGAAACATGGCTCTGTCTTTCTAGACTTGACGCAGATCTGTGACACTAATGATCTGGGCTAGTAACCGACTCTTCACATGCTGATGTCACCGTTGTGTAGTATCTTACAATGTATAAACCTGCATATAAACCCCTTATGATTATTTGTATTTTGCAACAAATTGATAGCAAATGCACATACTGTATGAATGATCATTCACTTCATTTTTACAATTTCGATTTATACAGGTGGCAGCCTTATACCTAGTACCTGTATGATAGTGGTTGTTTGTTCTACTTTTTTAACCCCCACTTCCTTCTCTCATTCTTCTGATACAGTTAACTACTTTGCGGCTTCTAGTATCATGCATGGTCTCCCTCCCCGTGTTGACAACTCTGGTTCACATCATCGAATGTTCTTTTGTCAAAAGTTTGATGTTGTTGAATATGAGATGGCCCTTTAATATATACTTAAGATGAATTTCCCTTTCAAGTTACGGATAGTGTTGACTGAGCTAATTGCCTCTATTTCTACTGCACCAATTTGGAACCTGTCCTCCAGTTGCTTCGGGCAATACATGTGCAGGGCCTAGTTTCTAATGATGAACCGTTGATGAAACTGCTGGAAGGTAGTTGTTACCTCTTCTGAAGAACTGCTTACAGTTTGTGCTTAAAATATGATGCTTGTTATTAGTTTAGCTAGCCTATGATTTGTCCTACAGGTGACTTGCTCCTAACTGATTTCTGTGTGTGAAAATATACCCAATTTATTGATATCATTGATAATCAAACCTGATATTTTGGAGGAAAAAGAAGGCAGAAATGTCTTTCTAGTATTGTGATTCCTGTTCTTGTTAAACAGTCAACAATCGCTCTGTCCTACTCTTTGTGAGATCTCAACACTTTCTTTTCTGTCTTGATGTTGATGTACATTTCTAACTACTTGCATCTATCCTTTAGCAGTGGACATATGCAAGATGCAATGCAATGAAGTAGAGTGTTGGTCTGGGTACTAAGATGCTGAACTTCACACAGCCTTGTTCACCTATGATGTAGTAGGCTATTAGCAACTGATAATATCTGACATGTTCTTGATAAACACAGAGAATTATTAAAAATGCCTGAAGCTTATGTTAGTCGAGAGATTCCTGCTTTTATTTTTCTTCTTCTTGTTGTTTAGTGGTTTTGCCTAAGCTACTTTTTTCTATGGTGAAAATTCCAAGCCCTGCTTTTCTGAATCTGATAATGTGGATAACTGTTAATATTCATTTTAATATTCTGAACTTTTTGGAAACGTGCTCTTGAAAATTTGCTTTGATGCACATTGCAATCTGCACTGTGATTCTGACAAATGTTTTGTAGACAAATAACAGATTGTCCATAGTTTTAAACTACATGCAGTTTTAATGGCTAGAAGATCTATGTCAAACTTAAAAGGAGGTAGTTAAATGCTTTGCCCTCTGTTTATAGTATTTCCTTGAGGGCTTAGTCCGTTATGATGGTCAGATTTCAGCTTCATTTTCAAGCACCTGGGAGCTATAGGAGCTAAGGTATGGTAGGATAGCTCATTGAGACTTGTTTTCTTTATTATCTCATAGCTTGAGCAAGATACATGAAGCCTGGCTTGTTTTCTTTATTATGAACATCTGCTCCAAGGCTTCTTTGCTTTATTATTTCATAGCTTGAGCATGATATTATGAAGCTGGCAACTAGTTTTAACGCCAACATGGTAATGTGTGTCTATTTTTTTTTTTAGTGTAACAATGGCTTTAGTGAGGAATTGATACATTAAATAGTTGTCTAAAGTGATTCTTGGTATTTTTTGTTGTTGTCGTCCTCGTACTACTTTAAATGACAGCTATGGTTTTTTCTATTGACATTTTGACTTCATAGTTGCTAGATGCATAACTGTATCGGTTAGGGCTCGACCTAAGTTTGGTCATTAATTTCAAATGGCATTTCGTCTACGTTTGTTTTTGTAATGCATATTTTTGCTTCATTTTATTAGCTAGTCATATCTAACCATTCTTTAAATTAACCAATCCTCTATTGTAGTTGGGCCTGCTTCCTTTATTCATCTGGCTTCGAAGTGTGTTGTAACCAATCATGCCAACCAATCATGCCGTTCATGTGTATTATGATTTTTGATTTCTATGTTTAAATAATTATTAATATGGCTTGCTAAATTGTGCTGTTAAAAATTGTTGTTTCCTTTTTTGCTCCCATTTTTTTTTTGTTTATGGTCATTTTATAATTATATCCCTCACAGATGTTCCATTTGATACCGATTCCACACGAAGTTACCGTGTGCTGAATGACATCTTCAAGCTAAACTATGCCTGAGGAGACTATGACGATATCAGTTCCGTAGTTGTGTTGGAATTGTTGGGAAGAATTGGTATTTTGTTTGTTTGATATTTTCTTGGCGGGTGGATTCAGTGGATGAAACCAGATGATTTTAAAACATGTTACCGATTTTGTTGCAGGAATGAATCTGTAATCACTTGTCGATGTTGGCTGACCTTTTTAATGACAGTGTTACATTGGGGCCGATTGAGTTAAAAACATCTTATTTTAGCTTTTAGTTGATTCTCGACCTGTCTAAATCACACAGGATTGGGGCCGGTTGACTCGTAGCTCAACTTGGCCCGAGCTAAGGATGGCTTGGTCAAATTATCCATAAAATTTGGGACAGGCATTAACCCAGCCGGTTCGGGCTGAACCTCCCTAATTGGGCCCCTAATGGTTATAAAACGATCAGGGTTTTTTTTTTTTTTTTTTTGGTATTTTTATATGGGAATGCATCTATAACATGCATCCATTTTCATTTCTTTCCCACCAATATCTGTTTCAAACAAAATGAAATTCAACCAAAATGAAATTCTAACTTTTCTCTAATCTTTCTTAATATAGTTTTTTTTTTAAAATTTATTCATTTGCAATAACATTATCTTTTTATTTTGTCAGTAATGAGGAGACAAAGATTGCACCTATTAACCTTACCTTTTCTGAAGCAGTTTTTAACTTTTCTCTAACAATCTTAGCTTTATCAAAGAGGCTTCAATTCAAAGTGTTTTGAATGCATTGAGATTATCAATGATTGAGATCATCAATGATGCATGCAATATCATTGGCTTCAAAGCAAAGTGTCCCATACACTTTGAATGCATTGAGATCATCAATGATGCATGCAATATCATTGGCTTCAAAGCAAAGTGTCCCATTTATACACCATTCTGTCAGAACGGTGCACTTGGTATGACTTAAGAAGTCCAATAGTAAAAATCAAGGTCAACTTGATATTCGACAATTTATACTATCTCAATATTTAATTATGAGTACTCTTTTCTTTTTCTTATGACATAGTGATGGCGCAGACATTTACATGTCTAAGAGCTGTTGGACAATGAAAAAATTTAGGAAAAAAATTTGGCAACGTGGAATTATGGTGTATTTTGTTTCTTTAGGAAAATTTGCACATGATTGAAAATTCAATTGATGAGTGATAATTTCCTTTTTTTTTTTTTTACTCATATTATTATGATGTAATAATTTCTTATTTTTTCCAATTTATAAATTCAATGTAAACATATAAAATTATCAAGTTTGTGATAAATAAAATTTTATTTATTTTTAAAATTACCATGATTATTTCAATATCTTTAGCTATTTTCTCTTCTTTTTTTTTTTTTAATCTTTTGGATGTGTATTTTTAATTTAAAAAAAAAAAAAATTGGGCACGCCCGCCATTTCCCTGCTGGCCTAGAGCCCAACACGAGCCTATGGCCCACCCTCTCTGGGTCCTGGCCCGGGGAGGGGATAAAACATCGACCAACCCTGGTCAGTCCGTTCGGACATTTTGTTAGTTCTACCTATTATTGTGGAGCCTATGAGATATTTCTTCCATTTTTAGTTGGTTTATATTTGTTATTGTGGACCGTTGCTGAATGTTCAAGCAAGCAGGTTTTGTTTGTAGATTTCACTAGTGAACTTTATGCAGCGCTTTGACGGACTCTTTCTTACTCTGTCTTTAAATAGATTTTCTTGCTACTTTTTATTTAAGTACTTCTTTACAAAATCAGTAAATAGTTATTTTTATCTAATTAATTTGTGCTAATTGGTAGAAATTTTTCTTATGAGAACCTCAACAACTACATTCTTCCATAAATAAAATCGAAAATATCTTTAGCCGGTAGCTCTAATAGCTATTGAGGAAAACCACCCTCTCACACTATCCTCGTATGCACTCTTGTACCTTTACTTGCTATATGATCAACACACTTGTGTCCCTCCCTTCAAATATGTTGCACATGCTTCCCTCTCTCCCTACAGATTCGATAAACAACTTCTCAAGATATAGACATCAAGAAGTAGGAGGTGACAGACAAAGTCATTATGTATCTCAAAATAAAATAAGTATGCTCCAAACATTCCTTTCCACCACTATGCCTTAAAAAATTCCATCGGCAGCCCAAAGCCCATTGAGTTGGGCTGGACCTTTTTTATGATGGTCTGTTACTATAGATTAGTCTAAAACTGAAAATTTTAGTTTAGAAATCGAATGGACTCAATCCAACCCTACTCGGTCCCTATCTATCGGTAGAAGACATCATTAAATATCATCACTACTCAAGCAACCCTAGTCCCTATATTACACATGAATGCAAGTTTTTCAATGGTTGTTCCCTCGTCATGTTACAACGACAAGTTAGTATTTAATTGATGTAGAGATTTTTGGCATTTGCAACAATTGGAACGCATGTAATCTTGTCATAAGATATGAAATTGTAACAAAATTACCCATTCTTGATTAGTTCTTGATTTAGGAAGTCAATCAATATGGTTAAGACTCGTGAATTATTAAAGTCTATAGGCATTTAGAAAACATCTCGAGAAAGACTCTAAAATGCATGTCACCTTCTGATAAAAAAACCTATCATTTTTTATCGCATAACTTTCGACCTACGATTAAGGATCTTATCCTATGAAGTATAGATTCTGTCACAACACCTTTTTTTGGAAGAAATTGTTTGGTTGTACAAGATTAGTGAGTAGTCAATTTTTCGAACTGAATCCTTCAAAATAATTTGTATTCTATAAAATTTATCAGCCTTATGACTGTGAAAATTACTAAGAATTGAATTTCCAATATGTGTCTGATTTCTTTTATTATGGATTTGTAGTGTATCCATCTTAATTAGTCATGGATAGAAAATTTTGGAGAAATTGATTTTATACTTTGGATAATTTAAAAACTTTTGAGGTTTTGCTATATTAGAATCTTGTTAAAGTTTTCTCTAAATATTATATCATCAAATGCCTATGGATTTGATTATTTTTTTAGAAAAATGATCACCTTACTCCTTGTAAGATTAATATCGAAAATTTAATCTTTGCATTCATATAAGATATACACATGTCTGTATTATGAAAAAAAAATGATTCACATGTCCTGCTCAATTAGTATGGGCACCCTCTCTTTAAACACAGGATTATCGCCAAAAAAAATAATTGTATTTTTTATTACTATTAAAATAAGTTCCAATGATTTGATCGATTACAATAAAAGAGAAAATAAGAAAAAAATATGAGAGGACTTATAAATCATCTCTCTATGTTACAGAAAATTGAGGGATCTTTTGGTAGTTATGAAGTTGTTTCGATTTTCGTTGACTATCTGATATCGAAAAAATGATGAAGATAGGGATTTTTAGGAGAATTAAGGTCGGCCTTTCTCTATTTACTACTGGTTGGAGGAGCGCACAAGCTCTTGCATGAGATCTTTGATTGCCAAAGAGTCATTTTTGAGTCTTCTTGGATGGCTATTTATATGCTTCAAGTTGTTATGGCTGTTTCCTTGTAGATAGAGATGAACTCCAATCAAATATTTGATTTTCTATTTAATTGTATTTAGTTCTGATATTCATTGAATCTGGTCTTGATTTTATATTCTTAAACATAATTATATTAACATTATGCAAAATCTTATTGCCCATACCAATTTAGCCTAACTAGATGCGTAGTTGAAATAACTTCACTGGCCACAAGGCGATAATAGCCTTGCTGGCCGTGAGCCTTGAACGGCCTTGTTGGCTACGTGAGGCTAGGGTGGCCCTCCGTCTTTGTGGTGGTTTGATTTTTTTTTCTTTCTACAAGACACCTCCAAAGTTTTCAAAATATAATTTTGTTAATTTTCTACGAGTTTCGAAATACTTTGGACTCCTTTTACCTTCACCCGCGAGGCTAATTAGCCTCACATCCATCAGTTCTTCCGCGAGGCTAATAACCTCGCGTGATAACCACCTCTTGAGCTTCTCTCATGATCTGCACTTTTAATTTGGGTCGTTCATTTAAAGCGTGCCCTTTTAAAGATGAAATTCCTTTCATCTTCTTCCACCGAATTCTTTTTCAAGTCTCCCAGAGAATCCAAATTTTTAAAAAAAAAATTTCTTGACTCTTTTCTTGATTTCGCTCAAATTTCATCGAGCAATGGCATCTAGACATTCTTTTTCGAGCCACATTAGTGGTTCAATAGTTCTGAGATAGCCGGCGGTGGTCACTGCTCTCTTGAGTGGAGGTACGCATTTTTCGACTGGTACCGGTGATCACCTTTTCCAGTTACGTATGACTCAGAGCCTAAAAAACATAACTATAGAGGTTCTTTTGTTCTAAATCATAAACTACAAATTGAACTCAAAATCATAACTATGGATGTTCTTACATTAATATCAAAATGTACTTAATAAGTTCTACTAGATGAAATTAAATAAAAGCTTCATGCATTGTCATTTTCCATGCCGTTAGCATCTTTGCCTCTTTCTATATTAGGATTACCATCATCTTGGCCCACCTACAAAACAAATTTATAAGAATAATTAGAATAATAAAACTTGAAACTATATACACACATACTATATGAATTCATAAAAAATATAAATTAAACGAATTAAAAACTTGCATTTATAATAAATGAAACTGAGATTTACAAAAATAACTAATCTGGTCAGAATTATCTGTGTCAGTAAATGTATACTGTTTTAGTTTCTGAAAGGCACTTTCTCCTTGAAGATGTTGTGAGACAGTAGGTAGAGGACTAGAAAATGAATCCGATATCTGGATATTTGGATTAACTTGCTTTATTTGAGCTAATATGTCTTGCAATCCATTCATCATCGTTTCATACTTCCTCTCCATTTCAGCTACTCTCTGTTCTCTAGCAAGTAGTTCTGTGATGGCATCATTAGATAGAGAGGTCGTTGTTGGTTTTCCTAAATTTGATTGTGTAACACCCTTTCCATATTGTGGTACTCGGCCGGGATGGTATTTGAATACTTTCTCTATAAATTTGTCCCTGGCTATTTTGTTTTCGGATGTTTCTGATGACTGTGCAGTTATCTGGTCTAACTCAGACTTCAAATAACATAGAAAAATTATATTAATATTTTTAAATTTAACATTCCATATATATATTTGGAAATGAAAAAAAATAATTCAATATACCTTAGTTTCATTATCAATATTTAATGTTCCATCTTTTCTCTTGTGAGTCAAGATAAACATGTCCACTTCATCTGGTAATTTCTCATTTGGCTGTCTCTTCTTCTATTGAATAAGTACAAACCTAAATAAATTAATATTTCAAAATTTTATTTTCATAAGTGTATTAAAAAAATTTAAAATATACCTGTTCCTCTCGAACTCTAGCAAAACTTTTAGAACCCATTGTATGCGTATATTTTGACCTTTTCCTATTGTTAGTGTTCTTCTCACTTTCAGCCTACAATCAAATTGAAGATAAGAATCGTATGCATGTATAAATTTAATTTGATAATTAACTTATAGATTTTATAAGTAAGATTATGTACCTTAGATTTCTCTGAACTCCAATACTTTACCATGTGCTTCCATTGTTGCATTGGTACTGAAATGGGTCGATCATTGATTGCAGCTGATCTCCGTGTGTGAGGGTTAAAGTGTTTCTTTTTCAATCTACTTTTCCAACACCGCCATGCTGATCCAATTGTAATTAATACCTATTTTTTTGCAGCTTCGTCAATAATAAACTTTTCCTGCAACATAATAATTTATAATTATCAACTTATAATGGACATGTAGATAAATATCATAGTTTTGTACACAAATATTACATTAACCATTTTCCACAATTCAGTTTTTGTTTCCTTGGAGACTGCATGCCAGGTCTCAATGTCCAAAGGGAGTAACATTGCATTCCGAGCTAATGTTCCCAAGTACGAACTTAAATTTGCAACATCCTTACTTGGACCAATTGGCTGGTTCTTATCATTTAAAATAATGACTGGTCGAGCACTCTCATTTCTCCCTACTATCTTCAAGCATCTAGTTTCTTTCCTGACATTCCTCTCTGAAAGAATTTATTCCACAATAAAAATCTAAAAGTTAGAATACTAGTTAAAAAAATTATACAAATTTCAAAAAATTACAATCTCAAGTATTACTAAATTACTAGCCTTTACCTTTGTTGATTGTGTTGATATCTCCGGATGTAGATGGATGTGCATCATCTTGGGTATTTGGGTTAGAAGATTGAACTCCATTTTCTTCTTCATTTGACTCTAAATCGTCAGACTTTTGATTGTTCTCTGCATTCTCAACATCATGATCACTAGAACTTGAGAAATCAGTGCTATAGTCAGAATCTGATCCCGTGCCACTAGTAATATGAGAATTTGTACTCCGTCGAGACCAAATTGGAATCGTACATTTTCGTTGACTTGCATGTTCTAATATTTTTTGTTTACCTTTGCTCGCCATGAAAATCTCCTGTAAATAAAACAATATAAAGCTAATTATATCATCATTAGCACCTTAACTCATTTATGTACATTAAAAGTAGAACACATATATATAAGTGAAATACTAATAAATGCCCTATGTGTTTACCTCTAGTACTTGATAATTGTCAGCTATCAGAGATAAACTTCAGGAAAAAGATATTCTGCATTTTTCCATTCAAAGAATAAACAACATATAATTAATATAAAAAAACAAGGACATAGTGCTCAAAGATATCTGATTTCAATAAACTTCTAGTTGCTATATTGATGATAACTTCACATATTAGGCTCAAAACTATCACTGCACAACTGCAAATATAAAGATAATGATGCAATACAGAATTTATTACTAAAAGAAAGGAATTAAAGAACAACTTTATCTCTAAATTTAAAAGAAGAACCCATAGCAGAAACATAACAGATAGAAAAACCACATAATATCCCAAAATATTGAAAATGTACTAAATTAAAGATAAACTTGATGCCACATTACAAAGTAGGATCAATTGTCATCTAACATATTAATGTGATAGATCCATATCCATGTCAATTTGCACAGGCTCGTCGAACATTCCCTTGATGTCTCTTGGTATTGTTGTAATCACACTATACCAATCTTCCTCAATTGGATCTTGCACGTAAAAAACTTGATGCACTTGAGAAGCTAAGACAAAGGGATCATTTTCATAAATTAATCTTGTGATATTAACTAATGGAAGGTTAAATTCATCTCTCCTCCATTGAAACCAATCACAGTTGAAAAGAATGAACTTATGGAAGCCATAGTAGTCCAGCTCAATGATTTCTTTTACTACTCCATAATATGTGACGTCACCAATAATAGGGTTTTTATCCCTGGTACTTGCGAAGCTAGGAGTAGATGCTGTGATACCAACCCCACAATTTTGGGTTGCCTTTCCAACATCATGATTATAAACTCGAAATCTATAACCATTAATGACATAGCCTTTATACTTTTTAGCCATGAAATTTGGTCCACGGGATAACCATTTGATCTCATCTGAAACTTGTTCATTTCTAACACGATCTTGAAACCACTCCACGAATTCTTGACTGTGTCCATGTGCTCTAGACCATGACTTTGATCTACCACGATTTATTTGATTTGCCATAATCTCCCGATGTTCTCTGCATGAAGAGATTTGTATTTATTAGTTATCTGAAGTCCTAAATCCAATAATAAGTTAAATGATATTATGCTAAACGAGTTCTTACTCAAGATATGAGCTGATTAAATCACAGTTGAACAAAACATAGCGATGACCCTGTCTCCAAGTAATCTCATTTAAGGTAAACATCTCACAAGTTCCCAATGGCTGACCAATGATGGATTGAGTGTCTGAATTTTGGTGTCCACTATCAATAATATCAAGATTCCTTGATGTTCTAGTAAACCTTGTATCAACATCATCATCTAAATATCTTGAACAAAATGTCAAACATTCCTCAGTAATATAGCCCTCAGCAATAGAGCCCTCCGGTCGACTTCTATTCCGAACATAAGATTTAAGAACTCCTAAATATCTGTCATAGAAAAATAATTTATTAATTAATAATTTAGATATATATGTTTACTAAGTCATACATTAGATTATTACCTTTCAATAGGATACATCCATCGAAAATGAACAGGTCCTCCAAGTCTGACTTCATGTGCTAAATGAAGGGGTAGATGTATCATTATATCAAAAAAAGATGGAGGAAAAATCATTTCGAATTTGCAAAGTATTTGCACAATGTCACCCTCCAATTTATCAAGTTCTTCATATGTAATAACTTTAGAACAAAGATTTCTGAAGAAATCGCCAAGTCTAATTAATGGCTCTGCAACATTGATAGGTAATGCTCTACGTACGGCGAGCTGGAGTAAATGATGCAATAAAAAGTGACAATCATGACTTTTTAGTCCAGTAATTTTATGGCCCTTGGTTTGCACACAGCGAGATATATTGGAAGCATATCCATCTGGAACTCTCACTCCTTTTAGTACTTTACAGAAAATACTTTTATCACTTTGATCCATAGAGAATGTAGCAGGTGGTAAATATGTTTTACTAGATTGTCCCTCCTGTGGATGTAATTCATGTCTAATACCAATCTCTTCCAAATCACGTCGTCCTTTCAAATGATCTTTTGTCTTACCTGCCATATTTAAGAGTGTTCCAATTATATTATCAACTACATTTTTTTCAATGTGCATGACATCAAGATTATGGCGTAATGCATTGAACTCCCAATATGGGAGTTCAAAAAAAATGCTTCTTTTCTTCAATGGATTCTTCCCTGAATCTTTTTTCTTTTGAGTCTTCCCAAAAATATTCTGTAGACTAGCTGAATATTTTAAAATATCTGAACCCGATATCAAAGGTGGTGGATCATCTAATTCTTTCCCCTCAAAAAATGACTCCGCATCATGACGCCACTCATGATCAGCATCTAGAAACCTTCGACTTCCATGGTAGCAAAATTTTCTACTGCTATTCAAATATATTGATTTTGTGTTGTAACAACACACAGGACAAGCTAATTTTCCTTTTGTGCTCCATCCAGAAAGCATAGCATATGCAGGAAAGTCATTTATTGTCCATAAAAGTGCAGCACGCATGACAAAGTACTCACGCTTCGATGAGTCATAAGTTTTAATACCAACGGTCCATAAATCTTTCAATCATCTATCAATGGTTGCAAATAGATATCAATATTATTTCCGGGTGATTCTTTCCCAGGTATTAGAAGGGCCATTATGAAGTTGGAAGGCTTCATGCACAATGATGGTGGTAAATTATACGGCATCAAGAGTACAGGCCACATACTATACTGAACACTCATTGTTCTGAATGGGTTAAATCCATCACTTGCTAAACCAAGGCGTACATTGCGAGTTTCAGATGAAAACTCGTAATTGAAACTGTTTAACACTTGCCAAGCCTCAGCATCAGCCGGATGTCTTAATTTACCATCCTTTATGCGCTCCTCTTCATGCCATCTCATTAACTCAGCAGTTTTTGAACACATGAATAGCCGTTGGAGCCTTTTCTTAATGGGAAAATGACGTAATTTCTTTTTTGCAATTTTTTTACCTTTTGGCAGTGAAATATCTCCATGTGCATTGTCTTTCATTATGTTGTTATCTTCATCAGTAATCCATCGACATTCACCACATATATGACAAAAATTTGAGTCTGCATGTTCCTTCCAAAATAACATGCAATCGTTTTTGCAAGCATCAATTTTTTTCGAATCTAACCCCAATCCTCGCATTATACTACGAGTCTGATTAAAACTTTTTGGAATTGTTTTTATATTTGGAAATGACTCATTTAGAAGCTCCAGCATTGCAGTGAAGGACACATTGGACCATCCATGAAGACACTTTATAAGAAACATTCTAACAATGAAGGTAAGTTTTGTTATTGGAGCTTCTGGATATAATTCCTGTTCACAATCTTTTAGCAGGCTCTGAAGCTTCTCCAAATCATTATCCAACTCATGATCAATGCCATCAGAATTATTTCCATCTTCGCCTCTCTCAAGATGTTCATAGATGCAAGGATATGCATCATATAACATCTCCTCAATATTATTATCCAAGAGAGATCTTTTTTTTGTATGATCTTCTCTACCATCTGAAAATTCAGTATTATAAGATCCTATACCCTCTCCATGAAAACGCCAATTCTTATATGTTGGATCAATACCTTTAATTATTAAATGACTATACACATCCTTTTCACTTTGCCATGCACAATTGTTGCACTCTTTACATGGGCATAAAATGTATCCTTCTTGAGTTGTATTAGTCAGAGCAAAATTCAGGAAACTTAAAACTCCATCAATATATTTTTGGGTGGTTCTATCACAATGCATCCAATTTTTGTCCATTTCTTGTTAGACTTTTATCTGTAAATTAAAAATAATGAAAATTAGCAATATGGAATAAATTCTTTTATTTGAAAAGAAAATAGTTCACATAAACTAAAATTTTTCTGTAAGAAGAAATAGTATACATATGGAATAAATTGAATCAATTAGAATTTATTCTTTAATTTTAAAATAAAATAGTTCACATAAACTTAATCGTTTTTTTAAACCATACTGCCACTCTCCCATGATAATTATGGAGTATTACCCTAGGTCTTGCTACTATACATATATATGTTTGTCGAGTTTGTGCTGTACATTAGCTGCTATAGCAATAATTTTTCTTTTCATGACTTGTGTTTTTTTTTTTTAATCCTTCTTTTTTTTTCTTTATTTTTTTCTGCATATTTTCATGCATGTAATTAGAGTTGGAGGCAAGGCGAGACAAAATTAACCAACAAGAGAATTATTTCTAATTACATTTAGAGTGGAGGCATCTCTGCTTTACATGCATGACAGTATATATGATGCCAGTATATATTATTTCGTGATTTCACTCATGTATAATGCATGACAGTATATATTTAAAAATATTATACATACCAGAGTGGAGGCGTCTCTGCAGCGCGATGCAGACGGAGCGGAGGCGGGCCGGAGGCGGGCGGAGGCGGGCTGGAGGCGGACTGCAGTGGAGGCGGAGCGGCGGGGCGATGCAAACGGAGCGGAGACGGGGCTGAGGGGGGCCGGAGGCGAACCGCAGTGGAGGCGGGGCCGATGCAGACGAAGCTCCGGCAGGGTGAAGGGGGGCCGGATGCGGGGCGATGCAGTCGGGGCGGATGCGGGGCCGGATGCGGGGCGATGCAGTCGGGGCGGAGGCGGACCGGACGCTGACCGGAGGCGGGCGGAGGCGGCCCGGAGGTGGGGCGGCGGGCCGATGCGGACGGAGCTCCGGCGGGAGGAGCCGGGGCTGGACAGTGAGCGGAGGCGGGCAGTTTGGATGCACGGTTTTCAGGGAGAGATAAAACGGGAATTAGGGTTTGGGAGATAAAACGTCGTGGGAGATAAATCTAGTATTTATAATAAATAAGTTTTTTAATTTTAAATAATATTAAAAGTTTAGTTTTTAAATACTAATATCTCATTTAAAATATAAGTTAATTATATAGCTTATATAGAAATTAAGTTAATTTATTTATGTTTAAAAATATTTCTTAAAAAACAAAATTACTATTACATATTATATATTTCTAAAACATATATAACATATTTGAAGAATTGAAACCTACATCTATTTAAAATTATATACATATACATATATATATATATATATATATATATATATATATATATATATATATATAAACATATAGATTTATACTTCATCTTGAAGATGTTGGGTAAGTTTTGTTTAATATTGAGTGAAAATTCCTACAGATTAAAAAGTATCTGGAAAAAATAATTCGTACTCTATGTTTGAAACCGAGTAAATTCTTATATTCAACCACATGCATGAGAGCATATATAGTTTTTAATTAGAGTTGTGATATTAGTAATGTGAATTAAATATATTTTATGCACAAATAGTGCATTCTCAGTTCGTGAGACAACTTAATTATTTTAAAATATATATATAATATTTTTACTTTTAATTTTTTTTATCTTTTAAAAATGATGCACAAGAAAAATAAAAAAGTGAAAAAATACAAAATAAAGGAATAATTTATGTTAAATATTTTTTATTTCACAATTTTTTTATTTATAATTATATGGTTAAATGGATAAGCTAACGACTAAATTTTATGTATATGTAAAGTTTTCGTAAATATCACTACATGTTATATTGGGATATATGATTCTAAATTAAACTTAAATAGTACAAAAATTATATATATATATATATATATATATATATATATATATATATATATATATATATATATATACATATATACTTAATTAATAAATAATTATTTTTATTTTTGGATAATCAAATTATTTCCGAATATTTTATTTAGCAACACTTTTTGAACCCGTTGTATATGAAACGTTGCAGATGATTGAATTTATTATTACAGTTATATTGACCATCATTAAATTTTAATATTTAGAAACGATTCTTAAAACGTTGAATCAAAATTGTTTCAAAAAAAATGATACTTTGTAACAATTCTTTAAGCCGTTACACAATAATTATTTAGCAACAACTAAATATGCGTTGCAACATAAACGTGACAAATAAGCTATCTTTTGAAACATTTTCTTAAAACATTGTAAAATATAATATATCGAAATGATTTTAGAAGAGTTACATAGTAACCATTGCAAAATAAAGATCAATTGTAACGGTTAATTTAAGTATTACTAAATATATTATATTACAATAATTTTAAAACTGTTGCACAAAAACCATTGCCAAAAACCCCTTTTCTTGTAACAATTGTTTAAACCGTTACAAAATAATTATTTAGTAACAGCTAAAAAAGCGTTACACCATAAACGTGACAAATAAGATATCTTTCGCAACATTTGTTTAAACATATTGTAAAATATAATATATCAATACGGTTTAAGAAGTGTTACGTAGTAACCATTGCAAAATAAAGATTTATTGTAACGGTTAATTTAAGCATTACTAAATGTATTATATTACAATGGTTTTAAAACTATTGTACGATAACCATTGCAAAATACCCCATTTTCTTGTAGTGAATGCTTAGGAAGATGATCACCAACGCCCCTCTCGAAGGCACAAATCATCGTCCTTTAGAGAAATCAGTTTTTCTTTTTGGTGACTTGGTGACAGTTTCTGACAAAATGTTGCATGTTGATGAACATAAATGAGTTCGGGAGATAAATGGTATAAAAATGTTCCTCCCTGGCATGGCTAGGAGTTATTCCTTAGCATATCTCCATTCCTCATTACATGAATTGGAATATTACAAGGGGCCAAGGCGGAGTAGCAGTAGGCAACTTTGGTATGTTGAATGCCTACCAGGATGGTCCCAAAAGGTTCATCAATGCCTTGCTTCCAGGGAGGTTCAATCAGAATTACCCTATCGGCAAGGTTTCCTGTAGAGCCAACACCTTCCTACACAAGTTTCAGAACTCCGGGTTGGATCCATTCAATAGAAAACATGTGGTGGAGTAGAATGGTGGATTTTGTGTTAAACACTTTGGAGATATTTTGTGAGATTTTGGACTTTATGGTGCAATTAGGAATGTCCAATTTGCCTCCCACACAGCGCCTATCATCTGTACAGCATTCTCGAGAAGTATAACCCATTTTACTATAGTGGGGGAGTTAGGCTTTCTTCTTCATGAACTATTCGAGGTCTCACTTTTATTGATGGGGGAGCTGCCATATGAAGAATATGTGCCAATCATCGAAGAGTTGAACCAATTGAAGGAGAAAGACAAGTTCTATATATGAAACTTATCAGGAGATATTATGTCATTAAAAATATGCGCTGAAGTATTTGGAATGAGGGGTCAAGGGATTGGGTAAAAAATCTGGGCCTTCTATCTCTTTCGCAATTTAGATCAAGCCCGCATTAAAGTGGTTAGGCATGAGGGTTTGAGTGATGACGCAATAAGGGAAATGATTTTAGACCTTGAAGCCACTTTTATGCTGAAGAATCTTATGAAGAAGGCTTTAAAGCATGCACAGAATTCGACAGCTTTCATTACCAAGCTAGGCAATGAATTTTGGATAAGGGACTTCTTGTTGGATTTTTGATACTCTGGCTCAAGAGGTATGTTGTACCGTCTCTTCCTAAAGAACCCATTGCAATTGACTTTGTGTATTCTGCTATACTAGTTTCTCCATGTAATGAAGTATGTTGATTCCTTTGTCATAGTAATTTCAGTTTAGGAACTAACTTTCATGTTTTTCTTGGTATCTCAGGGGCCAGCTTTTCTAAGATATGCTTATCTTTGGCTCAATCAGACTCGCTTGATTTGGTAGACTATTCTAGAACCAGTGGTCTGGTTCTCACCTTCGCCCCGAGGATATGGAGCCAACAGGTACCGAACACACCATGCCCTCAAGTGCTACCAAGACAGGTATTTCTTTAATTCTTGTGGTATTTCAATTAAAGTATCGGTCTTAAAAAGATATCAGTTATTAATATAGGTTTAACAGCCATCAGTTTGCCCTCTCCGACACCTGCTACTTTTGCTGAAATGGGTTACTCTTTGGCGATGACTCATTTTCATCCTCAAGTTACCTTGGTTGCTACAGTTGTCACTCCTTCCACAACTATAAGCATTACTATGGAGAGTGCAAACGTCCTGGAGTCGAAAGCAGTGCCTACATACTCAAATGTATCCCTCATATTCTCTTTTAGGCTGCTTCTGCCATAGAGAATGTTTTGGAGGAGAGTCCATTTTCTGAGTCAACACAAGTCGGGACAGTGTTGTTGCTTTAAATGAAGCCACTACTTCCACCATCAATTGTTCGTCATTAGGCATTCATCTATAGATATTGATTCTCATCTGACCGAGCTTCTTCCTCAGTCTACTATTGCCTTGCCACCTCTAATCATGCCTTCTACCAACATTATGATTGCACCCTCTTCGTCTCTAGTTCACCGGAATTATCTAATGGAAGATTTCTTGTAACATTTCACTGGTAGATTCCATCAGTTACTCTATCGCTGCATATCACTGATTTTCGTTGGATGAGACTCTACGATCAAGGTCGTCCGATACTGCTGAGCTATATTGAAAATACTGAGAGAATCAGCAGTCCAAATCGAGCTTCTCCTTATAGAGCACGTTATCAAACACTTGACCATCACTTCAATACTTTAAACAATTTACGTCGGGCGAATATATCTGCTATTGTAGATATTGAGGTAGCTCAAGCTCATGTTGAATTACATCTCCTCTAGGAAGAGCTAAAGAAAAATGAAGATGTATGTGCTCGAGAAATCCATGACTAGAGTAACATCCAGAGTGGAATAGACAATGAGCTAGAGCGAGCTGATCTTGAAATGGAAGCCACACAAAATAACATTTCTTGCACTCGTGATGCTATTGCTATTGCTCAAGTTGTCCTTCAAGTAGAAGAGCTAAAATTTAGTGAAATCTTGAAATGTCATAAGGCGTTAACTCACCAATAGGTGCAGATTTTGTAGGAAGTGGCCATATAGAACAAAGTATTGGATGACATCTGCTCTCAAGCAGCACATTGTCTAATTATTGATAAGAATGAATTATGCCGCTAAGTCACTGCTGTTGCCAAAGAAGCCTACTCAAAAAACTTGAGGGCGGTGGAAGAGAGGCTAAGAGCTCTAGGAGAATACTAAAAACCCCTTTGTATCTTTCTTTTTTTCTGAACACATTTTGTACTTTATTCCCTTTCTTTCTCTACACACACGAATAAAGAAAATATTTTAGTTTACCTTTAATTTATTGTATTATTTATAATTCTCTCGATATATGATGCGCATTGATAGATGGATAAGTGTTGGTGATGACTTGGTGGTCTTGAAAATGGCCATAGTGTTACAACTAAAGTTGACTAGTGATATATGAGCGAGTTCGAAAGGGTGAAGGATTGGTGGATGGGACCGAAGAAGATAGAAACTTGCTAAGGGCGTGGGAACACTTTAGTAAGCTGAGTGTTTGGATTGTGATGACCGTATCATAAGTAGAGGTGTACAGTCACACATGCCAAGATGATCGGGTTTGGATCATGGGGTGATTCATCTAATTGACAAACAGAGCTGGTTGGTAGAGGCGCATAGTTACACATACCAAGATAAATCAAGTTAGGATCATGGGGCGACTTGTATGGCTGATAGATAGAGCCGAATTGGCGGAGGTGCATAGTTACACATGCTGAGATGATCGGGTTAGGATCATAAGATAACTCATCTTGTTGACAGACGGAGCCGGGTTGGCAAAGGGGTATAGTCTCACTTGTCGAGATGATCATGTTAGAATCATAGGGTGACTCGTCTAGCTGACAGATAAAGTCAGGTTGACAGAGGGATATAGTCATACATGCCGATATGATCGGGGTTAGAATAATGGGGTGACTCATCTAGCTGATAGACAGAGCCTGGTTGGCAGCTCAAGCTTAAGCTTGACTCTAACTGAACCTAAAGTACCTCTTTCAAAAGTCTATTTCAAAATCAAAACAAGAAATTATGCAACTTTAGCAAGAAGCTATACGTCTTTAATAAGGAATCATGCATCTATACTGGATTCTTAAGTAAAAATCACTAATTAACTATATAAAAGAATAATTCTTAATCAAAAAACACATCTCTTAATTTTTCCAGCAAGAAGACAATCATATATTTTTTTCAATCTCTTGTTGATCTATCTCTATGAAGAGACCTAGTTGTTAGCTCAACCGATATCAGTACAATGGGCATAACTTTCGACTCATTACTGCAAACAAGTTCATTCTACTACATTTCTTATGTTAGAACCCACAACTTCTCTTTAGAGCATCCTTGCTGATATTAATCATAGCCTAGACAAAATTTGAGGGAAATTGATGCAAAGCACAGCAGCTCTGTGCTGTTACTTGCACATCCCACGATATTTCAATCATTACTTTTGAACTAAGGGTCTAATTGAGTCATTTTTCTTCTGGTTAAGTTAAAATTCAATTCCTTACAATTCCTACTTCATGGTTGCTAAAGTCGGTTTTACCTGATCGAAACTCATATAGAAGTCGAAGTAGGTACAACAGTTAATATGCTACCCATTATATACCTTCTCGATATTTTAACCATAGCTTTCCAAACATAATTCCAATCAAGCTTATTTTGGTCTTATTTGAAATATAACTAATTTTCTACAACTTATAAACATATCCCCAAATTCCGCCTCTAAATCACTAAAATCACATTCAAATTCGACCTTCCGCACACATCTTAACCTCGACAGAGGCTTCCTCCACTGATGCTATCAACGGGGATGTTCCTCCGCTGACAGTATCAGTGGGGTGAACCTCCGCCGAGCTTGTTTTTTTGGGGGGGGAGTGATGCCCGCCAACTCGTCTGTGAGGTCCCAGATCGGCTGGACAACTCTTTTTTTTTTTCGATACCACTGATGTATGCTATGGTAGAGTCTCACTATAATACTGATCTAGGCCTCTGATAGAGCCAATGTTGGGGTTCTTAGAAAGAGGATTCAATGATTTATAATTTATATAGTTTGCAATCTTTCTAATTCTCATTTTATCTTAGTCAAATCATAATTTGAAGTTGGAGTTACTGCACAATATTAAAATTCTTGTGTCATGTTCAGTAAACCTATTATATTTTTTGATTTCGAGCATCAATTAAGTCCAGCATAAACTTATTTGAAAGAGAATAGTCCTTGATAACTCTCGTTTATATTTTTTTTTTCTAATTCTAATTATATAAAAAAGATAAAATTATATAATATTTCAGGAAACTGCAAGACTACTAAATAACAATGGAGTTACTAAAACTCCTCATGGCTCACTATCCCCCGTGCAAGGTACACCAAACCACGTTGCCCATCTATGAACTCTACTTTCCTTTTATTCACATGACTTTCATTCTATTTTGATTCTTTCTTGCCTAATTACTCGAACTCTGCCTAACCTATCCGTCTTCACCAACTCTAACAATACTACTAATCTATATCAATACCACTCATCTCTGCTAACACTACTCGTCTCCATCAATACTATCCATTTTCGTCAATTCCATTAAAACTACCCAATTCCGCCAGTACGATTAATCTCCATTAATACTGCTAACTCGCATTATTTCCATCGACTTTACTCACATCTACAAATAATTCTATCTCGCCAATTCTCTTTTTTTGCAACTCTATTCTCCTCACAAACCTCCTATGATTTTATCATATGTTAAGCATTAGCTTGAGGTCAACTTTATATATAACTTCATATTTTGTTATTATAATTTCCCTATTTAACTTACGTTTAATTGATAATTCTTAACTACTCAAATTTGATGAGAACGGTAATACTTCACTTAACTAATCATTGCACAATATATTATTTCGTTCATGTGGTGTCATAAAATGTTACTCACCTAATAATTATCCTAATTTCTCAGTTATACCTACAGTTTGTACCGCAAGTTGTTCTAAATAAATATATGTAAAGCGAAATAATCGAGGTTAGCCTTTTTTTGAAAACAACCAAAAAGCTAAATTAATTTTTAATGAGTCTCCTTTTTAATACCCAATGACATATTGATACATAATGACATATTGATACATATGACGTTACTTACTAAAAGGAGTACTTATAAACAATACATATTAGTTATATTAATTATTTTGTCTAGATACATTTTTGCCCTCGGTATTTAAAGTAGTAGAGAAGTCCAATGACTATAAATAAACAACCAAAATAGAAATGTAAATCATAGCAACTCATATCCTATAAAAGTTTAAAATTTTAACAAAATTCTAACTGATAATTCTTTTTAGTTTTCTGCTGCATTTCAAATTTTTATATGTGACCTACATCATGAGAGGTTTGGTTACTCGCTTAAATGTGTAAAGTGGTTGAAATTGCAACCATTTTTGTTTTTAAATCTTTCTTTTTTCTTTTTGCAAATAGTGATTATATTATTAATAAATATGGTAGTTTTCAGATCTTCTAAATATAAAAAATTAAAATTAAAAAATTTGCACAACTCTTGTTGCTGCTTGTAACTCTCAAGTAAAAAATAACAATACAAAATGTAATAACTTGTATTCATATAGTAATATAAATTGCAATTTTCAACTTCACTTGAAATAACTAGATAGTTCTTAAAGGAAAATAATATAAAAATATTGAAATATTCATCTTAAAAATAACTAGACAGTTCCAAAAGGAAAATAATATAAAAATATTAAAATCTTCATCTTATTTTGAAGAAAAGTTATTTTTCATACGAGAAAAATTATTGATTTTGTTTTATAAGTGGAAATATTATTGCAATTTTGTTTTAAATCGTATCAAACTATAAAATAAAATAATATTAAAATCTAATATATTACATAATTATGACACGAAAAATTCTTTTGAAAGGTTACTAAAACCAGAGAATTTTTGAAAAATAAAAGACCTAATAATAATTTAAAATAAAATAAAATAAGATAAAAGTCTTCACCGGCGCCTCCGGAGGCCGAATTCGGAAACCAGCAGAATTAATTAATTAGTTAAGTAATTAATTAATTAATTTCCTGATCTACTGGACGCGGTTTATCTCGACAAATGGGGAGAGCACCGCTGTCGCTCTGTTTTTTTCTATAAATAAAACATAAAATCCCAAATCCCAGGCCCTATCAGTCTCTCTCTCTCTCTCTCGGCAGCTTCAGCAATCAAGAACCCTAGTTCTTGATTTGTATTCAGCGATCAGATGGCGATCGTGATGAAGAGAAAGGGCAAATGCGATCGGACTAAAACGGTGGGTCGCAATGGCACTGGTTGGCCTTGGGGGAAGACCAAGTTTGCTAGGAAATCAAAGATTCCTTTGCCACCGCCGCCGGTGATTCCTTCGGCAGAGGAACATGGGTCTTCGCCGCCGCCGTCATCACCGTCCCCTTCACCGGTCGCCTCCTCCTGCTCGTTCTCCGATCATCGGAGTCAATCAAGGTGCAGTCCTTTTCCTTCATCTTCACCTGTTATTTCCCCATCATCATCATCACCATCTCGATGCCCACTCGAAGCCCCTCTGCCGCCGTGTAATTTCACCCCATATTCCCTCATATCTACACTGCCACCATCCTCATCACCCAGTTACATTTCATCATCGGTGGGTTCATGCCCCACGCCACCACTCCCATCACCCAGTTACATTTCATCATCGGTGGGTTCATGCCCCACGCCACCACTCCCATCACCCAGTTACATTTCATCATCGGTGGGTTCATGCCCCACGCCACCACCCCCATCCCCAGTCTACACCCACTCCACCCCACCCCCATTCCCACTCTGCACCCCCTCCACCCCACTCTACACCCCCTCCACCCCACCCCCATCTCCACTCTACACCCCCTCCACCCCACCTCCATCCCCACTCTACACCCCTTCCGTCCCACCTCCATCCCCACTCTACACCCTCTCCACCCCACCCCTGTCCCCACTCTACACCTTCTCCACTCCACCGCCATCCCCCGGCTACACCTTCTCCACCCCACCGCCATCCCCCGGCTAACACCCCCTCTAACCCTGGTTACAGCTCTTCTACCCCAGGGCCATCCCCCGGCCACACCCTATCCAGGCCACCACCCGAACTTACTGTTTCTTTGGAGGCTTTAGCGTTGCTGCTGAAATGTCCTTTCAGTCGCACCAGACAGCTGTAAAGTTTATTAATTTTATTTTTTCCACAGAAAAGTTTGTAAATTTTCAAATTTCTTTCAATAAAGCTTGTTTCTTTTTATCCTATTCAGTTTGATATTATGCGTGTTTGCTTGTGACTTGAATGTTCACGAGATCTATCATTAACTTTCTTGCTGATATGTATGTAGCCTCTTGCTTCACATGTGAATCTAACGTCGCTTCACATGGAATCTAACATCAATCAGCAATGCCAGCAATTGTTTTCCTGACATGAGATAAAAATAGAACTTGGTATGTGCAAACTTGTTACAAACTTAGTTCTTTCAATATTATTTCAATAAAGCTTGTTTCTTTCCCCCAATTCGCTATGTGTCTAATTATTTGACCGAGTATTAATGAAGTTTGTGACATAATGCTTGCTTTAGCATTATCTGTTTTAAACTTGACTGGCCATGTTTTCTTCAGTTTTCGGTCTTCGGTTTTCAGCTGGCTTCTTTTTTACCAATTGAATTTTGTATTGTGTACTGTTGCTTAACATGTTGAATTATAAAAACTATATTTACTTAGAATTTTATTCAAATTGAATAACAAAGTATATATATATATATATATATATATATATATATATATATGAGGAAACGGGAAATTCACTGGCGGTGAAGGGAGTTCCTTTCACCGCCGCTTAGGTGGTCTAATGAAATTATTACACGTGCCGCCACTTAAAAAGTGGTTAAGAGAGTTCTTTTATTTGTTATTTTAAGTGGCGCCACGTGTAATAATTTTATTGGGTCATCTAAGCAGCTGTGAAGGAACTCTCTTTATCGCCGGTGAATTTCTTGTTTGCTCTCTCTCTCTCTCTCTACACACACACACACACACACACATATATATATATGTACATGAAAATAAGAAAATGTATCTTTATAAATAATGTGTAATCCACTTTCCCTTCGGATCCATCATTTAGAAATAAATATAGACCTTTATGACTTTGCTAAGTTACATTAAAGCTTTGCATCTTACTTTTTTAACTCAATAATGGATGTCTTATAATCTTTTCCCGAAATTCCAATTGTTTATCCTTATTGAGAAAGTAAGTTATGGAACAGTTGGATATATTCTAATCCTTTCCTGCTGTCTAGAAAAATTAATAATGAAACTATTTTAACAACTCGATTCATTTACACTTTCTCATGCAACTACACAAAAATCTGCATTCTGTTTGTTATAAGCTCTCTATACGGAATCATAAAGACTGTAAAGTTAACTAAGAGGTCTTGCTTTTCTGTCTTGGGACTGGAAATTAGATAAAACGCCGAAACGAGACTAAGTCTAATTAGCGTACCTGCTTCAAATTTGAAGAAATCACATCAAGTGTGTTATTTGTATATTAATATAAAATTTCAATGTTATTCTATTTTAATTCTGATATGCTTCTTTTTTGCATAATTGCCTTGATACTGTACAAGTAGCTTGCCCACATATTAGGTCTTAAAAATTAAAAATAAAAAATGGCTTTATTGGACCTAGTTACCACTATGCATTTCTTCAAGCAACAATTTACTTGAACTCTTACCATTGTCCCCATGCTTGAGGTAACTTGAATTATCAGTAATGAACATCCTAAGTAACTAATGTTTCTTTACATCATAACAAAATTTGTTAGAGAAAATGAATGGATTTATTTCTATTTGAAATTGGTGCAAGTATAGCCCTAGGTATTACGTTGGAGTCTACCAGTTATAGCAGTTTTATATTTTACATAATTATAACAAATGCCAAAAACATTGCTCTATGTAGTAATTTTGCTTCACCAATATCTCCAATTTATTTTAGTTTTATAATTTGTTTATGATTTTATTTTTGAAATTCATGCTAGTTGATTATTATCCAACTGCTCTGTGGAATACGAAGAAAGCATAATAGTGTACAATATGTTGAATTTTTGGTTGGCTATATTTATGCTCTCTAATAATTTTGTGAATGCCATCTTCAGCTCTCACATTCAGCTATTGAACAGTGAAACTCATGTAGTGATGATGAACTGGGGTGTACTCTGGATCTTTAGTTGGTTATAAGTATACTTTTTTGGATCACATGCTTGCAGTGAGATGTAGGGTTCTATGGGTTTTGTCAATCAACCTTACGCAATCTGTAATGTCTACAAAAATTCAGCTAGAAGCTTGCAGGTGTCTGATCATCTCACATTGGTTTAGGGAACTATGAGGCTGCTGTTTGAAGGTGGGAAATGTGGGTGCCAAATGAGCTCCATCAGGTCTCTGGACAGCTACTGAGGGTTGTTATACATCAAAGAAAATTAAAATTCCGTTTCAAGGTATTACTTCTTTCTGCTTATTTGCTTGACTTTATGAAATTGTTTACCTCTATCAAATTGTTTACCTCTACAAAACTATTCTCTTCAGTGTGCAAATTATTTATCTTTGAAATTATTTGCTAAAGCTTCATATAATAGCAACATGCTACCTCCAATTTCAAATTTGTTACTTCATTCTGAAATAATAACCATTTTCCTTCTCAGAAATCATTAGCGAGGCATAAGATTGTTATAACTATTGCTAGAGTTTTTGAGAACTGTGTAGAAGCATGACCCCTAAACTTAACATTGGACATTAAGCACATGCAATATTGTAAACATACATGGCATAAGAAACACAAGACACTGTGTTACGTGGTACATGTGGTTCGAGCAAACACCTAAAAAGAAAACTTTAAGAGATAACACTACCATAGAGTACAAGAGAGAAATCAAACACCTCAATCTTCTTTTCCCCAAAAAACTACTGTTGTGACAAAGGCCCATTAATTTTGATGGATATTTGGTATATTGATCCGAAGGGGAAACTTTACTTTGTGCAAGGTGGGATTGTATTTAATCGATAGTTACTTAATTTGGGACTTGAAAATAGTAAAATAGGATATGGTATGAGACATGGATATGGAATGCATAGTCCTTAAAAACCATATAAAATATGAAACTATGAGCTTGCAGGACATGTTTTAAGAGACTTTTATCAAGTTTATAGGAAAATTAAGAACAAAATGATGATCAAATGTTTGAGAAACTTGTTGTATGACCTAAAATATAACTTCTGTAATCAAAACTATTATGATATTTATTTTGGGAAACTCTTATTGAGCTAAAGGGAATTATGTGGCATATGGTGGAAGAAACTTTTAAGAAGTTTATATAAAATTTAAAGGATTAATTACACTCAGATCCCCTTGTAGTATAGGGGTCTAGAATTTATTACTTCTGAAGTCTGAAATTCTCACTTAGCCCCCGGGATAGCTAACAAAGTTTAGTGGCTGTTTGGGATTAGGGCACGTGAGGTGTGTGTTGTCAAAGGTCGGTTTTGCCTCGACCGAATTGAGGGTAGATAGAAAGGGAGTTGGGGATTTTCGTTTACTTTCTCTTCTAATTCGAGCGGACTGAAACTAGGGTACTAGGCGATCGAAATTTAGGGCATTAGCGGACGGCGGCAGCTTCGAGCGGAGAGGATGATGGGTGTTCGAGGTTGTCACTTCGGCCAAGTTCCGGCTCTCGATTTCAGCTTGCAATGCCCTTTTGAGCTCTCTGGTAGAGGAAAGATTCGATATTGGTGACATCGTGTTTGTTTAGAAGGAGATGGTGAAAGGTAGAGTCTCGCCCAATGTGGACACTTTGAACTGGTTGATCAAGTGTTTGGTTGCAGATGGAAAAATTGAGTTGGCTTTGGATCAGTTTGGGAGGGATGGAGAAGAAGACCTGTGTACCAAATTGTGAAATATTTCATGTTTTAATTTCTGGGCTTTGCTCCTATGGGAGAATTGATGAAGCTGTTGGGATTTGGAAGAAAATGTTGGAGATTGGATGCATCCATGATCGCGAATTTTATACGAGTTGCATACCTTTGTTTTGTAGGGCTTGTAGATTAGATGAAGCTATGAAGATGTTTGAATTGATGAAAAGCGATGGCTTTTCGCTGAATTTAGAGTTGCATAGCGTTTTGATTCAATGTTGTGTGAGAGTTGGAAGATGGATGATGCAGTTGAGGTGTTTGAAGAAATGTGGGAAGAGCATTTAGAGTGTTTGAATGTCTTTGCAAGAAAGGAAATGTAGAAAAAGCATTTGAAGTTCTCAGTAGAATGATCGTGTCTTCATATTCTCCGGATGAGCGCACATATTCTGCTATAGTAACTGGATTTTGTAGAATGTGCTCATATGATGGTACCCTGGATTGGTTTAGGCAGGGTATTATCAAGGGTATGTCTCCTGAGTTGGAGTCATGTTTTGAACTCGTTAAGGCAGTGCATTATTAGTGAAGGCAGTGCTGTAGGCACAGATGCAGTTGGTATACTCATCCAAGGCCTTTGCTGACAAAGGACAAAAGCGAAATTAGGGTTAGGGGTTTGAGAATTAGGGTTTTTTAGAGAAATTGGGGAAGATTTGCTCAAGCGAAATCCATGCAAGAAGTTTTTGAAAAATTTTCAGAATATTATTCATCTCAATAGTTCATACAAAGCAAATATATATAGAAAAAATCCTAACAACCAAAATCTAATAGAATCAAATAAAAAATCTAACAAGATCTAAATAAAATCAAATCTAATATCTAAAATCAGATCTGATCTCTAGAATCAAATTTGATATGGAATCTAATATCCAAAATCAAATCTGATTTCCATCAATTCTCCTCGGTTTCAAAGCATTCATCCCCAATGAATATGGAGATAAGAAATGATGAACACATTCGGGTTGAACTGATCGGCTTCCACGAAACATTCCAATTAGGCCATGGTGGTGGTCGAGAAACCATAACTCGTGCAGTACATCTGACCTAAAGTGGTGGAGGAGGAAGTGGTTTCTTTAGTGAACTTGTGTCGAAGTATGGTAGATCTGGAAAGACACTTGCAATAGAAGTAGTCGAATATGGATCACATGAAATATCTGGGCCATAGGTAGTAGAAGCAATTTTCATCCAAACTCTATAGAAATCTGAATGTCAAACGTGTAATTTCTTAACAATTTTTGAAAGCAATCTCTCAGGCAGAATCAAAATTTTCACTTCATTATCAAGTACAAACTCCTGCAAAATATTATGTGGATATACAACAAATTTGTACTCATCATTGCAAATTGCTATCTGTATAGAGATTTTATAATGCATAACAGGCATATCAGACAAATATAATGCCATAGACTCAAGTGGTATAACTCCAAAAAATAGATATGTTGGCTTCCTATAATGGCATACATTAATCACCGCAAATGGTATAACATCACTACACTGTGTGGGAACTTGATGAATCTCTGAAGGAAATTCCAAAAGATGTCTACAAAATGAAATATTAGGCGTAATCTGTTAAGACATAGGAAAGATCCTTAAAAATTCACTAGTAGCAATATTGGTATCAATTATTTCATGCTCAGTCTCATCATCTAAAGTTAACTCCAAAATTGAATACCTAGTATCATGTGGGAGTGTACTAGACTCTACTAAAACATTCTGAGTATCAATAGTATCAGTAGTACTCTTTACGGTAGTGTGGATCTCAATAGGAATATAAATTTCAGTTGCTGTATGTGTATTAGATTTTTATGCCTCATTAATAATATCATCGTTAACCATAAAAGGAATGGTAGTAGTGACAATAAGAATAGATGTATTTGAATCTAATTGTGGTTCAACTACAGTATTTTCTTTAGAGACATGAACCTCAATAACTCCTGAATTGTCAACGTGATTGGAAGGCATAATATCTATGGGTTTACTCTTGAGGAGACACTCAGTTATAGTACCAAAATATACGATACTTAGAACACTTGATTATGGTACATTGAAAGACAGAGTGTCCATATTTGTTGCATTTAGGGCACTGTGTTCTAAATTTTAGAGTGAATCTATTTTCCAATTTATCTAAAAGACGAGTCCTATAATACGTAGGAAGATACTCCTCTATAAGAATTTTTTTCATTTCTTCCCATGAATTTATAGGATTTCTATAACGTTCCTTATGATCTATCTCTACTGAAATCCAAAAATATTTGGCTTGTCCCACTAATCGTTTCTTAGCAAATTGAAGTCTGCTAGACATTTCATAACAGTCAAAGTAACATTTCGTATTCACTAACCAATCAATAAAGTCGCGAGTGAGAGAATTATCATCAAATACGGGATTTTTATATCAGAACTTCTCATCTATTATTTCTCTAGCAGTACACAGATCATAAATATAATGAGACCTATTTTACTCTGAATGATGACTAGATTGTGTTGTAAAATGAGACATATTTAATCTATGGATGATGCAATGCAAATTAGTCAAGTATACAGATAATAGTGCAAAATCTAAGATTCAGACGATCTAAATGCATGCATTAAATTAATTTCTCCTTATAAATTAATTGCTAAATGCAAATGAATATGAGATCACTAGAGAGAAGTAATTAACCATTCCGTAATAAATTATTACAATCCACTAATATTTGCAAAGAATTTAGTAGTTGAAATTCAGTTCAAGTTAAGTATCACTTGGAGGGATGAGTAGTTCACACCCAAATGTATGATTGCATAAAATTCTTCGAGAGATTAATCACAATTGTGCTATAATAATTATATGTAGAAGTCTTGGAACAGTGGTAATAGATGTCGGGTATGATTGGATGATTGGATGATCACTGCTACACTGAACCTAATTTGAAGCTGCGGGTCGGATATGAAGATGTGGGTCGGATCTGAAACTGCGGGTCAGTCTGAAGTCCAACCCAGTTGTTATGTTCTGTTTTGGATATGGATTTGAGTAATTGGATCCAAATCAGGCCAAACAAATTCAAACCTAATTAATCTTTCTTCTCCCGAGTCACAGGAAGGAGACTGTTTGTGGAGTCCTGGTCGGTGGCTGCGGTAGTCAGCGGCTGCAGCGGCGGCTGCGGTAGCACTTCTTGGGTTGTTGCTGCTGAGGTTGCTTGCTGCTGCTGTTGTTGCTACTGCTGGTGGTTGCTGCTGCTGGTGGTTGCTTGTTGCTGCTGTTTGTTGTTGCTGCTGTTGCTGTAGCTTCACGGGAGAAGGGAGTGGGGTGATCTTGGAGAAAATGATGGAGGAGGTGAAGAAAGGAGATCGGGTGGGGGGTTTTCTTTGGTGGGTTGGGTTGTGGGATGGAGAAGAAGACAGTAGAGAAGATGATGGTGGAGTTGGGGAACAAGGAATAAAATAAAATAAAGAAGAAATTGAGGAGAGGAAGGGATCGGGGAAGGAAGAAAAAGGTTGGGGGCGAAATTTTTTTTTCAAAATAAAAGAAAACTGAAATAAAAATAAAAGTGGATGGAGATGTCGAAAAAAAAGATGGTGATGAAGAAGAAAATCTAGGCTCTAATACCAAGTTTAACACAGGACGGAAGCGAAATTAGGGTTAAGATTTGAGAATTAGGGTTTTTTTTGGAGAAATTGAGGAAGAACATGAAAGAACTTACAATGAGTTTGCGAATCCATCGTGGCGAATTCACGCCCACTCTCCACGAATATATGAGGAAAGATTTACTCAAGCGAAATCCACGCAAGAAGTTTTTGAGAAATTTTCAGAATATTATTCATCATCTCAATAGTTCATACAAAGTAAATATATATAGAAAAAATCCTAACAACCAAAATCTAACAGAATCAAATAAAAAATCTAACAAGATTCAAATAAAATCAAATTTAATCTCTAGAATCAGATTTGATCTCCATAATCAAATCTGATATGGAATCTGATCTCCAAAATCAAATCTGATATCCATTATTTGCCTTAGGGAAAGATATGTGAAGCCATTAAACTTCACTCGGTTGCCTTGTGTAGTGGTATTACCAGTGCTCCGTTGACATACGAAATACTTATGCTTGGATTGTTGGATTCGAATGATGGAAAGGATATCTTGCCTCTACTTTTGCAAGTCCTGGTTGAAGGCTGTAGTTTAAATTATCAAACTTAACACATTCTGATGCGTGGTTTATGTCTCGAGGGAACTTGCTGGAACGCATGGAGATCCTTTAAAGGTGCAGTCACATCCTTTTGAAGCTTGGAGACCCTTGGAGCTCATGAATTGATGTTGAAGATACCGCAGCTTGTATTTGCCAGATGTGCTGGATGTTAGTGATTTAAGAGTTCTCTTCTTCAGTTCTACAACAGACATGGGTTTTTTTTGGTGTTGTGTTAATGTATATTACTAGCCAATCTACATAAATGAGTTATTTCCTTGTAATGAGCAAAATTTCAGAGATGTACTGCTACTGTTTAATTAACCCCGATCAAATTTTATAGTCAAACTGTTACGTTAGGAACCTATCAAACTTTGTATCCTATAAATGAGTTGTCCTAGTTTCAGAACATGGTGACTCTAGTCCTCATTGTTATTTGGGGCTTCGCCTGATCGCCTTTTGATATGGAAATATGAATGCTCTTTTCCTTTGTTTCTCAAGCCAATGTATATGTTTCTCCCATGAGAAAATTTTGCTGTTTCGGTTAAAATTTCATTCATTAGCCTTCGGAAGATATGGCCTTACAAGCAGTCTTTGCTTCTCGAAACAATGTATATTTTTCCTCCATAATAAACTTTTCGTGCTTGTCAGTTTAGATTTCATACACAGGTATGCATTTGAAATTTCTTATGTCAGGAAGCAGTTAATTGATTCTAGCTTTTACTGTTAGTAAGAATTTTTTCGACGGCTGCTATTAGCAAAAATTTGGCAAAGTTGTTGGTAAGGGTAATGCACTCCGTTTCCGTAGGCGTTACAGTAAGACAGTCTGCTGTATATAAATAGGAATCAACAGCTAAAAGCTGCAGAAGTGAATGCTACTAAATTATATTAAGGTGCACCATGGCCAGCTACAGAGAAGAGCCATGGCCAACAGAACATAATATCAGATAAACATAAACATATGCCTCAGCTTTGATAATTTTTAGGCAAAATAGTTCCGGCTGTCAGATTTTTTTTGAGATAAGTTAGACTTTGGTTCCAAGATTCTAGAGGCAAAATTGGCTCCGGTTTTTAGAATTTTTGAGATAACAGAGACTATGGCTTTGAGAATCCTTGAGCTAACATTAGTAGAACTTAGACTAAAAGCCAACTATGCACATTTTTTTGCTTTATCCGACATTTTCCAAATCTATAAAGAGTGATTTTGTAAACTCACTCAGCAAACACATTGCATGAGAAACTCAAGATGGAGTTGTTCCTCTTTTGCTTGATGTAGGAAGCTTCCTCCTCCGTACATCTAATGCACGAACTCTTTCTTCACCTTGTTTATTTCATTCCAGCTCACTGTCAGTCCTCCAAGGAAAAAATAAAATAGTGAGAGATACTCCAGGGAGGGAGAAACTACCTGCTCAGCTGAACTAAAGTGGAGCTGAGAGCAGGTCTTGAGTGAAACACTTAAGAAGCGAGATGAGGGCAAAATTGGAATTAAATTAAAAGAGTGCAGATATGTTTAAAAGAGGGTGAGATTATCTAACTGTTGACTAATTTTGGTAATGGTCCAGGGGGCTAAGTGAGAGTTTAAGACTTCAGGGGTAATAAGTTCTATAACCTTCATAGTATAGGGGGTTTAAGTGTAATTAACCCAAATTTAAAAGGAAACATTGATATTACTAAATGTAGCAATAAATCCAAAAAGACACTAAGCTTTTCAAAATAAGAGTTTGTTTTAAGTTCTTATCAATTTTATGTGATTATCTCAAGTTATCAAAAATTAAGCAATAAAGCATATGAAAGATAAATCATTGTGTAATTATGATTCCTTTTGTGGCTTTACAATTTATTCGAGAATCCTTTATATTGACAATTAGAGGTTTGGAGCCACGACTTTCTATAAAGGAGGGTAGTAGTCATGCCACTTGAGCTAATGCTAAGCAACAAGCAATATGGGCCTTAGGGGGTGTTTGGTTGTTTGTATAAGTGTGTAAAGTGGTTGCAATTGCAACCATTTTTGTTGCAATGGAGCTTTTTGTTGTTTAGTTATAATTGCAGTTGTAAAAGTTTGTAAATATAATTGCAACCAATTACACACTTGCAGTAATTGCACCAATTATGCATTTTTTTTAAGAGGTATGAAAAATGCATAAGACACTTTCTAGTCTTTGCAAACTGTAATTGTAATTAATAAATAGGGCATTACTTATACCTCTTGAAAATAAAAAATTAATATCTTAAAATCTTTGCAACTTTAGTTACAATTTGCAACTTCCAAGCCAAACAGAGTAATAGAAGTTGCAACAACTTATGTTGCTAGAATTTCAATAGTAGTAATATAAGTTATAACTTACAACATCACTTTTGAGCAACCAAACAACACCTTAATTAACTATGGATTCCTAGCGTGGGTTGAATATATCGCAAACTTTGCCCCGCCCAAATATTGTTTTAAATATCCTGATACAACTGATATATTCGCCACGACATATCGTTTTTCGGGGTCAATTAGGATGATACATTAGAAAAAGGGGTTATATCATTTTGAATGCTTACTGGGCAATATAGAGCCATGATATATTACTACGATATATTAGCCAATATGGTTCATTTTTTCAATTGAGTTTTTAATTTAGAAATAGATTTGATTTCATATCCAATATTATTCTCATATATAAGAGAACCTCAAATTCTTTCGCTGCTGCTTAAATCAACAGATTTTTTTAAACTGTTTCCGTAGAAACTTGAAATCCAAATATGCAAATAGTTAAATATGCTAGATCTACATTGCAAAGTTAATTTTAATATTATTCAAGACTTGAAACCTTCTCTAGAATTCTCTTCTTTCACTTCTCTTTTTTTTACGTCTTTACTGACTCGGTTATTGTTCTTGTTGTTACTATTGTCTTTTGCACTGTTACTACTGTTGTTATCAATCTTTTTCAACTATTCTACTATTCTTACCGTGTCAAAATCTCAATAGTAGCAGTGAAAAAGACAATAGTAACCATACTACTATTCTTACTGTGTCAGAATCTCAATTATTTCTATAATCAATTTTTTCAATTTTAGTTGAATTTATTTTATAATTTGTTTTATTTTGCTATGCTTATATGCATGAACATGTTCTTAACTACCTTTATATATTTTATGTCATATTAGCTAGATAGATGAAATTAAACAAGCTGTAAGATATCAGATTTATATATTTGGTATGTATATGTAATGTTTGATATGAACATCCGATATGAGCTCATATCCCCAATATATCGCCCGATATTCGCTATCCGATATGAAAAGAACCCATTCGATACGTTTCCTATATCCGATATTTAGAACCATGTGCCTAAATATGCTTCATTCTTCAATTCCGGTATAGTTGCACGGGCCATTTATATTTCTTGGCTTATCAAGTCTAGGTTAGTTAAGCTTATCAAGTCTAGGTTAGTTAATCTTTTTCAATTACAATATCACTCCTATAAATTGATTCAGGCCCTCTCATCTGTGGTTATTCGAGTGGAGAGCTATTATAATCAATGACCATGATTATGGATGATTATCACTCTCCCATAATGTAACTAACATCATTGTATACTCTCGAGATTTAGATTTTAGTTACAATTCCGATATATGTTAGTTATTTTTGAGTTGATAATAGGCTTACAAGGCTAGCAAATCTTTGGGAGCTATGAAGAAAAGAAGTTTTTTGAGAGCCCATGGTCTATAAGTTTCAAAGCCTTGGACTAAACACTATTTCTTAGTGACAACCATTCTTACTGTGATATTCTCTTTAATCTATAGGCAAGGATTAGAATGGATCCGTGCCAACTCGAGGTCCAATCGATCCCGCCCATAAAGGCCTGGCTTTGATCCGCTCATTTTAGCTTTGCGTCAGATACAGACTACATTCTTTGATTTTGTCTTCTAATCAGGTAGAGTTTGGACATTGTAAGGTGGCTGACAGACTTCTTTAATAAGATTTGGTAAATTAAAAAGATACCAAATGAATGGAGGAAGAGTGCCATAGTATCTCTTTATAAGAACAAGGGTGATATCCAAAGTTATTTTAACTACTAGGGAATAAAATTCATGTGTCACATTATGAAGTTTTGGAAAACAGTAATTGAACATAGGTTAAGACAAACGTTAGGATATCAGACAATCAGTTTGGATTCATACTGGGGCGATCGATAATAGAAACTATTCATTTTCTTTGTTAAACTTATAAAGCAATTTTGAAATAAGAGTTGCATATATTTTTTTACTGATTTAGAAAAAGCATAGTGTTGTGGTAGATATTGATGAACAAAGGAGCCCCCATCGAGTATATTAATATAATTAAGGATACGTATAATGGAATAGTAGCAAATGTCAGAACATATAGTGGCCTAACAAGTAATTTTTCAATTACAATTTGATTGCGTTAAATATTTGTATTGAGTCTATTCTTGTTTATCATAGTGATGGATGAGCCTACGAGAGTTATTTTGGATGAGATACGTTGGCCTATGCTATTTGCTAATGATATTGTAGTCAATATTTCGAGAGTAAGTGGTAAATACCAAGTTGGTGTTATACAGGCAAACATTAAAATTAGAGATTTTTGATTGATTATGTCTAAAATAGACTATATGGAGTGCAAATTTTGTAAATAAAAAGATCCGAGATATTGTGCTGACACTAGATGAGTGGGATATAAATGAGCAATCAGTTTAGGTTCTTGGGTTTTATTATTCAAAATAATGGGAAGATTGATAGTGATGTCAAAGACGTAGGATCTAAGCTGGTTGGTTGAAATTGATGAGCGCAATAGGAGTTTTTTATGATAGTAACATTCTGTTAAGACTGAAGGAAATTTTTTATAAAATTGTTATTAGGCAAGATGCTTGGTTGAAATTGAGGAGCGCAATTGAAGTTTTATATAATCGTAATATTCTGTTGAGGCTGATGGGAAATTTTTATAAAACTGCTATTAGGCCAATGTTATATGGTATGGAATGCTGGGTTATAAAAAGATGTCATTTGTAGAAGATAAGTATATTAGAAATGCGCATGTTTCATTGGATGTACGGTCACACTAGATGAGATAAAGTGAGAAATGAGGATATTCATGATAAGGTAGGTATAGCCCTCACCAAAAAGAAGATACATGAAAATCAGAAAATCGCCTATATGTGAAGTAGACTCACAGATGCACTAGTTTAACGAGTGGAGTTTATAATTCTATGACAAATTAAGAGAGCGACCAGACGACTGAAGAAAATACGGATGGAGGTGATGGCGAAAAGATACTGATGCTTGACGTTAAATTGAAGACATATTACTCGATGGAACAAGTGGAGAAGGATTGTCTATGTGATCGATCTAGCGTGATTCTCTTTTAGTTTATATAGGCTACCCCAACTAATTAAAGACGTCATTATTTGGACATTGTCCAAACCCATCCAAACCTGCCCAAAAAGCCCAAACAAACAACAGTCGTCCAACTCGATCCAAATAGAAAAAATGTTCGTTCCTTGATTTATCCTCTGATAGTTTCTTGTCTATCTCTCTTTTCCTTCCTCTCTCACAAAATTAAGTACTCAACTCTAATTTCGTCCCAAATCAAGAGTCTCTCTAGAAGGTGCAAGCCTTGCCCTTGCTTTCTTGATCTCTCATTCTCTCAATTTTTCTCATATTCTCTCGATTTCTATTGTCTCATGATCTCATCTTAACCTAGGTTGATTCAAAGTCAGCTCTCAAAAGTTATTGTTGATTTGTGATTTATGAATCCCTAGAATTGAGATCTACAATGACTTGCTCAATTTAGGTAAAATTTCACTGTTTTTTAAAAAAATAAGCAATTAATAACTTGGTTATTGTTTTCTTTGCAATTTTATGTGAATTGAAAAGACATTAGAATTGTTCTGTGCTTTTGATGAAATCAGTGTTATGGATGTCTATACTTGTTTGATTTTGGTTTGATTAAGTCTAATTTCTCCATTTTAAATTCTGGTCTAGCGTTTATAACAAAAATTTTGAAACTTACGTTAGATGATCTGGAACTTTGAAATCAGTATTAACGGTTGTTTTATACTACTAGGAGTTTGTTGATGTAATTAAATTAGAAATTATTTTGAGTACATTGATACTCACTCTTTGAAGGGAAGATTTGTTATTTAGCAAGGATGAAAGAATATTTTATCAGTACAGTTATTGCTTGATTTTGTTGTTTGAGCCTGCTCATTTGTTAATCAATGTTGTTCAATTCAAGGCCTGATGAACCATTCTTTATGCTAGAACACAAAAGATCTACAGTTAACAAGCCTGACCAACTGATTCATTCTGTTTTCTGCTATTAAGTAGTTGTATATCCAATACTTGCTTAGATAAGTATGATGGAGGTATCTATAGGTTAGCTGGAAAATATTTATAGATTATTGTTTCTGCACGATGCAACCACGTGAAATTTCACATTGGTGACGAGCTTATATGTAATTACCATTTACGCTGAAATAGCTGTGTTAACTAAAAGCTAACATTATATGATATCAAATTGTCTTCAAGTAAGCTGTTGAGGCTTGCATTAGGCTAAAAATAACTATTTTGACTGAAATCAATTTTTTTTTGGTTACTAAATTAGAAAGAGGCTTGTTGCCAACTCACTTTTGCATTAAGAGTAATGCATTCCATTAGCCCCTTATTGACACTATTCTGCTAAGTAGATAGATTTCTCGCTTAGAAGGCCTAAGTATATCCATGTTGCACAAAGTATAGGCTGTCACTGTTCCATGTCTATACTCAACACAATAAGAACCACAATCTCTTTTGCATAAAGTAGCTTTACGTCTTGGAGACAATTTTTCTCGCAAACTGCTAGGTGTGGAGATAGTGTAGTGAGCATGTCTGGACTTAGCTGGTATGCCAGTGGTAGAAAAGGGGCAATGAGAAGCAGCAGTGGAGCTGTATTTAACAAGAATATTGAGGGGAAAGGATAGACACAAATTGGCATTGGGCCAGAAGCATTAGAGGATTTCTTGGTGATGAATCCACATTATGATGCCAATTTCAGTACAGATGTAGAGAAGTTTGATTTTGGATAATGGAGTTTAGGCATGGACTGGCTACCTTCACCTGCTCAAGTATAGGGAAGAAACATGTTCTGTCTTTCTAAACTCGATGCAGATCTGAAATACTAATGATCTGGGCTAGTAATTGCTCCTCACATATTGTTGTTACTGTTCTGTAGCATATTAGAATGTATAAACCTGCATATAAACCCCTTGTGATATGATTATTTTTATTTTGCAGCAAATCGATAGAAAACATGCATATTGTATGACTGATCATGCACTTCATTTTTACAATTTTGATTTACATGTGGCTGCCTTATACCTAGTACGCATATGATAGTGGTTGTTTGTTCTACTATAACCCTCACTTCCTTCTTTCATTCTTCTGATACTGGTAACTACTTTGCGGCTTCCAGTATTTTGCGTGGCCACCTAGTTTGATGACTCTGGTTCACATGTTCTTTTGTTAAAAAAGTTTAACAGATGCTGTTGAATTTGAGATGGTCCTCAAGTATGTACTTAAGTTACAGATAGTGTTGATCTAGCTAACTGCCTCTATTTCTACTATGCCAATTTGTAGCCTGTCCTGAAGTTGCTTTGGGTAATGCATGTTCAGGGTCTAGTTTCTAATGATGATCCATGGATGAAATCGCTGGAAGGTAGTTATTACCTCCCTGAAGAAGAACTGCTTACAATTTGTTCTTAAAATATGATGCTTGTTATCATTTTAACTAGCCTATGATTTTTCTTCCAGTTGACTTGCTCGTAACTTATTTATGTGTGTGAAAATACACCCAATCTATTTCTATTATTGATAGAGCAAACCTGAAATTTTAAAAAGGCAGAAATGTCATTCTAGTGTGGTGAATCCTGTTCTTGCTAGATGGTCAACAATCCTGTCCTATTCTTTGTCAGATCTCAACACTTTCTTTTCTGTTTTGATGTTGATCTACATGTCTTACTACTTTCATCTATCCTTTAACATTAACATATGCAGATGCAATGCGATCAAGGAGAGTGTTGGTCTGGGTACTAGGATGCTGAACTTCACACAGCCTTGTGCTCCGATGATGTAGTAGCAACTGATAATATCTGGTATGTTCTTGATGAACAGAGAGAACTAGTAGATATTCTGGTGCCTGAAGCTTATGTTAGTTGACAGATTCTGCTTTTATATTTCTTCTTGCTTTTGTTTCGTAATTTGCTTTAAGATACATTTTTCTTTGGTGAAAGTTCCAAGCTATGTTTTTCTTAATCTGATACTATGGATTTTCTTTTTTGTTTTAAAATTCTGAACTTTTTAAAAACAAGCTCTTGAAAGTTTGCTTTGATGTACATTGCAAACTGTGTTGTGATTCTTCAAAACCTGCCCCATTGAAGCATAAGATTTGGCCTGCAGAGGCACTCATAACTGTGTCCCTAGCTTATTAGTGAGCCTTCATCCTAGCCTTGAAACCATAGCAAAGAAATTCCTCTTCCTACGATTTGCCTTTAGGAAGCAGAGGATGGGGTGGCTCATTATAGGATGATAATCGATATATTGTTGCAATTGAGTGATTCTATGTGTGTTTAGAAATATAATTGCTATAGCGTGGAAATAAATCTTTCTTCCTGTTTCATCATACTCTGTGTTATAAAGCATTATCTGTTTCTAATTATTGTTTCACTTAGGAAGTTGATATTTCGTTGTGTTATGATAATGCATTACTAGACATTGATCATCCATCTATCCTAGCCTTTGACATGGTAGTCAAGGTGTCAGTATGTTTCATGATAAAGTTAAATCAAGACATGCTACCAATACACTGTTCAAATTTTAACCTGATTGGTTGCTTGTGATTTGGATTAATTGATCAATATCCTACTGTTATTGACTGAAATTACGTACATGATAGTTCTTAATAGGAAGATAACTGATTTAGGAAGATGAGAATTTGTCAGGGTCGTTTCCCTCCAACTTCTTGGTGAATTGGAGGATGCATGACTTAGAGGGATGTGAAAAACGTGTTGCAGTCCAATTAATATGCAGGTCGTTAGTTTTAAATTACGTCAAGCCAATGCTCCTACTTATAGTCAACCATGTCCTGTGTGGGATGCATGATCAGGATGCAGGGTGTTATAGTGACTCTGTGGGAGGGCTTCCTCCAATCGTAGTTACCCAGCAAAGTTCATCTGTGTGGTATTGTCATGATTCATGGCATATGCATGTAATTACAGGGCTAAGGGCCAAATTTTTGTAGTCAAATAACAAGTAGCCCATTAGTTTAAATTACACGCAGTTTTAATGGCTAGAAGACCTGTGTCAAACTTAATAGGACGTAGTTAATTGCTTTGTCCTTTGTTTATAGTATTTCTTTGAGGGCTTAGTTGCTTATGATAGTCAGATTTCAGCTTCATTTTCAAGTACCAGGGATCTATAGGAGCTAAGGTTTGGTAGCATATCTTATTGAGGTTTGTTTTCTTTATTCTGTCAAAACTTGAACAAAATATATGAAGCTTGGCTTGTTTTGTTTAGGGTTAATTACACTAATTACCCCTGTACTATTGGGGTGGAGTACTTATTACCCCTTATGAAATTTATCAGCATTTTGGTCTCGAGGAACTTAAACGGAGTAGGGGGGACATCAATTTAGAGTGCATGTATATTCATTATTGGTGGAAAAGACTGGTTTGCCCCTAACTTAAATGGAGGAAAGTCCAAAACCTCAATTTTGCTTCCTCCACTCTTGTTTCTTTCACCCCACAGTCGAAGCAACAAAAGAGGGTTTTAAAAAGGAAGATAGGGTTTTCCTATCAATTTGTGGAGGAGGAAAACCTTCGGAGAGGGAGAGAAGACGCCCCATTATTGAGAGCGGAGTCGCAAGAAGCCCTCAACATTTTGAGGGCGATCAGGATTCGAAATTTCGACCTAGGGGTTGAAACAGAGTGGGAGATAAGTGGGGGGATTAGAAATTTTGAAGTCAAAATTGCGCGCTTTGCTACATTAAGGAAAGCTAATCGAAGGATTTCGAGAGTGATTTGAGCGGTATTGGAAGGGTTAATGGCATTGAGGGCGCTGGAAGATTCGGTCATTTAGGGCTTTCAAGGGAACTCTGCTGTGGAAGAGGTTAGAAGAGGTTCATTGCTCAAAGGTAAACCTAAACTTATATATGGCGAATTTGTTGATTTTTAAACTTTTTTTTTTTTTTTTTATTCAAAGTACAATAGCTTGTTAACTAGTTTAATCTTCCTTTTTTGAAATTCTTAATCTATGTATGTATTTGTGAGTGGGGGACCAAAGATTGAAACTTTGATAGCCTTTCTTGGTTTTAAAAAGAGTACCTGTAGGGTGGAGATTAATGAAATTCATTGTTTAACAGTGGATTTGACAGGAGAGTTGGGTGGGAGCAGTAATGTTGGGTGAAGGATGAATGTTGTTCAGTTTTTGGTCGACAGAACCGCAGCTTTTTCCATGTCTGTAAGAAGGGCTTATGTGTGAGGTGGGCTTGTTTTTGGGTAGAGGGTTCACAAGGGCTGGGGTTGTTAAGGAAGAAATAAGCAATCAAGAGGAGTGCTCTACTACCAAGGGGTGCGGGAGTTGCCTATGGATGTGGTGTGGATGGAGTGTCAGAGAGGGAAAAGGTTGGTGCAGGGGTTAAATATGCAGTGAAAAACAAAGCAAATGAAGGAAGCTCATCAAAAGTTAGAAAGAGGCATGGGAGAAGGTGGGGTTTCTCTCAGGATCTGGTAAAGATTTGGGTTCAACAACATTAGTCCCTCCAAGGAGTGGGAGAGACACGGGCACATCGGATGATTTGGGCCTATTCACTCAACATGTAAGTCTACACAACTGATAATTACGTTAATTAATTGTCAGGTTTAATACAATGATATAATATCTAAAGCTTGTTTCTATGTTATTGATTTGTCAGGTTTAATACAATGATATAATATCTAAAGCTTGTTTCTATGTTGTTGATTCCAGCGATCAGGAGGATCAACTACAACTGAATTGACCCACAACTAAATTCTTGGCAAACAAGGATGATCTTGGTGGGGAAACTGTGGTGTACTCGGTTGCTCAGTTATTAGTATGCATATTAACTTCCAATCACATTATTACTGTGCACCCTATCCCACAACCAAAATCATTTGCTGAATTATTTTCCCATTTTCCTTACAGCTGCAGGTGTGACTGAGAATACCTAAGTGCAAGCTTCAGTGATGAGAAACTGGAGGCAATTGATCACTGATATCTGGACTTTGTTTTTTGTGTGCAGGGATAGGAAGAGTGCCGTGATGTGCTGCTGTGCTGTAGGTGGGTGCTGCAGGTGGGCTGGGTTGTGCTGTGCTGCTGTGGTGTGACTGAGGGACATGTGTGGCTGTTTTTGACAAAGAAATAAGTATCAACATGTGGAAGTAGGGATAATGTGGGGTTGAAGACGTCGTGTTTAACTAATACTGTGGGACATGCATCGACAGATGTGGTGTTTAACCGAGAGACATGCTGCTGTGGTGTGACTAGAAACAGGTAGTTGTGATCATGTTGGTATGAATAATTGCTAAGGTATTTAACTGGTACAGCTGAAGGAAGCTTCTATATTTGTTGTGACATGTGCTACAAAAATGTTATATCATATCATCAGGCTTCTATATGGTGTTTAACATATGCTACAAAAATGTTGTGATCATGTTTGTGATGAAGCAAGTTTGTGATGCCGTGACTATGTTATGTTGTGATCTGGTTATGCTGTTGAAGCAACCTTCTAAATTTTGTATTGAAGCAAGCTTGTTATGCTGTGATTATGTTGTGATCTGGTTATGCTGTTGAAGCAAAGCTTATATATTTTGTATTGAAGCAAGCAAACTTGTTATGATCAACTTGTTTATACTGATATGTTATTGTGGGGTTGAAGCTTGTTTTGCAAACTAATTATGTTGTGATCGTGTCATGCTGTTGATGCAGACGAGTTCATGCAAACCAGTATACAAGCTTGTTTATACTGATAATGTATGTTGTGACCCCCTCATGCTATGATCATGTCAGGCTGAAAACAATTGTCCTGGAATCTGGCCAAAGAAGGCACGCTCGTGGCATAGTGTTTCTTTGAATACTTTAACTGAACACTAATATTAAGTGAGCATAACTGCAATATTTGAGTTCTTACATATTAACACGGTAGTACATGAAATTACTTCTTACATGCTAACCCTATTGCAATAATTCATTTCTCACATCCAAACACAATATTTCACTTTACTTGGAAATTAGTACAAGAAAAAAAACAACAGAAAACTAACTAGTATATCAATCAACAGGCTTTTCTCTTCGATCATTTTCTTCCTTCATTCTTAATATCTGTTGTTTTCATCTAGTTGTGCTAGCAAAACTTCACATCTCAATATAAGAGAGATACACTCATTGCAATAATGGTCATGTGTTGTTTTTGGATTACGTGGTTGATTAGTAATTTCTGCATATTTTTCAATCAATATGTTGACAGCATTTGCAAGTTTGAAATGGATGAGTGATGAAACGCCAACATGGATTCTTTATTGTCCATGAGATCTTCACCTTCATCCTTGTTCACAATAAAATCAAATTTTATTGAAACTTAAAAGAAAGTTACAATAACGATGGTTTTCCATTTACAGAACATAAAGAATCTAGCTTCCTCTTTGTTTAAAACTAGAGTTCTCTTGTAACCGTGGAGAACGATCTTTCTCTTCGTTGACGATCCGAACACGAATTCCTAAGTAGGTAGCCTTTGAAAAGTTCTAAGAAGGAAGAACTCTAGTTTTTAGCACAAGTGCTCAAAGTAGAGATAATCCAACTTCTTCTTTAGCCCAGAATTTGGCTATTTATAGAGGTTTGGAGACTTTTGAAATAGTGTAACTGTCCAATTAATAACCTCCTTAATTGAGAATTAATTTTCAGTATTTAATCTATTGGATTCGTAATTGCAATTTTTTAATTCTCTGAATTTGTAACTGAAATATGGATCTCAGCCTTAGATCCGTATTTTGGCTTTTCATGGCTTAAGTGCTATACTCAGACCCGCGTTTGGGTGTAAATGGGGATAATTTTTATCTCTTGAAGTCTTGAAATACAAACGAGACTCACTGGGGTTCGCGCTGTCGCTATATTTAGCTCTAAATATGTGCTCAGAACGCGGATCTCTCTATAATTGATGATTCGTGTTTTAGTTCCTAATAACATATCTTGCTTGATTTGACCCACGTTTGATTTGACCCACGTTTGGGTATAAGTGAGAATAGTTTTTATTTTTCAAGGCTCTGAAATGAAAACACAGCCCAACGGAGTTCGTGTTTTAACTATACTTAGCTCAAAATATGGACTTTTGCTAGAGTCCATAAGACAACTTTATTTAGCTTAGAATGCGGATCTTTATGATTGATGATCCGTGTTTCAGCTTTTAGCAATACGTTTTGCTTGATTAGACCCGCTTTTATATTAAAACGGGGTTAGTTTTAATTTTATAAGCCTTTAGAATCAAAATGCGATCCTGCATTTGAAACTCAGGTTAGATCTATGTTTGAGTCAAAACCGATCCTAGGGGTTCGCGTGGATCTCCTTGGATGAATATTCATATTTTGTTTCTTAACAATTAGTCTTGCTTGTTTAGACCCGCATTTTGGGGTGATGTGAATAATCTTATATTACTTGATAGAAATGAATGGAGAAGGACTATCAATTGATCGATCCAGCATGATTCTTTTTTGGTTCATGTAGCCTATCCGAAATACTTGGGATAAAAGACTTAGTTGTTGTTGTGAATAATCTTATTTTTCTAAAGTTTTGAAAACAAAATACAACCTAGAGGGGCTTGTGTTTATTCTTTTATTTAGCTCAAAGTATAAGCTTTCGTCAGCATTTACTTAACTTAGAATGCGAATCTCTCTAGATGAGGATCCACATTTTAGTTCCTAAGCTATTTTTACGGCTTTTGAGACTCGTGTTTACTTGTATTTAGAGAAATTTTCTATTTCTTGAGATTATGGAGGAAAAATGTGATCCTACGAGGTTTACGTTTAAATTCTATAAAGGGTTCCTTTTGTTAATCTTCTCATTTATTCATAAACACGGGTCAACCATCTTTTCTTTTCATAAAAATTTTATCAACTAAACTCCCTCCAAAGTTTTAAAAAATCCACAACTTCGAAGATATTTTGAAACACTTTGGATACAAAACACGATCAACTTAGATTTTAAATCTTAAACGCGACCATGTGTTTAATTCACGGTTTTGCATTTGAAATATTATGAACATGACCCTGCATTTGATTCGCGAATTCGCGTTTGAAATAGCGTGAATGCGACTCTGCATTTGATTCACGAATTTTTTGTCAACTAGACCTTGTGCTTGAAATTTCAAAACGCGGATCAAATCTGCATTTTCAGCAGTTCAGATGAAGCGTCGCTGCTATTTGCTGCTTTTTCGATGCAGAAATCGAAGTGCTGATGTGCTCATAATGATGAGAAACCTCTTCGAGATTTGGATCGTTAATCTCGGTCATCAAAAATTCTATAGAAGACCCAGCATCTTTTCAAGAGTCGTGTTTGCGACTGAACTTTCTTCAAGCTTCTTCAAGCTATCAGCTTTCGAGCTCTCTTTCAAAGTGTTCAAGATTTTCAAATTTTCAAGATTTCAAACTTTTAATTCACAAGAAAAGTTGTCGAAGAGGTTTTCCTCAGCTCAAGCTGCCAGTGGCTCAAATAGGCCCTCAGCCACTTCTAGCTTTTTTCAGCACCAGTCCAAGAGGAGCCCCTAATTTCAGGTGGGTTCAATGAGTTCTACTCATTTTAACAGAGGAAATTCATTGCCATGGACTTTAAAAATGAGTTAATTAACAAATTTTAAAAAATCATAATCTCCTAGAGATTTTAGATGTCACAAAACGCAATTTTTGCACCGACCATGAAACATGGATCTCTTTTATTGATCCGCATTCTAAATTTTAAGGGAACCACTTAGTGGTTTATTCTTTAGTTCTGAAATGCAGATATCCACTAAGTGATCTGTGTTTGACACTTAGTTAACAGATTATATGTAGTATCTGGTGTACTTGGCTCCTCCTGCCTTACCTCTTGATAATTTTGATTGGGCTTACAAACATCAGAATTTGAGATATCATCCAGTTCAACACAATCGAAATCTTTAACCTGGGTATCTGCATTGTTAGTATCTGCTGCATCAAACCTGTCTTTGTATATAACCTGTTCATTAAATATGACATCCTTACTACGAATTATTTTGCGATTCTGTTCATCCCATAATCGATATCCAAAATTATTAGCACCATATTCAATGAACGTACATTTGATAAATTTAGCATTTAACTTAATTCTAGCAGTCGGATCAATGTGAATGTATGAAATGCAACCAAAACCTCTTAAAAAAGATAAATTTACCTCTTTTACTCTAAGCTTCTGGTATACCTCAATTCAAAAGAATAGACGGATCTCGATTTATCAAGAATGTTGCAGTATTGATTGCATCAGTCCAAAACATCTTTAGCAGTCCAGCATGTATCTCATACATCTAGCACGCTCATTTAGAGTCATGTTCATACATTCAGCCACACCATCATGCTGCTGTATTTTCTTTATTATCTTTTTCATACGAATTCCATTCACAGCACAAAATTCTTTAAACTCGCGAAGTTCATATTTCCCACCATTATCAGATCGCAAGCATTTAACTTTCAATTTTGTTTCATTCTCCTCCAAAACTTTCTATTTTCTAAAAACATCAAATGCATCAGATTTATATTTTAAGAAATAAACTCATACCTTCCTTATCGAGTCATTGATGAAGGTTATGTAGTAAGAAGAGCCTCGTAGGGATGTCACAGGAGCTTGTCCCCATAAATTATTATGCACTAGCTCTAATTTTTGCTTCTTCAAGGTCCTACCAGTCTTAGAAAAGCTCATCCTTTTCTGTTTTTCGAAAACACAGCTCTCACATAGACCAATATTGACTGTCTTGAGACCCTTCAAGCACAACAACTTCATTCCTTTCTCACTCATATAACCCAGCTTGTTATGCCATAGTTATGTTTCTGCCCTTACACTAGCAAGTGTAAGCAAATCACAACTGCTCGTTGACATATATAGAGTGTCGGTCTTCTTTCCTCGAGCCACAACTATGGCTTCTTTGATGATTCTCCAAAGACCACCCATGAAGGATTGTGTATACTCTTTATCGTCTAGCTATCCTACAGAAATTAGATTCCTGTCCAACCCAAAATAAACATGTTCTGTAGCAGCCAGACATGTTCATTTGGTGTCTTGATCCGAACATCTCCCTTCGCTACAATCTTCAAAGGTTCGTTATTGGCCAGGTATGCCTTTCCAAAATCATCAGAAACATAGTTCTCCATGATTTCACGACTAGGACAAGAGTGAAATGATGCTCCAGAGTTTAAAATCCAAGATTTCACTGGACTGTTCATGCTCAAGATAATGGCATCGCTTATTTCTTTTGTGACATTCACTGATTGCTTGTCTTTACCTTTCTCTGGCTTCTTTTGAAGTGCTCGACAATCAACCCTAAGATATCCATAACAACCGCAATTCTAGTATGCCTTGCTCGTGTGTTTGGACTTCGATCTGCCACTTCTTGATGGCTGCTTTGATATTGACATACTTCTGTTCTCGGTATTCAAAATTGATCATGATGTCAAACCCAATTCCCTTCTACAAATTTCTTCGCTTAAAATTAGATCTCTGACATTATTAAACTTCAGAGTTTTCTTCCCTGCAGAACCGCTCACCATAGTAACGGTATCATTCCACTCTCGGGCAAAGATGATAAAAGAATTAATGCCCTTACTTCATCATCAAAATTATTAGAAACATAAATCAACTGAGTTGTAACACTATTAAACTCATTAAAGTGCTCTGCCACAAAGGCACCTTCTACCATTCTCAAATTAAACAAGTGGTGTATAAGATGGATCTTGTTCATTGCAGATGGTTTTTCATACATGTTGGTCAAAACCTCCATCAAGGAGGCCATAGTCATCTCCTTCGCAATATTGAATGCAACATTGTGCGACAACAATAGACGTACCATGCCTAATGTTTTTTGTCTAACATGTTCCAATCTACTTTAGACATATCCTTTGGCTTCTCTCCCGTTGGGGGTTGCTACAGATCTTTACCGTATAAGTAATCTTTGATCTGTATCTTCCAAAATCCGAAATCTGACTCCTCAAATTTCTTGATCTTTCCATCTTTTGCAACTAGTGCTCCCACTCGAACCTGATGCTCTAATACCAGTTGTAGCAACTATCACGAATTTAAGTAGCAATCACATAAGAATAAAGAACAACAAAGCACAAAAATACAAAGATTTACGTAGTTCGTCTCAAATTGGACTACGTCCACGGCCGACAAAGAATTTCTTCACTATTTGAGAATAGGATTTTACAAGTACAAGATGGAAATATATATAGCTGGGCTGCAACCCTACTATTATGTAAAATTACCTAAATATCTCTACAAAAAAAAATTCAGGAGCTTCGCCCCCAAACCCCCGAGCAAGGGGCCGCTACCCCTTGCCACCCCCGCCAACTTATCATGAAGTTGGATATGTAGGTTGGAGTTTAGTGTACAATACTTTAGACTCCACAAAACTCAATAGGGCGTACCTCTTTTGTACAAAGTAGTCCTGCCTTCTGTTGGTCCACCCGCAATGGTGAGAATAACAACTTTCACTTTTCTTCCATGTAGGTCATCTTAAGAACAAGTCCTTACTGAAGGGTTTTGCATTGGCTCTTGATGTCTCTACTAAATTTTAGCATTCTTCGATGGTATGACTAATATCTTTATGGTACTTACATAATCTTTATAGTTTCCATATATCCGACGAACTCCATCTCTTGCATTATTCCTTACTCAGTTCTCATCTTTAAGAGATATGGATCAGATAGAGTCCCTAACTCTGAGCATAATCTGAAACTTCTCAAGTCTGATGTGCTTGTCGAATCTCTCAAGAAGTTTGTCAAGAAAATCTAGCTTCCTGTTGCTAACCGACTTTCTCAGACCTTCTATATAAATCCCATTTATATGTGTTCTGATGGCGATGCTAAAACAAACACTCGTTAGTTTGAAATCTCTTGTCAAATGAACCTCTTGAGGAAATATGTTGAGGTCTCGCTTGGCCTTTGCTCGATCTCAAGGAGAGAGGAAACATAAATTTTTGGTTCTTCCACCACCTTGAACTCCTGTGTAAACTTGTGGCATAAGTGATTGATCTAGTGTGCAGACTATTTTACCAGCTCCTCGCCCTTTTCCAGAGTCATTAAGAAGACAAGATTTATAACCTCATCAATTGCTTCCTAAATATAGTCACGAGGATTAATGAGCCCCTCCTATGTCCTTTTGAAGTTCGAAGTCTTAAACTTAGACCCCTTCTTTAGGATTTTCTCAGGGAGGGGCTCATGATTTTTAGACTCGGAGTTCGAGTACATAGTGAAATCACCTAATCTTTTCTTTTCTCAGGAAGTTGTAGATTCTTTCTATTCCCATGCTGTCTTTTCGACCTTTCTCGATATCGATCATTAATTGATGGAAGTTGATCACCTCGACGCGCGTAGACTCCATCTAGTCTATCTAATACTTCTCCCAGGGAAGGTGGAAGTATGACTTTAGCATTGATCTTCAAAGGGCAGTTAACTATCATTGAAGTAAGTGCTACGATTTGTTTTGTGAGTTTTTGGAACTCTAGCTAGGGTAAATTCTAAATGCGCCCCATCTTTTTCTTAGTGGACCCCAGTCCCAAAAGAAGTTATATTTACAAGTTTGTTATTTTTATTTTTGAACCAAATAGCCCTTACTCCTTTTTTAATAAGCCCTATTCCCTCCATTTCATTATTTCTTTTTTTTAGTGAGTCCCATTCAACTCCCTTCTCAAACCCGCATGACTGAAGTAAAAAAAATAAAAAAAAAACAATCTCCCAAACCCTAAATCCCATCCAAACTCTAATTCTCATTACTTGTATGTGATTGCTAGGGCTTGTTCGCAATTTTTTCGTTTATTTTTTTTTTTACAAATCTGGTGAGGATATCTCTCTGTTTGAGAGTTGAGAAGATGTTGAAGAAGATGGAGAAGAATGCTACAACTTTGGCAAAAATAGATAAATCTCCTTATTTAGATATATGCTTAAAGCATTTTTGGACTCAATATGAAGCCTAATTTGAACAATGAATGAAGATCATGATTTTTATATATTTTAATTTTATGTAGAGTAGTCATGCCTATCGTTTGGTTGTTGGGACAAAACCCCTGGACGGGGAATACATCCCGACCTGTTCAACAACTGGTTGGGTCAAAGATCCTGGTCAGTCATTGTATTTGGTCGGGGTTGATTTTCCAACCTACCTTTTTAAAATGATTTTAGATACAGGTTTATTGATAGGGTTAGGATTTTTTGTGGAATAACTTACAATAAAGTGGGGCATATCCATTGAACTTTTAAAAAAATTGTTTTATTTAAGATTCAGGCATTACAAAAAGTAGTCAAGTTAAGTTCATAGACGGTGATGTTGATTATAGTTTGTATTTCAGTACTTATTAGGTATGTAAAAGAGTTTTTTCTTTTGTGTGTGAAGCTTGATTTACTATGTTAGAGATTTTAATTGATTAATTATATGTACAGATTTTTGGAAGTCAAGATGATCTATGTCAGTGGGTTGGAGATGCAGGTAGGAAGCTTGAGTTCATGATTATGATTGCAAAATCAGATAGTGGTGGATGTAGTAGGCAGTGTCGGGTTTTTTTTTTTTTTTGTGTGAACGTGGTGGGAAGGCAAGATTCAAGAAAACAACTAATGATGATAGTTTCAGGGGGAGTAAGAAGTATGGATGTCCTTTCAGATTGATGGGTGATCAGTTGAGTTTGGAGAGATTGGAATGGAGATTGAGAGTTAAGTGCGGTATGCATAATCACGTGCTAGCTGAATATCTTGAGGGTCACTCTTATGCAAGGAGATTATCAGAGAGTGAGACATCTATTGTGGTTGAGTTGTCAGAGTGCTTCGCCCGTCTAGGAATATATTAAGTTGTCAAAGTGCCACGTCCGTCGAGGGATATATTAACTTCATTGAAGTAAAATAACCCGATGAATGTCTCTACAATGAGAACTATCTATAATGCTCGGTACAAGTATAGAGTTCATAAGCAGGGAGGAAGGTCTCAGATGCAGCACTTGTTATATAAAGTTTCTGAAACGAACTACATTGAGTAGCATCATAGAAATGAAGTTACTAATTCCGTAACTGATCTCTTCTGGGTGCATCCGGTCGGAGTTGAATTATTACATGCATTCCTGAGTATTATCATCATAGACTGCATGTACAAGACTAATAGGTCCAACTACCCATTGTTGGAGATAGTTGTTGTAACTTCTACTAATATGACATTTGCTATTGTTTTTGCCTTCTTTAACCAAGAAAAAGAGACTAATTACGCATGGGCACTGGACAAGCTAAGCGGGTTATTTGTTAACAATGTGCAACCCAACGTCATTGTCACAGATAGAGATTTAGCACTTGTAAAGGTTGTTGAATCCACCTTCCCATCAAGTAGCCATTTTTTATGTAGATGGCATATCGATAAGAATGTGTTGGCAAATTGTAAAAAGTCATTTGATCAGCAATCAGAATAGAAGAAGTTTTATTTTAACTGGAAGAGTCTTATGTCGTCGATACAGAAGAGGAATACAAATCACTTGTGACCAACCTAAAAAATGACTTTCGGACATGCCCTACGTACATATGGTTGGACCCGTGCAAGGAGAGATTTGTTATATGTTGGAAAAATATGTGTCCTCACTGTGACAATATAACCACTAATAGGACGGAGAGTGTACATGCCAAATTGAAGAGGCAACTTTGAACAAGCCAAGGAAACTTTGATAATTGTTAGAGCAATATCCATTCTCTAGTAGAACTCCAACATACTGAGTTAAGGCATCTTTTGAGAAGAGTTTGACCATTGTTCATTGGAGTTTTATTTTTGTTAGCGAAATTTCCTGATAACAAGATCATCTACCGTAAAAAGGGAGATCCGTGAACCTTAGGCTCGAGGTCCGCGTCCCACTTAGAGGAGATCCGTGAACGTAAGGCTCGAGGTCCACGTCCCACTTAGAGGAGATCCACGAACCTAAGGCACGAGGTCCGCATCCCGCTTGTGTTTTAGGGAAGATCCGCGAATCTGGGGCTCAAAGTCCGCACCTCAACATTAGTCGTGAGAACCGCGGATATAAAGTTTGAGATCCGCAACGCTAATTACAACTGTTGGGGAATTTAATACAAATTCGCCGGATCGGATGAAAGGAAATTACTACTCCGATTGTGGGGCCAACCGCTAAGCGAACATGTCAGCATTACTCAGATCATGGGAACTAACTACTAAACGAATACAGATCGTGGGGCTAACCGCTAGGCGAATACGTCGGCATCACTAGCTCGGAATCCTTATAAAAAGAGGGTGAGGAATTGAGAAGGGGATGAACGGAAAGAGTTTGTGTGGAGTGTCAACAGAGATCAAGATCGTCCTCCATAGCTACCTTAGAACCCATCTTTAAACAAAGAGGAAGTCATTCTTCCTCATTTTCTATAAACGGTAAATCATTGAAGTTGTAATATCTTATTGAAACATTCAATAAAGAAATCATTTTACAAACTTTATGGCAAACAGAAAATTGGCGACTCCACTGGGGACTCCTATCACCTCTGGTGATATGGTAGTGGCTCAATCCGACAACATTTCAGTTGGTAGCACGGTCGACTCGCTCATTATCAAGGTCAATCAAGAGAAGTACGAAGAATTTCTTTCTTCCGACTCCAGAAGCCCAAATTCCTTATGGAAAGTCCATAAGGTCTCTAACAACTCAACCTCCGAAGTAGTCTCAAAGACATCAGTCCAAGCAAAGTACTCTACAGACCAATCCGGTCTAAAAAGAAGCTCCTCTCATTCACCAATATTAGACTCAGGATCAGCTCCTGTTGAGACCCATGATCTCTTTAGAAAAATGGATCATGATTCCCATGATAATAAGGGAAAACGACCATTGTTCGCTTATCAGAAAGATGACGTGGAGAAGAAGGTTTCTCTCACTCGTATAATGAGAAGGAACCTGAGACGAAGCAAGACTCATGCTCTTCGCAGAGTCGTGCAGTGATAGAAAACTATTGATCCATCATCGCGACGGTCTACTGTATAAGTATGGAGGCCAAAATGCGAAACCATGGTTCTAGAGATAAAGGTGAATCAAGATGCGGAAGGGTTTAATCACGTTTCCTATAAGAAACAGAATAAACCCCAAATTCATTCGTGTTCCTATTCCAGAACATGCACCTCATCCTCAGGCTATAGGAGGAAAATGTGATCACGTAGCCGGAAGCACACGCGAACCTCAGATTCGCGTGGCAATAAGAAAACTCATTCTCGACGAAGGGCCTACCTCAAAGGCTAAAGTTACCCCACCCACTGTTCCAGTTAGGGTGAAATTGCTTCAAGGATCTTCGAAGGGACAGAGACTCCTATCCAAAGCTCTTTCGGAGGTGACACTACCTCTAAGAGTTCCAATACAAGAGATCTTCAGGAACTTCTAAATAAAAAAAGAGAAGAATTCCAGACATCTCATTGCCATTGCGAATGACTGATCAATGTAGTACTGTCACACTATCATTGTTCAACCCATGCTCTTGCTAGACAATCGGTTTTTCATCACTAACAACGTCCTCATCTCACCCATTGAAGAAAAGACGACACAACAAGCAGGAGTTTTCTGAACTGGAATATCCCGAAGTATCATCTAATATGATAAGTTTCGGGGAGAGGAAGAAGAAAAAGAAGACGAAGAAGGTCTCTGAGAGAGATGCTTCCAATTCTGAACACTCTTCAGGCTTGAAGAGTCTGTTCAGAGATGGACAAGGTGTTTTTCAAAACACTCGACTCAAATGTGGGGTGGTAATCCCAATAAACTACAGACAAATGGCCGGAGTCTCTTCCGATGAAGAAGACACGACCAAATCAGTCATGACTGATTCACAGACGTCTGACTCATTCCTCAAAGATTCCGCCTTCGCATACATGGCACAAAATAGCATTCCAGAAGAATTTATGCGGAGGATGAATGAACAAGATAAAAGTATCCAACAACAGTAGAATACCATCAACGAGATCAAAGACATGCTGCACGTTTTGTTGGAGCTGGAAAAGACAAGAATGAAGAATATGGATGGATCTTCTTCAGAGCCTCCACCTCATAACCCAAAGACTGTCAAAGGGAAGAATGTGGAAGGAGAAGGTCACGTTCCCCACACAAATGAAGATGAAGATAACAAGGGTCATCATGAAGATAAGGACAACCACTCTACACATTCTAATCACCAAGAAAGAACCCAAAATCATGGAGGGAATGCAAATACCATCTGGATGGAGAGCTTTCAAAATCAATTGAATGCTCTCATGCACAAGAATGACTTGCAAGAGTTGGGTGTTGTAAGGCCATATCCGACGGTATGGGAAAGTATGCTCTTCCCGGAGAATTACAAGCCATTGAAGCTCAAATCATTCGATGGTAAAGGATCGCCGAATCAGCACATTTACTACTTCAAGTCTTAGATTGGGCATTTAGCTGAAATTGACCCAATTATTACACAAGTATTTGTTAGTACTTTGACAGGACTAGCATTTGAATGGTTCCGGAGACTAGAACGAGGAACCATCAATTTGTAGAACAATATGGAAAAAGCCTTCCTAACAAGATTTTATGAGGATGATATGGAGGAATCAATGCTGGCGCTTTTGGCCACCAAGCAGAAAAAGGGAGAGTCAGCTCGAGACTTTATTAAAAAATTCAGGAATAATTCTCTCAGATGTCTGCATAGAATGCCAGAGAAGACCTTGATAGAAACCTGTCAATATAATCTCTCGACTAAGCTTCTAGCCAGGATGGGAGCTGTAAAATCCTTGACCTAGAAAGATCTTGCATTACAAGCTGAAGAGGCTGAAGAAATAGCACAGAGATTTGAAGAGGAAGGAGGAGAGGAGAAACAAAGACAAAACAACAATGGTGACCATAGGCCGCGGTCCAGGGGACATAAGAGGAAGGAAACAATGGTAGCTGATATTCCGCAACGTACAAAGTCTTCTCCAAAACTCCCTCCCTAGTCGCAAGTTCCTCAAAAGCAATATTCTTTCAAAAATGAGCATACTAAAACTATTTTTAATCTGCTCATGACAAAGAATATACTGAAACTATCAGAGTCTAAACGCCCTAAAGAAGCGGAAAAAGTTAATGATTCTAATTATTGTGTCTACCATAGGATCATTAATCATCTTACCCAGAATTATTATGCCCTCAAGGACAAAATTCAAGCTTTGGTAGATGCTAAAGTCATCAAGCTTCAAGAACACTAGAAAAAGGTAACCGCGAACATTGTGACTTTTAAGTTCGGCAAGACACCTGATTGGATAGAGTCGATGGTTCAAGACGGAGTGTAACCCATTCCCAAAGGCATGATGACGGTTGTAAATTACGATCCACATCAGCAATGGGAGAAAGGATAATGTCCTTTCAAAACTAATGAAGGGGAAATAATATGGGTATATTCAGATCTCCTTGACAATAAACAATGGATTTCGAGCTCATCCAAGAGGAAGCAAAAAGGAAAGGTTCTTACTTCCAATGTTGTCTCCATAATCCCCGAGGATAACATGAACATTCCCACTTTGACAGACTCAGAAGAGGAGGTTAGAGACTCTCTAGCAACTAATACTGACCAACCTCCTTCTGGAACCCATTCAGAGAAGGACTACTTGAAAGATCATGGGCAGGCTGCAGAATCCCAGCCACTCGCAGAAAAAAACAAACAAAAAGAACTTAAGTTTGATAAAGCTCTCAAGAGAAAAGGGAAGGAGGTCGCGGAGGATTTCAAGAAGTCCTTCCAATTTGATATATTGGCTCAATTGACCAATATTCCCGCAAGGATAACCTTGTATGAGCTCCTAATACTCTCTAAACCAACAAGAGAAGCTTTGAGAGAAGCTCTATAAGATTCAGAGATGTTTCTGGCATAAACATCGGAGCAGTTGAGAAAGAAGAAGTTTATGAAGTATGTCATCAGACCTCTAGTAAAAGCATTCCTCGCATAACTTTCTCTCCAGAAGATATGCAAGTCAAAAACAACAAGCATCATCGCCCTTTGTATTACAAAGGATACATAGTGTCATCCGAAATTGACTGCATTCAAGTTGATCCTGGCTCGGCTTTAAGCATAATGCCGCGAAGGATGTTACGATATCTTCCAATCACTTTAAGCATAATGTGCAGGTTAGCAACAACCAATACCATTATCTTCGGATTTAACACTAATGGTAGTAGACCATTGGGCAAGATAAAACTAAAATGCCAAATTGGCGATCTGAAGATGGAGGTCACATGCTACGTGATAGATGCTGACATATCTTATAATCTGCTACTTGGAAGGCCCTGGATCCATATCAATCTTGTTGTTCCATCTATACTTCACCAGTTTATGAAATACATGGACATGGATGGGAATGCAAAGACTTTGGTGGCAGAGAAGCAACCTTTTAAACTAGTCGAAAACTACTTTACTGATGCGTTGCTATACCGAGATACATTTGATGCTTCAAAGAAACTTTCTCCAAATATCTCTGATAGTGGTGATGAAACTAATACAGAATCAGGATCCAAAGATTCGGAATCTGAGGATGTAAGTTGGGACGGTGAGCCCACTGTAATAAACCTTGAAGGTCTTGATGTAAATGACACCGCTCACTCTGACGGTGAATGGATAATAAATAAAGATTTTAAGTTTGCTTATTCTTCTGGTGCTGATTCTGAACCCTCAAGTACTAGCACTGATGCGGTCAGTGATTGCCTAGACAAAATGTATTCTCTAACTTCTTTCCAAGCACTTATCTGATCGTCCTTTCGCAAACAAAGTGATGATGATGAAGATGCTGACGAAGCCATTTTTGAAATTCCTCCCAATCGGAAGAGCAAATGGTGAGAGCCAAACAAAATGTTTAGGTTCTAAAGAAGAACAAGAAAATCCCGAGTTTTTCCATTATGATGAGAATTCTCATAAATTAATGAGAAAGATGGGATATGACTTAGCCAATGGCAGGGTTCGGAAAAGGAAGGAGAGCAGTCCTCCAACCCTTCGTCCCAAAAGGAAAAATACCAGATTATTATCAGAAGACTGGCAGGGGTTGGGATATGTTACCACCTCCGAAGATTCTTCAAATGAAGAACCTAGAGAAAAACAACCGGATCACTCATCAGAATCATCTTTCTGGGATTCAGATATTAGTGTCGGTATGATCTTCCACGAAGTTTTTGTGAACATGGTTTCCGTGATCCAAGAAAATGAGAACATTGATGAAGCTCTACCAATGAAGGATGATTCCTGGGCAAAGTATCTTAACGCGAAGTGGGAAATTCAGTTTGAACAGCGGGGGCCTTCGACCGAAGATAAACTAATCCAAGTAAATATGGGTGATGAGAAGAATCCTAAGCCCATATTTATAAGTGAGAACTTGTCTTCATAAGAGAAAGAAGAATTGATATCCTCATTCGCGAATATATCAATGTCTTCGCCTGGAATTATGAAGAAATGTCAGGACTAGATCCAAGTGTCGTAGTTCACAAGCTGAATATCCGATCAGATGTAAAGCCGGTAAAACAACAGCAATGAAGATTTCGTCCAGAAATTATGGAAGCAATCGAAATCGAAATTAAAAAGTTGATCAAGTCAAGTTTTATTCGTAAAGAACAACATCCTGATTGGGTCGCGAATATAGTTCCTGTAACCAAGAAAAATGGAAAAATCTTGGTTTGCATTGATTTCAAAGATTTGAATGAAGCCTGCCCAAAGGACGAATTTCCATTACCCATTACAGATGTCATGATAGACAATACTTGTGGGTATGAACGCATGTCATTTATGGATGGATTCTCAGGGTACAATCAAATTAAGATGTATCCTGATGATGAAAAGCCTACGTCCTTCAGAACGTCACTTGGAGTATACTGTTATACGGCCATGCTATTTGGCCCGAAAAATACTGGTACCACGTATCAACGTGATATAAACATAATATTTCAAGAACATCTACGAAAGACAGTAGAATGCTATGTAGATGATCTGGCAGTTAAAAGTAAGAATAATGGTGATCACCTTCATGACTGGAAGATAATATTTGACCTTATGCAAAAACACCGGCTTAAGATGAACCCTACTAAGTCCTTCTTCGGAGTTTCTAGTGGGAAATTCCTTGGCTTTGTGGGGACTCACAAAGGAATCTATCTTGACCCAGATAAAATCAAGGTAATCCAAGACATGCCACCTCCTAAGAGGCCCAAAGAATTAAGAGGCCTACAAGTGCCTACAAGGCAGATTGGCATACATCCGCTGATTTATATAAAATTTATCTGGTAGATATCAGCCCTTCACAAGATTAATGAAGAAATAAGTATTATTTGTGTGGGATGACGCATGCCAAAAAGCTTTTGAAGAAGTAAAGGGATATCCCACTAAGCCGCCTTTGCTCGTAGCCCCAATCTTAGGGATACATTTTCTGTTATATGTGAGAGCTATGGATCACTCCTTAGGAGCTTTATTGGCACAAAAAAATGAATTGGGGGCATAAGCAAGCTATTTATTATCTCAACATAATGATAATTAGGGCTGAACACTGATATAATCCATTAGAAAAGGAATGCTTAGTTTTAGTGTTTGCAGTCCAGAAAATGTGACACTATTTCGTTGGACAAGCCATTCATGTTATATCGAGAGTTAACCCTTTAAGAATATTAATGACTAAATTCGGATCATTAAATTCAAGGCTATCCAATTGGACTATCTTGTTATCACAATATGATATGCATTTTGTTTCGCAAAAATCAATCAAGAGACAAGCTGTAGCCGACTTCCTAGCTGAACACTCAATTCCAACACCCTCAAAGTTGTTGGAAGATATTCCTGGTGAGCTAGGCGAATGGACTCCAATTCTGAAGGAAGGAATTTCACGAGAAAACGCGAAAGTAAATGTTGTTACGGAGGATGTATGACAACTTTTCTTTGATGGTGCCTCCAGAAGGGGATTCAAAGGAAAAATGATAGCGAGGGTAGGAGTTGTTTTTGTCTCTCCTCACAACCGCATCATTCCTCAAGCATAATCATTAACGAACCAGTGTTCTAATAATGTCGCGGAGTATAATGCCCTTCTAATTGGTTTGAAAATAGGCAAACAACTGGGGGTAAAATATTTGGAAGCATATGGGGATTCCTAACTTGTTATAAATCAAGTTAAAGGAGAATACGAAGTTAAAAATGAAAATCTTCTTCCATACTATCGAGCGACAATCAAAATAGCTGATAGCTTTGATGGTTTTTATGTCAGCATATAAAGCGCCATCAGAACAGCTATGCAAATTCACTGGCTTCTTTAGCCGCTACCCTAGCATTACCCAAGCATGCTAAGAAGCGAATTACAGTGGAAAGAAAAGAATTATTTTGTCCAAGGAACGAACGCAAGGATGAACTAAAAAAGCAAAAAGAAAATGAGGCATGTGTTTTTGAGTCAAATTTCGAACCAAGAGATTGGCGGTTCCCTTTAATAGATTACGTTCTTTATGGAATATTGCCCAAAAATACTAAAGAAGCTGGAGCAATTTAAAGGAGAGCTACTCGATTTTATTATAATTCTGAACTCCAGACATTATACAGAAAATCCTATGATGGAGTTTTGCTTCATTGTCTTTCCAACCGAGAAGCTCAGGAAGCACTTAAAGAAGCTCATGATGGTATCTACGGAGCGCATCAATCGGGACCAAAACTCTAAGATTGACTTTGAAGAATAGGTTATTACTGGTCCAAGATGATGTCAGACGCAGTCAACTAAGCCAAGAAATGTAAAGCCTGCTAAAGACATACGAACTTTATACACCAGGTCCCAAGTATCTCCACCTTACGGCTACATCATGGCCATTTGAGCAATGGGGAATGGACATTATTGGGTTAATATCTCCGCCATCAATGAAGGGACATCGGTTCATTCTAGCTATAACAGATTACTTCTCGAAATGGACTGAAGTTATTTCCCTAACCGAAGTAAAATCATTAGATGTAATCAGATTCATTAAGCATCACGTACTCTACCGCTTTGGGGTGCCCAAGAAAATTATTCATGACAACGGGCCTCAGTTCGTGAGTCAGTTTTTTTTAGATTCTGTAATAAGTACAGAATTGAAAATGTAGCTTCTTCGCCATATTACCCTGCTGCCAATGGGTTAGTAGAAGCTTTCAAAAAAATCATTGTGAAGTTCCTCAAAAAGTTTGTTTCGTCCAACCAAAGAGACTGGGATGAAAAACTCGGAGAATGTCTTTGGGCATATCGCACTACCGTCCGAACCCCCACTAATGCTACACCATTTTCTTTGGTATATGGATTAGAAACTGTCTTGTTATTGGAGATTCAAATTCCATCATTGCGAGTCGCACTGACAACCAGAATGACGTAAGAGGAACGACATCAACAAAGACTTCAAGAATTAGAAGTCCTGGATGATAAAAGGCTGGAAGCTCAATAGAGTATTGAACTATGCCAGACACGAATCTCCAGAATCTTAACAAAAGAGTCAAGCAGAGGACTTTCAAAAAGGATGATCTGGTCCTTTCAATAAGAAGACCGATCACAACTAATCAGAAATCTAGAGGAAAGTTTCAGCCAAAATGGAAAGGATCTTCTGTCATTGATGCGGTTTATTCTAATGGTGCGTATCGATTAGCAAAGCCGAACGATAATAAAATCATGATGCCAATCAATGACAAATTTCTAAAGAAATATTATTCTTAGTGAGAATCACAGAGCATTAGCTGTGCCATAGCATGGGTAGCTCGACGCGAATAACAAATCAAGTTTACTTGCGATGTGGAACTCTTTAATAAAGGTTCGCGATGCTAAACTAAAAGTTTTAAATGGCAAATCAAATCTTCTTCTTCGCCAAATTTGCCCAGTTGAAAATACCTCTGGCGAATCAAATCTTTCTCTCTGCCAAATTTGCCAAGTTAAAAATACCTCTGGCGAATCAAATCTTTCTCTCTGTCAAATTTGCTAAGTTAAAAACACCTCTGGTGAATCAAATCTTTCTCTCTACCAAGTTTGCCAAGTTAAAAACACCTCCGGCGAATCAAAAGCTGTTACTTCTATCCTATATTCAAGATATTTGCTCATTCACAGCAAGATTTATTTTGGCCTCAAAATCATTCATCAAGTTAATGATTACCTCTGGTTGAATGATAAAAATATATCTCTTTATTCATTATCAAGTTAAAATTACAGAGAGTTCCTTAGCACCATATAATCAATGATAATAGATACAAGTCATTGAAATAAAGGAACATTGAATTTTTCATCAAAATCTAAATGATGGCTTAAAGGTAAAAAGTTTGATTCTGTAGTCTCCTTTTGAGGGATGGCTTAAAAGTAAAAGATTTGCTTTTGTAGCCTACTTCTGCCAATGGTTGAGGACTCTCAAGTTGATTCGCTCAATCATAATCAACGATGTCAGTGACTTAAATAGTTCAAAACCGGGTGTACCAAATGCATGTCCCCAAACGTACAACGTAAGGGATTGCTGAAATTGAGTGCCACCCTCAACCACCTATCAGCCTTGCATCAAAAGATGCTAGCAGGAAATAAAGCAATGCCACAGACCCGAAATTTTTCTCTCATGAAAATTACATGAGAGCTTCCAATACCCTAGAAGTATTGGAAGCAATTACGAGCCCATTGGGTCTGGGTCATTATTAAGGAGAATGACTACGGTTATCTCCTGCAACCAATCCAAAATCTTGTTAAAGAAAAACAAAAAACTACATTAACGGGATGAAGAATTTACATTAATTAAGGTAAATGACTACAGTCATAAGGATCTTTTCAGCGGAATACTCCTTTGGATTGGTACAATCTGGAGGTCTTGTAATATGCCAACCCCCATCCATTACCCCGACTAGAGAAGAAGAAGAAAATGTGGCTACACGAGAAAATCAACTTTGAAAGAAGACAAAGAAGTAGAAATTTTTCTCAAAGTCAGAATGACTCTTTGTACGAAGAATCTAGTGCTTTTTATAGAAAGCCTCGTGGCCCAGATCTTCGGTTATAAGAAGATATAGACGAGATCGTCGGTTGATATCCTTGACCCAGATCTCAACATAATTTATTACTGTTGCATGGAACGTTTGGATCTCGCTGCCAGATAAGATCTCATCATTAATGAAGAGCGTGCAACACTTGGATCTCTACGCAAGTTAAATGTAAAGGTCAGATTAAATGAATGGAGAATTATTCCGTAATTCACGGATTCTATAGAACTACCACTGATTCTTAAGGAGTAAATTCAAAGACTCTTAAGAAAGAACTTTGTGCTAACTCGCAGACTTTCGGATGTAAAAGTCGCGAGCCTGATAAGGACTCATGAAGGACGCATGCATCTGATATAAGGAGTAAGTCCTCAGGTTCTTGGGAAAGAACTTATGTAAACTCACGGATTTCAAAACTTAAGATCACGAGTTTAGCGCAGACCTTTGAAGACAAATACAAAGTCACGATTTTGAGATACAAAAACATGTCTAATACACAGATACCAGAGTCTTATATAAACTCGCAGACTTCAAAACTTCGAAGCATGAGTTTGGCAAAAAAAAATCCTTCGAAGACAAATACAAAGTTGCATTTCAGAGGCACAAAATCATATTTGATATACAGATGATGAGACATACCTAGAACTATAGAGTTCAATGATTCAAGAGAGCTCTTATCTTCTCCTCAGCATCACTAATATCTTGTTGAATGATCTCATAAGCTTGGACAGTGGCCTGACGGCGTAATTCTTCTTCACTCGCGTCTGCACTCCTTGCTGAACCTGCCTCCAATGTCTCCAATTCAGCTTGCATGGCCTGAAGATCTTTAATCGCATTATCCCATTGTCTAGATAAGCTGGTGAGATTCTTCATTGACTCATCATGTTCTTCAGTGATCTTAGCCAAGAAAACTTGGGCTTTAGCGATGGACTCTTGGGTTCTAGCGATGGCTTGGTTATGATTCTTGACAGTCGAAGCAGCGGTCTCTACCTGAAGGACTAAAGACTGACTGTCTGATTGGCTCTTTTCAAGGGAAACTCTGCAAGCATCAATTTTCTCCTTGATCTCCTCCTAGAACTTAAACTATTCCTCCATCAACTTCTGGAAAGTAACTTCAACTACCTCAGATTTATCAACACTACACGATCTTGATAAAAACTCAGCATAACTTTGAAGTTGAGCTATCATAAGTTTATAAGGATTGGCTTTTTCCTCTCCGCCAATACTGACTATGCCAGTCAAGTAAATATTGAGAACATTAGCGAGCGAAGCAAAAGAGGCCCCTTTCATTATGTTGTCAATATAACGATCCAGAAAATGGAGAAAAGTTTCCACTGTATCCCTTAACAGGTTAATTTTAAAAGCATCGACCTCCGCGTGAGAAGAATCAGCAACAACTAGAGTGGGTGCAGTCTGAACTATACTTTGCTGCAAAGAAGCAATAGTAGCGGTACCAGAAACAACAGCTTCAACACCCTCAACAGAAACAACAATTACAACAACTGCAGTCGGGACAACATGTGTGGGAGTTTCTATTGAAGGAGCCACTGCTTCAGAAGTGTCAGCCAAAGAAGCGGTGACCTCAGTTACCCCATGGGCTTCTTTAGAAATGACTTCCGCAATGGTATTATCCTGCGGAATGTTGTCTACAGCCATATACTCTGAGGTTGGAGTCGAAGCAAGAGCTGCTAACAAAAAAAAAAGGGCACAATTAAATGCCACGGTACAGCTAGATAATGATAAATTTTTGACATAAAAATGGGTAAGGGTTAGAAGTAAACCTGGAGGGTGAGCACTAGATTCTCCAGGTCCATATACCTCGGCTCGAACATCTTCACTCAAGAAGATGTATTTGTCATGATCTGATGGAGGAGTAGAAGAGTGAACATTTTCACTGCTGACATCATCGTCATCTCCCCAATCATCAAGATCTCCTGAGGGAGGTGCTACCTTTGAAGAACCTGATGCACGGACTTCCTCGACTATTTGCACTTCATCATCAGTAGCAACTTGATGAGTAGGGATTGTAGAATCCTCTTGTGTAGTAGAAGGAGCAGTCGCTTCATCATCAATAGTAGCTTGATGAGTGAGGACCGCATAATCCTCTTGTGCAGGAAGAGCGATAGAAGAAGGAGCAGCCACCAAGGCAGAATCACTACGGAAGACAGGTCCCTGACTCCGACATTTCTTAGAAGAATGAAGGGTTAGAGCTGGGTCATCTTCATCTTCCTCTGGTTCTTCTGCAATAGTCTCAGAAGCCAAATTGGGCACCACTGTACCGGCTTCAAACGATGTATCTTGCGGAGTGTTAGGCAAGTCACTAAGATGCCTCAATCTTTTCTGCTTATACAGAAGCTTCTTGGGAGGAGATTTGGCTGAGGAGAAGTCTCTTTCAATGCCGGAGGTGGAGAAATGTTAAGAGAAGCGGATTGAGTCAATGGAATTATGGCATTATCATCCTCCTCTCTTGGTTGAATCGTTGATTCCAACTCCGCCGAACCACATTCTGTTCCGACGTCCTCCATCCCAACCACTTACGTGCTACCAGCCTCCTTCTTTCGAGCATACCATGCTCTAATCTCCTGCAAACAAGTGAGGTTTATATTAAAATTTTGGAGGGCAGAGCTAGCAGCTGCGTACCACTTGCAGAAATCGGACTCATATACGAGTTCAGAGTCTTAATTGGAAGGTCAAATCTGGCCTGTGTGCCACCGGCAATGAAGTGGAACCAAACCCGAGCTCCTTCAAACAAATTTCTAGCGAAACTTATTTCTTTTTTGGGATTACTAACATAGAGTTGAACGTACCAAAACTGTCGAACAAAGCGACTCGAATAGTAAGACTCCATATAACAGTGGTTCCCTAAACGGAGAACCAAATGCCTTGGGTGGATGTATATTAGCCACCAGAAGCACTTCGGGGACAGAGTTGTGAATTTATCAACACCAACAACATTCACAAATTCCTTCTCATATCCAACGTTTGGAAAGTATGGGAACCACTTGAACAACTCAAAATTCGTGTGATAACGAAGAGTCCTGCGACTTGTAGCCATGGAGCCAGCCATGGAGCCCCTTTCCACTATGACCTCTCGTAGTCTTGTACCTTGGGTGCGCTTAAATCAATCTACGAATCAGCTGGGCTCATCAAAATAGGGCAGTGTAAAACTAGCCAAACCATCAAATAAGTGTAAGGAAGTTCTACACGTGGATTAGAAGTCTTTGCTCCTTTGTCATTTTGCTCCTTCTTGATATTGCAGAACTTATCAACAAATTTTCTCAACCCGCTTTGAATACCACACACCATCGCAGGTAGTAAGTTGAGTCGTCGGCCAAATGCGAGCAAGACAGCTAGTTACACCTAGTTTCATGCGATGGATCACGCATTTCTTCAACCAAAACATCAGATAACCTACCAGAAAAGCTGGATCAGATAAAAATTGAAGAGCTTGGTAGTGGAAGTTTTCAAAAGACGTCTCAACCTTGAAGACGTCCTCATCGAATTCGGTGACATAAGCATCTGTCCCAAAGTTAGCAATTCTCCTCTCAACTTCCTTTTTAGAAACCGAAGAGAGGGGGGTAGAATTGGGTCTATTATTTAAAAAATTGGGGAGAAGATATTGCAGCCACTTCTTCTGCTTTACATTACGAGTGCCAGACATATGGGTACCAATGTGACAATGGCAAAGCAATTCCCAATAAGTGTTGCACACCATGGAATCCCGAGTCTTCAATAAATGAAGTTCTTCTCCTGTAGAGACGTACTCTTCATATGTAATGTCTCCCATAGGTAGTCCCGAAATCTCATACATCTCATACATAACGAAGCCCAATTCGCTGCAGGGAGTGAGAATTGTACATATCAGGATTATACAATTTCAACAAAGAAAAGAAGTGGAATCGGCTAGCAGGGATACTATGCTGAACTGCCCTAATGGCACGATAAACGTTTGCATGCTGGAGCTGCGCTCTGAAAGTCTTCAGAAAGAAATCAGTAAAAATTACCCACTCTCTTTTTGAAGAGCAGTGAACCCATCAAGGAGGACGAAAGTCTTAAACTGGAAACTCCCCTTGCACGTCGACAAACCGGTGCAAGAAAGTCTGGGCAATTATGGGTGTTTTGTCGATATGAATGTCTTGTTTGAAAGACCCTAGAAACAATCCATAAAAATATTTCCCAGTAGAACGAGAGGAAGACACCATGTGCATTGGATGCTCCCAGCCAGACGCCATCTTGCGGCTTATTTAAATGCCAGTTCATTTGTCTAGGAATAGAAAGAGATTGGAAAAATAGAAACTGGTAAGACCTCTCTATGTTGGTAAGAAACAAGTTGCGGCCATTAACTTGACGAGGCCATTTGTAATCCCCATCATCCAAACCATCATCGGGTATCACAGATGATCACAAAATAAGAAAGCAAGCTTTTTCAACAAGGTTCGGTCATTTCCTTCGAAAGGAGTGGTGGTCATTAGCTCTCGCAATATTGGACGAGTAGGGTTAAGAACTTTGCTTTCCCTGTCTCGACCACCGGATGCTGCGCAACCTGGAAAAAGTTGGTTAAACATGAACTCCTTCTTCCCGTCATAGCTGCCTGAATAACCAAAGTAATGATCTTTCGACCAGGGGTTTCACTTGTAATCAACTGCAAGGAAAATTTTGGATTAAAACAAAAATTAAGAAAAAAACTGCCTTCGAGGACTTGATAAGAAAATTACTTCCAAATAAGAGTTCCTGCCGAACAACTATAGAGCTAGAGATTGTTTGGAGGTCTCGATGACCATTTGCAGAAGCATCAGAAGAAGTTTTCTTTGTCATCTTTTGCAAGATACAGACTAAGAAGTCTTTTGTGAAAAAATTGAAAGTTGGAAAGGGCTGAAGAAGAAGAGCCTTGAAAACCTTGAAGAGAAATCCGGAGTACAAAATTCTCAAAGAAAATGTTAGAAATATCCTATCTCATGAAATTGAGATTCATAGCAGATGATTTGACAGACGAGATTTTCGGATAGACGTGATCTCTGGCCCGAATCTCGTGAGTATCTTTTTATTTAATGCGGCTCGGAGAAAGTCTCAATTTCTATGCCATATAAAGTACAACTTTCTGGATTTTTTGCAACAAAGTCAAAATCCGCGATTCTAATACAGGGTCGAAATCCACGATTCTAATACAGAGTCGTGCTCTTTTCGAAACAAGAGCTCGTAATTCTAAGACAGAATTGAGCTCCCTTCAAAGAAAGAGAGAGGTTCGTGATTCTAATACAGAATCATCCCCCTTTTACGAAAGAAAGAAGAAAATGGCGGTTCTAATACAGAATCGCACTTTCGAAAATATGAAAACCGTAGTTCTAATATAGAGTATTATCCCTACTTAAGGCATAGAAGTCTGAGATCCTAAATACAGAATCCTACTTCTTATCAAAAGATGAAGACCATAAAGAGGGTATTCTTGGCAAGCTATCCAAAGTATTCCAAAACACCTCCAGAACCATGGAGTTTTGAAAACTTTGGAGGGAATTTTTGTTAGCAAAATTTCCTGGTAACAAGATCATCTGTCGTAAAGAAGGAGATCCGCGAACCTAAGGCTCGAGGTCCGCGTCCCACTTAGAGGAGATCCGCAAACCTAAGGCTCGAGATCCGCATCCCGCTTGTGTTTTAGGTATGATCCGCAAATCTGGGGCTCAAAGTCCGCGCCTCAAAATTAGTCGGGAGAACCGCAGATCTAAAATTTGAGATCCGCAATGCTAATTACAACTGCTGGAGAATTTAATACAAATTCACTGGATAGGAAGAAAGGAAGTTACTACTCCGATTGTGGGGCTAACCGCTAAGCGAACATATCGGCATTACTCAGATCGTGGGAACTAACTACCGAATGAATACAGATCGTGGGGCTAACCGCTAGGCGAATATGTCGGCATCACTACCTCGGAATCCCTATAAAATGAGGGTGAGAAATTGAGAAGGGGGCGAACTGAAAGAGTTTGTGCGGGTCAATGGAGATCAAGATCGTCCACCATAATTATCTTAGAACCCAGCCTTAAATAAAGAGGAAGTCAATCTTCCTCATCTTCTTTAAACGGAAAACCGTTGAAATTGTAATCTCTTATTGAAACATTCAATAAAGAAATCGTTTTACAAACTTTATGGCGAACAATTTTATCTGAACTAAAGGAACTACTAGGATTAATATCAATTCACGCCATGACCTTGATTCTCAATCAGGTTAAAAGAGTTGAATTTGTTGGTGTTTATGTGTTGGCCTGTGAGTGCATAATGCATTGAACTCATAATTTCCATTGTGCGCATGAAATTGTAATGTACAAAAGAGATAACTGACTAATTCCATTGGAGTGTGTTGACTACCATTAGAGGAAGCTTAACTTTTTGCCTGCCACTGTCCCACCATCTGAAGGACTCAATTATTACAAAGATGTGGAGGTCCTCACAAGTTCATTGCTTAAATCTGATAATGAGTCTAGAAATTGAATGCTTAGTAAGTTCAGAGAAATATCCAATCTCGTCAGTACCACTCTTACTGATCTACTAGAGAAATTACCTGCTCGGAGGAGAATGAAAAGAAAGATTGATAGTTTAGTACGACATGATCCATGTGCATTTGCATCTGGAGTTAACAGTTCTTCACCTCCATTGAAAAGTGTGCTTGCGGCAAGAAAACCCGAGCGACGAAAATTACCCCAAGACATCCATAAAAAAAAGAGGTAATTATTAGTTTACTAATATTCAATTGCAGAATAATTGTCTTCCATTGGCTAATTTACTAACATTGAGGCTATGTTGTAGGATAATATTCCGGGAGTTGGAGTTCCACCTCCAATGCACTTACTTGACGTTGTCCCTTTATGTGGATTCAAAACCAAACTAGGCCACATCAAGCTTAAGGTACAGGGAATCACTTCCCGAATTCTTTCTACCCTACGTGTTGAAAGTGGTGAAGTCCGTATCGACGGTAGCTGTGGCTTCAGAGTTGTTGCGAGCTGCCTTAGATTGGGAGAGGACTAGTGGGGTTAGGTTCGGATAGATTTAATAGATGAGTTTGAATCTAATAAGCCATTATATTTAACAATATTTGGAGAAGATGGATGCATAGCCGAGAGGATGAAAATACTTAATTATTTCAACAATTATCCAAAAGCTGATCATTGGATGACAATGTTAGATATGGGCCATTTGATTGCTTTGCACTACAATATTGTCCTCTTCTTCATATTTAGAGCATAGTTTCTGACTTTCCTACACCTTAGATCCCAACCACCCTCACAGACTATTAAACGGAAGGAGATAGCAATAGCTTTTGTGTCAGGGTATCATTTTGTGCTGGTAATAGTTAATATATTTCTTTCTGTTGATGTCAGTATATGTTAGATAGATTTCTCTAAACTACTACTTCGTACACTTGTTTTTATTATAGGTTATCCTCCGACCTTAGCATCCAATTCCCGATGTGGTTGTTAACGAGTATTGCCATCATTTTCTTGACACCAATTATTGGGACACACCATACCTGGAACATATTGATGAATTTGAGAAAATCGTTTCACCATCTATGGCCACTCAGGAGATAATTGAATTGGAAATAAAAATTGTATATCAATGTGTACTAGCTATGATGTAAATACTCCTACCAATTTTGTAACTAAATAATCTTGGTTAGTGATAATTTTGTAAGTTTAAATAACTAATGTATTAAGAATCTTATATTTTATCTTGTTGTGCCCATCTTTGTATTAATTTTGTCTTACTTTGCCCATATTTGTTATATATATATATATATATATATATATATATATATATATATATATATATATATATATATATATATATATATATATATATATATATATATATATATATGTGCCTGAGTGCATTGAGAATACTCTCTGATCGGGGGTGTAAACTCGGCCAAGATAAGCTCAAGATAGGGTGTACACACTGACCAGCAAGAGCTCAAATCGGGGTGTACACCCCGACCAGCAAAGTTGGCCCCAAAGCGCAAATTAAGATAGGCCAGTGTGGTGACACTGGCTAGAATGCCCACTGGATGGGGTTGATAGCCTATCCAGTTTAGCTCGTAACTGGAGTTAACAGCCCCGTCACAGCACTTCACACAAAGTGTAGGCTGCTAGCGGGGGCTGTAACCCCATTTGCATCCTAATTTGGCCAGGCCAGCCTCGTCCAGTCCACATGCTAGCCGGAGTTGAACCCACCCCAGTTGGGCACTCGAAATGTGTAGTATGGTCATAGACTGGACAGGATTGTAACCACGGAAAAATTCTCAACTGGCCGGGGTGCTAGCCCCATCTAGTCCACTTACTGGCTGGGATTGCCAGCCCGGCCAGTAAGTTCCTTACGTGGCTTCTTTAGAGAGAACTCATTGGTCGGTTTGTACACCTCGGCTATCCATTTCACTGGCCGGGGTGTACACCCCAGCCTTGATTTGCTGAAGCCAGTTTTGAAATCTCGGCTAGTGGATTTTTTTATTGACTGAAGTCAGTGTCCATTGACAGTAATGAGATTATGTTAACACCTGAAAAGTACAAATTAATAATGTGCTCAAAATTTGAACGAAACAAATTAAGTCTACAGCATATTCGAAAATTTAGCAAACAATTGACAATAAAATAAAAATAGCATCTTACACTTAATATACATGACATATAACAAATGTTATAAATCCAAGTTGTTTACATCACCATGGTTAAAAGTTTTATATAATCTACAAGCAAATCATAGAGCCTACGAAATCAATAGTTAGTGTCTATCCACTTTCCTAACAGGCCGCTGGATCCGTCTAAGCGTTGTTGGCGATTTAGAAGACCCACTCTCAATAGGCTCTTCGACTTCCATACTGCCTCAGATGATGGAGCGAATTGAATTAAAGCCTTGTATAAAATTTTCAGACATTTCTTGGAATTTCGTGGGCCGTTAGCAATGAGGGGACCAATGATGTTTTCAATGTCCTTCATTCTCTACAATAACTATTAAGTGTCATTATATTAGTATCAGACAGTAATCCATAAAAATTTACTACGAAAATAGAAATGAATGATGTAAAGCAAATCTGGTCAATATCGGTTGAAAGTTGTTGAGGAACTCCGCCTATATCTGCATGGGAACAAGGCCCAATGAAACGGCTTGAAATGTGTACAATGCCATGTGCTCGACCGCGCAGTTGTCCGGATTAGCAGCACACTACCTCTGTGCTCCTGCGACAATACGTGGTCTTCCCAGTTAATCCACATCGCCTCTATGTGTGCGTACTTAACCAAGTAGGTATTGCTTGTTTTGCCTCGGCTTTCACGAATGACTCAAAATGGAGGAGGGGGTATGTATTGCGTACGCCCAAATTGTCGTAGGAAACGCACATGATAGTAAGGTTCAACAGTCTCCCTAATCTTCAAAGTACCTATATAATATACGACATCTTGGAGAGGGTAGGTATCTCTGAAAGTCCGATAGGGATTCCATGTAACCTGCAATTTAGATAACCAAATAAACATATATCAAATAACATTAGAAATAAAGGATGAGGAAGATTAAAAATAATGTAAAAAAACAAAAAATAAACCTCCTTTGGACTAAGGGCATTCAAACTCCCACGAATAACCTTGAAATGCTTGTAGGAAATATTGTTATCCCGTCTACTCAACCAACGACATGCCTGGAGCTGATCCGGTTTGTATAATGCGCTTGATACATGCATCAGTGTGGGAAAATATGAAAAAATCCATGCTTGAAAAACCGTTAAATATCGAGCAATCTGTGCGACATCTGCTCTTGATGTAAGGCCCAATTGTCTATACATGAAATGAAGTCCTGCAGCTCCCCATGCATACATGTATACAAAATGAATATCATCCAGAAGTGCTAAATAATCAACTGACACCTCACTCTCATCTCCAAATAGTGTGCAATCTAAAAAATTAAAAAATAAGCCTGAACGACGCACGTAATTCTAATTTCAAAGTCATTATCGGTGACTCTGCTAAAACGATCCTTTAGCCACTCAAGGCGAACTGAGATCTCACCCTTCGTGTTTAGCTCATCCCTCGCTTTGCTTTGACTTACGCCTAAAAGGACGAGGGGAAGTAGAGAATCGTCATTTTCAGACACACACAGATTTACCTGTTACTGCAAGCCAAGGAGGCACGCAACATCATCTAGGGAGATCATTATCTCCTAGAAAGGCATGTGGAAAGTATTTGTTTTCGGATGCTATCTTTCCACAAATACTGATATCTCAACACTGCTTATATAGTTGTAAGAATATAAAATCAGTGGGTACAAGGAGGATTTTTTTAATAAGCTCCACAATCCATATGTTTGGCTGACTCAACCTTAGCAACTATGTAGCTATTTTCTTCATATGGTTTATACACCACAACGGTTCTTTTTCCTGACAATAATTATTATGGCAAACTACACAAATATGGAACTTATAGATATACACATTGAAGTCAGTAAACATACCTCTTTTTTAGAAATGAAATATGCAACATGTGTTTCAAAACTCTTCAAGATTAAATGGTCTACTAGTCTGTCTTTCATTAGCAATGGGACTTCCTCATCTGAGCCCCCGACATAGATGTTTGTGGTATCATGAGACGCGACAGGTTCCTCTTCAATTTGCCGAGCAATTTGAATATTTGGTGGTTGTGTAACAGTTTTCTTCCTTCGAGACAGTGCTAGTTGAATGTTCGATGGCTGCATGATAGTTTTCTTCCTACAATACGATACTATCGGCCTAATTCAAGATGACTCAGCTTGATCTATATGCGAATTTATTAAATATATATTAAACCAAAATTTCAATAATAACCACACTATTATAGTCCAATATACCATCTTAAAAATTCTATACTTGTTGTGCTAATCAAATTTTAATCACTTATGACTCTTTCAACAAATCGAACGAACTACAATAACTGTTTCAACATATTAGTTTTGACAAATTGGTTGAAGCACTAATGATGCAATTTTCCTAAATCTAAAAAATTTCTACTCAAAATTATCACATCACCTACAGTTTGATTAAAACCATAGTTAACATAAGCAAAGTAAAAACCCTAAAACCAACTCAAAATTGGATGTTAGAATAATAAAAAAATTCTAGTAATTGAAACGGAATTATAACAAGTAAATAAGGAATTACAACAAGTAAATAATTAGAAAGGAATTATAACAAAAAAAATCAGTAATTAGAAATGAATTATATCAAGTAAATAAGGATGTACAAACTAACAATACCCCAAACAATCAAATAAACAAATAACAAGTCGTCAAATGAAAAAACTACAGCAATTCGCTGACAATCAAAATAAATAATCGAAATCAATATAAAAACTATTTTAAAATTATTGTAAATAACGTAACGTAATGTAACTTAACGTAACGTAAAATAATATAAAACAATACAACATTACGGTGCATTGAGTTATTTTCGACTGTTAAGTAACGTTGATTTTTTGTTAGGTCTCATAACGTAACATAACGGGTTTTATAATGCGTTATTTTCAACGTTGTTGGATAGTAAGAGCAAATTTCACCTAGTCTTTGTAAAAATATCCACAAGTCTCTCAAGATGCTCTCTAGCTCTCCAATTACAAATTTGAGTATTGCATAGGATTGCCTCTAAAATCACGTACCTCCCTCCTTTGGAAGAGGGGGTATTAATTTATAATTATTGGTAAACAATTTGAAGATGGAGTAGCAGTCGAATTCTAGTTCTTCGATGTTCTTGTTGTGAATGGATTCAGTTGCCTCGGTGATGACTTTTTTGTCCTTGGAAAACTTGGAGATAGTGTTAGTTCTTTGCAATCGGAGTGAGATAGACTTTGAAGAGTAGTAGAAGAGATCATGTAGCAGGCACATGATATATATATATATATATATATGGTTTTTGAATTGCATCAGAATTGAATTGAGCCACTCCGACTCGGATCTTGAATTGCTAAGTCCTTTGGAATTTATTAAGTTATTGGGTTTTCATTAGTGGGCCTTACATAATGGGCCGGCATCGTGCCTGTTGACTTCTTGCGGGTCGAGCAATGCCAGTCATTTTGTACACATGCATAGGCGGAGGATCTATATATTTGCAATTTGGGAAGTCCATTTTAGTGTTAAAGACAAAAAGACCCATCCATATTAGCATAAATGTTTTAGAAATGTGGAATAAAAACAAGCACCAAATGATCGTAACAAACATAAATAAGAGGAACATTTGAGTTAAAGACAAGATTTAGGAAGTTGCTAGATGCGCCCCATACTTGTTCTAGTGAACCCCAATTTTTTTAGTGAGCCCCATGGTACTTTTAAACAAATCCCTTTTTTCTTAGTAAGCCCCATAATTTTATCAGTTTTGCCCCCCGAAACATTTGAGAGAGAAAAATGGGGCTCACTAAAAAAAAATGGGACTCACTAGGAAATTGTCCTTAAATTTTTCTTAATGAGCCCTATACTTTTCTTTCTTCTTCCTCCGTCACTCTATTCTTCTTCCCCCCACTCTTTTCTTTGTTCCACTCACTCTTCCCACTCTGTTTTTCTTCCTTCATCTCTCTTCAACGACGTTCGGCCATGTCACTATTAGTACGTCCAGTGCCGTGAAGAAGAAGACGTGACAATGCGCTGTTGAGCCATGCCACGTTAGTACTTTCCCTATTTCCTTCCTCTCATTTCAATTTCAAATTTCTATGTTGTTCAATAGTGGTAGGATATAGGGTTTAGATTTTTATTTAGGGTTTGATAATCAAATTTTCAGTATGATTCGCCTAGGTCAATTTAATCCAATTTCCAACTAGCCCTAACCGGAGTGGAAAAATCAGCCAATTAAATAAATAGTTCGAGGTTACAGTCCCGGCCAGTGGGTCTCTATGCCGGTGCTGTAACCCCGGCCACTGAAATAAAAAAAAAATTTGGATAAAAAAAAATTTGAAATGGCATGCAAACAATGAGATTTCAATTTTGGCGAAAATTTAGGATTTTGGAGTCACTTCTTCCTCTCCATTTTTTTCCTTTTTTTTCCCCTGGAGCGCTCGCGCGAAAACGAGAGGGAATTTAAGGGGTTGGGGCTCACTAGGAGAAATGGAAAGAGGGAAACGAGATACTGGGGCTCACTAAGAAAAATCTAAGGACAATTTCATCCAAATTTATAAATGGCAAACTTATAAACAAAGTGAGTCATTTACATGGGGCTCACTAGGACAAGTATGGGGAGCATCTAGCAACTCCCCAAGATTTATTTGTGAGAAAATATGTTTTAGTTAACGATATTTCCTTAAAAGATACAAGAGTAAATAGTTCAAATACAAAGGAACATTGGTAGAATATAAATGATCAATGTCTCGATGATATTAGATATTACAAACAAAATAAGAGGACAAAAAAAAAAAGGCTTATCAGCAAAAAAAAAAGTGAAGAAAAGCTAAAGAATGTGTGAAAAAGTAATTCTAGATAAATGCAGGGTATTGGAACCTTTTTCTCTAGTAATAATTTATTGCGCTATGTCAACTATCGAATATTCATCAATAAGTAAGAAATATAGTTAAAATTGCTTCTACATAACCTAATAAATTCATCATTTCAATGTTAATAATGAATGCAACTTATGTAAGAAAAATGTGGTAAATTGGATCGGTATCATGCGGTTGATGTCTTTTCTCTTGTATTGTTTGATTTAAATTTCTCCATCTAAAATGGTGAAAGAATTTTTTGATTAAAAAGATATAAAAGTAGTAGGGGGTTTTACATAACTGTCTCTTAAATCTTTAAAAATTAGAATTTAGTCCCCCAAATCTTCATATTTATAATTTAATCTCTCAAATCCTTTACGTTACCATTTAGTCTCCCAGCTATATTCTTAGCCTAAATTTCCCGTTATACCCATGAGGTACTTCTCTTTAGTCCTCCCTTTCCTCTTCCTTCTCTCTTCCTCTTCTTATTGGATTCCTCTCTCTATTCTTCTTCTTCTCTCTCTCCCCTCCCAATTAATCTCTAAAGTGAAGTAACTCAGGGGAATCCAATAAAAAGAGGGAAGAGAGAGAGGAGAAGAATGGAGAGAGAAACCCAATAAGAAGAGGAAGAGAGGAGAAATAGGGAACGGAGGATTAAAGTGAAATAACTAAGAGGTATAATGGAAAATTCGGGCCAAAAATATGGTTGGAGGACTAAATTGTGGTAACTTAAAGGATTTGAGAGACTAAATTATAAATATGAAAATTTGGGGGACCAAATTCTAATTTTTAAAGATTTAAGGGACAGATATGTAAAAATCCCAAAGTATTATTGTGAGCTACAGTAATATTGCAACTCTCTGATCGGAATAATAAAAGCAAGATCTGATTAGAGATTTTGTTTGATTTGAATAATAAATATCAGATCTTATTAGAAATTTTATTAGATTTTATTGTTGAAAATCTTTTAAGATTTGATTTAGGTTTTATTATTAAGAATCTTCTTAAATTTGATTTAGGTTTTGTTGTTAAAGATCTTCTTACATTTTATTTTATTGCTAGGAATTTTAACAGATTTGTTTATTTTTTTATTAATAAGGCTTATAAGTAGAATTTTTAAGCAAAAATTATGATGTGATATTGAAATTGAATCCTAGCATGTTGATTACTTGTGCTTTCTTCTCCAAATCCATAAAAATTTTCATACTCCACCAATAAAAATTCCTAATTTCCTGTTATAAGAACACTAATTATTTTTTATACTGCATTAAGTTGGTACCATAGCTAAAAATTCTACTTCTCCAGTTATTAGAGTTAAAAAATTTCATCTCTCCTCAAAGCAGACATCATCCACATATCATCAACAACATCATATCTATCATTATAAAGAAGCCATCATCATAGCCAGTTTTGAGGTGTTGTGCACCATAAATTGTTTTCGAGCCCTTATGATTGACGAATTTTCCTCAATAATAGAAAAAAAAAAAACTTCAATTTGATTGATGAGATTCAAATATTCGATCGATAGTTTGGTAAGAGTAACAAAAGACTCATTAGGTTTGACAAAGACTCGAACAACTGTATTTTCCAAACCACAGTGAGAGAATGGATGAAAGAAGCCAGAAGAACAATGATGAAGACATCAAGCATATGAGATATTTTCATTTTTAATGGTGCATGCAAAATCCAACATAAACCGAGTATTGAATCATGAAAAGCCAATTATTCAAATTTCTGAAAATATTTCAGCAGAACCACTATATAATTTGGGCCATGTATGGATACACTTAATGATCATATTCATAAGAAAAAACCTACAGAAGTGCTTCCTACTCTCCTATAAAATATAACCATTAAACATATATACTCACTAACACATCTTCTGCAAAACTTCCAAAAAAAAATCCATCTGTAAATTGTATTTATTGATTATATTTACATTATGTTGTACAAGAAAGAACACAGAAATTTTCATTCCTAAATAAGGTAGGATTACGATTTCAGCCTAATCATATTTTAGAATAGAAGATACACAAAACCCACCAGTTTTTCTACTACAACCAATAGAGTTACTATGCAGATTTCAGACAAAAAGATAAATGACATGTTGTAGGGTGACATAATTTTGACAATTATAATAAATTTTCGTGATATTTAATTTGTTAGAAAGGCAAGTGTGATTCAAAGAGTGACCTATGATAAAAACTAGTTCTATTTCTACCATCCTAGTTCAAACATGATGTATGAGCAACAGTTAAGGATGGTAATGGATACGTCCACGGGCCAAATTTTGGTTTTATATAAAATTTGAATTAAAACTAAAAATTTTATTTTTCTAATTTAAAATTTTGTATAGAACGGACAAAAATTTGGCTTGTAGATGCATCCATTATCATCCCTAGCGACAGTCGCACGCCACTATAGCCTAATTGAGATATTTCATGTAAGGATATAGATCAGTTTAATCCGAATATATTTGATATTTTTTATCACATATTCATCAGAGATGAATAAATTGAAGTCGAGGTGAATAATAAATATCAAATCTGATTAGAGATTTTATTTGATTTGGATAATAAATATTTGATGTGATTAGAATCTTATTTAGGTTTTATTATTGAAAATCTTTTAAATTTGATTTAGGTTTTATTGTTGAAGATCTTATTGAACTTGTTTTAAATTTTATTATTCAAAATCTTCTTAGATTTGATTATATTGATAGGATTTTACTAGATTTTGTTTATTTTTTATTAATAAGGCTTATAACTAGAATTTTCAAGCAGACATAATAATATATTATTGAAATTTAACCCTAACATATTTTGCTAAAATTTCACTTTTGGCACAAGGAAATTGCTAGCGACTCCTGGAAGTTCATAATAATTCATATGCATATAAGCTCACACTTGGCAATAATCCATTTTTTTTGGAAATTCTTTGTCAGTTCATGTGCCTGTTTATTCCCACGCAATCTTTCAATCTCCTTGGACCATTTTCTCCCAATGTGTGATCTTCTGTCACACTTTATGAGTCATCATTTTAATAGGGGGAACATTCGGTCGGAGCCAGGAAAAGTCGAAGGATTCCGACCGATTCCAAGAAGAGAGAGGAGACGAACGAAACTCGAACCATCTTGTTCGCCAGGATCCGACCGACCTCCGATCGGCTCTATATTGGTCGGAATCAGACGACATTGATTGCAGTTTTCAGGGAAAGACAAAGCAAAGAGGGAGAGAGAGGGGGAGGGGAGAGAGAGATCAGTCCATGAGGTGGTGGTGGAGACACTCAACGCCCGACCATCCGCTCTTTTATGTACTTGGCCTACACCATCTCAAGGGTCTCCTCCAAATTTTCTAGGATTAGAATTTCGGATCTGGACAGAATTGGGGTGGATCGAGCTTAGGGTTTGGGTGGGTTGACGATGAGAGGGAAGATTGGAAGAAGAGAGGGGGGGAGAGAGACAGAGAGAGACAGAGAGCAGTAATTAAACAGGAGGAGCAGGAGAGGGGAAAGAGGAGAGAGAGGGGGAAGAGAGGGAAGAGTTGGGGGTAGAGAGGGAGAGAGAAAGGAGGGAGGGAGAGTGTCTCGCCAGACACTCGGAGTCCGATAGACTCCGATGAACTTCCGACCACCTCCGATCATTTGGCATTTCAAGTATACGCCTCCGACCGAACTCCTTTCCAAGCTCCGACTGAATTCCGACCAAGTCTAATCGGAGTTGGATGGACTGGTTAGAGCGGATCTTGGTATTCATCCTTACATTTTAAATACCTAATTCTATTTTATTTTTTTCAGTACTATGCCACACGACTGAACTCCGACCGAGTCTAATCAGAGTTTGATGGAGTGGTTAGAGCGGATCTCGGTATTTATCCCTACATTTTAAATACCTAATCCTATTTTTTTTTTTTTCAGTACTGTGCCACACGTCATCTTTCTAATAGCAAAAAAAATAAAAAATAAAAAAAAATAAAAACAATTTTGGTAATTATCCTTTTTCATAGGAAGTCCACTGGCCAGTTCATCTATGTTTTTTTTTTTTTTTTTTTTTACTCGTGATAATTTTTCCCCTTTCATAGTTGGAGCATTTCCTGACAATCTTGGACCTTAATTACTAAAAATGGAAAGAAAAATGAACAAGAAAAGATATCTTTGTTCCCAAAAGCTACGATCAATGCAAACAAACATACTTAAGTTTTCAACAGCAAACCCCTAGAGTTGTGCAACATCCATTTCGATAATTACAAACCCGATAACCGATAAGACGATCTCCTCTCTCTCTCTCTCTCCCCCTTTCATATATGTTGCATGTCCATCATCTTCGCAAAATCCTCGAAGCAAACGAACCCGTCTCCTGCCGAATCCACGACCCGAATCATCCGCCGGCACTCCTCGATGCCGCACTCCTCGTTGCCGAGCATGACGAAGAGGCCCATCAGCTCCTCAGCCGATATCTTGCCGTCTCCGTCGGCGTCGAACACCCGGAACGCCTCCATTAACTCGGATCCGGATCCGAGACCCGACCCGAGGGCCACGATCTCCTCGTAGCTGATGCACCCGTTCCCGTCCCGATCCGCCTCCGCCAGCATCGTCATCACCTCCTCGTCGCTCGGCGGGTCGGGTCCGAGGCGGCGGAGAACCCGCTCCAGCTCGCGACGGGTGATCTTGTCGCCGTTGTTGTCGGAGGCGGAGTATGAGGAGGAGGCGGAGGAGGAAGTGGTGTTGGATCCGAAAGAGGGAATCTGCTGGTCGGTGCGGGTGGTGGGGAGGGAGGAGGTTCGGGTTTTGGATTTCTTGGAGGATCCGAAGAAGGGTGGTTTAAGGCTGCTGATGATCTTCATTGTGGTTGGGGAGTGAATGGGGAAGGAGGAGGGGTATTAAAAAGGGAAGTTGGAGGGAAAGTGCAAGGAAGCTTCCTGAGGGTTGATTTTATTTATGGGGTTTTTATATACCTTTAAAAATTAGAATTTAGTTCCTTAAATCTTCATATTTATAATTTTATCTCCCAAATACTTTAACTTATCTCACTTTAGTCTCCAGTCATATTTTTTGTCTGATTTTTACATTATACCTCTGATTTATTTCAATTTAGTCATCACTTTTCTCTTCTTGCTCTCTTCCCTTCTCTATTCTTCTCCTTTCTCTTCCCTCCCAGTTAATCTCTAAAATAAAGTAACTGAGAAGAAGCTAATAAGAAGAGGGAAGAGAGAGAGAGAAGAAGAATAGAGAAGGAAATTAATAAGAAGAGGAAAAGAGGAGGAAGAGGGAAGGAAGGACTGAAGTGAAGTAAATCAGGAGTATAACGAAAAATTCAGACTAAAAATATGGTTAGAGGGCTAAAGTGAGATAATTTAAATGATTTAGGGAACTAAATTTTAATTTTTAAAGATTTAAGGGACAGATATGTAAAAACCCCTTTATTTATTTATTTGGGGCTTACTTCCCCTTGCTCATCTATTTATAAGTAGTTTATAGAAGAAATTTTGGTTAATCCCCTACATTATAGACATTTTTGAATTAAGGGTAAAATATAAAAAATCACTAAAAATTATTAAAGTTTTCAAGAAACTCCCATAAGTTTTTGTTTTTAATATTATATGCATCTCTATGAAATTTCAAATTTTTTGTAAACCCCTACACCACAATGGTGAGATTGATTGATTGATTTAAAAACGCAATAATTATCCATCGATTGATTGATTTAAAAACGCAATAATTATCCATCATCTGACAACTTTAAATACAAGTTTTGAGTAAATATACTAAGTCAAATAGTGTGTGTATAATATATTTTTAAATCAATTTATTAATTTTATGCTAAAATCATTTAGGGGTTTTTGAAATCGATGGAGGTATACAAAGTATAAAACAGTTCATCGGGGGTTCTGTAAAAAAAAAACATATACTTTGTGGGGGGTTTTATTTATTTTAGCCTTGAATTAAATCCCATTACAAAAAGTGTTATGTGGGAAAAAAATTTCTTTAATCTCCTTTTACATGAACTTTATTTATATTATCTTTAAATATAGTTTATACATTTAAAAAATACACATATTTTTGTATGGATACAGGATATACTTAGGATTAAGTTTTTACTCTCAAAACTTTTTCAATAAATTCTAGAGATTAAATTTTCTACTTAAATATTAATAACTAATTAATTTAATTTTATAATAGGCCATCTAGGATTTAATTTAAATTATTAAAATTTTAAATAGTAAAAAAATATTAAGTATTGGGATATTTTTAATCAATATTAAATTAAAAAACATAAAAAATTGACCCTTTTAATATTTACGGTGACTATAAGTTTATGATATTATATTTTATCCATAGATTTTATTACGTATTGAGCGATATCCATTTCCCAATTTCTTTTAAGAAATATAATTACCAAATATTATTCTCCAAATAATGATAGAAAGAGGATACTTATTACTTAATCTAGTAATACGAATATTAGTCTATTTATAAATTTTGTATTTTAGGTAAAACTCTAAGAACTTGTGTAAATTAAGCTTTAGTGGCTCTTTTTCGATTTTTTCCGGAACTCAAGGTGTACCACATGACTTCTTTGAATTATAATATATGGGTTAAACCAAATTTTTCCTAAAATGATTTCTAGTAAATAAAGATTTGGATAGTCCATATTCACCTTCTCGATTGAGATTTAAAGAAACTTCCAAAGGCAACTCTCTCTCTCTCTCTCTCTCTCTCTCTCTCTCTATATATATATATATATATATGAGATTTAAAGAAACTTCCAAAGGCAACTCTCTCTCTCTCTCTCTCTCTCTCTATATATATATATATATATATATATATATATAGGTGAGCAGTTAGCTCAGGAAAAATTACGTGAGTTAGCAGCAAAAATACAGTAATCTAATAATTTTCCTTCAAACTCTTTCTAGAATTAGAACTCCACCTCTTTAACTTTAACAATATTAAATTTTAAAAATTTTGGAGTTCATTTACACTTTCATCAAGGGATACAAAATGTTTATTCATTGAAAACCATTAAAATTTGTGATCAATTGATGAAGGACCAAATCAAAATTAAAATCCAAGAAATTGGGTATGAGTGAATCCTGAGAGGTCGAGATCATAATCCCAAAGAAAATTTTAAATTTTTTTTATTAGAGATAGTCGAAATGAACTGCAGCTCAGGTAACTTGTGTGAACTGTCATCTCATTTCTATTTTTCTCATATATATATGTGGATTATTATAGGTGAGCCATCAGCTCAGGAAAAATTACGTTTGCTAGCGAAAAAAATACAGTAATCCAATAAATTTCCTTCAAACTCTTTCTAAAATTAGAACTCCACCTCTTTAACTTTAACAATATTAAACTCCAAAAATGTTGGAGCTCATTTACACTTTCGTAAAGGGAATACAAAATGTTTATTCATTGAAAAACCATTAAAATTTGAATTCAATTGAAGGAGGACCAAATCAAAATTAAAACCCAAGAAATCGTGTATGAGTGAATCCTTATGGGTCGAGATCATAATCCCAAAGAAATTTTTAAATTTTTTTTATTAGAGATAGTGGAAATGAATTGCAGCTTAGATAACTTATGTGAACTGTCAGCTCATTTCTATTTTTCTCATATATATATATATATATATATATATATATATATATATATATAGAGAGAGAGAGAGAGAGTAAACAGGAAATACACCAGCAGTGAAGGGAGTTCCTTTACCACCGTTTAGATGGCCCAATAAAATTATTACAGATGACGTCACTTAAATTAACAAATAAAAAAACTCTCTTAATCATCCTTTGAGCAGCGCCATATATAATAATTTTATTGGGCCACCTAAGCGGCGGTGAAGGAACTCCTTTCACCGCCGGTTAATTTCCCGTTTCCTCATATATATATATATATATATATATATATATATATATATATATATATATATATATATATAAAGAGAGTGAGAGAGAGAGTAAATGGAAAATTAACTGACATACAAGGAGAATTCTTCACTGACGTTTAGGTGGGCTTATTAATATATTACACATGCAACACTCAACATAACAAATGAAAAGAAAATCCTTCACTGCCTACATGCATGTCATGTGTAATAAATTGATAGGCCCACCTAAGTGCCAATGAAGGATTTTCTTTCTATGTCAGTTAATTTCTCGTTTACTTGTGTGTGTATGCGTAAACGGAAAATTCACCGGTAGTAAAGGCATTTCTTTCACTGCCACTTAGATTACCCAATACAATTATTACTTGTGGTGCCACTTAAAGGGCGGTTAAGGGAGTTTTTTTATTTGATACATTAAGTGGCGCCACGTATAATAATTGTATTGGGTCAGCTAAGCGGTGGTGAAGGGATTTAAGTGGCGCCACGCGTAATAATTGTATTAGGTCACCTAAGTAGCGGTGAAGCAACTCCCTTCACCACCGGTGAATTTTTTATTATATATATATGAGAAAAATAAAAATGAGCTGACAGCTCACGCAACTTATCTGAGCTGCAGTTCATTTCCACTATCTCAAATATTTTTTTTAAAAATTTTCATTTGGATTATGATCTAAATCTCCTAGGGTTCACTCATACTAAATTTCTTGGTTTTTAGTTTTGATTTGGTCCTATATCAAGTTAATACAAAATTAACAGTTTTCAATTAATAGAACATTTTGTATGCACTTGATGAAATGTTAAATGAACTCCAAAATTTATGAAAATTTAATCCGAAAGAAGTTAAGAAGATATAGATAATAATTGTTAAAAAAAATTGAAGAAAAATCATTGAGTCATTATAGTTTTGCCGCTAGTTCACGTAACTTTTCTTGAGCTGGCGGCTCACAGTAATCCATATATATATATATATATATATATATATATATATATATATATATATATATATATATATATATATATATATATATATATATATATATATATATATATATGGATTACTGTGAGCCGCCAGCTCAGGAATGAAATTTAATCCAAAAGAAGTTAAGAAGATAAAGATAATAATTATTAAAAAAAATTGAAAAAAAATCATTGAATCATTATAGTTTTCCTGCTAGCTCACGTAACTTTTCCTGAGCTAGCGACTCACAGTAATCCCTATATATATATATATATATATATATATATATATATATATATATATATATATATATATATATATATATATATATATATATATATATATATATATATATATATATATATATATATATATATATATATATATGGAGGATTACGGTAGGTGAGTCAACAACTCAGAAAAAGTTACATGAGCTAGCAGCAAAACTATAACGATCCAATGATTTTTCTTTATTTATTTTTAACAATTACTATCTCTACTTTCTTATCGTTTTTTTTTCAAATTAAATTTCATAAATTTTGGAGTTTATTTACCTTTTAATCAATTACATACAAAATGTTTTATTCATTGAAAACCGTTAATTTTGTGTTATCTCGATGGAGAACCAAATCAAAATTAAAACTCAAAAAAATTAGTATGAGTGAACTCTAAGGTGTCGAGATCATAATTCAAAAGAAATTTTTGAAAAATATTATTTAAGATAATGGAAATGAACTGCAACTCAGATAAATTGCGTGAGTTGTCAGTTCATTTCTATTTTTCTTATATATATATATATATATATATATATATATATATATATATATATATATATATATATATATATATATATATATGAGTAAACGAGAAATACTCCGGCGGTGAAGAGAGTTCCTTCACCGCCGCTTAGGTGGCCTAATAAAATTATTACACGTGGCGTCACTCAAGGGGTATTTAAGAGAGTTCTTTTATTTGTTACTTTAAGTGGCGCCACGTGTAATAATTTTATTAGGCCACCTAAGCGGCGGTGAAGGAAGTCCCTTCACCGCCGGTGTATTTCCGGTTCTCTCTCTCTCTCTCTCTATATAACTAAATTACCTTTTATCTCAATTATTTCGGGCTATGCTAAATGAACGACAAGTGAATCATGCCTGAAGACATCTCACATTAAATTGGTTATAAGTTAGATGAAATTAAAATGGTCCCCGCTCCAGTATTAAGGGATGGCTCGGAGTTTAAGAGTCTACAGGCTTCGTACAATCAAACAGGCTGGATCATGTGTTTGAAGGTTTGTACAGGGATGAAAATTATTAGGTCTAAGGATAAATTGTTAGCCCTCGCTCAATTATAAACCTGTGTAAGTTTTGCAAGTTTAGAATCAACAGTTTTTTTATTTTCCTATTTTTCTTTATATGCAGTTGTTAGATTATTAATGGACTTGATCTAATATTTTTAACCATGGATTCTAATCCTTTTTTTTTTTTTTCTAATAAAAGAAAAAAAATTGCCTTTGGATTGGATTCACCCGGTTGCTGTCGTAACTTTGAACTTTTTCCTGTTAATTAGTAGCCGGCAATTGTTTGATTGCTTGGACTTAATCAAACACTTGTAAATTGATGGACTCTAATCACTGTATTTGGCGAGCTATTAGCTGGTACTTGCCATTTGGGGCTTTTTGGTTGACCAAAGACGAGAAAAATCTAAGAAAGTAGGCTAAGCTCGAAGACCCAAGTACTAAATAGATTCTATGTAAAGAGATGAGAACGGACGAGTTTACAAGCCAAATTTTGGTTTGCTCTAGTCAAAGTTTTAAAGTAAAATATGAAATTTTATTTTTAATTCAAAATTTTAAATTTTACAGGCCAAAAAGTGACCGGAGGACGTACCCTTTTGTTAAAAGTTTCTTCCACTGTATCAAAACTCCGAAATTATGGTGAGAGTTAAGCGAAATTATTTTGAATTTTTTTAACATGTCCCGGCCGGATTTGAATTTAAGTTAAGTTGCTCTGATATCATGTTGAAAAACGCTTCCACTGCACCAAAAATCCGAAATTGTAGTGAGCATTGATGAAAATTATTTTGTATTTTAATACGCCCCGTAAATTGAAAGTCCATTTTGGGTAGAACATAGGTTTTATGCAGTGGTATAATTTTTTTTTTAAAATCCGTAATTAAATGCACGCTCAATAGGAATTAAATCTGTGTTGAGAAAATAAGACCTAGCAAATCATATATTATCTCATATTTAGATATTATAAGATGTTAGGATTTCAGTTGTTATGATTATATTTATTTTATTAGTTTGAGTTGTTGAGAGTTGTTATTAAGAAATTTATTATAACTAAATATTATTTGATCTTATCCTTATGGATATCATTATAACTATTTATATACTCAAGTTGAATGAATGAATCACACTGAAATTATCATATTGAAAGTCCCTTCCACTGCACTAAAACTCCAAAGTTATGATGAGAGTTGAGGAAAATTATTTTATATTTTAACACATTTCTAATCCCTAATTAGTCTAGCTTCTCTCAAAATTAAAATAAAAAAATCGATATACTGGAGTAATAGTTTACGTGTCTCATCCAATTTTTATTCGTTTTCCATTTAAGCCTAGCCTTAATTAAGAATAAACTTTCTCTTATTTGCCTCCAAATTAGCATTGAAAAATCTTTTTGAAATTACTTTGTTTTGTTAGTCACATTAGCAAAATAATTAAGAGAGATATTCTCGGGTTTTTCCTCTCTTTTTTCCTTCTTTTATTCTCTGTAACCCTTTTTAGGAGTACTCGTAGTCTTTCATTTTACATAGTCCATCTACGTTCTGTTGGCGGTGAAAATTTCTGAATAAAAAGAATTTTCCACAACAGAACACGGAGCTAATCCATAGCTCCGCGTTTGGCTATTTTTAGCCTCGCGTTTGAGTAAAATGCGGAGATGATCAATAGCTCCGCGCACTGGTTATTTAGTTCCGCGTTTTGATGAGTTTAACTCCGCGTGAGCAGATAACCAGAATCTCAAATTGATTGAGATTATGATTTGGGCTTATCTGAATACCTAAATCAAGTCCAATCAGAACTATAAATCAAAAGATTTTAATCAATATTAAATATTTGATTGGAATCCTTGATGAGAGCAAATTCTATTTAGATAGAAACTCTCAAATCTTCCTGGGGCTATAAATACCTTCTCGGTGAAACCCTAGGGGTCCTCTTTTCGGTCCTCTCTTCTTTCCGGCAGGTTTTCTTTATGATCCCTTGGTAATTCAAGTACGCGAGAGAGCTTTGAATGTTGATCATCTTCTTTTTTGCATCTTAGAGAATTCAAGTTACGCATAGAGCCTTGAGTTCGGGAAAGATCAGAAAAGATCTCTACAGTCGGCCGATATCTTCAAGAGAGAAGAGTTCGACGTTCGATCGTCCAAAGGAGCTGCTCGACAGATCCCATTACCACTGATCCCACACATATTGTAAAAGACAGAGATTGAAATATAAAATCCTCTCGTTTGTTCTCTTTATCTCTTGTTCACTTTCATTGTAATTCAAGCTTATTCAATAGAAGGAAGCAAAGAAACTTTTGCGGCGAACAAACTGGCGACCACAGTGGGAGCCATCTCTTTCACTGATGAAGAGATTGTGGCGCAATCGGATGTCGACATGATCGGATCCGAAGTAGACACACTGGTCGTTGAAATCGACCAGCAGAAGTACGAGGAGTTCCTCTCCTCTGGATCAGGTGCTTGGATGAGACACGGCACTATCGTCGCATGTACTCCAGTACCCGAGCAACGGGTAGAAAGGTATCCACCGAGAGACGGGGATCCTTGGAGACTGTGGCTATAGCGCCGGAGTTCGCACAAGAAATCCTAGCAGAGGATGAGCTTCCGACTGCTGAAGAAGACCTGGGGACTGGATTAACCAGAACCTAACTCCGAAACAGAAATCGGAGAGCGAGGCGTAAAGCCCTCAAAGCCCGCCTTGGACGCGGAGCTAACACCAGAGGACGCGAGGCTATGGTCCCTCGCAAACTGGCTTGCGCTAACCGCGAGACCAGTCTCTACCGCGTTAAACGCGAAGTTACAACTTGCCTTAAAAGCAAGGAAAAGCCAGCGTGTCATATTCCGCGCGAGGCTATTGCTGAGCTAAGCGAGAGACGCGAAGCCAGAAAGATTTGCGCTAGTCGCAAAATATCTGACACTCGCGAGAGACGCGAGTATAAAAATTCTTTAACGCGAGTATAAAAATTCTTTAAAGCCAGCGTGTGATTCTCCACGCGAGGCTGATACTGAGCCAAGCGAGAAGCGCGAGGCTACTTGCGAGAAACGCAAGACTTCTGACACTCGCGAGAGACGCGATTATAAAAATTCTTTAAAGCCAGCGTGTGATTCTTCATGCGAGGCTGATACTGAGCCAAGCGAGAAGCGCGAGGCCAGTAACACTTGCAAGAAACGCAAGATATCTAATACTCGCGAGGAACGCGAAGATGATTGGCAAATTGTTGTCAGTCGTAGAAATCGCGCGAGACGTGAAATTATGACTTGTGATGACCACAAGAGTAAGCCAGCGTATAGGAATTTTATTCCACGCGAGGCTAAGATTACAGAAGAGAAACTTCTGAGAACACGCCAAGCCAGCGTAAAACGCGAGGCTAGCGTGGATAAACGAGGAGCTACTCTTCACGCTCGCAATACTAAATGCGGAGCTATTTTTCAGGCCCACAATACAAAACGCAGGGCTACTTCTAAGCTCCGCGTGGATCAACCCGACTACAGAATCAGGGCTGATCATTCAAAGAAGCTGTAGTGGGTTCCTCGACCCTCTCAAAAGTCGGATGGACCTCATGACTCCATGGTTAAGGGCGCTGATCTTAGGGAGTATCTGTCCAAGAAAAGAGGCATAGACCAACTTCAAGCTGAACCTGTCTGTCATTGCCAGCAGCTTATGACGGCAGTATCCGCCGTGATGGGCAACTGCGGCTGCAGTAAGAGCAGGGTATCTGTGTTTGATCGATTAACCGAGTCAGACAAGAACCCTACAAAGAAGCCAAAGACTGCTTCCCTAAAACAATGGAGAACTGTAACCTCCAATATGGTGGGAAAAGGGAAGAAAATTGTAAAGATGGATGATGATTCAGAATCGAGTGATGAAGAACCTCCTCATATCACTCGACTTAAATCAGGAGCTGTCCCGCCTCGAAATTATAAGAGGCTTGCAAGAGGTTCTTACGACGAGGACAGTGATAATTCAGCCATAGTCTCGCCTCGTTCCTCCACGTCGTCTCGACTACAGAAGTCAGTATCGCACATGGCGGATAAGTCTAACGACATCAATCAGATATTCGAAGCTCAAGAAAGAATGATTCGCGAGCAACAAAAGACGATTGAAGACCTTAAAGTCATGCTATCGAGATTTATTGAGGATAATGCCAAAAAGGGCAAAGAAACTCTAAACGAAGAAGAACAGGAGGAGAAAGCCCACTCGATGCACGAGGACGAGGATAGATTCTCTTTTCATGATCCACATGGAGAAAAGATAGAAAAAATACAGAGTCAACTCGAAGCGCTGATGCATAAAAAGGAGTTGAAAGAAGCAGGGGTCTCAAGACCGTATCATCCTGAATGGGATATGGTATCTTACCCACAGAAGTATAAGCCGCTCAAGTTAGAGCCGTATGACGGGAAGGGATCGCTCAGTCAGCACATATATTACTTCTTGTCCCAAGCAGGACATTTGATGGGTAATGACCCAATCATGACCAAAGTATTTGCAAATATTTTGCGAGGGCCTGCCTTTACTTGGTTCATGCAGTTGCCCCCAGGTACTATTAATACCTGGTTAGATGTAGAGAAATTATTTCTCTCACGTTTCTTCGAGGATGATACCGAGATTACAGTTCATTCCCTCCTTGCAACTAGGCAAGGGGAACAGGAAACGGTAAAAGAATTTATAGAAAGGTTCCGGGAGAAGTCCGTGCATTGCAAACACGGAATGGTCCACGAAACTCTTGTCGAAACTTGTCGACACAATGTTGAGACCAATGTGCTCGTAAAAATGGGGGCCGTAGAGTCTAAGACATGGAGGGATTTGCTCAAACAAGGTGAGCAAGCTGAGGACTTGATTCGTCGAGTCGAAGAATCTCGTGGATCAAGAAGTGCTGGGGGTAGTAAGTCATATATCCAAAATAGCAGCAATAAGAATAAAGGAAAAGCGGTGATGGCATCAGAAGCTGCTCCTCAGAAATCAAACCCTCCACCAAAGCCGAAGCCCCAAAGTCAGCAAGACTCAAGGCAAAATAGACCTCAACAGGAGAGAAATTATACTTTCAAGACAGAACAGACGCCTATCCTCTTTTACCTGCTCCAGAAGAAGGAAATGCTAAAACTTCCGGAGAATAAGAAGCCAGAAGACACTGGCAAGACCAGAGATCCCAACTACTGTCTCTATCACCGGAATGTTGGGCACCCTACTAGGGATTGTTTTCCCCTTAAGAACATAATCAAGCACTAATAGAAGCTGGAGTTTTGACGCTTAAGGAAGAGCAGAAGAAGGTCACTGCCAATATGACAACCATAGTGGTTGGAACCCATGAGTTCCCCGCAGGAGTGACCCCAATCCCAAAAGGTAAGATGGTTACGAAGAACCTTGATCCTCACAACAAAGCCCAAGAAGGACTTGTCCCTGTGACGACCCAAAAGGGGGGAGTTATGTGGGTTCAAGGGAAGAAGCGGACTGTTAATGCCATTTTCGCAGAAATAAAGGAAGAATATATAGCTTCGGGGGCCTTCACAGATTCTGAAGAAGAACCCGAAACTATGGCCACTCATCAAGATGGGGCAGGCTCTTCCAGTACCCAGTCCGGAAAGACATATCTTAAGGACTACACTAGGGTAGGTCCAAAAGATATCTATGCGGAGCTTGCAAAGCCCGCAAAGAAGAAAGGACTTCGTTTCCAGAAGAATCCTGTTAGAGATGAAGGAGACAAGGAGTCTACCTTTAAGTTTGATATAATTTCTCAGCTGGCCAATATTCCAGCACGAGTAACGCTTTATGAATTGTTGAGATTATCAAAATCAACACGTGAAGCGTTAAGAGAGGCCTTGGCAGACTCTGAGTCATTCTTAGCTCAGATAGTCGAGCTGGCCAATGAAGAACAGGACTCTTGCCCCCGCTGTCACCAAGTGAGGAGACAGGTCCCACAAATTATCTTCTCTCCAGAAGATATGCAGGAAGGAATATAAAGCATAACAGGCCTTTATATTTCACCGGATATGTCGGATCCACGAAGGTGGACCGAATTCAGATCGATCCGGGTTCTGCACTAAGTGTCATGCCCAGAAAGTTGATGCAGCTGTTAGGGATCTCCCTCCATCGTCTGACACCAACCAATACAATGATATACGGGTTTAATGCCAATAATAATCGTCCCCTAGGAAAAATCCGACTCCGATGTCAGATCGGGGATTTGAGGACAGAGGCTACATGCTATGTCATTGATGCAGATACCTTCTACAACATTCTATTGGGGCGGCCTTGGATCCATGCTCACATGATAATTCCGTCGACTCTTCACCAATACATGAAATATTGCGATGAGGAAGGAGAGGTCCGGACACTAATTGCCGATAAGCAGCCATTCAAAGGGTTGGAGAATTACTTCACGGATACTGCACTTTATAAACCATCCCATGAAGTCTCCAATAATGATTGCGGCAAGCTTCAAGAGCCCGATGACAGTGGCAATGAAGCAGACACTGAGTACGAGCTCCCTGGAGAAAATGATGGGGGTGATTATGAAATCAACCCTCACTTAGATTTTAGTTTGAGTCTTGATAATATAGTGGATGTAATAGAGAGTGAATGGGTTATTAATAAAGACGTAAAGTTAGTCTACGAGCATGCTGTAGCTACTGAGTCTGAACCCTCTTGTACTTCTACTGAAGTTGATGACCTATCCGAACTTGAAGTTCTGGCGGCATATCATTTGCCACTTAGGTTATCCCTCCTCTCCCAGTCGAAAATAGTTGAGGAGAAAGGTCACAACTTCGAAGTGCCTCCCCGGAGAGGATCCCAAAGGCCGATTATGCTCGGCAGGGTAATTACGTCGCCCCGGCGAAAGCAAAGCAGTGAAAGTGATGAACAGACATCACCCCAGTTTCACCGGTATGAACAAAAATCCCGCCATATGATGGAGAAGATGGGTTATAATTTTACCCAGAAATCAGGATTAAACTTTGGGAAAGGACGACGGAATCTTATACCCTCGTTCAGACCGAGAGGAAAGAGCCCTGATTATTATCAGAAGACTCGCAGGGGTTGGGCTATGTATCTACTTCGCCCTCATCACCCTCTGAACAAGAAGAGAGTTCTTCGGCCAAGGAAAATACATCTTCACCCAATCATGACTCAGATATAAGTACCGGTGCCTGGTTTCAGTCCTTGACAACCAATATGGTTTCAGCCGCACCAAAAAGCGACGAGGAACCAATTGATGTCCAAAATGATTCCTGGGCTAAGCATATGGACACTCTCTGGGATGTCCGCTTTGAGCAGTGTGACCCGCCCACAGAAGACAAATTGGTTCAAATTAACATGGGAACGGAAGAAAATCCGAAACCCATCTTCATAAGTGACACGCTAACTCCATTAGAAAAGGGGGAACTTATATCTCTTATTAAAGAGTATATAGACGTGTTCGCATGGAATTATGAAGATATGCCCGGGCTTGACCCTCAAATTGCCACACACCGGTTAAATATAAAAGAAGATGCCAAACCTGTTAAACAACAGCAAAGGCGTTTTTGGCCGGAGTTGATGGAGGCAATAGTTGCTGAGGTCAACAAACTTATAAAATCCGGATTCATCGGTGAAGAGCAGCACCCTGATTGGGTTGCCAACATAGTGCCAGTTCGTAAAAAGAATGGCAAGATCCGGATATGCATCGATTTTTGAGATCTGAACGCTGCATGTCCCAAGGATGAGTTTCCACTTCCCATCACCGATGTGATAATTTACAATACTTGTGGTTACGAGAGGATGTCCTTTATGGATAGCTTCTCAGGTTATAACCAGATCAAGATACACCCAGATGATGAAAACCATACAGCTTTCAGAACACCGCAGGGGGTATACTGTTACACAGTGATGCCGTTCGGATTGAAGAACGTCGGTGCTACCTACCAACGTGCGATGAGCACCATCTTCAAAGAACATCTGCGCAAGACAGTAGAGTGCTACGTGGATGACTTGGCAGTCAAAATTAAAAATAAAGAGGACCATCTTCGTGATTTAAGAAGGGTCTTCGATCTCATGAGGAAATATCATTTCAAGATGAATCCCACTAAGTCATTTATGGGGGTGTTGAGTGGGAAATTCCTTGGGTTCATAATAACTTCAAAAGGAATTTTCCTCGACCCTGAAAAGGTAAAAGCAATTAGCGAGATGCCACCTCCCCGCAATCTTAAAGAATTGAGGGGGTTACAAGGGAAACTCGCCTATATTCGGCGTTTCATTTCCAACCTGTCTGGACGATGCCAGCAGTTCTCTCGGCTTATGAAGAAGGGGGTTTCTTTTGTATGGGATGAGGCATGTCAACAGGCCTTTGATGACCTTAAAGAATACCTCACCAAACCTCCCGTTCTTATGGCACCAGTCCCTGGGCAGCCCTTCCTTATATATGTAAGAGCCATGGATAATGCCTTAGGAGCATTACTTGCTCAATATAATGAGCACGGCCATGAACATGCCCTCTATTATTTAAGCAGGACAATGATCGGGGCCGAACAACGGTATACCTTGATTGAAAAGGAGTGTTTAGCCCTAGTGTTCGCTGTTCAGAAAATGCGACACTATCTTTTTGGGCAAACGATTCACGTCATATCACGGGTTAATCACCTGAAGATTCTGATGACAAAGCCGGGATCCTTGAATGGCCGGTTCGCAAAATGGGCATTATTGCTATCGCCGTATGATATACATTTTATCCCTCAAAAAGCCACGAAGGGACAGGCAATCGCTGACTTTCTTGCAGACCATCCAATCTGGTCTAATTCTAAACAGACGTCAGAGGTTAACACAGTTAGTAAGGAACAACCATGGCAAATATTCTTTGATGGTGCTGCCAGACGATCTGCTGCTGGAGTGGGGGTTGTACTGATATCTCCGCATAAACATATATTACCTAACGGTTACTCATTGACAGAACCGTGCACGAATAATGTGGTGGAATATAACGCACTCATTATCGGCCTGAAAATGGCTCTGCAACTGGGGGTGAACTATCTAAAGGCATATGGAGACTCTAAACTCATCATCAATCAGATGACGGGCGAGTATGAAGTCATACATGAAGCCCTCATCTCCTATCATCAGCTAGCCATTGAACTAGCTGGATATTTCGAGAAATTCTACATTTATCATATATCTCGGAATGGGAACGTATATGTGGATGCCCTTGCCGCGTTAGCAGCCACATTGGCGACCTGCCAAGTGAGGCTAAAAGCATCACCATTGGAAGCAGAGAGCTCCTCCATCCAGATACTGTTCTTCAAAATAAAGAAGTATGCCAAGCAGGCTTAACTTTGGAACCCCGTGATTGGCGATTTCCGTTTGTGGATTATGCTTTGCATGGGATATTACTAGAAGATCCAAAGGAAGCCACCTCGATAAAGAGGAAGGCCCATAAATTTTATTATGACCATAAGTTTCAGACTTTATATAGAAAGTCGAGAGATGGTCTCCTGCTACGCTGCATATCAAAAGCAGAAGCAGATGAAGTGCTGAGAGAAACACACGATGGAGTATGTGGAGCTCATCAGCCGGTCCTAAACTTGGAGATTGTCATGAATGATCCGACGGGGAACGCCGAAACAGTAAATGACATGATGCTTGACGAACTTGATCAAATCTGTCGTTTTCACCTCTTTCATGGGCATAGCTTCGGCCCATTTTGAAAAATAATCGGTTATTGCAAGAATAAACCGATGTCCTCTGGATGACGGGGGAGCTATAGGCCCCACAATGTCCATTCTCCATGCCTCAAATGGCCAACTTGCAACGGTATTGTGCAAGTATTCTTAGGGTTGATGAATAAAATTGGCATGTATTTGGCATGCATGGCACCGTTTAGCGTATGCCATTGCTTCCGTAATCATGTTCGGCCGATTCTGCAATAAGTTCAGAATTAAAGATATTGCTTTAACGCCATATAACCCCACAGCTAATGGGTTGGCCGAAGCCTTCAACAAGACGATTATTAAACTCCTTCGGAAGTTCGTCTCTTCCAATAAACGAGATTGGGATGAAAAGCTAGGAGAGTGCCTATGGGCTTATCGCACCACTGTTCGCACCCCTACAAAAGCTACTCCATTCTCTTTGGTCTATGGAAGCGAGGCCGTCTTACCTCTGGAAATCTAGATTCCTTCATTGAGAGTGGCTTTAGCCACAAAGATGATGACAAAAGAGCGCCATCATCAAAGATTGAAAGAATTAGAGGCGTTGAATGAAAAGCGTCTCAGGGCTCAACAACAAATTAAGTTGTATCAAGCCCGAATCTCACAAACGTTCAATAAGAACGTTAAGCCAAGGACCTTTAAGTAAGGAGACTTGGTTCTGGCTGTTAAAAGGCCAATGGTTCTAACCCACAAGACTAAGGGTAAATTTGACCCCAAGTGGGAAGGACCATTTGTTGTGGAGACAGTATACTCTAGTGGAGCCTATCGCTTAATGAATCAAAATGGCGACAGGATGATGATGCCGATCAATGGCAAATTTCTGAAGAAATACTATTCTTAATATCCCTGAAAGTACGCGTCTTCTTATTCTTAGGCATGCGTAGTTTAGCGCCTCTGACCTAAACCTAGTGTGTCCGGTTCTCAAGTTTGAACCGCCTCCAGTCTTTTCTTAGGCATGCACAGTTTAGCGCCTCTGACCTAAAACTGGTGCGCCCAGTTCTCAAGTTTGAACAGCCTCCAGTCTTTTCTTAGGCATGCGCAGTTGAGCGCATCTGACCTAAAACTGGTGTGCCCAGTTCTCAAGTTTGAACAGCCTCCAGTCTTTTCTTAGGCATGCGCAGTTGAGTGCCTCTGACCTAAACCTAGTGTGTCGGTTCTCAAGTTTGAACCACCTCTAGTCTTTTCTTAGGCATGCGCAGTTGAGTGCCTCTGACCTAAAACTGGTGTGCCCAGTTCTCAAGTTTGAACAGCCTCCAGTCTTTTCTTGGGCATGCGCAGTTGAGCGCCTCTGACCTAAACCTGGTGTGTCTGATTCTCAAGTTTGAACCACCTCCAGTCTTTTCTTAGGCATGCGCAGTTGAGCGCCTTTGACCTAAATTTGGTGTGCCCAGTTCAAGTTACGCGAGAGAGCCTTGAACAACCTCCAATCTTTTTCTTAGGCATGCGCAGTTGAGCGCCTCTGACCTAAACCTGGTGTGCCCAGTTCTCAAGTTTGAACAGCCTCCAGTTTTTTCTTAGGCATGCGCAGTTTAGCGCCTCTGACCTAAAACTGGTGTGTCCAGTTCTCAAGTTTGAACAGCCTCCAGTTTTTTCTTAGGCATGCGCAGTTGAGCGCCTCTGACCTAAAACTGGTGTGCCTAGTTCTCAAGTTTGAACAGCCTCCAGTCTTTTCTTAGACATGCGCAGTTAAGCGCCTCTGACCTAAACCTGGTGTGTCTGGTTCTCAAGTTTGAACCACCTCCAGTCTTTTCTTAGGCATGCGCAGTTGAGCGCCTCTGACCTAAATTTGGTGTGCCCAGTTCAACTTACGCAAGAGAGCCTTGAACAGCCTCCAATCTTTTTCCTAGGCATGCGTAGTTTAGCGCCTCTGACTTAAACCTGGTGTGCCCAGTTCTCAAGTTTGAACAGCCTCCAGTCTTTTCTTAGGCATGCGCAGTTTAGTGCCTCTGACCTAAACCTGGTGTACCCAGTTCTCAAATTTGAATAGCCTCAAGTCTTTTCTTAGGCATGCGCAGCTTAGCGCCTCTGACCTAAATTTGGTGTGCCCAGTTCAAGTTACGCGAGAGAGCCTTGAACAGCCCCCAATCTTTTTCTTAGGCATGCGCAGTTTAGCGTCTCTGACCTAAACCTGGTGTGCCCAGTTCTCAAGTTTGAACAGCCTCCAGTCTTTTCTTAGGCATGCGCAGTTGAGCGCCTCTGACCTAAACCTGGTGTGCCTAGTTCTCAAGTTTGAACAGCCTCCAGTCTTTTCTTAGGCATGCGCAGTTTAGCGCCTCTGACCTAAATTTGGTGTGCCCAGTTCATGTTACGCGAGAGAGCCTTGAACAACCCCCAATCTTTTTCTTAGGCATGCGCAATTGAGCGCCTCTGACCTAGATCTGATAAATTACCCAGCGCCGATTAGGCAATGGGGAGAGAACCAGTTTTTCGCCAACCCTTTCATACTGGGGGTAAAAAGTATGAATTACCCAATGCCGATAAGGCAAAGGGAAGAGGAGAAGTTTGCAATTTAAGTCCGAACGAAATTCTCGACAACTCACCATGTTGAGGGGAATAACATGGCTAGCCCAACTCAAACGGTAGTTGGTAAAGGCTAATCAAATCCGTTGATAGCTGAGGGTTTGCTAAAAATCTCACAAAATCCTGTCATGTTAAACTCTTACCTCTGACAGTAAGATTCGAAAAATTGTACCTAAACAACCAAATCATTTTGATGACAAGTTATCTGTTGAGCAAGCAAATTTTGTAGCCAGCAGGTAAAAGAATCAAATGATTATCTTTATTTCATCAAAAGAATAAAGTTACAAAAATTCTTTCTTTTATTACAAGTTCTTATTACAAAAAGAATAAAGAATAAAAGAATAGAAGAAAACTATGAATCTCCTAGAAGCTTCAGCTTGTTCATCACCTCGTCAATCACCTGACGACGATTTGCTTCTATGGAGTGTTGAGCCTGTTGAAGTAAGACATCGTCATTCATTGCAAGTTGATGAGTCAGACGCTGACGAGAGTCTTCTATAGCACGGCTCCTTATTCCCTCCTCCTGCTCGACCTGCCCCTGTTGGAGGATTAGCACTTCTCGCTTTTTAACAGATTTCCCCAACTTAAGTTCATTAGCCACTATGACCGCTCGAGCTTTAGCAATGGTCTCCTGGGCTCTAAGGATTTTGGCCTGACTTCCCCCAATCTCTGAGTCCACCGCCTCCAAGCTCTTAAGAATGGACTCCCGACTAGCTTGAAGCTCTGCCAACTCCCGAGACCATACTTCTTCCTATCGTATCAGCTCTTCCCGATACGCTGTCAATTCTACCCGAAGCCGCACCATCTCTATTGCGGTAATCGCTTCCACGTCCGCTTGGCGAACAGTGTTTAACGTGTTCACCTGCTCTTCTAAGGCATTAAAGTGGGCCCGGTAGGGAGTTGCTTGGTCCTGTCCCCCGATTCTTTCAATATTATCCAAATAGCTAGATAGCATCGGACGGCCAAGACTGAAGAAATCCATGCCGCCAGAGATCATCTCGACACATCTTCTAAGCAACCGCATAAAGTCATTAACGCTATTGTTGAAGAGCTCCTCAAAATGATTCACGACGCCTGTATTCAAAACAGGCAGCGCTAAAGAAGATGTCACTGGAGGAGGAGCGGTACCCACTGGAATTGAAGAAGAGGAAGCTTGTCCCTGCACCAGGTTCATAACATGTGGAGCCAATAAGGCCAACGCAGATCTGGCAGAGCTAGGAACTTGAGGGGAAGCGACGCTAGTACAGATCACCTGGACAGTGCCACCGACAGGAGAAGAGGAGGGAGTATTTCCACCAGAAGCTCCCCCAGTTGCAGAAGTAGTTTCGAACGAGAACTTCAAGTTATCCTCATCCCCTGCAGGAAGATTCGAAGCTGGAAGAGTTACAGGTGTCTCGACAGCCATTATGGTAGAAGGCGTTGACATTGCTGGTTGAGGAGCAGAAGGTGCACCAAAGACCACTGGAAAGGTCTCAGTGGAGCAGACCGGTGGTGTTGAAGACGGCATACTTGGAGACGGTGTAGCTTCTTTGCAGCGGCCGCAATAACTACTTCTGTTCTCTCATCGCTCCCTAGTTCATCAATCGGGGGAACTGAAAAAGGAACAGAAGCAGAAGCGGGTGTGAAGTAATCAGCGTCAAACTCGCTGGCAGAACTACCCAAACCACCCACTGAGCCAGTAGCACCCGAATAGTCCACCCTGTCATCGGACTCCACCTGGGTAATTGAGTGCATTGGCGAGAGGAATTGACCGCCTGCATCAGGAAACAGGTAAATGGTATTATAGAGTAAAATAACAGACAAAAGACAAAATATTAAGAACTATACCTGGAGATACAAGTCCAGTTGTCGGACTTGAAGGGGGAGCTGCCGTCGTTTCCAACAGCATACCCGTCTCACTACCCAGCGGTTGCGCCACGGGATATACGACGGGCTCTACGGTCGGAGGAGCCGGAACTTCTGGAATATTTGGAGCTCTAACAGGTCCACTCTCCCCTGCCGGCGCCGGAGGTAGAGCTGAAGCTAGCAGGTCTGAAGCAAGTTTGATAGCCACTTCTTGGGGGCTATTAAAGTTCCCTGAGCCAACTTCTGCTTCTTACCGGGCCTTTACTTTAAGGTACCACGGCGTTTGAGAGTTGGACTCCAGGGGCGAATGACAACAGGTTGGGGAGCACCCCCAACATCGGGGTTGTTATCGTCATTGTTATTATCATCATCATCAAACTCGCTGACGTCTGAGGGTTCAGCCGCTGCGCCAAGGAATTCTTCCATTCCTTTTATTCTCACTCTCGAAGCACCCTGGCGGCGAATGTAGAAAGCCTCAATCTCCTTGCAACAGCTTCGGTTGAGGGAGAAATGAGGCACATCAGCATTTGCGATGCGATACCATGTGCAAAAACTGAGAGTCGTGGCCAATTCTGGCAACTTCTGGGGCAGGGTGAATTCAGCTCCGGTCCCGCCAGCTGCAAAATGAAACCAGCCCCGGGCACCCTCGTACAAGTTCCCCTCATGGACAAGATTCTTGCTTGGATTACCCACATAGAGTTGGGTGTATCCAAATTGGTGAGCAAAACGACTCGGGATGTACGGTTCGATAAGACATTTGTTATCTTGACGATATACCAGATGCCCGGGCCGAATATTAAGAAGCCACCAGAAAGCTCCTGAGGATAAGGCAGTAAAATTATTTGCTCCTACAGTATCCTTCAACTTTAATCCTTATCCTCCACCAGAAAAGTCGGGGAAGCACCTGGAAATCTCATAGTTCTGGTATTGCTGGAGAGTCTTACGGATTTGGGACATATAGTATTGCTTCCATGAGGAATGCTCATATAGCTCCACAAGATAACACTTGTCACCTGAGCGGCGTGAAGCAGCACTCATCAGAGAAGGACAGTGCATTACGAGCCATGCCATCAGATAAGTGTAAGGAAGCTCCACCCTAGGGTTCGGAGTCTTCACTTGAGCAATTTCCTTCAACTTGCCTTTCCCTTTTCCCTTGCCCTTGTCGGCAGGGATGAAGTCATTGCAGAGGATTCGCAATTCATATTGTAGATTGCACACCATAGCAGGAAGAAGTCCGAAAGGTCGGCCGTATGCAAGGAGAACTGCTGGATATACCATAGTCATTGCAATTGCTTCTTTGGACAGTGATGGCACGACACATCTCTTCAGCCACAGCATCAAGAAACCGGCAATAAGGCCTCTGTTGGATACCGGGGACTGTGCCTGATAATGATAACTCTTGAATGAGATACCAGGACCGAATCCACCTTCGTTGGATTCAGTAGTATAAAGCGTTAGCCGGGTCTTGGCAATGCGGCGCTCAATCTCTGTGATGTAGACAGGAGTGTGGCCATGGACAGTCGTTGAACTATCCTTAGAATTCAAATTGGCGAAGAGGTAATCAACCCATTTCTTGTGGCCGATATCTTGATTACGCACACCTGCTAAGTCAGCACAGATGCGGTAGTGGCACATCATCTCCCAATATGTGGCATAGATGCGCTCATCCTTCGCCAGTAGCATGTTCAACTCCTCGGTAGTGGGGATATACTCCTCATAAGGGACTTCGCCCATTGAGAGCCCAGAGACTTCAAACATCTCGTGGAGAGCAAACCCTAGCTCACCCACTGGGGTAAAAAGAGTGTAGGTCTCGGGGTTATACATCTCAAGAAAGCAGAAGAAATGATATGCACTCTGAAGAAACCCGAATTGGACATTTCTAATGGCCTTGTACAAGCCAATCTTCTTCAGAATGGGTTCATGGGAGTCCAACATGTACTGAACGAGGCGGGTCCACCACATGTTGCCAGAAGAATAAACCCAGCCAGGCATCCTAAAGTCGCTAATCGGGTACTGACAGGAACTCACTTAAGAAAGTTCTTGCGCGGATTGGAACTTCTCCTACTGGGAGCTCCTTATCAAAACGGTCTGGAAGCAAACCAGTAATGCATCTGGGGGGACCATCTTGATAAACCCCTTGTGCACCAAATTTGCCCGTTGGGACGTCATCTTGCTCTTGAGTTAGTCCCCACTTTAACTCCCGAGGAATCGCCAGTCTCTGAAGATAGATCTGGGGATAGCTACGATCCATTTCAGGCAGAAATATTAAAACTTCGCCAGAGTTATATAGCCACATGTAGTCCTCTTCAAATAGGATCGTGTCTGATTGCACCATCTGGTCCCCAAAGAGAAACGCGGGCTTCTCTAGCGCTTCTCTGTTCACATCTTCGAAAGCTGCGTCAGTGGCAGTAGTAGGATGATATTTGATCAATTTCTCCCTACGGTCTCTCAAGTTAGGGTTATATGCAGCCAGAATGGTGGTGAAGCGAAATTGAGCTGATGGATCAGGACCACCAGCAAAGCCAAAGTAGTTCTTATGGGGAAGAGCTTTTGCTGAATATCCTACTGCAGAAAGAAGCACCAGGGTTAGAAAAGTCTCTATAAAACAGAAAACTTTTCTAAGTATGGACGCGCGAAGCTAAAAATTAGACCGCACGAAGTTAAAAGTAACTCCGCGCGAAACTAAAAATTAGAACACGCAGAAGTTAAAAGAGCCTCGCATTTCACCGCGACTGCTACTTAAAAGAGCCTCGCGTTTCACCGCGACTGCTACTTAAAATAGCCTCGCATTTTAACGTGACTGCTACTCAAAAGAGCCTCGCGTTTCAACGCGACTGCTACTTAAAAGAGCCTCGCGTTTCAACGCGACTGCTACTCAAAATAGCCCCGCGATTCAAAGCGCGAGGATGACGCGATAGCTTCGCGTAGAAAGAAAGCCAGAGGCTTTTCTTCTTCTCCAAGCCTTACGGCCGGAGTACGGCTACCTCACCGATAAAAGAGATGATCAATCGGTCAGAATCAAGCCAAATCACTCTAAAAACGTTCTAAAGTGTCTCGATAGAGAGAGTTTTACCCCAATAGGTGAAGTGTGGCCTGGCGCGTCGCTTCCATGGCCGCTGCCACCACTGCTTGCGCCAGTCGCCGATGATGGAGCTGCACGGGAAGTAGCACGGGTCTTGGGCGCCATTTCTCAAAAAGTTGAGGAAAATCGACGGGAAATCGAGAGAAAATCGGTCGGAGAACGCTCGGGTCACCTGAGCTCTGATCGCCTGAATCTCTAGGGTTTCTGGAAAATTCTCAAGTAAAGTGAGAAGAAAAGGAATAGAAACTTCATTTAAATGACGGAAACCGCCTCTTGGAATTCGGCGCGAATTTCGGAGAAAATGACTGATCAGTTACTATCCAGAAACATGGAGCTATTAGCCTCGCGTGGCGATAGAAAATGCGAATTTATTAACTCCGCGCTACTCTGCGCAACTCCGCGAAATGCGAAGATAACTTGGTATTTTAGCTTCGCGTTCTCATGAAGAACTTGGATTTTTGGCTAAGTTAAAATGATCATTATCCGATCATTCCAGGTATTAATGATTTAAGTTAGGCAAATGGGCCTTAGATTATTTTACCAAAATTATAAACCATCTATTTGTTGAGCAAGCAAGATTCTTGAAGCCGACAGATAGAGAGGAAAATAATTTGCCTTTATTCATAAAAGAAGAGATTACAAAGAAGAGGGAGTTATAGCTCTCCCAAAATCTTCTACATATTCATCGACTCATCAATAACCTAACGACGAGATTCTTCCGAGGGTTGTTGAAGTTCAATTCCAGAATTCAAATACAAGAGATCTCCTCTGCAAATGTCAACTATGATCTGTCATCTGAAATAAAGCACAAGTTGAATTTGGAGTGCTGCAAGCCCTTAGATGATCATCTCTATCGCTTTGGAAAGCAACAGAGATTGTCATCTAACAGAAATGATCCTCAAGAAAACTTAATGGGCTGCCGTAGAGTTCTTGTAACTCCTTCAAAAGGAGCCAGAGCTTGAAAACTGCAACTATGTTGTAAAGTATATGCTTCTGGCTTCCTCAGAGTTACTTTTACTGATGAAGATCGGTGCACGGCCATCTTTTGAAGGTGTATCAGGGAAAAGCTACACTCCACGCTAGCTAGAGATATCAGCAAGTCATCAGATTGAATCTGGTTCACTGCAAAAGAAAAGTCAAGAGTTCCACAAAAACTTGGAAAATCTTCTAAGTATAAGAACGCGAGCTAAGTTAACTTCGCATACTACTGGTTGAAATAGCCTCGCGTTTTTAACGCAGAGGATGACGCGATAACTTTGTGTAAAGGAAGAACAGAGTTTCTCTCTGCCTTTTCTTTCTCTTTAATAGCCTCGCGATTAGAACGCGACTGCTAATTAAGATAGCCCCGCGTTTCAAGCGCGAGGATGACGCGATAGCTTCGCATAGAGAAAGATCAGAGTTTCTCTCTGACTTCTCCTTCTCCTTCAAGCCTTACGGCTGGAGAACGGCGATCTCGCCGGTGAAGTAAACAATTGGCCGGTTTAAACTGAGCCGAAACATCTCAAAATGATTCTAAGAAGATCAAAAGTCAAGGTTTTTACCTTCAAGAGACGCTGTATTGACTGGTTCGCCACTGCGTCTACTTCCACGGCCGCCGCCATTAATGCCGGTCAACGTGCATAAAACCAAACTCTTCTGGAGAGACATCCTAATGATGAAAATCTATGGAGAGTTAAACGGAGATCGATTGAAGACTATTCATCGACATCGCTCACTCGATCGCCGGAGCTCCAGACTCTTCAAATCTACGAATGAAGAAGAAGATGAGCCGAGAGCTCTATTTAAACAGGATTTCCGCCGCTTGGTATTCGGCGCAGAAATTCAGAGTAATTAATGAAATAATTACTCATTTCACTGAAAATGAAGTGAAGCTGATTAGCTCCGCATAGGCGAGCATAACGCGAGATAGTCTTGGTATTCTAACTCCGCGTTTCAGTTTAAGTATCCAAAGTATTTCAAAATTTGCTAAATTCTAAACCATTTTGAAAACTTTGGAGGGGGTTCTGTTGGCGGTGAAAATTTCTGAATAAAAAGAATTTTCCACAACAGAACGCGGAGCTAATCCATAGCTCCGCGTTTGGCTATTTTTAGCCTCGCATTTGAGTAAAACGCGAAGATGATCAATAGCTCCGCGTTAGCTCCGCGCACTGGTTATTTAGTTCCGCGTTTTGATGAGTTTAACTCCGTGTAAGCAGATAACCAGAATCTCAAATTGATTGAGATTATGATTTGGGCTTATCTGAATACCTAAATCAAGTCCAATCAGAACTATAAATCAAGAGATTTTAATCAATATTAAATATTTGATTGGAATCCTTGATGAGAGCAAATTCTATTTAGATAGAAACTCTCAAATCTTCCTGGGGCTATAAATACCTTCTCAGTGAAACCCTAGGGGTCCTCTTTTCGGTCCTCTCTTCTTTCCGGCAGGTTTTCTTTTTGATCCCTTGGTAATTCAAGTACGTGAGAGAGCTTTGAATGTTGATCATCTTCTTTTCTGCATCTTAGAGAATTCAAATTACGCACAGAGCCTTAAGTTCGGGAAAGATCAGAAAAGATCTCTACAGTCGGCCGATATCTTCAAGAGAGAAGAGTTCGACGTTCGATCGTCCAAAGGAGCTGCTGACAGATCCCATCGCCACTGATCCCACACATATTGTAAAAGAGAGAGATTAAAATATAAAATCCTCTCGTTTATTCTCTTTATCTCTTGTTCACTTTCATTATAATTCAAGCTTATTCAATGGAAGGAAGCAAAGAAACTTTTGTGGCGAACAGGTTCATTTGAATAGTTATTAGTATTAAAATATAAAATAAGTTCTACTCAACCCTCATCACAATTTCGGAGTTTTGATACAGTAAAAGGGACTTCAGTATGGTATCAGAACAACTCAGGTTCAATTCTTGCTGGGCCCATATTTAATTGCGGGTTTTAAAAAATTATACCATTGTGCAAGACCCAGGTTTCTGTCCGGAATGGGATTTCAACCTGCGGGGACATGTTAAAATACAAAATAATTTCTCTCAACTCTCACCACATCTTCGAAGTTATGGTGCAGTAAAAATATGGTGAATATTCAACAATTCTTTAAAATGTTATCTACTATAATTTTTGTTAGTAGGTAAACGCCTTGAAATTTTTATGAACGACTATAATGACGTCAACCTTTGAAACTTATTCATTCTAATGTTTAGTTTATTAATGGTTAAATAGTTTTGTTATGCGAGCAAATCACATATAAAGTAAAGAGCATAAAAAAAAAAAACCCTGTAACGATTTATACAATAATATTAAAAGGAAGTCCAAAAAAATTTAAAAAGGAAATGTAAAAATGAAGTTAAAATTGGTTTAAATAATTTTCAAGTATACCATATTGTTTCTCGCGACTCTATCTAAAAAAAGTTTTAAATCAATTGTTATACAAATAACTTTTATTTTCTTTTTTAAAAAGAGAAATAAACTTAAGTAATCATAAAGAATGATGGATATGAGCTAATAACTCTCATAATTTATCAGCATTGCAGTCTATTTCCACTATTTTAATATTTTTTAAAAAGTTTTTCTTGCATTATGATCTAAATCCATTGAAGTTTACTAATACCCAATTTTTTGGAATTTATTTTTGATTTGTTCTACCAAATAGACACAAAATTAATAGTTTCAGTGAGTACAATATTTTGTATTAACTTAATGGAACGATGAATAATTTCTAAAATAACTTTAATTCTAAATAAGATATGAAGGTTGAGATTATGATTTCAAACAGATAAAAATAATGAGATTATTATATATTTTTTTATTGCTAGCTCATGTATTTACAGTAATCCAGTAATTATAATATTTTTTTCGTTTTTTTTAAAAGAATAGAAAACATATGTTAGTTTAAATAGATGTTTTTTGGTAGCCATGCTTGAGGACAAACTTACCAAATTGGTCAAGCTTACACACTGTAAACATCTCCCATACTGAACCCACAGTGCTATACCATACCAACTCCAAACAGAAAAAAACAGTGCTACAATTTCTATGCAAAAGTCTCTCTCTCTCTCTCTCTCTCTCTCTCTCTCTCTGTCCAGGTGCTATTTCATGGGAATCTGAGACTCAGGACTCAAACGGAGCAGGTGAGAAACTTCTCAGCTCTTTCCCTGGGAGCTCTTTCCCAGGCCAAGTGCAAGAGAATCCATTTTCAAGTGAACAAACCAAACACAAACATTAATATATACCTGCTGTACGTGGCTGCAGGCACGCTTGCGCTTCTCTCCAGACACACACACAAAAAGAAAAAAATCCTGACAAAAAATCTTGGGTCTGGCCGTATCCTGTCGCCTTGGATTGTGTCCTGACAAAGGCAACGGCAAAGGCAAAGGCAAGGCAAAAGCGCAGCAGTTGCATGGAAAATTTGATGCCGTTTCGTGCGCGGGAAAGGGTTAGGGTTTGGTTGCATGCATGCAACGTACGTGCACAGTACAACTCCAGGTACGTACCAACAACTTGAAGACAAGCACGTAGGTGCATGGAATCGGGATCTGATCACGAATTCAAATAATTGTAGAGATAGTGATGGGACATTTCTATTTATTGGTAGATATATCACAGTAATGTGTACATGGATGATAAGTGGCAAACATATTTTGTTAGATTAGAAAACTAATTTGTATGGGTTTAACTTAACTTTAGTCCCATATCGTCTGCTAGATTGTTTGAATGGTATTGAAATACCTATATATATATATATATATATAAGTTAACCCATAATAAAATAGTATGGTAGATTTTGATTATTTCTTAACATGGGAGGTGTATATGGAATACTCCAAGGTATATTGTTCAGGAGAGAATGTAGTTTGCAAACTAAAAAAAAAGCGATTTGTGGACCTACGTGCTGATAGCTCATATAAGTTAGCTGAGTTGCAGTCCATTTCCACTATCTCCAATAATCTTATTTAAAAAAATTTCGTTTGGATTATGATCTCAATCCCCTAGGGTTCACTCATACCCAATTTTTTGGGTTTTACTTTTAATTTGGTCATCCATCAAGTTAACACAAAATTAACGATTTTCAATGAATAAAACATTATGTATGCACTTGATGAAAGAGTAAATGAATTCTAAAATTTATGAAATTTAATCCGAAAGAAGTTAAGGAGACAGAGATAGTAATTGTAAAAAATTCATTGGATCATTATAGTTTTGCCGCTAGCTCACGTAACTTTTCCTGAGCTGGCAGCTCACCTACAGTAATTCCATATATATATATATATATATATATATATATATATATATATATATATATATATATATATATATATATATATATATATATATATATATATATATATATATGAGGAAATGGAAAATTCACCTAAGGTGAAGGGGATTTTTTAACTAGTGCTTAGGTGGCCCAATAATTGTATTACATGTGGCACCACTCAAAGAGCGGTTAAGAAAGTTCTTTTATTTGTTATATTGAGTAGCGCCACGTATAATATAATTATTGGACCACCTAAGCACTAGTGAAGAAAATCCCCTTCACTGCCGATGAATTTCTTGTTCTCTCTCTCTCTCTCTATATATATATATATATATATATATATAGAGAGAGAGAGAGAGAGAGAGAGAGAGAGAGAGCTAAGCCAAATTAGTGTTTCCGAACTTTTTGTTGGTGAATGTGAAGTAAATGACAGCAATAGATACTAAGGCTGTGATTGGATATAAAAAATAAAGTGTTTTAGGTGTTTTTAAAATGTGTATTTTAGAGTATTTTGCTGGTATGTGTTTTCAATTGTTCTCAGTATTCGAACTTGTATTTGGGAGTTAGTTTTTATATAGGCTTTTGCAGGTTTTATAAATATGTAAAAACAAATACACCCAATTAGGAAAAAGAAAGTTTGCGAATGAGAGTTAGGAACAAGGAAAAAAAAGGATACTTTTAGATAAATAATTTAGAAAACTTCAAAACATTCCGATTTAGAGTGTTCTAATAAACAATACTCCAAAACACCAATGCACGTATTTTTGGATATTCTAAAAATACTTCAAAATAGTAGTAAAAAATACTCACTAATAAGTATTTTTATGAATATTTTATAGTACATCTCTCCATAACATCCTAAAACACTTCAAAACTAATTTCTCAAGCATAGCCTAAGTAGATTTAAATTCGAACAATTGAGTCATAATAATACAGAAGTACTAAAACCACACAAATTCAAGATAAATCATATTAAAAAAAAAACTAAGAAAAATAAAACAAGTAAATAAAACAAACTTGAATCAAACGAAGGAAAGAATGGTTCAAAGTCAGAAACCAATGCCATAAAGTGAGGGAAAAAAAAAAAGAAGTAGACAAAGTTAAGCCAAAAGCAATTGATGATCAAATTAAACTCAGCTCCGAAAATACTCTAAATTTTAGAAGTTTTAATACAATCAAGACTGCTAATAAGATCAGAATTAAGGGTTAATGAAATTACTATTACAGGATTGGAGAAAAACAATATCATGGTTAACTAAATAAACGTGTCCTTTTCAATATTTCATCTTGTTGCTATTTTATTTGGTGCTTATTGTAATTGTTGAGATAATAAATCTCAACAACTCATAATAGAGACTACAATATAATATGTTATTAGAGCAACTCAAGTTCAAATTTTGCTTGACATGCATTTAATTGCATATTTACAAAAAAATAATAATACCATTGCGTAAAATCTAGATTTCTATCCAAAATGGATTTTCGACCTACAGAGAAGTGTTAAAATACAAAATAATCTCCTTTAATCCTCACTATAATTTCGAAGTTTTGGTGCAGTTACTTCAATAGTAATAGTCGTAGGTATTCGGATGATAACCTTCTTCATTATTGTCTATCTTCACCATGAAATTCTTGATAAAGGAGGACATGAGAAGTTATAGATTTGTGTTTATTATGTTAAAATTAAAAGAGAATTTATCATAAACTAAAATTTTGATTAATTTTAAGATTAGGTTAGAAAAAAAAGGCGAACTTGATCAGGGAAAAAGATAGGGAACACAAAATATTTGTTTTTAAGAGCAATATAGATGTCAACGCAATCGTTGTCTTTGTATGTATCTGCTCCATCTACATCCTTATAATACCCGTACTCTACATCCCACCAACCCCCACCCACCCCCCCCACACAAAACAAACAAAAAAAAAAAAAAATTAAAAAAACCCCAACCCAACAAAGAAAAGGGGTAAACTAAGGCCATAATCCCTGTGAGAGTCCTTCAAAATATATTTGTTTGCTGGACTTGTAAAAGTCAAATCTTGGATGGTTTTAATTTCTTTCCTTGCAAATGATTTCTCATGTAAACTCATGATCGATCTCTCTTTCAAAGGATGAGACTATATTAGAATATGTTGGAAATATCGACAGATTAGATACTGTTATATTGATTTGAACTAAACAAAAACTAGATATTGGAAATCCGAACATATACAATAAAATTAAATAGATTGTAAACGAATAAGAAAGCGAATAAATAAATAAGTAAAAGCAAAAGTTAGAAAGACATTATTAGAAACCGTTAGAATAGAACATCAAGTCTATCATTGAACGCTATGTCCTTAAAACCGATTTTCCCTCTACTATATAGGCTTCTGGAATTTAATGAGCGTTAGTCTCCCAGAATACAACGATCACACTATAATTGGAAGGAAGCAGCAATCCAATTGCCTCAACGAATCAAAATAAAACTATATTGTATATGAATGGAATGAATGTGCAATGAGATTTTATTATAAGAAAACGAATTTCTTCTTTTCTTTCTCCTCTTTTATGAAATGTAAAGGCATGAACTATTTATAGACTTTTTAAGGGACGCAATTTTTTGTGGCAAAATGGTGTGAATCGCATTGTTTGAAATTCAAATAGTGCCTGAAGAGTTATAACTATTCAAGTGGTCACTCTTCATGTTTAAATTTCAAACATATATCAATTGGTCAAGTAGTGCATGAACTATTGTAACCTTTCAAATGGTTATACCTGGTTATATTTGAATTGTTACACAATTCAACTATTAGCACCCGTTCTAATAATCATACCCTTCGAACAGTCGCACTCATTCGAACAGTCACACTCGTTTGAATAGTAGCACCAATTTGACCATTCACACCCGTTCATATTTTGTTTTTGAAGCAAATTTACATTTACTCTATTCATTAATTTGAACAAGTGAATATAATGTAATTGACAAATAGATTCTCCTTAATTTTTAGCTCCAAAAATATAGCGGATTCAAAGCATGAATTCTAACACAATATAAGATTAAATAAGATACTACAGATTGTCTATTTAACTAGTTAGCCAAAAGAAAAGCATCATTAGAGAATAATAGCTAATCCGGTATATAATTCTTAATCTCTGTTAGCATCTCATAAACTCATGATTTGAGAACAAGACTTCTTATCTTAATTTGTTTTGAAATCTTGAGGTCGAAGGACTAACTCCATGGCGTATGTGTCTCGATTGTCAAAGGCATGACCTTTATTGATATTAGGGAGGGGACGGGTGTTATAAAAGATCTCAAGTGATATAAACTCCATACATAATATTTCATAAATTGTTTACATAATATATACAGTGAAACTATATCAAAATAGTTAGTTATAAAATAAATGAAACATCTATTTTAGATATTAAAATCTTACTTTCCAAATTAATATAATTCAAATTGATTTGGAACCTAAAATTATACTGACTTTATTACTTAAATCTCTAAAAATTATGCATAATTCATATTTTACTGGCTTATCTTGCTATCTTTACTGTCCAAATTAATGGCTCGGTCTTCTTTCCTTGTATGTGTCATATTAAACAAAGAAAAATTATCAGTAATTTCCATGGAACTTCATAACTCCCAGTTGAACTCCATAATCAACTTTTTTTATTGGATAACGGAATGCATAACCAAGTGGATCTCTATTATTCTATAAAATTTTATCTCACATAAAGATTAACAACTGGTAGTCCTACACAATCAAATAAAAAAAAAAATTAGATGCAACTCTCTAATGGTGAAATATTACGAATTCTCTAGGATATATAGAGAATAAAACACAACTCTTTGTTCGCCATAAAAATTGCAAATGACACTCTATTGAGATTTTCAATAAAGAATTACAATCTAACGGTTTCCCGTTTACAGAATCAAAAATGGGAAGAGCTCCATTTGCTAAAGACCCAGGAACCCTTGGCCTACAATACGTATTGGGAGTTGCTCTGCCACTACCATATTTGCACCCATATGTCCGGCACCCGCAATTTGAAGCCGAAGAAATGGTTGCGATATCTACTGTCCAATTTTTCTACGGGTAATCCTAATTTTACTCGACTTCCTCCAGTTTCTGAAAAGGAGAGTGAGAGAAGGATCGCAATTTTCGGTATGTCGCCGAATCGGATGAGGATGTTTTCAAGGCTGGAACATCCTTTGAAAGTTTTCACTACCAGGCCCTCAAACCCTTATCTGATCCTGCCTTCTTGGCGGGCTATTTGATGGTATGGTTGAAGAAGTGTGTTATTCTTTTGCAGAAAAACATACCCATTAGGGCTGTATACCCAGCCGTCCTACTTGCATTTGGTAGACGACTCAGTCTGCAGCCCGCGATGGTGTGCAGCATCCAAAGCGGACTGAGGAGATTGGCTGATAAATTTTGTACTATAAGGAAGGAGAAGAGGAAGAAAGGAGACCAGTTGTTAAGACTCCTAACCCGCGTGTAGAACTCCCTTATACTTATTTGATGGCTTGGCTAGTTCTACATTGCCCCACTTTGATGAGTCCTGCTGACTCGCAAATTGATTTGAGTGTTCCCAAAGTGCAGCATTACGAAAGGTCGCAATGGAAAGGGCTACATGGCCGTGATCCGCAAGACCCTTCGTCACTATGCGAACTTTAAGCTATTCCTATGTTTTTCATATTTTCCAAATGCTGGATACGGAGAGGAATTTGTTGATATTGCCGGTGCTGATAAATTCACTACTTTGTCTCCGGGGTGTTTCTGGTGGTTGATAAACATCCGCCCAGGGCATCTAGTTCTTTGTTTGGGGAACCATTGCTATATTGAGCCTTACTACCCGAGCTGTTTCCCTCGACAGTTCGGGTATGATCAGCTCTATATTGGTAATCCCAATAGGGAAATGAGCTTTGTTGGAAATGCCTTTGAAGGAGCCCGAGCTTGGTTTCACTTCGTCGCAGGTGGAACACAGGCTATATTTGATCTTCCACTCAGGACTCCGAACTCAGATATGAGTTTTAGCTTCTGTAAGTGGTTCGCAGATGCTAATTTCGCTCTCCAGAATTTCAGTGTAAATCATACCTGTCTGAGAGAGATCAGAGCTTAGTATACTCAAAAGAAGAAGGCTGGTAGCACAAAAGTAGCAGAGATAGAAGATTTCAGGGTAGAAAGTGCCTCTGATGAGTCGGAACCGGTGACTCAACAAGGGGAGGAGGATAATAATGCACCAGCTTTATCGGCTCAGCCTACTTCTCTCGAAGTTTCCCCTCTTCCAACATTGAAAAAGACTCCTCCTCAACAGCAGTCTCCTCCCAAGAAACATTTGCATAAGCGGAAGAGGCTAAGATGTCTTAATGACTTGCCTATCAATCCGCAGGGTGTTGATTCGCAGAACACCCCATCTGGAGCTGGCACTGTGATGCCCAATCTGGTTTCTGAGACCTCCGCTGAGGAACCTGAGGAAGATAAGGATGACTCATCTTTAACTCTCCGTTCTCTTAAGAGGCGTCGGAGTCAAGGACCTGTTCTTCACCATGATTCTGCTTTCGTCACTCAAGAGGGTTCTACCCCTCTTACTTGCCAGGACACTGTTAAAGTCGATATTTCTGTGGCCATTCAAGAGGATTCTGCAACTCATGCTCCTCAAGTTATAGCAGATGATGAAGTACAAATCATTGGGGAGATTCGCGCATCAGGTCCCCCGAAAGTGACACCTCCTTCAGAAGATCAAGATGAATGGGGGGATGACGACAATGTCAGCAGTGGCAATCTTCACTCTTTCACTCCTCCATCAGATCATGGTAAGTACGTCTATCTAAGCGAGGACGTTCGGCCGAGGTATACGGGCCTGAAATGTTTGGTCCTGGAGTGTACGGACCTGGAGAATCCAGTGTTCAACCTTTAGGTTTGTATCTTCTTCCTTCAACGATTGTGTTATTATCAAATGATACTGTAACATCTAACTATCAACTTTCTCTTTTTTTTTTGCCAGCTCCAGTTTTGACTCCAGATTTATAGTGCATGGGCACAAAGATAACTTCGCTAGATGACACTATCGCAGAAGCTGACGCCGATGAGGTGATTAGGGTTACCGCTTCTATTGTTGATACTACAGAAGTAATAATTCCAGAGACTACTGTATCCATGGTCTCGGCCGTAGCTGCTCCGTCCAATATTTTGGTTCAGGATATTGTAGCTGGTAGTTCTGCTGAAGCCTCCAGGAGTCCCATTCCTCCTGATGTTGGCGTTGTTGCCTCTGTGCAACAGAGTACGGTTCAGACCGTCTCTGCCCCAGCCAGTGTCGATTCCTCTCATACAGAGGTTGATATCTTTGAAGTTGATTTATTGAGGGATACGGTGGAAACATTCCTCCACTTCCTTGATCGTTGCATTGATAAGGTACTGAAGGGGGCTTCTTTTGCTTCACTCGCCAATATTCTCAATATTTACTTATCTGGTATTGTCAGCATTGGTGGAGAAGAGAAAGTTGCTCCCTTTAGACTTATGATAACTCAGCTTCAAAAGCATGCTGAATTCCTATCGAAAACCAGAAGCGCTGACAAATTTGTGATAGTGAAAATCATTTTTCGGAGGCTGAAAGAGGAACAACTTAGGTTCCAGAAGGAGACTCAGGAGAAGGCAGATACTTCCAAAGCCTCTTTAGAAAAGGGTCGATCAGATCGTGAGTCTCTAGTTCTTCAAGTGGAAGTTGTTGCTACAATTGTCAAGGGCCATGACCAGGCTATTGTCAGGACTCATGAGTCTATCGCCAAACCTCAAGCTTTCTTGGCCAAGATCACCAAGGAACGCGATGAGTCAATGAGGAATCTCACCGACTTATCGTGCCAGCGGGACAATACAACCAGAGATCTCTAGGCGATACAAGCTGAATTGGATATGCTTGAGGCCGCTGCAGCGCAGAATGTCGTTGCCAGTGACAAGGAATTGCGCCGTCAAGCTACTGTCCAAGCTTATGAGGTCCTTCAGCAAATTCCCGTGACATCCATTGTGCATGGTATGACTTCTTGCTTATGTAGAAAATCTTGAATTCAATTTTGTATTTCTACGACATGACTTCAGCATTTGTCTTCGCAGAGTTGCAATAAACCCACCGTCTTATATCTGAGATATGAGAGTCTTCGTAAAATTCTAGTATACGTGTATCTGTCACGTGACTTTTATGAACCTTTGTCAGATTTGCGATTTTCTTATCCGGAGGTCTGCGGATTCATACTAAATTCGCGATCTTGGTTCCCGAGGATTGCGAATTTAGGTTCGCGATATTGTGCCTATGAGCTTCGCGGGATGACCCAAAATTCCTCGGAATTTGTAGGGACTTTTGCGAGTCTTGGGATAAAGCCGTCGGGTGTGGAATCCCAAGCGTTGCATGTCCTCATTAATGATGAGATTTCTGGGCTGCGATATCTAAACGTCCCATGCAACAGTAATAAATTTTGTTGAGATCTGAACTGAAAATTTTGACCGAAGATTTCGACTTTATCTTTTCCCAAACCAAAGATCACAGTTACCAGACCGTCTATATAAGACGCATGATTCCTTCAATGGAAGATCATGCAGTCGTAAGAAAATTTCTTCCCGACTCTCTTCTCCTCCTTTCTTTTGTAGTCAATTTATTTGTGCAGCCATATTTCCTTCTTCTCCAACCGGAGTGATGAATAAGATTTGGCATGTTACAAGACCTCCAAACTGCCTCAATCCAGCAGGGTGTTCCACCGAAAAGTTTTTTCTGACCGTAATCATTTTTCTTAATTAAGGTAAATTTCTTCTTCTGATTAATATCATCATCTTTCTTCTTTTCTTCCTTTTTAACAGGGATTTGACTTGGTTGCAGGAGATAACCGTAGTCATTCTCCTTAACAATGACCCAGACCCGATGGGCTCGTAATTGTTTCCAATAGCTCTAGCGTCTTGAAAGGTCTCATGTATTTTTCATGAGAGAAAAGATTTCGGGTCTGGGCATTGTTTTTCTTCTTTCCTAGTACCCCACAAGGTTGGGATACTAATGACCAGGACCTTGAATTTGTGCAACCCTTCATGTTGCACGTCTGGGGTTTGCATTTGGTATGCCCAGTTTTGAACTAATTAAGTCGCTGGCATCATCATGGGGGAACCAACCAGGAGGTCTCTGATTGTGGTAGGAAAAAAAAAACAAGATTGTGTCTTTAAGCCGTCCTTGAAAAGGAGGCTACAAGAGCAAATTAGAAGTGGAGACCATGGGAGCAAACTTTTTGATCCGAGCCATGCTGAAAGAGACGGCTACAGAAGCAAGTTTGTCAATCCAGAAGAAGAGCCTGCAGGAACAAACTTTTTGATCCGAGCCATGCTGAAAGAGACGGCTACAGAGGCAAGTTTGTCATTCCAGAAGAAGAGCCCGCAGGAGCAAACTACCGCCTTTAAGCCATCCTTGGGAGAGGAGGCTACAGAAGCGAACTTTCCCCCTTTTTTTACATCAGTGATTTGTATTTACTCTTGTTGACTGTACAACACTAGAGAATTCTCTGTAATTTTGATCTGGTGATGACTAAAGAAGTTCTTTTCTTTTTACATAATTAAGGGTAGCTGAAGGATGATTTTGATGTTGATTACCAGAGATAACTGTTAACTTGACAATCTTAAAATGAATCAAAATTATCCAAGAACCCAAAATTACTGTGAATGAAAGAACTTCTTGTTGACAAAGTTTGATTCGCCAGAGATATTTTTAACTTGGTAAATTTGAAACAAGGAATTTTGATTTGCCAGAAGTATTTTTAACTTGGCAAATTTGAAAGAAGGAAATTTGATTCGCAAGAGGTATTTTTAACTTGGCAAATTTGAAAGAAAGAAATTTGAATCGCCAGAGGTAATTTTAACTTGGCAAATTTGAAAGAAGGAAATTTAATTCGCCAGAGGTATTTTTAACTTGGCAAAAAGGAAAATTTGATTCGCGACTTAGAGATTTTTAGTCTGAAATAGCGAATCTTTATTAATGAACCTCTGATTACAGACAAGCTTTCGTTCATTATTTGCATTGAACCACCCAGATCGTGTTACGACTGGTGTTCTGCAATTTTACTAAGAATAATACTTCTTTAGAAATTTACCGTTGATTGGTATCATGATCTTATCACCATTCGGTTTTGCCAATCGATATGCGCCGTTGGAATAGACGGTATCAATGACAAAAGATCCCTCCCACTTCGGCTGGAACTTTTTCCTAGGCTTTTTGTTAGTTATGATCGGTCTTCTGACTGATAGGACCAGATCACCCTTCTTGAAAGTTTTTCGTTTGGCCTTTTTGTTAAAGGTTCTGGAGATCCGCACCTGGTATAGTTCAATATTTTGTTGAGCTTCCAAGCGCTTATCATCCAAAACTTCTAATTCTTGGAGCCTTTACTGATGTCTTTCTTCTTGCGTCATCCTAGTCATTAACGCGACTCACAACGATGGAATTTGAATTTCCAATAGAATTTGAATTTCCAAAGACAAAACCGCTTCTGACCCGTATACCAAGGAAAAGGGCGTGGCATTAGTGGGGGTTCGGACTGTGGTGCGATATGCGCACAGACATTCTCCGAGCTTCTCATCCCAGTCTCTCTGGTTGGACGATACGAATTTTTTGAGAAGTTTTACAATGGTCTTATTAAAAGCTTCTGTTAGACCATTGGCTGCAGGGTAATATGGTGATGAAGCTACATCTTCGATCCTGTACTTGTTGCAAAATCTGGAAAATACTTGGCTCACGAACTGAGGCCTGTTGTCATGAATGATTCTTTTGGGCACTCTAAAGCGATAAAGCACATGGTGTTTGATGAATTTGATAACATCTAATGACTTTACTTTGGTCAGGGAAATGGCCTCAGTCCATTTCGAAAAGTAATCCGTTATAACTAAAATGAACCGGTGTCCTCTTGTTGATGGTGGAAAAATTGGTCCAACAATATCCATACCCCATTGCTCAAAGGGCCAGGACGTAGCCATTGGGTGAAGATACTCCGGAGCTTGATGTATAAAGTCTTCATGTATTTGGCAGTCCTTATATTTCTTGGCGTAGTCAACTGCTTTCGTCATCATCTTAGGCCAGTAATAATCCATTCTTCAGATCCTATCCTAGAGTTTTGGCCATGGCTGGTGTGCTCCGCAGATGCCAGCATGGGCTTCTTAAGTACTTTCTGAGCATTGCGATTAGAGAGACAGCGAAGTAAAATTCCATCATAAGATTTTCTGTATAATGTTTGGAGCTCCGCGTTGTAGTAGAACTGAACAGCTCTTCTCTGAATTGCCCTGGCTTCTTTTTGATCTTCAGGTAATATACCATAAAGGACATAGTCTATATAAGGAAAACGCCAATCCCTCGGTTCTAAGCTTGACTCGAAAACGTCAGCTTCGTCTTCCTGTGGCTCCTGCATTTTCTCTTTGAGTTCGTCCTTTGGACAAAATAATTCTTTGCTCCCTACAGTAATCTGCCTTCTGGCATGCTTGGGCAAAGCTAATGTAGCAGTTAGGGAAGCTAGTGAATCTGCATAACTATTTTGGTGGCGCTTTACGTGACTGATATAGAAACCATCAAAACCATCGGCGATCTCAATCACCGCACGATAATACGGCAGGAGGTCTTCATGTTTGATCTTGTTCTCCCCTTTTACTTGATTTACAACAAATTGAGAGTCCCCATATGCCTCCAAATATTTTACCCCCAGTAGTTTAGCTATTTTTAAACCGATTAGGAGGGCATTATACTCCGCGACATTGTTAGAGCACGAGCTTGTTAATGAATAAGCTCGAGAAATGATGTGATTGTGAGGGGAGACGAAAACAACTCCTACGCCCGCTGTCATCTTTCCCTCAGGTCCCATTCGGGATGCACCATCGAAGAAAAGTTGTCATATACCTTTCGAGACTGTATTTGCCTTGGAAGACTTTCGCGAGTCATCTTTTCCTGGAATCGGGTTCCATTCTTCTAACTCTCCTGGGATTTGTTCGTATAATTTCGAGGATGCCGGGATTGGATGTTCGGCTAGGAAGTCGGCCACGGCCTGTGCTTTAACAGACTTCTGCGGGACAAAGTGCATATCATACTGTGATAACAAAATAGCCCAATTTGATAGTCTTGAATTTAACAATCCGGGTTTAGTCATTAGTATTCTCAGGGGGTTAATTCTTGATACAATGTAGATGGTTTGTCCAACTAAATAGTGTCGCATTTTCTGTATTGCGAATACTAAAACTAAACATTCCTTTTCTACTGGATTATACCGGTGTTTTGCCCCGATCATCATTCTGCTGAGATAATAAATAGCTTGTTCGTGACCTGACTCATTCTTCTGTGCTAACAATGCTCCCAAGGAATGGTCCATAGCTCTTACATATAGCAAGAAAGGTATTCCCGAGACTGGGGCTACAAGCACTGGTGGATTTATGAGATATTGTTTGACTTCCTCAAAAGCCTTTTGGCATGCGTCATCCCAGACAAATGACACTATTTTCTTCATTAGTCTGGTGAAGGAAACATTTACCCAACAAATCTGATATAAACCTACGAATATATGTCAGCCTATCTTGCAGTCTCCTTAACTCTTTGAGGTTACGGGGATGTGGCATACCTTGGATAGCCTTGACCATATCTGGATCAAGATAAATTCCTTTCGACGTTACGACAAAGCCGATGAATTTTCCACTGGAAACCCTCAGGAAAGACTTAGTTGGATTCATCTTGAGCTGGTGTTTCCTCATGAGGTCGAACACCGTCTTCAGATCCTCTAAGCGGTTGTCTTTGTTTCTGCTTTTTATTGCTAGGTCATCTACATAACATTCCACTGTCTTCCGGAGATGCTCTTGGAATATTACGTTCATGGCGCGTTGATACGTAGCACCTGCGTTCTTCAGGCCAAAGGACATAACTATATAGCAGTATACCCCGAGTGGTGTTCTGAAGGACGTATGCTTCTCATCATCTGGGTACATCTTTATTTGATTATACCCCGAGAATCCATCCATGAACGTCATACGCTCATACCCGCAAGTATTATCTATCATAACATCTGTAATAGGTAACGGAAATTTGTCCTTAGGGCAGGCCTCATTCAAATCCTTAAAGTCTATGCAAATTCGGATCTTTCCGTTTTTCTTGGTTATGGGAACTATATTCGCGACCCAATCAGGGTGCTGTTCCTCGCGAATAAAGCCTGACTCAATCAACTTCTTGATTTCAGCTTCAATAGCTTCCATGATCTCTGGGCGGAATGTTCGCTGTTGTTGTTTTACTGGCTTAGCATCTGGCCGGATGTTCAATTTGAAAACCGCTACACTGAGGTCTAATCTTGGCATCTCCTCATAACTCCAAGCGAAAATATCGATGTACTCGCAAATGAGGAATATCAACTCTTCTCTCTCCTCCGAGGATAGGTTCTCACTTATAAATATGGAATTAGGATTCTTTTAATCTCCCATATTTATTTGGATTACTTTATCTTTGGTTGGAGGCTCGCGTTGTTCAAACTGAATTTCCCACTTCGCATTAAGATGCATGGCCCAGGGGTCATCTTTTATCGGCGAAGCTTCCTCTAGGTCTTCATCTTCTTGGATTGCGGAGGTCATGTTCGCGGACACCTCACGGAAAATCATGCCAATACTGACATCTGAATCCCAATAGGACGATTCTGACGAATGATCAAACTGTCTTTCTTCGGTTCTCTCACTTGAGGAACCCTCGGGAGTGGTGACATATTCTAACCCTCTGCCGGTTTTCTGGTAATAATCTGACATTTTTCCTTTTGGAACAAAGGGTTGAAGGATTGTCATTCTTCCTTTTTCGAAATTCAACCCCCTGCCTTCAGCCAGATTATATCTCATTTTCTTTATTAATTTATGAGAGTTTTCACCGTAATGGAAGAACTCGGGACTTCCCTGTTCTTCCTCAGAATTTAAGCATTTATTTTTGTTCTTGTGACTTGCCCTTCCGAATACTATGGCTTTTTAGGTTCCAACCTTGGGAGGAACCTAAAAAATAACCTTATTAGCACTTTCAACGTCATTACTTAATTCGTGTAAGGATGATCGGATGTGTGCTTGGAAGAAAGTCAGAGAACGTATCTCATTCACACAGCGCTGAATGCATCTGTGCAAGTGCTTGAGGGCTCAGAATTAACATCAGAAGAATAAGCAAACTCTAATTTTCATTTATCACCCATTCACCATCAGAGTGAGTGGTGTTATTTACATCAAGGCCTTCGAGGCTTGTCACAATGGGCTCACCATCCCAAATTGCATCTTCGGATTCCGAATCTTCGGACCCTGATTCTGTGTCAGCTTCCTTGCCGCTATCAGAGTCATCTGGGACAGGCTGATCTGGGACATAGAAATGCATCTTGATACAGCAATGCGTCGGTAAAGTAATTTTCAACTCTTTTAAAGGGTTGTTTTTCTGTGATCAACATTCTTACACTCCCATTTTTGTCCACGTATTTCATGCATTGATGTAACGTGGATGGGACAATAAGATTACTATGGATCCAGGGTCTCCCTAACAGCAGGTTGTACGACGTGTCCGCATCTATCACATAGCACGTGACTTCCGTCTTTAGGTCGCCTCTTTGGCACTTAAGTTTTATCTTATCCAACAGTCTACTGCTGTTAGCATTGAATCCGAAAATAGTAGTGTTGGTCGCTGCTAATCTGTTCATCGGAACTCCAAGGTATCGTAGCATCCTCCGTGGCGTGATGCTCAAGGCCGAGCTTGGATCAACCTGAATGCGATCAATTTCAGCAGACCCTATGTATCCTTTATAATACAAGGGGCAGTGATACTTATTGCTCCTGACTTGCATGTCTTCCAGAGAGAAAGTGATGCAAGAGACGTTCTTACCAAAGACCTGGTGACACGTCATGCAAGGAGATTCCTCCTTCTCAATCATTTCTGGTATTTATGCCAGGAATACCTCCGAATCTTACAGAGTTTCTCTTAAAGCTTCTCTAGTAGGTTAAGAGAGCTTCAGGAGCTCGTACAAGGTTATCCTAGTAGGAATATTGGCCAACTACGTCAGGATGTCGAACTGAAACGACTTCCGTAAATCCTCGGCAGGCTCTTTTCCTTTCTTTCTTAGAATCTTATCGAACTTGAGCTCTTTCTGTTTGACTTTCTCTGGAGGCAGTCGGGAATCCATTGCCTGGCCGTAGTTCTTTAAGTAATCTTTTCCTGAATGGGTCCCCTAGGGAGGAGGATCCGTGTCAGTCACCAAAAAGTCTCCAATTTCTTCTTCCGAATCGGTTAGAGCATGAATGGCCTCGTCGTCTTTGGGAATTACGGAGACGACATTGGAGGTAAAGATCTTCTCTTTTTGCCTCCTTCCAGATGAACTGGAAGTCCATTGTTCATCATTTAGGAGATTTGGATGTACCCACAGTATTTTTCCTCTATCGGTTTCAAAGGGGATAGTCCTTTCTTCTGCTGTTGATGCGGATCAAAATTTACGACCTGCATCGTGCCTCTAGGAATAGGTTGCACTCCGTCTTGAACTATTAACTCTATCCAGTCGGGTGCTTTACCAAACCTAACAGTTACCATGTTTGCGGTTACCTTTTTCTGGTGCTCTTGGAGCTTGATGACATTGGCATCCACTAAGACTTGAATCTTATCTTTAAGGATGTAACAGTTTTGGGTAGGGTGGTTAATGATCCAATGGTAGACATAGTAATTAAGATCATTAACTCTCCCTGCGTTTTCTGGGCATTTAGACTCTGGCAGTTTTAGCATCTTCTTACTCATGAGGAGGTTGAAGATAGTTTTCGTATGCTCATCCTTGAAGGAGTATTGCTTTTGAGGCATACGTGTCTGAGGAGGGAGCTTCTGAGAAGATTTTACGGGTTGCGGGGCATCTGTCACCATTGTCTCTTTGCCCTTATATCCCTAGGATCGAGGCTTATGGTTGTTATCGCTATTTCGTTTTTGTTTTTCCTCACTTCCTTCTTCTTCGAGCCTTTGTGCGATTTCCTCAGCCTCCTCAGCTTGTAGAGCAAGATCCTTCCAAGTCGAGGACTTCACTGCTCCCATCCTGACTAGAACCTTAGTTGACAAATTATGTCGACAGGTTTCTACCAAGGTCTTCTCTGGCATCCCATGTGAGCATCTGAGAGAATCATTCCGGAACTTTTTAATGAAGTCCCGGACTGACTCTCCTTTTTTCTGTTTAGTAGCTAGAAGCGCCGGCATTGACACCTCCATGTCATCTTCATAGAATATGGTCAGGAAGGCTTTTTCCATGTCGCTCCATGAATTGATGGTTTCCGGTTCTAGCCTCCGGAACCATTCAAAAGCTAGTCCTGTTAAGGTACTAACAAATACCCGCGTAATAATGGTGTCGTTTCCGGTTAAATGCCCAATATGCGATTTAAAATAGTAGAGGTGTTGGTTGGGCGATCATTTACCATCAAAAGACTTGAGCTTCAATGGTTTATAGCTTTCCGAGAATGGCACACTTTCCCATTCCATGGGATATGGCCTTACCACACCTAGCTTATGTAGATCGCTCTTATGCATGAGAGCGTTCAGTTGATTTTGGAAGCTTTCCATCCAGACAAAATTTGCATTTCCTTCCTAATGCATGGAGCGGTCGCTGTTATCCTCATGATGTTCTGATTCTTTTTCATTATCATGAAGAATATGATCTTCTTCTTCCGCCTTCTTTCCCTTATCAGTTTTTGGATGCGAAGATGTATCCTTCAACCTAGCCTTCTCCAGCGCCATCAGAACATGTAGTATGTCTTTAAGTTCGCTGATAGTATTCTGTTGTTGCTGAATATGCTTGTCTTGTTCATCCATTCTCCGCGTGAACTTTTCTGAGATGTTATTTTGCGTCATATATGCAGAGGTGGAGTCTTCTAGGAGCGAGTCGGATGTTCGCGACTTAGCCATAACAGACTTGGTCATGTCCTCTTCATCGGAGGAGATTCCTGCCATTTGTCTATAATTCATGGGGACTGTCATCCCACTTTTGAGTTGAGTGTTTTGAAAAACTCCTCACTATTTATTGAGTAGATCCTTTGAACCCGAAGAGAGCTCCGAGTCGGAAACATTTCCTTCGAGGACTTTCTTCGCCTTCTTTTTCTTCTTTTTTTTCCCCGATACTTATCATATTGGATGATACTTCGGGGTATTCGGGCTCAGAAAACTCAAGCCTGTTTCGTCACCTCCTCTTCGCTGGTTGGGATGAAGATGTTAATGGGGCCGATTATCGATGGAACACTGATGATCTAGTACGGGCTGAACAATGACAGTGAGATAGTACTGCATTGATCAGTTGTTCGCAATGGCAATGAGATGCGGGGGATTCTTTCCTTTTTCTGTTTAGAAGTTCCCTAAGATCTCTTGTATTGGAATTCTTTATGACGGTATTACTTGTGAAAGGTAGCTTCGGAAGCAACATTCCTCTTTTGTCGAAGGCTCTCGCTCTTGCTGGGATAGCGAGTGAGATAGGTGCATGTCTTTCGCGAGCTTGAGGTTTGCGGGTTTCGCGAGCCTCCTTGATCGTGTGATCATGCTTCCTCCCTGGAACACGAGGGACACGGACGTATGCTCTTCGTTTGTAGTCATATATAACTTTGGTGGATTTACTCTGTTTTTTGTAGGAAACACGAGTGAATCCTTTCGCGTCTCGTTCTTCTACAACCTCGCATTTTGGCCTCCATACTTATACAGTAGGCCTTTGCGATGGCGAGTTGGCAGTTTTCTTTTGCTGCGCGGTCCCGTGAAGGGCATGAGCTTTGTTTCTTCTTAAGTTCCTTCTCGTTGTATGAGTGAGAGGAACCACCTTCTCCGCGTCATAGCCTTGTGGAGTAGGTAGTGATCGCTCCCCCTTGTTGAAGTGGGGACCTTGGTCCTTTGTTTGTAAGATCAGGAGTCTTAGCCGAAACTGGTTTAGAGCCCAATGCTGGTGAAGGAGAGGATTTCGGACCAGTTTGGTCCACCGACTCCTTTGGCTCAGTTATTGCCATTGGAGCCTCCTTGGAGATTGACCCCTTGGGATCTTTTCGGCATTCCTGTAGGGAAGCAGGGCTCTTGAAGCCTGAAGAAAGGAATTCTTCGTACCTTTCCTGGTCAACCTGAATGGTGAGCTAGTCGACTAGACTGCCAACTAGAATATTGTCGGATTGAGCTACCACCAGATTACCAGAGGTGATGGCAGTCCCCAGCGGAGTCGCCAATTTTCTGTTCGCCATAAAAATTGCAAATGACACTCTATTGAGATTTTCAATAAAGAATTACAATCTAATGGTTTCCCGCTTACAGAAAATGAGGAAAATGGATTTCATCTTTGTTTAAAGTTGGGTTCTGATACAACTGTGGAGAACGATCCTGCCCTCCGTTGAACTCCGTACAATCTCTCTCAGTTGGCTGGAAAAGAAATGCTCTGGACTTTTTGATCACAAGGGGTGATTTTTTAGAAGAAAATGATCCATCCCCGCTCTCTTTTTTTTATCTCTATCTCTATCTCTATATCTTCTATTTCGTTCTCCCGCCTTTTATAGGGGTTCTAGGGTAACGTCCCGCTTCATTTGCTCGATCGTTAGCTCCCACTACTCGAGAAGTGCCGTCATATTCGCCAGGTGGTTGCACCCACGATCGAAGTAATGCCGCTGCATTTGTTTGGCAGTTAGATACACGATCCGAGGTGGCAACTCTCTTGTTCGGTCATGTGACTTTGTATTAAACCCTTACCCGGAAGGTATGGGTAGTATCGCGAATCTCAGTTTTAGATTCGCGAACATGTCCTGTCATCACTGGGTCGCGAACCTTGATCTTTAGGTTCGCGGATCTGCTGAGTTGCGGATCTTCAACTCTAAATCCGTGGATCTGCTTTGTTTTCTAGAATTTTCCGCCGACACTCTTATATATGGGAAATTCTATCTACGCACAACAAATTACCTTTGATGCTCATGTTACTCTTTACACCAGCTTTCCATTTTGAAATATCACCGATTTACTCTTTACTTCCAATTTTTTTTTCAAATTTAACCCTCCCTCCCTCTCTCTTATACTTCTATTTATCACGATTGAGCCCTAAAATTCTCAAATTTTCCTCCAAGCCCCAACAAAAAAAAATTATAACAAACGATTGCAAATAAAAATGCATTAAAAACTAAGAATAATTTTAATCCGTATATGAGATTTGTCCTCCTATACCAATTGCACGTTGGATTTTTCCATTTGCTTCAAAAAAACTCAAATTATAAACCCTAATTTCGCTTGTTATAGTGAATTCGAAGAATTTAAATTCTTCCTAACTTTTTGAGGAACGTTATTGTAAAAATTTAGAGAGTTAAAAAATCAATAAGTTTGTAAAAGATGTGTTTTTTTTAAAAAAAATTTAAATAGCACATTTTTTTTTTGGATTTTAGAAAGAGAATAGAGGAGGAAGACGATGACAATATTTTAAATTTTTAAGAAGTTTTAGAGATTTTGGGATTTAAAATGGTAAGTTGGTCAAGAAAAAGATTGGAAAACTTGTAATTATTTGCAAATTTCAAATATGTACGTCAAGAGTAAATTGTTGTGCGTAAATAGAATTTCCCCTTATATATTCATCTACAAGGGTTTGCGTTTGGCTGAGGTCTTACTATGGAATCAAACTCGGACTTCTCGTTGGCAACATATTTGTATATAGTATTTATTGAATCCAAATCTATCTAAAAATAAAAATACAAATATGATTTTATGCTCGAGCTCAAGCTATCGAATATTTAGATACTATTTGCAAGTCCTACATCCGCCACGTCTGTGTGCTACAGAAATGTATCGAAGCATATCATGTTCCGATATCAGTATACATGGTTCACTCGATAAAAAGATAGTCTCTCACGCGGAGTAACTGGAGAGGGGGAATTTCTAAACGACCACAACACCCGTGTTAGTGAGCACATTTCACTAAGACCCTTATATAATAAGTTTGCTATTGAAAATTTCAGATCATATTCCTTCGTCTTCAACCTCCATCCCTCAAATATATATATATATGAGGAAACGGGAAATACACCGGCGGTGAAGGGAGTTCCTTCACCGCCGCTTAGGTAGCCCAATAAAATTATAACACGGGGCGTCATTCAAGATAACAAATAAATGAATTATCTTAAATGACACCACGTGTAATAATTTTATTGGACCACCTAAGCGGCGGTGAAGGAAACTTCCTTCACCGCCGATGTTTTTCCCGTTTTCTATATATATATATATATATATATATATATATATATATATATATATATATATATATATATATATATTTATTTATTTATTTATGTTCGGAATTGGATCCGAACAATATTTTTTCCCATCCGGGGCTAGATACCAAATGGTATTATGTCCGGGATTAGACTTTAGATGGTATTATTTTCTGTTGGGTTGCGGGCCGGAGTAGGGAGTTGTGGAGGCAAAAGGAAGGGCGCGTTGCTGTGGACTGTATGAAAGTTGACTAGATTGAGGGAGGCAGAGGATAGGGAGCGGATGCGATGGATTTTTGGCATCGTGGGTCACGAAAAGGAAGAAGGAAGAGGATAGTGGATCACAAGAAGGAAGGAAGGAGGAAGGGGGGAACTTCTAAAGGGGCACAAGTTTTTTCCTAGTGAGACCAGTTAAAGTTCACTTTATATATCAACTTTGCCCTCTAAAAAAAAATCTCATCTTACCCTTCTTCCCTCTCTCGCGCAAACAGAATTGCCCCGTTCGGACTGACAGTCCGAACGGTCTGGTCTGTTCGGACTGACAGTCCGAACGGATCTGGTCTGTTTGGACTGACAATCCGGACAGGGGCATGAACTGGTCTGCTACGCCGCCGCTGCATCACCCACTCTATTTATGTAATAAATTGATAAATCATTAGTTTACCCAATTTAACGTCACTTTAAGGACTTATTTTAACAACTAATTATACAATCTTTCACAAAATATAGTTTATAAAGCAAAAAAGATACAATAATTCACTGACACACTGATACACCGATACATCTAATAATTATAGTGTTTTGACCAAACTATCATATCCGGATAAGACCGACACAACCGAAAATACAAGAGATATACAAAATATTGGTCACAAGTTATATACAACAAAATTACACCAAAATGGAACTCGTTTGCGAAGAGCAAAATTACATTACAACTCAATAACATCTTGTGTAGCAACACATTGATACACTGATACATCATTTATTGAGATACAATGATACACCGACACATAATGACACACCGATACAATGATACTCCAGATACATAAATACAATGATACTCCAGATATACAAATACAATGATACTCCAGATACACTGATATAATGATACAGTGATACATGATACTCCAGATACACAAAAACAAATAAGATTTCATACGAATTAAAGAAATAAGATCAAATACAAACGTAGTGTTTATATTAAACGAACAAAAAACAACCTATAGGGTTCATTACAAACAAAAAAAATATATTCTACAAATTCATCAAAATGTTTGCAAAAAATAATTATACCGGCCACTTGAAGTTCCTTACATCATCTATATCATACACAACTCATATAATCTAATCACTGTCTCTTTGTCTTCCTCGGGGGTTGACGTCTACTTCTGGTTTGAGTCATAATTGCCGTATCGGGTGCATTAGGAGTGGATTGATCTTCTCTTGGTTCCTCTGCTTGCTCTTCTGGTGGTTCTTCTGGCTGAGTGCAACCAGTTAGCACGACTTTGATCTTCGCAAGTGCATTAAATAATATCCCAGATCGCTTCTTGAATGCCTTATCCCCTTGCGCAAGTAATGGATCGATTATTGTTTCTATGCGTGTATATCTCTGTAATATTAATGAAGGGAAAAAAATAAACATCAGATAAACTAGGTACTAAATGGGACATAAAATAAAGAACATATATCGTTATTACCTCATCAACGACATTTGGCCGGGTTGATTGACTTCCTTCCTCTACTTGGGGTTCATCTGGTGCTACTCCAAGAAAGCGCTGTGAAACTTTAGAACCAAGAAATATAATCTGACGTGCAATCAGATGGGTAGTCAGCAATAGACCCACGGTGCTCCATCTATGCAATACAAAGATATTTCATTCATAAATGTTTTTTTATCAAAACAGTAAATTTTTTATGTGTAAGTAAGTAGTAACAAAGTATAATTTGCTACAAATATCATATTTTATCTATTTATTTTTTAAATACAAGATAGTGTAATATTAAAATTTAAATATACTGAAACCGTCCTTTATTACTTAATCAACTATTAGGACAATACCATTAAACTTTTAAATTAACTAATAAATTTTAATATTAACATCTATAATTAGAAAAATAACTAAATTTTCGCATATTTTACAACTACGATTACAATATTATATTTTCTTCATAATTATAATCTAAATATTAAAAATCAAAATTAACAAAAAAATGTACTCGTTTAGAATTTCCCGATTATGAAATATTATCAGACCAAACAAGAAATTTTCAGTTTTCAGGACAGTCACAGAGCAAATAAGAATAAACTAAATAAAACAAAATTAAAATTAAATTAAAGGACACTTACAGTGGAGCCGAGAAATTTGATCTATCCAGAGAGAGGAAGATTCAATCGAGAGACCCCAGCGAAATAGATTCGGAATGCGAGCGAGTGAGAGAGGATGAGGCAGCGGAGGGTGGGGGGGTGTGGTCGGCGGCGGAGGATTCGACGGCGGCGAGGTGTGGTCGGCGGCGGAGACTTCGTCGGCGGCGGCGGCGGGTTTGGAAGGAGTCTAAGGCGGCGCCGGGGTGTGGCTCGGCGGCGGAGAATTCGACAGTGGCGGCGGCGGGTTTGGAAGGAGAAGAGTGGAGAGATTGGGTTTTGGAGTTGGAGATGAAGTGAGGAGAGAAGAGTGAGATGAGGGAATAAAACTGAAGGGTATTTTGGGAATTAAATTGTGCTCACTAAACAATTCTCTCCTTTTCTGAAATGAAACTGGGCTCACTAGGAAATTTGGGCTCACTAGGAAAAAACTTGTGCCCCTTTAGAAGTTCTCAGGAAGGGCTTTTAGGAATTTTTGATGTGCTCACTAGGAAAAAAAAAAAAAACCCTCTAGAGAGTGTGCTCACCAGGACAAATTGTGTGCCCCTTAAGAAATTCCCCTCTAAGGGATAAGGCACCCCTAGTTTAGTTTTGCTGTTGTGTGTGCCATGATGTGAATAAAGTTGGCAAGGAGAAGACTTTCCTCATGGGCTGCAACATCGCATGCAGAAGCAGCTACGTACAGCTGAAAGTGACAATGTCTGCATGTACAATTTCCAGGAAGCTCACTGCAGCGGTTGTTATTTCTTTTTCAAATGGAACGAACTCAAAATTCATCGTCATCCATCGTTTTTTGTATGATCAAACAAGAAAATTGACAAGGACTTTTTGGGGGGAGGAAAGAACTGAGACAGGTGCAAATGGACCGAGATTATTCAAATGGCGAACTGTATGTATGTGCACGGTATATGTATGTGCACGGTATATATTAAGGTATTTTATATGGTTTGTGGCTCAGAACATTTCCTTTTAGGGGTTATTACATATCGATCCTTTAATTCTTTAAAAATTGAATATCGATCTCTTAAAACTTCATATTTTGATTTTAGTCTCTCAAAACATTTAAGTTACACCATTTTAGTCTCTCTGGATCGCTTCTATTAGCAAAGTATTCTTTTTGGTGCTCTACACCCGTTATATCTCTGGAAAGGGAAGAAAAAGTCAGTTATCTCCCTCCCTTCTCTCTTTCCCTCATCCTCTCCCCCTCTCGTCTTGATTGGATTCCCCTCTATATCCTCCTCTCTTACTCTCTTTTTGATTGGATTCTCCTCTCCATCCTTCTCTCTTACTCTCTTCTTGGTTGGATTCTCCTTTCTATCCTCAACATCTCTCTCTTCTTGCTTTGGTTCCATTCTCAACTCCAATTACGTACCTCTTTCTTAGTTGGGTTCCTCTCTCCAATTACCTTTCTCTATCTTTTTTCGGTTGGGTCCTCCTCTCCATCCTCAATCTCTCTCTTCTCTTGTTTGGGTTCCTCTCTCCATCCTTAACCTCTCTTTCTTCTTGGCCCTTTTGAGGATAAGGGTGAAAGAATTGGGATTTCCTGGATTGCAATTAGGGATCGATATTCAAATTTTAAAGAATTAAGGGTTTGATACGTAAAAACCCTTACTTTTTATACTAGAAAGAGAAAAAAATTATTAGGCCCATTAAGCCTTATCTCTTCTAAGACCAATATCCTTTGGTTTTAAAAAAGTTAGAAATTCCTAAGGGCACACTCCTTTTTTTTTTTTTGGCTGCAAAAATACCATTTTCTTTCTAAAATAAACATCTTATCGATTTCCATCTCCGGCCCCTCCCCAGATATTTGGGATGTGCCCTTAGATATTTTAGCTTCTTTTGGGCTGGAATAATGCGTCCCATATAGTTGAAACTTATTTATTTTGATTGAGTCTGCAATCTATTCAATCAAGTTAGCTACAATGTGGATGCATTTTCAAAAATATATACTTGAATGTGGATGTCTATTGTCAACATGAGAGTTCTCCAAAAAAAAAAAAAAAAAAAAAATCCACTTGAGAATTGGTCTATCAGATAATTTGCATAAATATCAAAACTCCAAGAAAAGATAAATTTTAAGATGGAATTTTAGGCTGGATATAGACATGTAAGAATCGAAACTATCAAATAGAGATGCAAAAATTTGTGATCGATTTTTGCGCCTTTTAACAAATTAGGGTTGTATTACTGAAAGTAGGCTACATAAAAGTGAAGATAATGCAGCTTCTCCAAATTATATTTAATTAAATACTTTACAAATATATATAAGCTCAAATATATACTTTTTTATTGTTTATATTATCTATTATTTACTTTGAAATTAAACCTTAAAAATGTGACTTATAAAAGGATCTCCAAATTTTAACTTGAAATCTCCAAGGCCTACACCCTCAAAGTGATGCAAATACCGATTTTTTTTTCTATTATATACCTGTTAGATTATAAAACTATCTTATATTTGGGTTTAGTTTAGGGTTGAGTTACATATTGCTTGTCGGATTATTTGTATAGTGTCGAGACACGTATAAATATATATATATATATATATATATATATATATATATATATATATATATATATATATATATATATATATATATATATATATATATATATATATATATATACTCGTAATAAATACGTTGATTGGCTTTGACTATTTCATAACGTGATATCAGAGCACATTACGAAACAAATCTGAGCCGTGAATCTCAACCATTCTAATCGATGTCTGATTCCGATTAGGACTTCGACTTTGATTCCAATGTCATCTCCGATTTTAACTCTGACTCCGCAATCGTGTCACCAACTTAATTCGACTCCGATTCCAACTCTGACTTCGATTCCGATACTTACTTTGATTCTGACTCCGCAATTATATCGCTAATTCGATTTTGCATCTGCTTCAATTTCTGATTCTTCTCTACTTTGTGACTATAGGAACTTTGGCTAGTCTCTCCTTGATAGCAAGGGTGTAATCCATTCTTGGTACTACTCTTTATTCATTTCTTTGCATACTACTGCTTCTAAAAAAAAGTTTATCTGTTACTTATTACTCTTTCTAAGAAAAAAATTTATCTATTGTCTACTATTACTTATAAAAAAGAATTTTATCTGTTGTCTATTGCGGCTTCTAAGAACGAAGTTTATCTACTGTCTACAACTGTTTTTAAGAAAGAAATTTGTTAGCTGCTTATTATTACTTTTGAGAAAGAAGTTTATCTGCGACCTATTACTGATTCTAAGAAAAAAAAATTATCTGTTGCCTACTACTACTTCTAAAAAAAAAAAAAATCTATCTATTGGTTACTACTGTTTCTAAAAAAAAAGTTTATTTATTGCTATCTATTAATTTTTAATGGTAGGATGAAAAACTACCATAGTGGTGACGAGTGTGCTTTGATGATTCAAGTAATTCATCTACTACGTACTACTAGCCTCTATTGTTGCTATTGCTGATGTTGCTCATTCACTTTAAATTAATTTGTATTATTGAAGAGGGAGACAATATTTTCTAATATATATAGTAAGTTGGATATAATTGATATTTATAAGAGAGAGTGTTAGATTAAAAAACTATTTTGTATTTAGATTTAGTTTAGGGTTTAGTCCCACATCACTTGTTAAATTGTCCGCGTAGTGTTGAAACACCTATAAATATACGTATCTCTTAACTCATAATAAAAGATATTGATTGGTTCTGATTATTTCATAATAATACTTTAAGAAGAATTTTCTAATTAGCATCAAAATGTATTTATATCTTTTAACGATTATTCATAAAAGTACTGCGATAATATTTTAGTGCAAGTCTAATATATTCATCAATATTAGAAAGCATATTTTCCTCGAATCTAAACTTCCTAATCACCTTTCAACTTCATTCTTTCATGGAACTTGATTATCTATTTGTATTTGTATTTGTATTTCAAGTAACATGATTATCTACTTATATTTCTATTTGTATTTTCAGTTTTTAATGTTTTGTGTAAGGAACATCCTTCTCTAATGTTTTCTTTATATTTTTCTAATGTATGTTCTAATTCGTAATTCTTTTACAGGAAAATGGGAAACCAAGGCTTTGTTAATGTAAATACTTATTAATTTTTTTCTATTATTAAAAATCTTCTCGATTAATTATTTGTTTCTTATATAAGTCTGTGGGCTACTTATTGCTCATATGCTAATTGTAATTTGTAGTGTCCCTCACATGAGTAAATTTTTAAGTGTGAAGGGGTTTTAATTTAGAGTTTTCTAAAAAAAAAATAATTAATTTTTTCTGTTTACTAGATTTAGGCACACTATTAAATTTTTAATTCACAACAGTGAGGTGTAATATGTCCTAATCTTCAACAATGATGACATACATGGACAAATTTACTTTTGTACATTGAAATATTATCGGTTTGTTATCGTACCCGTCAGTTGTACCTTTTAGTGGTGTGGATATACTTTTCTCTTGTTTCTTAACTTTGATTACCTACTTGCAAAAAAAGTAGCTTGATCTGCGGTGCATATAAACCTATCTTTTGTTTTATCGGCTTGTTTTCCAGTACCTGTGCTCTTAAAAGTTCATCTATTTTGGTCTTTCCTGCAATTATCTTAAAAGTTCATCTATTTTGGTCTTTCCTGCAATTATACATTGAAGTATCGTACTAGGTTTGTTCAGATCAATCTTTAGAATGTTTCCATTGTTTTACAATTGGACATTGCTATCTCAAAGATTTTGTATTTCTTCGTAATTGAATCTCCCAGTTATCAATTTATTATTTCTTCCTTCAAGAATATAATCATAGACATGAAATTCAACTTATACACCTCAAACTCTTTATTCTTCATTTCAAAAATCAGCTTTGATAGTGTCTCTTCGAGATTCTTATCAACACTTTCATTTTCTTTGTGAGCTTTCAAATTTTTTGCTTCTTTAGAGTCAATAATACTTCAAACTATTTGTTGCTTGGGTGGGTCCTTGTGTCTTCGTTTTCATTTAAATAAACCCTACCTCCTTTTAATGACATCCATCCATTTTCAATCCAACAAACCAATAGCGAACAATTTTCATATAAACTCCTAATAAAATCCTAGTTTCAAAACACTTGGAAAACCCTATATCGATCTATTATATCGGCCTGAACGCTTTCAACCATGGTAGCTACTGCCTGTAGCTACTGTCCTTTGTAGGAACACCTGCAGTAGCTACGTGCTACTCTGTTTCAATCTTTTCAGGAAGTTCAATTGAGATTATTTAAGCACTTGTCTCCACAACTTTTTCCTATATAGATGTTTCTAGTTTTGTTTGCATCAATGTCAAATCTGAACTTGAATTTGATGTTGCTGCATAGCACAACATATATACTTGTGCTGCATAGCACAACCTATATACTTGGTTCCCACAATGTTATTTAATTCGAATTCATCCCAAAACTTCTCCAATGACACTATTATCATGAATAGTTTTTTAGCTGTTTTGATCACAAATTTCCAATATATACTGTAAAATCTGTAACATTTATTATAAATTTACGTATCAAATAATGAAAAAAAAGAGATGTATATCCAGAGTGTGTTTAGCACATGCTAGTCTCGAACCTTCATGTAAACAACTAATTCATTAAACTACACCATTAGATTCTTTATTTCGATGGGACGAAACAATATAGACAAAAGAAATAGAAGAAACAAGAGGATACTAACTCTCGAGTGTGACTTAAAAGGCATCCAAATCAAGCAAAATGCAAACCTCACCATTGTAAAATGATCGCAAAATACATGTCAATACATAATACATGGATACCATTAGACTTGATTAGTAGTTTGTAATGATATCTTACTTACGATTAGAAATTATTCGAGATCGTTCAATGTGTATTGTTGAAAGACACTTCCACTACAAAAAACTCCGAAATTATAGTAAAGGTTGAGAGAAATTATTTTATATTTTAACATGTATAATTTCAACCAATCAAAAAGTACTTCTTTCTTGCAAATTAGGAATTTTTTTTTTTTCCCTTGATAATAGGGATTATTTTCCTCAACTATTACGTAACTTCACGGATGAAATAATGAAAAAGAAGCGAGGCCCATTAAAAAATGCTTAACACGTGCTAACAACTGCTAAAATAATCGAGGCCCATTAAAAATAGCCCACCATATCTGACTAAGCTCACGTCAGCATGTCCGATTTATTACGCAACCTTCGACTTGCGGGCAATTGGACAAGTCTAACTACATTTAATCTTCTTCTCTCTTCTCTCTCTCCTCATTCTTCGGCGGCGGTGGGCCCTCGCGAGAGTTTCCTTTTTTGATCTCTACAGTCGTCGCCTCCTCCGCTGCCCCCTTTTGCCGCCATCATCAGTCTCATCTCACCTTCTCCATCTCATTTCTAGGATCTTATCTACTCTCACCGCTGACTCGGATCCGATCAAAATCCATTGCGAAGTTTTATCAATTGGATCTGCTTTAAAAAAAAAAAAAAGCAATTTTTTTTTTTTTCTTTTGCTTTTATTTTCGAAGGTTTATTAGTTGGATTCTGCTAAAAAAGTTTCACTATAGCTTGCAAAATCTGATCTTTGCTTGAATCTTAGATTCCTCTCGAGATCTTCTCATCTGGGTCTGTCCCAAAAACCGATCTTGATGTGATTTTGAAGCTACCAATTGCTTTCCACCATCTGGGGTTGAAAAGGTTCAATCTTTCATCCAATTATAGATCCGTAGCAAGATATTTACGTATTGTTTGTGTCCAAAATCCCATCTTGAAGTCCTAAGAGTATAGGGGAAAAAATGGATATTAGCAATGAGGCAAGCATCAGTTCATTCCCCATTGGCCCATCCTCGATCCTCGGCCGGACGATCGCTCTCCGTGTTCTATCGGGCACTTCAATAGCCCACTTGCGCCGTCAAATAGCGAGATTCCTTCGATTTTTTCTGACAACGTTCAAGCACTACAGCTTCTCATTCATCTCATGGTTCCACCCGAGGAACACCCAAGGCATTCTTGTCATGGTCACCCTGATGGCTTTCCTGCTGAAGAGATTCACCAATGTGAGGTCGAGGGCCGAGTCCGCTTACCGCAGGAAGTTCTGGAGGAACATGATGAGGAGTGCGCTGACGTACGAGGAGTGGGCTCACGCGGCCAAGATGCTCGAGAAGGAGAGCCCGAGGATGAACGAGGCAGATTTGTACGATGTGGAGCTTGTGAGGAACAAGTTGCAGGAGTTGAAGGAGAGGAGGGAGGAAGGGTCTTTGAGGGACATTGTGTTTTGTATGCGGGCGGATTTGTTGCGGAATTTGGGGAATATGTGTAATCCTCAGCTGCATAAGGGCAGGCTTCAGGTATACACCCTCATGTTATTTGCAAGACCTGACCTTTATTGAGACACTCATATCTGATAATAGTGATGAAAGTTAATTCCGATCCAATTTAGATTCTGTTTTAGAACTGAATACTAAATGTGTTTGCTAACTCTCAACATTGTTTAGACTGCCCACACATAGAAGATCATAGCTATGTTAGTTAAACTCATTTTAGTTATAAAGGGGTTACAGTTTAGAGATCTTTACAGTCCTGGTATTGTAGTGTATATTAGAAATGTTTAGTTGGTGCAGGTCCATGTCAGATAGTCTTCTGTCATCACTAAACATCTCAACATTTTAAGTAGCATACAATGTCGTGTAAACATACATGTCTATTCAAAGTGAATTGGGTTTCATGAAACCTCTTACTTGTTTCTTTTTCAGGTTTCTTTCCTACGAATATGATGTGAATCACGGTCATCATTGTATGAGGAGAATCACTATTACGAGAATAGAGATTACAATTCCACAACCGAAACATCGTAGAAACTCTTAGGACAAGTTTTATTTCTAATGGGAGTCGTGTGTTTATCCTATAACCCACAAAGTCCACATGAAAAAAAAAACACATTTTTCATCCATCTTATCCTAAGGCTCTAGATGTTTGGAACTTCCCATAGCCATTCTTGCCTTGTGCATGGATGAGGTTATGGGCATGGATTTGGCCTAACCATTGCAGGCAAACCAAAATCCAACATATCACAAATTACAAATGATAGGAAGCCATGCACATGGTAACATACAACATTGACTAAAGTTAGCAATCCGAGTAAAAGAAAAGTTGATCCATTTTCAGTTCTTATTGAAATTTTCTTTCTTATCATTAAACCTCATTATCTTGTCTTGAATACCTTGAAACCGTAATGTGGCTTAGAATGCTCAGATACTCCCTTTCATGCACCTATAGGGTAAGAGTATTAAATGTTGGAGATATCCCTATATCACCACCAATTATAGCATCTTTCATAACCATGACGCTTGTATATTCTTGAGCATCCTAAATTTATCTTATTTAATTAATCCCCTGTCATGTTTAGAAATGTGTAGGGATTTTAATTGGGTACTCCATGTATGCATGTAAAGTAGTATTAGGCTTATTTAGTATAAATTGCGAGACTCAGGATATGCCTACAAAATGTGCCCTTGAATTACGAAGTATGATATTTTAAACAAGATTCTAAATATCGGATATCGGGTTCGTATCGGATGAGGGGTTTTCATATCAGATAGCACGATATCGGACGATATCCAGGGATATGAGCCAATATCAAGGTTTTATATCGTATCGGCAAACCCTTCAAAACGATATATCGGACGATATATCGTTCATATCAGTCGATATTTAAAATGATTTTAAACCTTATTGATCTGTACATCTGAAAAAGTAAAGTTCACGATTTAGTTGCAGCTGAAGTTGAAGGCGGTCTCGAGATGAACTGCAAGATTTGGTCAATTTTTTATTTTACCAAGCTGTTTATTATTTCTATGACAATTGAATGGAGACAAAGTATGAAAAACAAAATTAACTAATGTGGGGTTTTAAGTTTTTATTTTATTTTTTTCAATTTATTGATAGGGAAATCATATGTTTTGGTATTAAAGGATGCCAAAGAAACTATACATCGCACCTTCCCGTAGAAAAAACATTTTGTCTCAACATTTTTCTTTGGATTTTTATTCCAAGAATAATATAACATGGTGATACAACATAAAAGAACCTAATATGATCAAATATACTTTGGTCTATTTTAAACCTCCTACTCTTTTTGGAGTGGAGTTAGTTCTTCATCGATTGATATAGCAATAGGTGTTTCTTAAGGTGCAAATCTCTTCATTTAATTCCAACAAATCAACTTGAGAGGGGTTATGCACTAGCTTATCCATAGATGGAGAATTACCAGGAGTTCTTCACAGACCAATGCGCTCCCCCCTCTCCCTCCCTCCTCCTCTCCTCCTCTCATGTTTGGGCTTCTCAAAGTTATATCAATGAGGGGCTAATCAGAGCAACATTGAACTGAAACCAGGGAATTGAACCTCTACATCAGTGATTCAGGTTGTGGGGTTTGTAGGGAAGGGGTAGGAGGAGAGCATTAGAAAGAGATTTAGTATAGTATTGTAAAAGGCACAAGCTAAGAGTAATTCATTAAGGGCCAAATGGATAGGAACATTCTAACTGTTTTGTTAATTTTTTTTCTAAATTGGCACACTGGATGTCTTAACTATGCAAAAACTTCACCAGATAATATTATAGTCTTAAGGACTATGCCATTGAGATTAAAACCTTGGTGCATCACCCTTTTATTTGAAGCTAATGTATGCGCTCTGCAGACTGGTCAGCCATGTTTAACAAACACAGGTATGGAGATATGGTGACGGGATATAGACGTATGGATGCTACATTTGTAGAGAGTTAGGGCATGGCACACTAGGGTATATAATTACATGTACACTATGTATTTACCTTCTAATTTCTTCATGTATAACTTGAATTCTAACAAGATAACATCATCTAAACAAAATATAAGTTGAATAGTAGGAAATAAATTTCTAAGTTTTATAGATCAATAAATAGACCCAATACTTATCCTTTATTAAGAAAGATGAGAAATTATATGCATCTAGAATTGAATTTGAGCACAATGCTCCTGCATAAGATTTTAAAGTTTAAACATTTAATATAATACACTGCTATGTCTGAGATTGGATTTTAGGATACATTGAAATCATCTGATGTTTATCAACCAAGTATCTAAGTATTTGATATGTATCCTACTTCATAGGTTACTAAATGCTTGTCAAAGGAGAAGTCTTGTCAAACACAGTCATTCTTCTGTATATCTAGCTTTTATCTTCTATAGACCCTTTGCCTTTGAAGTGCTAAGACCTTTTATTCCCTATAACCCTTTTGGCTATGCTTTTAGGTACCTCCAAATCCTTCATTTCCAATTAAGCACTATTCGTTTTGTCACTCGGATTAAACTTTTTTTCCTTATGTTTCCACATAAAAGAGATAGAGCAAATTTTCTTTTTCTTCCTTTTACTTTCAAGGCAATTATTTTAATCTCACCTTTGCACATGTTTCGTGTGCATTCCACTTAAATTCATCAAATTGGGATATGTATTGTATATCATTATCTTATGTTCCATACTACATATTGTAACGTAACGTAACGTAAGATACGTTGATCAATTTTTAATAGATAAGTAGTCAAGCACATGATATAATATAACAAACACATGAGCAAATTTAAAGTATAAATTAAAAAAATAACTAGAGACAAATGCTAAAACTGGTAATACGTTAAATATAATTAAGCTATATATAAGCAGGTAACTAACATCCAAAGTGCAATAACTATGAGGTTTTCAATCAAAATTATACTACTTTAACAATATAATACATTGCTAAATTTACTTGAAGTTGAAGAATGACATTCATTGTTTTATTGTTTTCTTCTTCGTGTTCTTTACTCCACATAAAGTCGTCCTTTATTATACTTGTATTTCCTCTCTTTTTCGTCATTTATTGTTTAGAATTCCATTCAAATTAAGATGTCCTACTAATAATTATAAAATAATCTATTAAAGACCAAGTCTTAGGAATAAATAATTAATTGATAAAAGATTTACTATTGCATCTTCCTGTTCTTTTCTTTTAGTATATCCATTATTCCTCTTTCATCATACATTCATGAAATCCATTCAAGTTGGACCTTCCACTATGTAAGGTCTTTATAGCTTACCAATCCGTTCATTATTGGATTTCATATATGTTAAGTTAAATTAGATCATATGTTTCTTCAATTTTCTTTTACTTTTGTTGCTTCAGTTCCAGTTATATATTATTTTAACAAAGACCGTAGCACTGAGCGTAAGTTTGTTACCCCTTCGAAAAACTACAAACAAGTGATCGAGCATAAATTTGATTATCATATTGTAAGATACATAGCTCAATAGCATCGGAGATAAAATACAGATCTATTTCCTTATCGTATCGTAGGATACATATTGCATATTCTAGGATATTGACAACTATGATCCCTCTTGGTTTTCCTTGTGTTACCCCCATGGTAGATTCTCGTCCTGGACTCACATATTAGTTTTAGTCATGTTAACATATTAGAATCCTCTTTGTAATAATATTTTCCTTCTTTCCAATTTAGTTGAGCTTCTTTCTTGACTTTTCATACTTCCTTTTGACCTTGAGCCATGTATTGTTATTCTGTTACGAGTGTAGCACTGAGTGTAGCACTGAGCGTAAGTTTGTTACCCCTTCGAAAAACTACAAACAAGTGATCGAGCATAAATTTGATTATCATATTGTAAAATACATAGCTCAATAGCATCGGAGATAAAATACAGATCTATTTCCTTATCGTATAGTAGGATACATATTGCATATTCTAGTATATTGACAACTATGATCCCTCTTGGTTTTCCTTGTGTTACCCCCATGGTAGATTCTCGTCCTGGACTCACATATTAGTTTTAGTCATGTTAACCTATTAGAATCCTCTTTGTAATAATATTTTCCTTCTTTCCAATTTAGTTGAGCTTCTTTCTTGATCCACCCTTTTCATACTTCCTTTTGACCTTGAGCCATGTATTGTTATTCTGTTACGAGTGTCCAATGTCTCTGGTTAATGCAACACATTTTAATATGTATATCATGAGGGATGCTATCCTATTATTTCTGTTTCTCATTTAAAAGCCCACTATAAATCAACTAAATTAATATATAGGTTTATCATAGGGAAAAAGGAAATTATTTTAACTAATAGCATAAGTAGTTGGCTTGTGGAAGAGAAACCATACATCAAACTATTTACCAAACACAATCCAGTTGGTAACAAAATCCTTGTTTCATATCAAGAGGAGTCTGATAGGGATATGACCAAAAAGTCGTTAAGGATTCAAAAAACTATTAGCAAATGAGGATCCAACCACAATAGCTTTGAGACCAGGTGGTAGCCAGGTAGACTGACTCTCCCTTGCAATGCAATTTGGACTTTAAACTAATGCAACTAAGGGGTTTCCCTCGAAATTCCTCTAGTCTGCAAAAAAGGAAAAGCCTAAGTGCAAGGTTAAGAATATCGGGAGTTACGTTCATCTCATCTCATTATATAGAGGAAAGCTCAAGTAGAGAGAGAATTGAAATCAAATTTTAACACCTTTCTAGCAGAAGACAGGATATCCCAAATACTTGTTTTCAACAATCTTGATACAATAATGTGAAGCATTACTAATATATTATAACCAAAGTTTTAAATCTCGGAATTGATATCAGTCAATGATCATGGTATCAAGAATTAGCAATACCCAACGCATCATACCCGTGTTATTGGAAATTTTGACAGTATATTAGCAGAATATTGACAATATCACTACCGATTATATAGGATTCATATCATATTGAATAACTTAGATTTGATATTTATGACATGTATTAGTATCAGCTAATATTTAAAATTTAATTGTAACCTTCTTACAAAATTTGTATGTATCCAACCTCATCAATGGTAACCAAAAAAGTTTTGAAAATGATGAAATTAAGAAAAACTGTTGGTCTAGATGACACGGAGTGCTGGGCTATAAAGAAATATTATTCACAGAAAGTAAGTGTAACAGAGGTGCACATGCTTTGTTGGATGTGTAGCAACACTAGGAGAGATAAAGTGAGAAATGAAGATATTTGTGTTAAGATATGTATAGTCTCCATCGAAGAGAAAATGCGAGAAAATCGTTTACAATGGTTTGGCCATGTGCAACGTAGACCTACAAATGCACTAGTTTGACGAGGATAGTTTATCAACATTGGATAAGTTAAAAGAGCAAATGGAAGACCGAAAAAAAATATGGATGGAGGTAATACGAAAAGATATGGATTCTAAAGGTTTAAATGAGGGTATATTACTCAATAGGAATGAATGAAGAAGGATTATCGGTGTGAGCGATCCGCTGTGATTCTCTTTTAGTTCATGTAGCCTACCCCAAGTACTTGGGGCAGAAGGCTTAGTTGTTGTTGGTCCAGATGAAATTCTTATTAAAATATAGATATACCTATAAGAGAGACGGGTGTGTGTTAGACCTCCTTAACAAAATTTGACAAACTAAAAAAAACCAAAAGAATGACGAAAAGTACTCTAATACCTCTATAATAAAATAAGAGTAATATTCAGAATTATTCAAACTGCTATAGAATAAAACTCATGTGCCACACTATTAAATTTTAGAAAATGTTAAGTAGACTATTAAGATATGAGAAAACCAGTTTGGATTCGTACTAGGGCAATCAACAACAAATTCTATTCATTTGCTTCTTCAATGTATAAAGCGATTTCGAGAGAGAAGTAAACATTTGCATATGGCTTTTATTGATTTGGAGAAATCTTACGAAGAGAGGTATTATGGTGGACATTGATGAAGAAGGGAGTCCCCACAAGTATGTTAACATAATTAAGAAATGTATGAGAGTAGTGATAGATGTTAGTCAAAACTTACTTTTGGTGGCCTGACAAGTGAGTTTTCGATCACAACTGAATTGCATAAAGAATCTGGAATGAGTCTATTCTTATTTTTTATAATGATAAATATGCTTATTAGAGTTATTCAAGATGAAATATCTTGGTGATACTATTTTCTTATGATATTGCCTTAATTAATGAGATGAAAGTAAGAGTAAATGGCAGGTTGGAGTTATGGAGGCAAATCTTAGAATCATGAGGTTTTAAATTAAGTAGGCTTATGAGTGCAAATTTAGTAAATGAAGAATGTGAGACTATAGTGTTGTCACTGGACGGGCGAGAAATATGAATAAGTAATCAGTTTAGGTATTTAGGTTCTGTTATTCAAAAAGATGGGGAGATCGACAATAATAAACCACATGATCTTAGATAACTGGTTTAAATAGAGGAATATAATGTGTTTTATGTGACCGTAATATTCTCTTGAGGTGCAAGGAAAATTTTTATATGATTGCTATTATGCTAGTTTTGGTATGTGGTATAAAATGTTGGACTATAAAGAGATCATTCACAGAAAATAAGTATAGCAAATATTCGTATACCTTATTGGATTTGGGGTAAAACGAAGAGAGGTAGAGTGAGAAATGGAGATATTATTACTAAGGTAGGCATGATATCTATAGAAGAAAACATGGGGGAAAATTGTATACGATGGTTTAGTCGTGTGTGCAAGACTTGTGAATGCACCAGTTCGGCAAGTGGAACTTATCAATTTAAGATAAATCAAAAGAACGAAGGGACAACATAAGAAAATGTGGATGGAGGCGATACGAAAAGATATGGATGTTATGGCTTCATTAATGGGTGAAGAATGATCATCTATGCGATCGAGCTATCCCAAGTACTATGGGATAAAAGGCTTAATTGTTGTTATTTTTATTGTTTTTGTATCAATGAGTAGCTGATGTAGCATTAGCGTAGACACATTTATAATTATGTCATACAAGCATGCATTAGACATGCATGCTTGACACACGTATCGTATGTACTTTTAACAGTTTTCAATGCGTCTCTGTGAAAGGTTCGTGTTCACGTTGCCTCGTCCCTGCAACATAGGGTATATAGGAGATGTGGAAGGCTTATTATGTTAACTGGTGTCGGGTGGTGAAGGTATTACTTATAATCTTCTTAAAAAGCTCTACAACTACACCCTAGTCAATGAGCATATAGAACTTCTTATAGGAACTATTTATGTGTTTTATTATTTTCTTTGAGATATCAAAACACGATACTATACAACATAAGTGCTTATGTTCAAGACGGAAAGTTCTATGATTTTGAAGGCGGAAAGTTCTATGTTTCACCTATACATATTTACAGCCATTTTCATTATTTATAGACACTTGATAACTTATAAAGTTGAATTTCTTGCTATGTAGGTCCCCAGACTCATAAAAGAATATATCGATGAGGTCTCAACTCAACTGAAAATGGTATGCGACTCTGATTCTGAAGAGTTGCTCTTGGAAGAGAAGCTTGCTTTCATGCACGAAACAAGGCATGCTTTTGGTAGGACAGCCCTCCTTTTAAGCGGGGGTGCATCCCTAGGGTCTTTCCATGTAGGTGTAGTGAAAACATTAGTGGAACATAAACTTCTGCCAAGGATAATTGCAGGTTCAAGTGTTGGCTCCATTATGTGTGCTATTGTAGCGACTCGGTCTTGGCCAGAACTGGAAAGTTTCTTTGAAGACTCTTGGCACTCACTGCAGTTTTTTGATCAGATGGGTGGAATTTTTGCAGTGGTTAAGAGGGTTATGACACACGGTGCAGTCCACGAGATTAGGCAACTGCAAAGGCTCCTAAGGCATCTCACAAGCAATTTAACTTTCCAAGAAGCTTATGATCTGACTGGTCGCGTTCTTGGTATCACTGTGTGCTCTCCAAGGAAGCATGAGCCACCACGATGCCTTAATTACTTGACATCACCTCACGTTGTAATATGGAGTGCTGTAACTGCATCTTGTGCGTTTCCTGGCCTTTTTGAGGCGCAAGAGCTGATGGCAAAGGATAGGTTTGGAGAAATTATTCCATTTCATGCACCCTTCTTGGTCGGCCCAGAGGACGCATCTAGAAGTTCAGCTCGCCGTTGGAGAGATGGAAGCTTGGAGAGTGATCTTCCTATTATACAATTGAAGGAACTATTTAGTGTCAACCATTTCATTGTCAGTCAAGCCAATCCTCATATAGCCCCATTGTTAAGGCTCAAGGAACTTGTGAGAGCTTATGGAGGCAACTTCGCCGCTAAGGTAACTTTCCTGAGATTTCTTCATTACTTAATCTTGGTTATATGCTTACTAAGCATAGACATTTAGACACGGATATGGGACACGAAAGAACAATTCCTGAAAATGTAGGACATGGGAACATAGCATGGATGCATATGCAGTACACGTACACAACAATACTTCATAATGTAGGACATGCGACCATGATGGCGTGACAGTGAAATATTCACTAGTCTTTGGCGTGTGAAATTGCACATGGAAAATATTATATCCTTGCATATGGGAGGATTTACGATATTATCTTTTTATTATTTGGTAATGATATGCCATGATCTGATACATAGCAAGGCAGCAAAAATAGAGCTATTAAAAAGATGATCTATTAGTTATTAATAATGGTTGATAGAATTAAATGAATGCATGACTAAGGTTATGATATAACATTTGAAAGTAAGTGGGCAACTTAAATGCATAGTGGATGATAAGTTTTCATAACGGATTGCTAGGATTCTTAGAAGAACAACAATCAACCTTTGGTCCAACTATAAGAGCTTGCCACATATAGTAGAAATAACAAAGGTTGAGTACACATGTAAAGCAGCTGTTGACATGCCCATACAACCAAATCCTCTATATATGTATTTCTAAATAAAATAACATACAATACACACACACACACAACAACAACAACAACAACAACAATAACAACAACAACAACAACAACAATAACAACAAGAACTAAGCCTTTTATCCCAAGTATTTGGGGTAGGCTATATGAACCAAAAAAGAATCATGCCGGATCGATCACGTTGATAATCCTTCTCCATTCATTCCTATCAAGTAATATTTCCTTATTTAAACCTTTAGAATCTATATCTTTTCGTATCACACACACATGTATATATATATATATATATATATATATATATATATATATATATATATATATATATATATATATATATATACACACCTATATATATACAAATATATATATGTGTGTGTGTGTTACATATATATATATATATATATATATATGTATATATATATATGTATATATAAATATGTATATGTATATATATGTATATGTATATATATATATATGTATATGTATATATATGTATATGTATATGTATGTATATGTATATGTATATATATGTACAGGGCGGACCCAGACATTTGAACCAGGGAGTCATAGTTATTTAGGGTTTGAGCTATCCGAACAACTTGTTGAGGTGCAGAGAACAAAGTGCCTCTGCAAGAGGTGCAGGGGCGGAGCCTCCGGTCCAAAAATTATCATTTTTTGTATAACTCACATATAAATTTGTAGTATTATAATGCTAATATAGATATTTCTATTTTATTATTTCTATGCAAATTTAAGATATTACAATGCAAATATCATATTCAAATATTTTTGTTATAGTTTTTTGTGAGTTTAAATAAAAAATAATATTTTATTCAATCTAGAAATATGAGATATAATCTTCACTCGATCATTGAGCCATTCATTTCTCATAATCACAATTTTCATAACTGAAAACTAAAAATTTGGGGGGGGGGGAATTATAAAATTGAAGATTTCGGAGGGTCAATGTTGAAAAAATTTCAAAATTTAAAACATAAAAGGTTTAAAAAATTGAGGCCGCAACCACCCCACCCCCCCTCCAAATCTGTATGGGTTCGCCCCTGTATATATATATATATATGTGTGTGTGTGTGTGTGTGTGTGTGTATACATACATATATGCATACACACACACACACACGCATGGAGAAAATGTATATGAGGTGCCTTCATAAGGAAGTTGCTTATGAAGTTACTCTAAATCTCAACATAGAGAGTATGTGAATGATTCAAACCGTTAATTGTGATCTTCATGCTAAAAAATGATGATATATGAAAAAACATACGTTTTAGATATATTTTGATCATATATTGGATATCTACAAAATGAACAATTTTTTAACAATAGAATAAATAAAACTTCTTGATCGATAATAAAGAAGTGTCCAAATTACATGATTTTTTATATACTATCTATTTAGATCATGAAAATTACAATCAACGGTTTGGATCGTTAATATACACTATATATGTTGAGATTTAGGGCGTCTTTATAGTCAACTCCTCTATGAAGGTATCTTAGGTACACTATTCCCTATATATATATATGTGTGTGTGTGTGTGTGTGTGTGTGTGTGTGTGTGTGTGTATGGGATTTGTGATCGATCCGGCGTGATTCTTTTTTGGTTCATGTAGCCCACCCCAAATACTTAGGATGAAAGGCTTAGTTGTTGTTATTGTTGTATATGGGATTACTTTATATGAGTCGTCTCGGCGGCAAAAAAGTAATAATCCTATTTTTTTTCAAACTTCTTTTTAAGGATCATGATCTCTATCTTTTGAATTTTTTTATGACCAAATTTCATGGGTTTTAAATTTTATTTGTCTTTTCATTAAGTGGATACAAAATATTGTATTCACCGAAAACCATTGTTTTTTTGTTTACTTGATGGAAGACCGAATCAAAACTAAAATCCAAGAAATTGGGTATTAGTGTATCCTACGGGATCGAGATCAAAATCTAAATGAATTTTTTTAAAAAAATAGAGATAGTGGAAGTGGATGGCAGCTCAGGTGACTTATGTGAATCAATGGCTCATTTTCATTATTCTCACATTATATATAATGTATATATCAATGTTTAAAATAACGATAACGATAACGTAACGTTTTGCCTCTGTTAGGTTATGTCGCTTATAACGTAACACATAACGTATGTTACACAATTTCCTATTTATTTAATAAAAATAAATATAAACTATATAAAATAATTTTAATAAATTGAAATATAAATATAAAATATCTAAAAAAAAGAATATAAAATCATTTTATAATCATAATCTATTCTAATTTTAAATTATACAATAATTCACATTTATCTTCATAAATTATATTAAGTCTGCAACCGTAATTCCAGTCATCATTTAAACAAGAAAAAAATATTCGAATTTTTCATTTTAGTTCCAGTTATTATTATTGTTGTAATTTATGTTTTGTAATATTCGATTTATCTTATTTGTAATTGTTGATTTCAATTCAGTTAAAAGTTCAATATAATCAACAAGTAAAATATTTCAGCAATCGAAGACGAATTACAAGCGAACAAAAAAACAATCGCAAATTAACCAGTTAACAATTCCATAAACAATCAAACAAGCCAACAATTAATCATGTAATAAAATTCCAATAATTCGCTAATAATCAAAATAATAATCAACAACAATATAGAAATTACTAAAAGATAACTGTAAATAACATAACATAACGTAATTTAACATAACGTTATGTAATATAACGTAAAATAACGTAAAAAACGTACTGTTACAGTGCATTGAGTTATTTCTAATTGTTACGTAGCGTCGGGGTTCCGTTAGGTTACGTAACGCAATATAACGGGTTTCATAACGTGTTATTTTCAACATTGATATATATATATAATGCATATATATAATATATATATATACATATTATATATATAATTATATATATATATATATATGTATATATATATATATAATTATATATACGTATATGATATACGTATGCCGCGCGGCGCACACACACACACACATATATATATATATATACACATACGTACGTATGTACAGATATATAGGCATGCGCACGCACGCATGCAGGGATGGTGTACTAAGGCGACACCATAGGAGAGTTATGGAAACACCCTAAATCTTAACATAAAAAGTGTGTGTGAACGATTCGAACCGTTGATTATAATTTCCATGCTCTAAATTGATGATATATAAAAAATCATGTGATTTAGACACTTCTTAATCATCGATCAAGAAGCTTTATTTGTTTTATTGTTGAAAAACCGTTCATTTTGTACATATCCAATATACGGTCAAAGTGTACCTAAAATGCATGTTTTTTTGTACACAATCATAATTAATGGTTTGGATTTTCCACAAACATTATCTATGTTGAAATTTAGGATGCTTTCATAGTCAACTTCTCAATGGTATCACCTTAGGTACATTTTTTCCTCTCTCTATCTCTCTCTCTCTCTCTCTCTCTCTCTCTCTCTCTTTATATATATATATATATATATATATATATATATATATATATATATATCCATCGTAAATTATAACTTACAATAGGTTTTTTTGCCTTACTAAAATGAAGCCTTGGCTCTAACTTCGTATAGACCAACTCAATCTATCTTACTTCCTACATGACAACATATTTAAACCTACAAACCATAAGATACAAACTGACTGGTTGAAATGGAGGAGGGCAACGGGGGTTTTATGCGACCGTAACATTCCGTTAAGATTGAAGGAAAAAATTTATAGGACTGCTATTAAACCAGCTTTATTATATGGTACGGAATGTTGGGTTATAAAGAAATATCATTCACAGAAAATAAGTGTAGCAGACACGCGCATGTTCTGTTGGATATGCGTCAACACTAGGAGAGATAAAGTGAGAAATAAAAATATTTGTACTAAGCTAGGTGTAGCTCCCATCGGTGAGAAGATGCGAGAAAATCGCTTACGATGGTTTGGTCAGGTGCAACGTATGCCTACAAATGCACCAGTTCGACGAGGGGAGTTTATCAATATAGGACAAGTTAAAAGAACGAAGGAAAAACTGAAGAAAATATGGATGGAGGTGATACGAAAAGATATGGATTCTAGAGATTTAAAAGAGGAGATATTACTTGATAGAAATGAATGGAGAAGGACTATCAAAGTGATCGATCCGGTGTGATTCTTTTTTGGTTCATGTAGCCTACCCCAAATACTTGGGATAAAAGGCTTAGTTGTTGTTGTAATGAATTTCTTTCGAAATTTAATTGACTGATTTTTCTCGTTTTCCACGTTATTTGATTTAAATCTTCTTTATGAATATATCTTCTGCTTTTGCTCCAGTCACCAATCTAAATTTTTCTTCTTCTTCTTCTTGAATTTATTCATAGCTTGCTCATCTTGCTGAAATGGAGGTCAAGCATCGATGCAAACAAATTCTTGAACTCGGTTTTCCATTTGGGGGGCTCGCAAAATTGTTTGCTCAAGAATGGGAAGGAGATGTAACGGTCGTTATGCCCGCTACACTTGCTCAGGTACCATAGAAACCGATTTCTCTCAGATATGATATTTACCAACCCAATCAAACATATCATGTGCTAAATAGACATAAACTTTGTTTTTCTTCTCTATAACATGTCAGTATTCGAAGATCATACAGAACCCATCTTATATCGAGCTCCAAAAGGCCGCCAACCAAGGGCGGAGGTGCACCTGGGAAAAGCTTTCTGCAATAAAGGCTAATTGCGCTATTGAACTTGCATTGGACGAGTGCGTCGCTCTTCTGAACCACATGCGCCGCCTAAAGAGAAGTGCCCAGAGGGCAGCGGCAGCAGCTGCAGCTTCCCAAGGACAACAAGCAGTGAGCACCGTCTTCAGGTTCAATGCCTCCAGGAGAATCCCCTCGTGGAACTGCATCGCAAGAGAGAACTCATCAGGCTCTCTCGAAGAAGATGCCCTCAACGATCAATTGACTGTAGGCATTGTCGCCGGACCATCCAGTAGAAGTAACAGAGTTTCCTACAGAACCTTGCACGACGGGAGTGATAGTGAATCGGAGAGCATCGATCTTAATTCGTGGACGAGGTCCGGTGGCCCTCTGATGAGAACAGCCTCAGCTCACAAGTTTGTCAACTTCGTTCAGAGTCTTGAGCTTGACTTGGAGTGTAGTAGGGCTCGGCCAAGGGAGGATGATGCTATCTCAACACCAGTTCATGCCAACTCCCGAGTGACAACACCAGATAGAAGCTCAGAGAACACAGACTCCGAGTCTCGGGACTCTGGTAACCGGGCGCCTGCCAGCATTATGGTTTCTGAAGGTGATCTGATACAGCCTGAACGGATCGAGAATGGGATAGTGTTTAATGTTGTGAGGAGGGATGCGTTGAACCAGATCCAGAGAAGTAGCAGCGATGCCTCAGAACAGCAGCGCAGCTCGTCGCCTGAGGCGGATGTAGAGAATTTGCAGATGGAATGTTGCGAGGACAATGCCAGTTCAGCTTCTGAACGTGACTGTGTTTGAGATGGGCAAAAAACTAGTGCGAATCATAGCTCTCAAGACTTTACTAAGTACTTTTCCTAAACAAGGAGAGCTGAAACAGCCAGCCATTTCAAATGTTGGGGAGAAATACCGGGTCCTATTAGTATGATAGGTGTAAATACAAAACTAAAAATCAATTTGACCTAAAAGCTTAACCTGTTAAGTCAAGATTCTAAGCTTGTATTGTTTTATTCGATGTGGGACTATACTCGTATATGAACAATTAACAGATATTGCAGCAACAAGCAAGCTGAAAAAAAATGAAGTGCATCATAAGATCATGGTGGAGGTGGATAACTGTACTAAATTGGATGATTAAGCCTATAGAGAATCCAATGGAGGTATATGGGATGGTCAAGGTATTGCAGTCCAAAGCAAGAAATTTTGAGTTCGGCTGTCGTGGTCAGTCTGTATCGAGTGCATCATAAGGTGTTCGAAGAGGCTTCATCCTATTGAGAAATATTACAGTGCATCATAAGGTGTTCGAAGAGGCTTCATCCTATTGAGAAATATTACAGACCCACGCCGAGTAGCTTCATCCTATTGAGAAATATTACAGACCCACCCGAGTAGCTTCACTATTACTTAGCTATTCATTGCTGTATAGTTGGGAGAGTAGCTTCACTATTACTTAGCTATTCATTGCTATATAGTTGGGAGACTCGATAGAACATATGTAACAATCCAGTATTATAAAATCAAAAATAAATATATAAATTATTATTCTTAAAAATAAATAAATAAATAAATATGATATGTATCTAATAAATCTGATTTGTTTTACTATCTAACTAGATAATCACAAATTTAGTTGGTTTATATTTAATTCTATAAAATATTACTTTAATTTAAATATCTAAAAATAAATAAATAAAAATCTAAACAAATAAAAAAATATAACCAAAAAAAATAATAAGGGCAGAGGGAAATTTTATATGTTGAATGCAGAAGAAGAGAGAGAGAAAGAGAGAGGAAAAGGAAGGAGAATGAGAGAGAAGAAAAAAAAGAGAAAAAAAAAAGGAATCTTGCAATCAATTTTCGGAGCGAGATTTTGAGGCAAGTAATGAATCTTCCATATTCTTTTCAGTCAATAGCTTAACATTAATATTTATTTTTTTTAAATAATGTGTTGATGCATGAAACAAAAACAATTCTACAGTGAAACATGTAATCAACTTCAAAATGATAGCTTAACGAATTTCTTAATTATAGATATTTGATTATATTTGATTAAAATAGTTTGATAGTTTAAAGTTTTTTTGTAGAGGGTTTTCTTGGTTTAATTACATACTTTTTATGCTAGTTGCAGTCTTCACGTATGTTGTTTTCTTATTTAATGTTGAGATATATATATCTTTGTTTTATTTTATTATTTTTTTAATGAAATGAACCTGTTCAATAAATACATGCTGCCATCTCTTGTACATATAGTATTAAACACAGGATAATGTACATAACGATTAGCTCAAGAAAAAGGAAAAAGAAAATTTCAGAAACAGGAGATCCTGAACTCACTGGCAACAAAGGAATTAGTTCGGATTTAAAAAAAAAAAAATTGAACTGTGTTCAGAGCTTGTTAATGTATAGCATAAAAATACGTGTGTATATATATATATATATATATATATATATATATATATATATATATATATATATATACACACTAAAAGGGCTCCAACTTTAGGAATTTGAGAAAAAGCCCTGCAAAGGCTGCTTGTAACCGCTCATTTCCATTCTTTTCTCCAAAACTTAAGCTTTTATTTCTAACCATAGATATCATAACACGCCAAATGCTTAGTGCCATATTGGATATCTATGTACAGTGGATCTCTACCAGATTAACAATACAATTTCGTCCAAAAAAAAAATTCAGTTCTGTTCAGAGAACAGAACCAAGTGTTGTTCACTAAACAGAACAGATGTTCTGTGAACAATAAACACCAAAAAAACAAAAAATTAAAATTAAACAGTGACCAAACAAACCAGTCAAGGATATTAATACTGGAGAACAATGTTTAAAATAACGATAATAGTAACGTAACGTTTTATTTTTGTTAGGTTATATAGTATATAGCGTAACGCATAACATAAGTTACGGGATTTTCTATTTATTTAATTAAAAATAAATATAAAACTATATAAAATAAATTTTATAAATTAAAAATTCTAAAAGAAAATATTAAAAAATATTTCCCAACTTTAGTTCTAAATTTCTAACAAGTTTTATAGTAATTCTCATATTTATCTTTATAAATTAAATTACATTTACTCCCATAATTTCAGTCATCATCTAAATAAGAAAACAAGATTTTAAATTTATTTTTAATTATTATCAATATTATAATTTATATTTTGTAATGCTCATTTTATGTTATTTTTTATTGTTTATTTTAGATAGCTGAGAATTCAATTTAATCAGTAAGTAAGAATTTTAGTAATTGAAAAGAAATTATAATAAAAAAATTCAGTAATTGAAAAGAAATTATAACAAGTAAATAAGAATATACAAGCTAACAACAAGTCGTCAAGTGAAAAAAAAACTACAGCAATTCGCTAATAATCAAAATAAATAATCAGAGTCAATATAAAAACTATTTAAAAATTATTGTAAATAACGTAATATAACGTAATATAAAATAATATAAAATAATATAAAAAATGAACCATTACGGTGCATTGATTTATTTTTGACTGTTAAGTAATATTGGATTTATGTTAGGTTTCATAACGCAACATAACGGGTTTCATAACGTGTTATTTTCAACATTGCTGGAGAATTAAAATTCCTAACTAGTTATTAACTTTATTCATAATCTGTATATTATATTATATATATACTAGTTATTAATGCAATAAGGAATGGAATGAAAACCTATTGTATTAAACATGAATTTGGTCATAAGAAATATAGGCAGAATACCACTCTGATCTTATGCAATCAATATAAGAAATGCAATGAACTTGTCATAAATACCAAATTTATTGCATTAAATATGAACTTGGTCTCATTTAAAATACTGGAGAATTAATACAGGCAGATTAGTATATATTAACATGTTATAGTTGTTTCCCGCCAAAAAACAAAGTTGCTTTTGATTATCCCATAATAGTCTTGCGACCAGTTACCTTTCAGTACCCAAATATAAGTGTCATCTATATGATAAATTTTATTTAGTACACGTATGAACTGTTGACAGCATCATAGTTAAAACAAAATATAACTTATGCTACATATCATTTTAAAATCATAAAAATGAATTCATGGGGTGATGGGGAACTTGAAGAAGGAACGGTACACATGTTTTAGGAGTTTTACATTCTTGAAATTGTACAACTGAACTTAGGGACCCAACCATGAGGGTTTTAAGTAATTACTGGATCACCATCGGTATATAGGGCTACGCGCTTGAAAGTTAGGCTCATCAGAGTTCATGTTCATTAGTACATAGCGGTACGTCCTGGAGCAGTACCAGGAATCATAGTCGTGGTTCTGGGTATACACGGAATACTCGTAAAACATGTGGCACACTACCTCTGACAGTTCCAAATAAATTAACCAAAAAAAATAATATAATATGATGCCATATTTTACATGCATGTTCATTTTGTTATAAAATCGTAAAATCATAAATGATTCTCTGTTAAGCTTTTTCAATAAATGATTATAATTTCAACGGTTTCCTATTTATAGAATATGAGAAAAATCTAATTCCCTCTTTATTTAAAGCTGGGTTCTGAGTAGCTATGGAAAACGATCTTACTCTCCATTGACACTCCATATAATATTTTAGTTGGCAGGAATTTCGGACTTTTGATAGCACCAGCACTTGGATGGAAAATGACTCTCTCTATAATATTGATCTCTCCTCGCCTTTTTTGCCTAAGTTTCTTCTATTTATAAAGTTTTAGAGACTCTTGAGTTGATATAACTGTCCAACTATTAGCCTCTACGATCTGAGAATTAATTTTTTGCCTTTTGGTTTGGAAGATTTGTATTAAATCTCCAAAATTTGCAACCGACGTCTTTAATTCTCTGAATCGTAATCGAAATGCGGATCTCAACCTTTAAATTCGCATTTTAACTTGTATGGTATGCTTGGACCCACATTTGAGTGATGCTTGAGATGATTTTTGCTCCTTGAGGTTTTAAAGTAAAATCGCAACCCTCTGGAGTTCGCATGAGTTATGTTTAGCTCTAGTCATGAGTTAAGAAGTTAACCAAAATCGCAGGTCTCTTTTATTTTGATGCTCAGCATTTTCCTTTATTAGCTGGGCCTGCCCTTCTATTGAAAAGGGATCTTTTTTGGCTTTTATGTGCTTTCGTTGGCCATACCACGATTTCTCACTTGAGTTGCGGATTAGATCTGCATTTTAATACTACTTTAAGGGTTTGCGTGGATCATTATTTTAAAGTACGACTTTGTGGAGCCTCACCCTTGTTAGCCCAATTTGAAGATCTTTCTGGCTGAATATCCGCGTTTTGGCTATCTTGAGAGATAAAACATGACTTTGTGAGAATCGCGTTTTTACCTTTCTTTTCTTTCGAGACACAGATCTCTCTATGATAGATGATCCACATATTAGCCATTTTAGGCTTGAAATATGGATCTCTTTTTGATAATCCATGCGTTAGCCATTTTATACTTAAATTATGGATCTCTTTTTGGTTGATGATCCACATACTATCCATATTAGGTTAAGCTTCTCCAATATAGCGATGGGAGATGATCATATTCCCCATTAATAATTTTAATACCGAACTATTGGTGTTGAAATAGTCTTGCATAGTTTTGAAGATGAAAGAGTAGAACTCTTTAAAAGATAAAAATCTCTAAATAAGGAAAGAGTTGAAACTCTTTAAGAGATAGAAATCTCTAAATTAAGAAAGAGTAGAACTCTTTATAAGATAAGAATCTCCATTCTTCTTCTACTAGAAGTGGATCCTCTCATAAAGGTATGTGGATCATCCCATCCGGGTCCCCCTTTTTTCTTCTTGAGCCTTCTTGGTTTTTATAGGAGTTTTGAAATTTAAACTCTCATTAACTTGGGGATATTGGAGGTGTAACTCCCTTTTTTATTTTCAATTAAATGAGGTGTAACTCCCATTTCAAAGGTGTAACCCACGTTTTAATTTTCAATTGAATGAGGTGTAATCCCGTTTTAAACCACTTATTAATGGAATGTAACTCCCATTTTAATTGGTGTTCATGCATGATGATTTTTGATTTTTTTTTTTAATTTTTTTTGTCAACAAGTGTGTCAACTAGTAAAGGCGGAACATAAAAGATTGCAGAGACTTTTGCAACATTTATCAATATTCAAACAGTAATAGGAGGAAATTACTATGGATTTTGTCATGGCCTTGCTGAGAAATCCTAAGGATAATTATGCCATATAGATTATCGTGGACCGTCTCATGAAATTGGCCCATTTTATTCCGTTTTGTGTCGAACTGTCTATTGAAACATTAAAGGAGAAATACATGCATAAGATTGTTCGACTTCAAGGAGTAGCAATCAGTGTTGTATCAGACAAAGATAGTAGATTTAGATCTCACTTTTAGAAGAGTTTATAATAGAGTTTGACATCAAAACTTAAGTTAGTAGTATTTATTAATTTCTAGACCAATGGACAGTTAGAGATGAATATCCAAATCTTAAAGGACATACTTAGAGCATGCATGCTAGATTTTTGTAGAATTAGGAAGATCACCTTCATTTTGTTGATTTTTCTTACAAAATATATCAAGCAAGCATTGAGATGGTGTCGTCCAAAGTATTATTTGGGAAGAAATATCGATTACAACACTATTGGGATGATATTAGAGAAAGATAACTATTATGACTAAAGATGATTACTTTGACTGTTGGATAAGGTTAATATGATGTCCAAACACTTGAAGATCACTTAAAATAGGCAGAAGAAATGGATGGAACTTATCTTATTTGGTTCTCGAGAGAAGCTTAGCTCAAAATTCATTGGTCTATCATGGAGAGAACTGGAAAAGTCTCATATTGTTTAGTAGTTCTATCATTCTTTGAAGGTGTACACGATGTATTTTGTATATTCCAACTTAAGAGTGATGTTTGAGATGAGAGTCATGTACTCGATAAAATTAGAGTTGGTGCTCAAACCAGATCTCATATCAGAAACAACTAGTAGTTATCATCAACCGACAGGAGAAAGGTTTGAAAAAAAAATATTCCCCTCATTCTAGTCTTGGAACTATGTTTTATGACACTATAAAAATATATAGACGAGAGTCTTATAGTGTCATAAATCAATAAATTTTTTATTTAGCCAATTGTGATTAATTCATTAAATCATAAATCGAATGAACTCTTTGAACTATATTGTGAATATATAAAATAATAAAATCAAATTTAAATATTATAGTTGATGTGAACCATACTTGTATAACATTGGGTTGGGGAATAACTAAATAATAGAAATATACTCTGTTTCGGCAGCAAATATGTTAAATGGTATAACTAATTTTTTTTGCATACCATGTATGTATGATGATTTGTTAGATCATACTAGATTGCTCCTATTTGCCTGACGACAGATCTGATTCAGCACTGGACATGAGACAATCGAAAAAGTGATATCCCATCAGTTAATTTTTTAAATATATAATATCCTAAATAAAAAATTCTCTTAAGAATTATGACTAAACTAGAAGACACTGGGTTTAATCCATATCATTAGATATTGTTTTTATAGATTAATTCAATCTTTTTTATACTTACATTATTATCATGTTTGGACATAAATATTACTAGTATATTACATATATTCTTTTTACTTCTCTATATTCTACTTTGGTCCTATCTAACGACCTGATATACATGTCTAGAGTCCGAGATGGATCTTTTTGACCATACTGCTGAAAACTTAGAGTATTTTGTTGAACTGACCGAAAACTAGTAGTTACCTATGATGTACTTAGTCTATATTATATGTTGTTTTTCATGTTTTCAAACTTATCGTTCCCTAGTGCAAGTTATCTTAAATTATCCTATATTGTTCTGTTGTTTCTAGTTATAAATAAACTTTATGATGTAATGAATATCAGTTTTTCATGTTTTCAAACTTATCGTTCCCTAATGCAAGTTATCTCAAATTATCCTATATTGTTATGTTGTTTCTTGTTATAAATATACTTTATGATCTTAAATTATCCTATATTATATTGTGGTTATGATATTATAATATGACTTAGTATATTCAAACCGAATATGTTATTAGTACATGTTGTAGTCATATATCGTACATTAGAAGTGACATATGCATATGACTATGTGGCAGTCTTAAATGTTTGATATAGTATTTTAAGCTTAATAAATTTATTTTCGATATATCACTAGATATATCACCAAATACTCCACTACTATAGGTTGCGGGAAGTTACATATATTTTTGGGAGATAATGTGAAACACGACAAATACTTGGTCCGACATGAATGGGCTTAGAATTGGCTCTTGGACATAAGTCGACTCTGCTTCAAACTGTTAGAACTATGATCACTGAGTTAAACTTCTTCTTGCTCCTTTTGCATACATCAACAAAGTTCAAAAAGTATATCAACTTAGAAGTAGAGTTTATACAACATCTTAAATTTTGCTACCAATATAATGTTTGCAAGTAAAAATGAGCTTTTATGATGCCAGAATATTAATCTCAAGCAACTCTCAGGAGAGGGTCATTGTCTTCTAGAAGGTAGAGTATTTGGTATTTTTACGAAATCGCTAGATAGAGATCTCTCTCTCTCTCTCTCTCCGTAAAATCGCCAGATAGATCTCTCTCTCTCTCTCTCTCTCTCTTCACGCGCACATATACTTTTATGTTTACTAGTTAAGCCTAACGTGCACGCATATTGTCGTGATTGTTTTGCTTAAAAAATGTATATAAGTTGATATACAAGAAAATTCTAAGATAACGATATCAATTAAATTGAGATTTGATTTTTGAAGTGACTGCATATTGAAGTAACCGTTTATCTTTTTTATTTTAGTTATATAACTAAAAGTAAAAAAGAGTTCGCATGTGATTAATTTTACAAATTTCACCTATAAAATATCTATGATACTATACCAATTTCACCTTTAAACTTATTTTAATAAAATTCTACAACTTATTTTAATTTATTACAAAATTATAACTTTATTTATATGAGAATAAAAATAAAGATAGTCAATTCCTCTAAAAAAACAATAAGATAATCGATAATCAAGTGAATATTTTTAGTCCAAACCTGACGGATTTATTTTTTTCATTAAAATATTTAAAAATAGGTATTTAATTAATTGACTTTACATTTCATGAAATGCCTTTTTAATAGAAATTTAAAACTATTTAAACTTTGGTAAATATTTTGCTGCAAATTAGACTCCAATATGATTGGTTTCATATTATATTATATAACAACAATATATGATAGAGAAAATGAAAAATTCACCGACAGTCCTTTCACTGTCGCTTAGATAGCGCAATAAAATTATTACACGTGGCGACACTCAAGATAACAAATAAAAGAAGTCTCTTAACTGCCCTTTGAGTGGCGCCACGTGTAGTAATTTTATTGGACCATCTAAACGGTGATGAAGGAACTTCTTTTATTATCGATAAATTTCCCGTTTACTCTATATAATATTTTATGATATTACAAGAAAATTCATAGCTTTGATTCCCTCGGATAAATATATGAAATGGATAAGATCAGATGGGATGATTTGGCAAAATAGATCAAAATCATCATTTTTTTTTTAAAGAAAAAGTAAAAGAAATTTCGAGCTATCCTGGATTAAACTATACATGGATAAAAATATATGCATAATGTTAGATATTTTAATTCAAATTTGAGCCTTGAGATTAAACGAGCTTTACGATCTAACGAGCAACTAATAAAATAGTTATCAATCAACTTTGTATTTAGCAGCATCATCATCTTCCAATTTGTGAATTTTAAATGGTTCTGAGTTCGATTCAACTTCAACTTCAATATAAAAATTATGAGAATTTTAAAAATATTTAGGCCTCATTAAGTAAAATTGATGGTTGAGATTCCCTCTGGTCAGAAATAACTTTATATTGTTATTTTATTAGTAGCAATGATAAGAATATTCCGTTCGGGATATTTTTGTCTCTTTAAGGCCACAATCAAACATGGAGTGCGTCTCCATTTAGAAACATAGGATTCTTACTAGAAAAAAGAAAGGGGAATTAAAAAAAAAAAAAAAAAAAAAAAAGATAAAGAAAAAAACAATCATAAGGTTGCTTTCTCTTAAGCTTAGGAGAGAGTAATGGAGCTTTCATCATGAATTGGGAACAAATGCAATTCGGTACGCATTAAAAACTAGACTGTGGACTCACCTATTCTCATTCCTTAATAAACTAGATAGTATTAATCTACATTAATGCAAAATAACAACATTCTAAAACTTAGCAGACCACTAAAATTGCCATCAATTGGACTGCGAATAATCGCAGTATGAGAGAAATTAAATTCTTCGAATTCAAATTCGTATTTAAGAAATGTTTGTTAAAACTTGGCTAGATGGACACGTATTGACCTCTTACAGGTCGACGTACCTTTGAACAAAAATGTAGCCTTGTAACAATTTAGAGGATCATGTTATATATTAAAAAAAAAAAAAATTGGATATCATAGATGAGTACTTTATTGATCATGTATGGTCATTTTATAGGCAAAATAATAGTCAAGCTCAGGTAAGTTAAGTAAGTCAGTAATAAAAAAGTAATGACCTATTATTAATTTTTTGTCAATTTTTTTTTGATGATCTCTACCTCATTAACTTCTTTAAGATAAAATTCTATGGATTTTGAAGTTTATTTGTCTCTTAATCAAGTGGATATAAAATGATTCATCGAAAACCGTGATTTTTGTGTCTACATGATGGAGGACCAAATCAAAATTAAAAACCAAAAAATTGGATATGAGTGAAAAGTTGATATCATAATCCAATAGAAAGTTTTTTTAAAAAATTATTGGAGATAGTGGAAATGAACTACAGCTTAGATAACCTATGCGAGCCGTGAGATCAATATATATATATATATATATATATATATATATATATATATATATATATATATATATATATATATATATATATATATGAGAAAAATGGAAATAAGCTGACAGCTCATGCAAGTTATCTGAGCTGCAGTTCATTTCCACTATCTCCAATAATATTTTTTTAAAAAATCCTTTTGGATTATGATCTAGACTCCCTGGAGTTCACTCATACCCAATTTCTTGGATTTTAAATTTGATTTGGTCCTCCATCAAATTAACAAAAAATTAATGGTTTTCAATGAATAAAACATTTTGTATGCACTTGATGAAAGGGTAAATGAGCTATAAAATTTATGAAATTCAATCCAAAAAAGTTAAGGAGGTAGAGATAATAATTGCTAAAAAAATTGAAGAAAAATTATTAGATCATTATAGTTTTGCTGCTAGCTCACGTAACTTTTCCTGAGCTGGCAGCTCACCTACAATATTCATATATATATATATATATATATATATATATATATATATATATATATATATATATATATATATATATATATATATAAAGATCTATGGCTTCCCACTTCTTTGTTGATAAACTTTTGAACTTTTTTCATATATGTAGTTTGGTTGCCATATATGTATAATTATGCCTTTAATTTCCTTCAAATTGAATTTATACAGCATCTTATACTTTCTGTCAATATTTGAGAGTAAAGACTCGTTTTATGATGGTAAGATATTATCAACCAACTTTCAAGAAATGTTCTATGTTATCTAGAATGTATATGTATTTGGTATTTTTACAAAAGGTTATAAATTTTTATATTATATTTTCATTCAGAGTAACTATGTTTTCATCATAAAAAGTTATTTTTCTTTTCTATCAATCACAAAATAAGAGCGAGCACGATGTATTCAACTGATATTGGTCAGATTCGAGTGGAACCGAAAACTTAGTTGAAACAATAGGTATGTACTCAACTTTTTTTAATATAAATGATAGGTAAATCTTCCCGTATTTCATTAATCGGTACTTAACGAAACATGTAGAGTACGCATATAGAATATGTGCCAGCAAAAACCAAAATACTGGTATGAAACCTAAGAGACCACAAGAGAGTACAAGTAGAGAAAATAGTACATAGGATACATAACAACAAATAACCAATAATAAAGAGTCGCAAAAAAACATCTAAGGATACTAAGGCACACCAGTTTGTCCTCTGAGGGTGTGTTTGGCTCTAGTAAGCAGTAGAACTAAAGAAGAAATTAAGAAGTAGTTTTCAAAATTGAAATAGAAAAAAAGATTTTTTTTTTTTTTTTCCTTATGCTCGTTTGCTAATTTTTGGAAGAAGAAAGTGAATTAGGAAGTAAAGAGAATATTATTTAATTGATTAAATAAAACTATATTTGTAAAATTTTATTTGGTTTTTATGTATAAAAGTACGATTTTGAATGATAATGATGACATATAAATAAAATATTATTTTCTTGTTGTGATCCTCTATTTTAAAGGCTCTTCCAAGCTAAAAATATGAGAAAGAAAAGCTTGATAGTAAAGTGTCACATGTGCGATATATCAACATATAAGAAGTAACTTTCTATTTACTTTTTGACCAAACAAACAGTTTAAGCAGAAAGTAGCCTTATTTCCTTTACTTCTATTCTACTTCCATGCAAACAAATACATCGTGAGTCAACTCTCTCAATGGTGACTTATTACTCTAGAATCACCTCAATGGAGAATAGTGGCACTCTATCCAAAATTTTGAATACAAAAAATAAAATTTTTATTTTTAATTTCAAAATTTTAAATATGACGGGCCAAAAATTAGTCTTTTAAATCCGCCCATTCTTATCACTGATACCATATGTGAATAGTCCTATCAAAGAAGTAAGTAATATCAAGATATATACATATCAACCTCACACTAATTAATCCTTTATCGGAGCCCAAATTCACTCTCTCGAAACATATTCACTCAGTCTTTTCGTTCTTTTTCATATGTTAAGTGCGTAACTATAATTCATCCATTGATACAATTACTAAAATTCCTTTCTCTATGTCTTATCTCATCTTCATTCATTCATATAAGACTATGTACATATGCCACATATGTTACAGTCGTAAACAACGTACGTCCTTTTCATCTCACTATCTCCAAAAAAATCAAATGAAAATGTAACCCGTGAAACTAAATCAACCATCGCATATTCTTTTGATGCTTCAAGCATTTCTACTTACGTACATAATACGAACGAGCTAGCTAGGGAACCAACTCCATTATCGCTCTAAAACTTTATTCTCTGATCATGGCAAGTTCGAGGATTCAATATTCCCGACTGCATCTTTCAATTGCCTTCCTTGTGTTCGTTTCTTCTTCTTCTTCTTCTGCTTCGTCCTCTCCATTGCTCGGGGGAGCGATAGATGAGTTCAGAGGCTACACGGGGATATCGGACTTCAGGGTTATCAACAGAAGGCTCTTGTTAGACTGTATTGATCCGAACCCATACCTTGCAATAGATATCAGCGTGAATTCGCCACTGCCGGATGAAGCTAATGTCACTGTGACCGTCAGCGGGGTTGAGTTCCCCGACGAGTCCGACTGGATTGCAATGATAACGCCTTCGGGCTCAAGGTATGTGCGTAACTTATGCATGTACTTTTTTTTTTTTGGTGATGTTTTGCTATGATTTCGATTTCTTCGCTTGGTTAAATTGTTTTGTACATCAACAGTGCTAAAGACTGTATCCTGAATGCCTTGTATTATATACAAACTGGAGACTATAGCAATCTGCCTCTTCTCTGTCATTATCCTGTTAAGGTGCACTCTCAACACTCCTCCCGATATTTTACATATCTGTCCCTTTTCAAAATTAGAATTTAGTCCCCAAATCTTCATATTTATAATTTAGTTCCTCAAATCCTTTAAGTTACCACAATTTAGTCCCCCAGCCATATTTTTGGCTTGAATTTTCCGTTATATCTTGAGTTACTTCACTTTAGTCATCTCTTCTCTCTTCCTTTTCTTATTGAGTTCCCTCTCTATTCTTCTCCTCTCTCTCTTCCCTTCCAGTTAATCTCTAAAATGAAGTAACTCAGGAGAATTCAATAAGAAGAGGGAAGAAAGAGAGAGAGGAGAAGAATGGAGAGGGGAACTCAATAAGAAGAGGAAGAGAAGAGTAAGAGAAAAGAGAGGGCTAAGTGAAGTAACTCAGGGGTATAACGGAAAATTCGGACAAAAAATATGGCTGGAGGACTAAATTGTGTTAAGTTAAATAATTTGGGGACTAAAGTATAAATATGAAGATTTGGGGGGCTAAATTCTAATTTTTAAAGATTTAAGGAATATATATATAAATATTTAGTTATGGTTAGCATTGCTTGAATGTAAAATTATGGCCGTTAGCTCTAATCCCCACAATTTTGGAGATTTAGTACAGTGCCATGACTTTAAAAGTATTTTGTTTTTAAGCATAGTGGGTATATTTCTCCGTATTGTATTAGTTAGATTTCAACAAAACTTTGCAATATAAGAAGATACAGAACAAATATTATTTTTTTAAATATTTTATTATTTCTCTCTCTCCGGACGTGACAAAGTATTGCCATGATTTACCATATTTAGCGGGCCCACCAAGGCCATCCATCCGGAAAATTCTATTCATGCACACCAATTAACTCTTGATGCACGCACTTAGCACTTAGAAATTGCAAATAATTACAAATTTGCCATCATTTTTAATAACTAAATTGCCCTTTCAATCCCAAATCTCAACCTCTCAAAAACTGAAAACATGTTCATCGTCTTCCTTTTCTCCTCTCAATTTTAAAAAAAAAAAACCATTTTTTATATCTTTTAAATCTTGAAAATAAATGCATCTGCCACAAACTCATCAATTTTCTGACTTTCTAAAATTTTTACATGCATATTCCTCAAAAAGTTAGGAAGAATTCTAAATTCTTCAGATTTATTGTGATTAGTGAAATTAAGGTTTAGAGTTGGGGGTTGGCGACGAAGTCGGGGAGTGGTGATGAAGGTGAGGGCTAGTGACGGAGTCTGGATGAGGTCGAATCCGAAGGAGGTAAGTTTGGAGAATTTAGGGAATGAGGTCCGATAGATGAAAAATAAGAGAGAGGGAGGGAGGGTTAGATTTGAATAAATAAGAGGCAGGTATAGAAAGTAATATGTGTGTTAAGAGTAAGTTGGGGTGCGTAAATAGAATTTCGCCATCCATCCTTAACCGGGTTATAGGGGAAAAAGGACAACAAACACCCTTGGAGCTGATAATTTGGTAACATAAGCAATGGGGTAAGTTCCTGAACTAGGCCAGTCTGTGCTTCACTGCTAATAACTTAAAGCTTCATTTTCTCGAGCTAAACCATATAAATATGGATATGTATGAACAAAGCTCGTTTGGTTTTCCCATCATTCCCCAAGAAACCTAGTCTTTTCCATTTCCCAATTCAAAGAACAAAGTGGGCTAGAAAACCTCTTTAGGTGCCTGCACTCCCTACTAAAAACTTAAAGTCTGGCTTGCATCATGCACATATTTAGTATCTAAATGTGATCAGAGATCACAGTGAATCCCAATAGGACTTGAGCCAGATGGATCGGTCTAATATTTCATTTGGATCGCTAATAGAAGACGATAGTGCTATCAAAATGGTTGCCGCAAGGAAAGTTACTAAAGGATTACTGTAAGGAAAATTAATAAAGGATAGCTACAAAGAAAGTTACAAAAGGGTTGCTTTAGAAAAGTTATCAAAATTTTAGTTATAAGGAAAAGTTACCAAAGGGTTCCTATAATAAAAGTAACTAAATGATTTGTACACTATATACTCATAGATGAGATAAGCAATTCAGCTTTGGTGTGCCATGAGAGTTGAGAGATGATGAGAGACTGGCAAGATAATTGGCTCTCTCATATAAACCAGTGTGTTCTCTATCATAGTAAAAACTCTTGTGTTGTTATACTGTGGATGTATATTGAATTTAATGGACCGAACCATATAATTCTTCATATTCTTCTTCTTATGTTTGTGTTATCTATCTCATGTGCTCGATATACTGATCTCATAATTAGGCAAGATAGGGATGGAAGACACATCGTTTCTTAACAATTGGTATCAGGGCCTATGGTGGTCTGGGCTCAAGCACACAAATTGGATGAGGTGTCAAGTCAAAGTTCTTTCTGTCTGAGTTTTTATCGTCGAATCAGTCTCTACTCGCTTATGTCCGACGAAATGCCTTTGTTGAAAGTAGAGCTGATCTAGTATCGTATGCCAACCGACGACGTTCTACCACCTGAAACGTCGAAGGAGAGCGAAAAAGACGACTTTCATCACTCGAACCCGAATTCATTTACGATCCCGAGTTTCCAGACACATTGCACTTCTGGGGCAGGGTGAGAACACATGTGCACGCGCGAGATTGGAATAGAAGTCGACTGCATAGAAAGAATTGGTTGTGATTCTTGCCTTTGATGATAGAAAAATAGACCGGAAAGCTCCTTCCACAGAGCAGAGTTTAGGAAAAGACCTGGCCTTCCCCGACTAACTTTTAGGTTATATAAGAGAGAACAGACATGTATTCTCGATACTCGCAAAGAAAAAGGGAAGTGACTTGGACAAAAAGAGGCTCCCCCAGCATCTTGATGTGCTCCGTCGAGGACAAGATTCGAACCTGCAATCTTCAAGTCATGAACCCGATAAATTGACCAATTACTCGATCCTGCTTGCTGCTCTAGGTTGGCAGCTTCCTTCAATTTTCGAGACCCTACGAAGAAAAGAGAAGTGGGAGCACGTAGGCGAGCCTCCCGATGAAGCCAACAGAAATCCTATCCGAATATTAGAAAGAAAAGATAGTTTTATTATTGTGGTATACCAGCCATCAGTTCTGGAACTGGAAGTTCCAAGCGGAGCATATAGATCAGTAAATGGATTTGTATATATCGCCACTTCAGTCGTGCTCGTTGTTTCTTGAATGGAAAGAAGAATCTTTTTTCTGATAATATGGTAAACCAAAAATTCTTTCGACTCCTTTTTTCAAAGAAAGACTGAGATGAGACAGATCCATGTCCTTTGACGAAAACAACGCAAGGCTGCTTCCGTTGGGGATGAATAAAATGGGTCGACGTGAGTATCCCCGATTGTACTGTAATAGCAGAAGTCCGTCGACGAGTTCAAAGATGTTATACCACCGGACTAAGAGACTTCCACCTAGGAGAAAGGTAGACCATCGCATTGAGCTGGAACCTTGGGCTAAGCCATCAGCAATGGCACTGTTACAGGATGGCCCTATCGGATCCCCAAGAACTGAGGAGGCAATTCAGGGAATTGCTGGATGCCTTCTTCTCCAGGTTCAGTTCAAACTGCTGGAATGTGTCCATCACCTGCTGGATATGCTGGGTTAACAAAATGTGTTGCCTCTAAACAAGGAAAGGACCAAGAAATTCACTTATTTTTATGTAAATTTCAGATCGTGGTAGTCAACAATGATGCAACCATGGGAAAATAGGTCGGTGGGGTAGCGGTGGGTGTTGAAGTAGTTGTCCCATAAATCCTGCTTCCTTTACTTTTTTATCCTTTCCCGGTTTTCGAGATTCCGTCACGTCGATTCATGGAAACCAGCTTCCCATCCACCATCGACTGTCAAATCAAAGCATAACAGCAGTGATCATGGAAATATCAAGTCGATGAGCCACAACGATGATGTTGAGTTGAGGAAATTAAGCAAAGGCACGAAGAAGAAGAAAAAAGAGAAGCTCCGGTACACGTGGCCGATGGCAGTGGTTGACGAAGCACACCAACAACGAGTATAGACAAAGTATAGGGTAGTGTACGGGCTCCCATGGATGTAGTTGCTTTATGGCATGGAGCAACACATGATAATGTATAATCATTAGTGTTTCTCTGAAGATGATCATAGTTTTTTAGATCAAAGTAGAGTACGATTTAGCAATCATGTTTGTCTGGTACCAAATTTGAGAAGTGATTGTGAGATATCAGATGATCTTAGTGTTTTGATAGAGATGGAGCATAGTATAGCAATTATGAGCAGTCATTGAAGAGCGTGATATAGTAATCGTAGGTATTCAATGGAGCACATTGTAGTGGTTATGAGAGCATGTTGGAGAAACTGATATAGTAATCGTGAGTGTTTAAAAGAATACAGTTTAATGATCATAAGTGTTCGAGAAGAGCATGGTTTACTGATCAAAAGTGCTCGAGTATGGAGATGGTAATGATTATGCATATTATTCCCAATAGGTTGAGATGAAACATGTGCTTTGAATATATGCTTAGTGGATGGTGAGAAAAATGAAGTTTCTCTATATTTCATGGTTTATCAGATACGAGCCAAAGGTGAATATTGCTGATTTTGTATTTTGCATTCATTGAGTAATCAAATATGATTAGGGGTCATAGTGAGTTCTAGCAGGACTTGATCTAAACGGATTAATATTTTATTTGGTTTTGGTCACCAATAGAAGAAGATAGTGCTATCTAAAGAATTGCTGCAAGGAAAGTTATCGAAAGAAAGTTGTAAGAAAAATAACAAAAGGGTTATTTCAAGGAAAGTTATTAAACGGTAACTAAAAAGAAAGTTAAGAATTCTTGTAAGGAAAGTAACTAAAAGATTGGTGCAATATATATAACTCATAGATGAGATAAGATATTAGACTTTGGTATGTTATGAGAGTTGAGAGATCATGAGAAGTTAGAAAAATAATTGGGTTTTTCTTATAAACCATTATATTCTCTATCATAATGAAAATTCTTATGTTGTTATCCCATGAACGTAAGTCAAATTTGATTAGCTGGATCATGTAATTCTTCATGTCTTCTTTCTATGATTGTGTTATCTCGTATGCTCGATGTGTTGATCTCGTAGCCAGGCGAGATAAGGATAGAAGACACATCTTTTCCTAGAAGACACATCTTTTCCTAACAACTGTTATAGCCATGGGCCCTTACTGAGTCCGTACTTCTCCTTTAAAATTATACCAACTAAGGAGTTAAGTTTCTTAAGGATTATCCAACACCATTTTGCTAGGAGTGTTCATTCTTGAGGTCTACATCGCCCAAGCCCTCTCTTCTTTGCTCTAGTACACTTGGTACCAGCTAGGTAACCATGTGATAAGACCTTTTTCTTGTCCCCGGCCCATTCCAAAAGATTTTACTTCTTATCCTATTTATCTTAGTCCGTATCCAAACAAGAATCTCAAAGTAGGATATTTGGATTGCTGATAAAACTGTATTTTGAAATGTTAAGCATCCACATAAGACAACAGGAAATGGACAGGTTCACGATCAATTTTTAGTTTGTTCTATTCAAAATTTTGAATTAAAAAAATAAAAATTTTATTTTTAATTTAAAATTTTAAATAGGATAAGCCATAATTTGACCCGTGGATGTACCTATTGTCATCCCTACTTTTGTTCAGCCTTTCAAATTTTTCTATATGAAATAGGATCAGTCCTTTTTTCTAGTCAGCCTGGTTTAAAGGTATCCCTAAGTAAGTGATAGGAAACTTTCGCAACGTGCACCGAAAGATTCTTTCTATAACATTCCTTTTAATATCCTCCGATACTTGAAAACTAAGTTGACTCTTATAAAAAACGATCTTCATGCTCGAGCATAACGAAAAAGTGTGAAGCAATCATTTAATGGCAATGTCCAAGTCCACATCTAACTTGTTAAATAATAGTGTGTTATCAGCATACTGCAAATTTATTAGAGATGTTTTATTGGATGAACCAAGACCAATTATTAGGCCTTCCTTCTGTGCCCGTCGAATGAGAGCATTAATACTATTTGTCACTAGTGCGAATTAGAGATCTTTCTTGTATTCTCTCATTCAGTATAGAATACTAATATTCATCTCCTACAAACGATCTTTCTTGCATTTGAATACTAATCTTCGCCAACTGTAGAATGAGCAGACACTCGAACCACTGGACTAACTGATAGCACCATTTTCTGCAATATTTGGCCCAACTAATTGGCTATTTCCTTGGGGATATTTTTAATTGTATTACATAGGCGGAAAATTACAAAGGTGGGAAATTACTAAGGCCACACCAAATGACTAAGGGCACATCACCAACTCTGCAAATTTGAAAAACTAATCTTACTCTTTTTTTCGAAAATACTCTTTCTCTACCAAACAACATCATCTTCCACCTCCCCACCACCTCCTCATCCAACCCTCCCCTTATGCAAACTTATCACCCCACCTTCATCTCCTCCCCCCCACCACCCCCTCCTCCCCCCACCCCCCCCCCCCCCCCCCCCCCCCCCCCCAATTCAAGCCACCCCCTCCTCCTCCACCCTTCTCCCTATGCAAACTTACCACCCCACCTTTACCTCCTCCTCCTTCGCTCCCCTTCCTCCCTCCTCTCCAATCAAGCCACCCTCTCCTCCTCTTCCTACTCCTCACCCTCTCCTCCTCTTCCTACTCCTCACCATCTCCACCTCTTGCTTTGCCTCTCTTCCGATCAAGCCACTCCCCCCATTCTCTCTCCTCCTCCTCCTCCTCCTCCCTTCCCCCTTCCCTCTCCTTCTCCTCCTCTCCTCCTTGGCCCTCCCTCGCTCCTCCTCCCTTCCCTCTCCTTCTCCCCCTCTCCTCCTTGGCCCTCCTCCTCCTCCTCCTCCTCCTCCCATGCCCTCTCACTTCTTTGAGAACCTGCTACCCCTCTTCCCTCTCCTTCTGCTCCTCCACCACCCCTCTCTTCTTTGAGAACTCACCACCCCTATCCTCCTCCTCCTCCTCCTCCTCCTCTAATCTTAATATCTTAGAGCTAAGGGAAAGAAGGGGGCATATCAAAAAGTTAATGGCAAATTTTAATTAAAATCAACTTTAGTTGGTGTGTGCCTTTATAATTACCCTGCATGGGCCTAGCTCATTTCTAGAGTGGAGAGTCGGCCATTAAGCTCAAATTGTGGCCTCGTTAATTTCTAATAGGCCCACAACAACTCATGGTTTCCAACCGTAAACACCTTAACCAAGATCAAGGCTCTTTACTTTTTTATCAATTAAAATGGTTCAACCATATTAAAACAAAATCACATTTGCATTAATAAAATCAAATAGTAGGTGCTATGTACGTAATGGTAATGGAAATGGACCAATTTTTAGCCCTTCCTATACAAATTTTTGAATTAAAAAAAAATAAAATTTTCGTTTTTAATTAAAAATTTTATATAGAACAGGTCAAAAATTAACCCATGAACGCATTCATTACCATCCCCAGTGCAGTGCCTGTATAAATATATATATAAAAAAAAAAAAATCATCCAAATTTTTTTTTCTTATTTCTCACACTGAAGAGATAATCAGTCTAAAACAACTAACACGATCAACATTGCTTATGATACACAGGCTCAATACCTGAGCCAGGATCCCTCCTACTTGAGCTGCAAGAAGAATGAATGCAAAGTGCAAGGAGATGATGGTTGCTTTCTGCACACCTGCAATGGATCGATAACATTCAATATCGTCAACATCAGAACAGATATCGAGTTTGTGTTCTTCACTGGTGGCTTCGACATACCTTGTATATTGAGAAGGTCAGAACCCATCAGCTTCGCCAATCCCTCGATGCCACTCTATGGCCACCTCTCCAGTGTCGATTCAACAGCAACATCTGTAACATTCCATCCTCGTTAAATTGCACTTCTTTGTATCCAAATTTATAGGACCATCCACTGGACATATATGAAAAGTATCCCTCGTGTTTTGAAATTTTAGATGAGATTGACATGGGTCAGTGGAGACAAGAACCCACAACAAGTTCAATATGGAGATGGGAAATCTGTAACTTCTGATGTTACGACATTTACCCAAAAGGATATGTGCAGTAAGTTCCCTTAACATGCCTGATTTTGAACCATCTTTTCTTTATTTTTTCGATACACGACATTCAAGGACTTGTGGTGGTGTGCACAATTTAAGTAACATATCTTTGTCATGTACAGAAGAATAATACACAGATATGCTTTTTGATGTTATAAGATTTGATAACATAAGTTTTTGTTTGTTGGATTGCTATCATTCAGGTGGTATTCTGCCCAGTCCAGCTAAAGATTTCGGATGGCATGATCCTGGGTATATTCATTCAGCTATAATGTCCGGGCTTCAACCATCTGGATCATACACGTACAAGTATGGAAGGTAAAATTCGTATGCCATATTCGTACTATTTATTTTAGAAAAAGGTATCGTTGATTCTATACAACATACATATCTGCTTAACATCTATATTTAAGTTTTGGATCTAAAATCAAACTTGTGTTTGTTAATTCTGTCATCTTGGATGAATATTCTTGTCCTGATATATTTCAAAACAATGAAAACATGAAATATGGTTTACTGAAACGTCATCGCTCATTTTGAACAGCAATTCTGTTGGTTGGAGCGATGAAATCAATTTCAAAACTCCACCAGCATCAGGGTCGGATGAGTTGCATTTTCTTGCCTATGGCGACATGGGAAAGGCTCCACTAGACCAATCCGTAGAGCATTACATTCAGGTGTGTCATATTAGATTAACATGGGCAGACTTAATTCAGGTGTGTCATATTAGATTAACATAGACAGACTTATTACTGTTATTAATTAACAGTATTACTGAAAACAGATTTACTATCCTAAACAAAATAAAGAATTACTTTTACTATCTTAAACAGAATAAAGAATTACTGGATTAAGAAAAACCTGCGGGCGGTGCGTAGCACCACCCGTGGTGCTCAAGGTTTCTCCTCTTCTTACATAAGCAATGTCATGGAACAAACATTCCTATATAAACCCACATCCTAACAAACTTCTAGCCAATGTGGGACTATTTTTCTTCTTTCCTTTTTATTCCCATTGCTATGTACTTCTCTTTGAAACCATTTTCCATTTACCTAATTCATTTATTTTTGAACTAGTGAATTGGCTCAAAGATTCAAGTTCAAACATATATGAATTCAACAGATGCATGCAGGCGAGCCTTTGAAATTTCCTCGAAAGACGAATATGCATAATCTCCATGATCACTGATTCATATTCTGATGTGTTACAGCCAGGATCACTATCCAATGTTAGGGCTATGACAAATGAAATTGCGTCGGGAAAATATGATTCAATTTTTCATATCGGGGATATAAGTTACGCTACTGGTTTCTTAGTAGAATGGGACTTCTTCCTCAATTTGATCACTCCACTGGCTAGCCGTGTATCCTACATGACCGCTATAGGTAACCACGAGAGGTAAGTTTCTAGTTATAGATTCTGATTTATAACAATCATTAATATTGTGATGAGTACAAGCTAAAGTACGTAAGTAACCACTGACAGGGATTATGAAGGATCGGGATCAGTATACTTAACCCCGGACTCTGGTGGTGAATGTGGAGTAGCTCACGAAACTTATTTCCCCATGCCTACAAGCGCCAAGGATAAGCCATGGTACTCAATTGAACACGCAAGCGTTCATTTTACTGTGATATCCACAGAGCATAAGTGGACTAAGAATTCAGAGCAAGTAAAGTCGTCAACTTCTTACTCATTCACTTTTGTTATTTTTCACAATTGAATCATCAGTACACAAGTTAAAATCGCTAAAATCACTTTTGGTATCTATTGATCTAATCAGTATAACTGGATCAAAACCGACTTGGCATCAGTTGATAGAGCGAGAACGCCTTGGGTGATATTCATGGGGTAAGATGGCTACAACCTTACCTAACGTATTTTTAACTCATATATGGTCTTATAGACCTACAAACTTATGGGGAACTTTACGAATGAACAATAATAATGGATCATCTGGTTTATCAGAATGATCTGTTGAAATGTCAAATGTTCTGAGAATTGATCAAGACTATATCTTTTGATTTCTCTCTATTTCGATTATTCATGTAATATATGTATTTTTTGAAGGTTTTTTCTCCTTATCATCACATGTTTTCTGAATTATCGATTATATGATTTACACGTAGATATTTTTTGTTATTTGTACTTTGAGTTTAGTACTTTTTTTTTTTGCTTTTTCCACTTAATTGGACACTTTCAGCTTGCTTAACCAATTCATACTTAACTGACTTATATAGGCACAGACCAATGTATTCCTCCCATCGTGGTATACTTCCAGCTACAGATCCCGAGTTTGTCAAATCTGTCGAGCCACTTTTATTGGAATATAAGGTAATTTTTTATAAGACGACTTGTATTTTCTTGATAATGCTAACTGTTACTGCTTATTAATTTTGTACATAATAGATAATAATAGGGTTAATTACACTCAGACCCCTTGTAGTATGGGGCATGTAACACTTAGACCCCCTGAAGTTTAAAACTCTCACTTAGGCCCCTTGGACCAGGGGGGTCTGAATGTAATTAAAACACGGTGATTTAGATACTTCAGGGGGTCTAAGTGAGAGTTTTAAACTTCAGAGACTCTAAGTGTTACATGCCCCGTACTACAGGGGGTCTGAGTGTAATTAACCCATAATAATATTATTTAGATTTTAACCCAAAAACTCTTTAGCTTAAGTTTTCAGATAAAGTGGTTATTTGGAGAAGTCATGGGATTAAATCAAATTGTGAATAATTTAAGATATATATATATTTTCCTTTATATTTGATTTTATTTCTAGTGATTCCAATTTGGCTCAAGAGCCTACATTTGGTGACTGTTAAAGTTGTCGGTGTTCATTTCGTCCACAGTCCATTAGCTTAAATTTTTTGCATGTTGACTGTATGCAGAAGAAAGAGCTTCAACTATACTTGAATTTTGATATTCAACGCAAAATATATTAGAAAGTTTTCAAACTTAAATTCTGTATCATTCACATCATATTTTGATTGAATTTGTGTTGTTTTTTTTTTTTCATATTACTCTAAATAATAAGTATTATAACCATAAATAAGCCGTAAACAATCATACTCATACATAGAAGTTTGAAAATATAACAATTGATATCCACTACTTTTAAAAGATCTCAAGTTCTACAGGACAGTTTCTTAGAAATTAAATGACTTTAAAGTGTGTAAATTGATTTTGAACTTTCGTGACACTTATCTTTTACATGAGTTTGCTTCAAGGTCGTAAATGGAGAAAGCTAATAAGATATGGTTTATTTCCTACTAACTTACTGCTATCTTTTGTGTTTGTTAGGTTGATTTGGTTTTCTTTGGCCATGTTCATAACTATGAAAGAACATGTGCTATTTACAAAAGTAAATGCAGAGGAATGCCAACAAAGGGAAAAGACGGGATTGATACTTATGACAACAACAATTATACTGCACCAGTTCATGCAATTATCGGAATGGCTGGCTTTACATTAAGCAATTTTCCATGCAAGGTAAGTGAAATTCCTTTTCATGATGTATAATTCTAAGAATTTTGATAATTCAGATGTGAGTTGTAGATCCCATTTATTATTTTAGCTGTATCTTCCATTTACTACTAATATACTTGAATGGGTTAATTGCAATGAGAATCCATGTACTATATGGGTAGTGTAATTTATTACTCTTTAACTTCAAAACTCTCAGTTTAATATCTGGATATGTAACAGTGTTAGTCAACGTTTGTTATTCTCACCTATATTTAAATTGAATTGCATATTTTTATAAAAACTCCAAACTCCCTAATTTAAACACTCACTCTAAAACGAAGTCCAGAAGGTATTTTGGAGTTTTCATAAAAAAAAAAAGTGCAATTCAATCTAAACATGAGTGAGAATAACAAACTGTTGACTAATACTGTTAGAAGTTTAGGAACTAAACTAAGGTCGTGTTTGGATTGAGGGAAAATGAAGGAAAAGAAAAGAAAATGAAATGGAAAGAGAAAAGGAAAGAAAAGGATATGGAAATTGGTTTTCTTTTTTATGTTTGGTTAGAAAGAAAATAAAGAAGAAAATCTCAAGGAAATTTTAGAAAAAAGTAGTTTCTTATATTTGGTTGCTCAATAGAAAATTAAAAGGAAAATATAATTATAATTAAACTATAGAGAATTTTAATATTAATTTACATATTATTGATATAATTTTTAATTTTTAAATAATTAAGCATATAATAACCAAATGGTTCAAACTTCATAAACAAATGGTTCAAACTTCATAAAAATTAAAATATCTTGAGACTAAAATTACAAGAAAATTTATGCAAAAATTTCTCTCCATTTTTCCTTTTTCTCTCAACTTTCCTTTTTCTTTCATTTTCAAATAAAATGAAAAAAAAAAAAAACTTAATGCATTTTCTCTCACTTTCTTTCCCTTTTATTTTCTCTCTAATTTTCTCTCTAACCAAACATTAGAAAGCAACTTTCTCTTTCTTTTTCTTTTCTTTTCCTTCATTTTCTCTCAATCCAAACACAACCTAAGAGTTTTGAAGTTAAAGAATAATAAGTTACACTAATGGGGTCTCATTGCAATCAACCCTATTTGAATTACAAGTCACGAGAAAAAAAGTGTTTATGCATTATTTGTCTAATGCTCTATCTCTAGACACAATAAACAGTTTGTCATCTATACATTAAAATACGTTTTATTTAGTTCGTTGCTTATTTATATGTAGGTAAAGGACTGGAGCATAGTAAGAATAAAGGAATTTGGCTACGTACAGGTGCATGCAACGAAGCAAGACATTTTGGTAGAGGTAAGTCGAAATGCTGAACTCCTCTCTTGCTACCAAACTGAATGAGCTCCATAATCCAAAAGACCTCGATGAATTTAACTTTGGAATAATTGTGGATAACTGAATTTTCAGAAACAGTTTTCTAAAATGACAACTCACATTTCGACTAATAATTAATGAGGAGGATCCTTCCATTTATTCACTAAAAAAAAAAAATCATTCTTTTGTAAAATGTCACATAACTTACAGACTTTATATTTGATATTTAAACTACCCTTTAATAAGCAAAAAAAATTCAGCCTGTTGGATAACAGATGAGAACACGGTCTTTAGGTTGTAAAGAAACGTTTTAGTTATTGTTTTGATAGAATATAGAGCTCTAGCTAATTAAAGGTGGTTTAGTGAGAAACCCTTTAATTTTCAGTTATCACATTGTACTGTAATCCTACACTAGGTTGTTCAGAAAACCACTAGAAATACAACTGCATAAACTTATATTGTTTTATTTGAAATTATTATTACTATTTGTGCTAAAATAGGTGTAGCTCTCATCGATGAGAAGATGCGAGAAAACCGATTACGATAGTTTGGTCATGTGCAATGTAAGCCTACAAATACACCAGTTCAACGAGGAAAGTTTATCGATATAGGACAAGTTAAAAGAACGAAGAGAAGACCGAAGAAAATATGGATGGAGGTGATACGAAAAGATATGGTTTCTAGAGATTTAAATGAGAAGATATTACTTGATAGAAATGAATAGAGAATGACTATCAAAGTGATCGATCCGACGTGATTCTTTTTTGGTTCATGTAGCCTACCCCAAATACTTGGGATGAAAGGCTTAGTTGTTATTGTTGTTGTTGTTCATGTTTGTCTAAGTTTCAACTGACAACTTTTGCTTTCTTTTTGGTAATTTTCAGTTTGTGAACGCAAACACTACAGAAGTACAAGATGCATTTCGTCTGATTAAAGCAAGGAATACATTGGCCGCAACTTCAGCTATCATTTAGGATCTTCATGGTAGAAGGGCAGAAAGATAAACGATTATTTGTGTATACATATCTAGAGAATAAACCAAATGGGTTTCAGTTGTAACATCCATTGTTTTAGGAAGCTATTCATTTTATGTACTAATAAGTTATCTACCATGATATAGTGAAAAAATCTACTTCTATTACTAGCTAATTTCTCAGAAAGAAGGAATTAAGCTAGCTAGCACTTCTCTTGGTCTTTAGTTTGTTTTTGTGACTTGGGCTGCATTGTTTTGTAAGTAGTTGTAGTTCCATCTCACAAATGTGACAGAAAAATATCTTATATATAATAATTCAAGTCGAGAATTAATCTTAAATCGCATTTTTGAGGGAGGGACCATGGAAAGGAACTTTGAAATAAAGTATGTGTGCTTCTAGCATGTGTAGCACCAGACATTTCCTCATTATTGTCAAAAACAATGTTTTCATTAGTAGTTGATCATTGCAATAGAAGCAATCCAACACGGCTTTCCCTAGGGAAATTATTAAGAGCACGCCTCTACAAATTTTAAAAAACAATTTTTTAAGAGCCACCCTCTTTCCCTCATAATTGACATACAGTGAAGGGTGACTTTTGCATACCCGGAAGAATTATTTGAGTTTTTCAAGAAATCTAGATATGTTAAGAAAAAAAATATAACGTAAAAGAAATTATATACAATATCTATAATCACAAGTAGGTTAGGTTCGGTCTAGGTTTGGCTTTAACCGTACAGCCTTAAACATCTTCAGATGTATGCTTTTGGAATCATATCCATGCACTCTCCGAGTTGGTTCCCTCTCTCTCTTTCGCAGAGGAATCAGGTGAGCTCTAGAAGACTGACTAATTTTAGCATTAAATAAATAAAAATCATAAATTTGAAACTAAATTTTGTTGCGTGCCATGGGTATTTGATTGTTTTGGTCCGTAAAATTTTTTGGTCCGTGCCATGCATGCCATGTTTTGGTTGCGTGCCATGCGTGCCATGTTTTGGTCCCGTTTAGACTGCCATCCCTAAAATTTGATCCCTTCGCCGACCCACTTGAATATCCCTTCTCTATACTTATCCTGCCAACACCTTAACGGACACTCGTATATTTGATTATTATTAAACTAACTCCAAACAATATCAAAATCATTCACTCATGCTTTGCAAAATAAACCATCCGCTAACTATTATTTCCCATCGCCCGAATACACCCGCATCCAATTAAATCCACGATTGCAGTCATTTTCCAAACAAATGTGCATGAGATCATGCATCCATAAAGATCTACGATTGCAGTCATTTTCCCAATAACTGTCCGTATGAGATCATCAACAATAAACTCCTCTCCTAAAAAATTCTCAGCCTCCATAAATTTCATGTATAAATTAAGAGAACAACCAACGCATTCTCATTATCATGGGGACCTTTAGGCTTTGTTGGCTGCTCCCCCTTCCATTCTTCTCTGTATTTGAAACATCACTTGCTTCTTCTCCGACCCTAATCGATGGCTCCACCAATGAACTCTACATCTACACGAGGTTATCAGAATTTAGGGTTTTGAACAGGAGGCTCATGGGTGATTGCTCGGACCCGAATGCTTATACCTTGCCATCAATGTTAGTACGGATTCATTGTTGCCCGACGAAGGGAATGTCACGGTCACAGTTAGCCGGGTTATCATACCGGACAAGTCCGATTGGGTTGCCATGATCTCCCCATCAAACTCAGAGTAAGAAACCTTAATGTAACTTAATCATGTCATGTATATTTTCACTTACAACTTTTTTTATGTTGTGTGTCTAAATATAAATAATAATAATAATAATGCTTAAACGGTTTATGATATAGTGTATCTGATTGTCCATTGGAGACATTCATGTACAAGCAAACTGGTGATTTCAGCAGCCTACCACTTCTCTGCCATTATCCTGTCAAGGTGAATCTATTTCTCATTGTCATGTGATTGTTAAAATAATATTAGATTATGAGATTATTCTCCAAGGAAAAAAAAGAATATGACAGTTTATAGCTTAGTCTAGAGAACGTCAATTCATTATATTTTGATATAAACATGGAAACTCAAACATTATAGTGCTAAATACTCTGGCATGCAAGACTAACAACTAAATATTGTGATATTAGCATGAATTATCACCTTAGGATGCTTTGATGCAAGCACAATAGGACATAACTTATAAATGAAATTATTTGAATTTAGCAAACTATACAAAAAAAAAAAAAAAAATGAAAAAAGTAAAGGGTACATAATTTACCGATGCAAATCACAGGCTCAATATTTAAGCAATGACCCATCGTACCTCAGCTGCAAAAGGTCAGAGAGTGCAGTAAGACCGTAGGGGATGACCGTGCGGTGTGCATGTGCAGTGGTTCCATAACATTCCATTATGCCAACATTAGGACTGACCTGGAATTTGTGTTCTTCACTGGGGGATTTCACACGCCTTGTATACTGAAAAGGTCGGAGCCTCTGAAATTTGCCAATCCAAATATGCCAATCAAATCAAAGATCATCGAGAATTAACTTCGTATGAAGAAAAAAATACTATCAAATCAAGTTGCTACGGCATATCAAGTTAAATAATCGTATTAATCCTTCTAAACTATTTCGTAACAAATTTAACTACCTCTTTCTCTGATACACATGACGAGGGTTAATCTCTTTTTGGGGCATCTTTTCTCTTAAAGGGGTCATCCCCTTTGGGGATTTTTATAGTCTTATTCTTTGTCAATTATATTAGGTTTTCTTTTAATATGTTTTTTCTTTTATTTTATATATTTCTTTAGATCTAGTTATATTCTTTTCTTATGTTTAGTTGGAACTTTTCATGTTGAATAAATATGTTTAGTCTATACTTCAAATCTCTCTCAAACTTGTGCTTAAATCATAATGCTAATATTCTAGATAAGTAATCAATGATTTGTAGTGCGTGTAAGAAGTAGAACAGATTATGTATGTTTATTTATGTCATAATAGTCTATTTTAGATTATAGAACCTGAAGTGATGGTTTTCAGTTTAGATAACATGATTACTAAACTAGATAATTGGACGATTATTCATAAATTGTATCTAAGAACTTGATAGATAAGATATGAACCGTGTACTCTATACTTGTGATGATAGTTTATGATTTTCATGGAGTAGGATCTTGTTATATTCAGCTCATATTTTATTGATCTATTATTGATTTATATGATATGCTGAGACAATGGCCTTTGATAACTTATTCTTTTAATAATTGAACAATAAAAATGAGTAGAGATTTAGACAGAGAGAGAGAGAGAGTAAGTTGTTTGATTTAATATGTTTTCTGTGGCAGATTTGAATCCTAGATTTTATTTTATATTCTCTTTTTAGATATTAATAATATCATCACCTTGATATAACTAGAGTCAAAAGAAAACTTCTTCCCTGTTAAATAGTTTAACACTAGGATTACAATTATGATCTTTTAGGGATGCATTCAGTTGAGCATTTTCGTGTTGCCGGTAGGGATAAGAATGTGCAGGCCCAACGGTCAATTTTTGAGCCCATCCTTATTCAAAATTTTGAACGGGTCAAAAATTGACCCTTGGACCCGTCCGTTCTCATCCCTAACTGTTGGTATGATACAATATACACAAGCATCCCTAACAAGGGTGTTGTTATAATGCAAGATACACAAGCATCTCTAATAAGGCAACATTGGCAACTAAGCATGAGAATGGGCGCGTCCAAAGCCAATTCTTGGCCAGCCTATTCAAAATTTGAAATTAAAAGTTAAAAAAATTATTTCTCTAATTCAAAATTAATTTTAAATAGGGCATTGCCAAGAATTGGCCATAAACCTGCCCATTCTCATCTCCATTGGCAATAAACACTTTGCCAATGCAAACATAAAGTACTGCATAAATTGCGAACTCAAAGATACGAAATTGATGCCGATGTGACAGCAAAGCAAAGATAATAAAAAATTAACAGTAACTGGCACACAAAATTTGTTTACTTTCGATTAGGCATTTTATCAACTACAACAATAGCACCAGTGCACTACCCCCAACATAAATTAAATTTAGTAGAATTTACTTCAATTAGTTATACAGTATCTCAATTCGAAGATAAACTTATGGATGTTAGGCAATTAGGCACCAACTGCAGACAAAATTTAATGCGCTAACCTGGGAGTGAGTTGAGAGAGCCTCCACTGATCGATTCAGCTGCTTCTTCAGATTTCGATGGAACCGGGGCCGTGGAGAGCCAGCGCCGGCGACTGCTGCGGTAAGGCAGCGGAAGAGAGAGAGAGAGAGAGAGAGAGAGAGAGAATTTAGGGCTGTGATATTCGATTCCAAAATTGGGGGGAATTCTAAATGCGAACCACATTTTACTTAGTGAGCCCCAGTTCGATAGTAGAGTGATTTACAACATAAGGGAAAATGGTGCTCACCAAGTCAAATTCGGTGCGCATTTAAAGTGTCCCCAAAATTGGGCCGTTGTTCCCTTCTTAGAAGTGGAAACGGCAGGCCGGGCGGTTCGACCCAGTGCCCGGAACCAAAGCCAGTAGGTCTGGACTGTCCCTGGGTCGGTACGGGCCGAGCCCAGGCCCGGGTAGCTCGGAAAAAGCCAGGGGCTATTTTTGCAGGGATTTAATAATTAAAAAAAGTCAAAACCAAAAAGTTCAAAAAAAAAAAAATTACTACGAATTCGAAAAATGATGTCAATGCACATGAAAATTTTTAGTAAAAAATAATATTATTTTTTATAAAATTGATCTTTACAATGAAAAAAAATTATTGAATATAATTGTATGAGTATATTTTAATTGGTTAACACATATCTCCTTCTGATCATGTATAATTATCACCTTAGAAAAACAGAGTTAGGAATTTTTGGTATGTCGTATAGCTATAGTATTATTGAATGCATTATCTAAGGAAAGAGTAAAATTTTTTGTGTTTAATGGGATTTTATGCCCCTTCCATCATTTAATTAACAGAGATGGCACTCTGACTAACTTTTCCAAGATTTGAGAGTCAATTAACTAACATAATATTTTTGGAGGTAATTATGTAAATACCAAAGATTTTCATGGGTCTATAGCTCTAAAAACCCCTAAAAATATATGTGTGAAGCACAAAAAAGATGGCTATATTATGCTTTCAAGTCTCCTTTGTACATTTAAAATAAGATGGCTATATTATGCTTTAAAGTATGCAAATTATGTTACAGATCAGCATTCAGTATCCCACTTCTTAATTCCATTTTTCTTTTTTCATTTACTATCCTAATTGAAGAAACATAATGTAACGCCCCGCACCCAACATGCGGGTAACGTTCGGCAACGTATTATAAATAAATACGCCAAGCCTAAAGTAGTTTTAAATAAACTAAATGTTACCGCCACTAAACCACATACATATGCACTGAGAGAAAAATAGGAAGACAATAAACAAACTCTTTTTATTCCAACCAGATATTAAATAGATCAACAAAAGATTCAAAGAAGGGTAACACTTATTACAACTTCAAATTTGAGATTTGGAAACAACAAAACAAGGTAGAAGGAAAAGTTTGAAAGAATAAAAAAAAAAAATAAAGGATCTCCTAAATAATGAAAACACAACTAACTGTCTGCTAACTCTATGAAATGCTGCTCCAGCTGTGGTGGATCCTCTCCTTCAGTATCCTGCAAATTATCTGGGCGTGCCAAACCAGGGTTGTTAGAACGACCTAGCAAGTACTACAAGAGGAACATCATGATATACATGCACGCTATGTATATAAGTATATATATATATATATAAGTATATATATATATATATATATATATATATATATATATATATATATATATATATATATATATATATATATATATATATATATATATCAGTGTAAGCAAAGCATGAAACTAATTAAAAATACTAAAAGTCATGATAAGATTGATGAAGTATAAGTCTTTAGAACGGAATAGAATATGAATTTAACTATAGATAGTTTGAACATGATATTAGTCAGGAAGTACATCTGTCTTACATGTCATGAATAATCTTGTAACAGAGACCAATATAATAAATGAACATGCATACTATGTTATTATTATTTTTGTTTATTTATTTGGAACTGTCAGAAGTACTGTGACACATGTTTTACAAGTATCCCGTGCATACCCGGGACCACGACCATGATTCCTGGTATTGCCTCAGGACATACCGCTAGGTACTAATGAACATGAACTCTGATGAGCCTAAACTCCAGGCGCGTAGCCCTATATACTGATAGTGACCCAGTAATCACCCAGAACCCCCATGGTTGGGTTCCTATATTCGGTTGTACAACCTCAAAAATGTAAAACTCCTAAAACATGTGTACAGTCCTTTCATCAAGTTCCCCCATAACCCCAATTCATTTTATGATTTTAAAAATGGATTTATAACATGCATTATATTAAATCTCAATTATAATCAAGTTAACAAATCATATATGCATTAAATAAAATGCTCATATAAATGTTATTTATAATCATACTGTATATGTGAGCATTGAAGAGTGGCTAGTTGCAAGACTTTCAAGGATTAATCAAAAATATTTTTAAATTTAGAAATAATTAGAAAGTTTTGGAAGCAGTACAATAAAATAAATAAATAAACTTATAAATATAAAGGATAGGGGTTTACTATTGCTAATGTAGATGAATATGATAATTTTTGCAAGTAAAGCATCAGCATGACTTAATCTATTCGTGGAAGATAAAATTACAAGTTTCCAAATGAAGTGAAATGGGTTATTTCCATGTTGTTCACAGTTTCAAGAATAACATTTGTTTGCATGGGACTTTCATGAACTATTTAGACTTAATTTGATTAATACATCAACCAATTCACAACCTTGAATGTTTTGTCACCATATATTCTCTCCAGTATGAATGTCTCATTTTCTACTGTACTTCTAACTTTGCATGTATTCTCATTTTTTTTTACTGTTCAACAGAACTGTAGTTCTGCAGTGAACAGAACTGCAGTTCTGCAGTGCACAGAACTGCAGTTCTGTTCAGTGAACAGTACTGCAGTACTGTTCACTGAACAGAACTGCAGTTCTGTGCACTGCAGAACTGCAGTTCTGTTCACTGCACAGGCAGTTTACTACAAATTTGACAGATGATTACTCTCTTTTTTTGCTTTTTAAATAATAAATTTGCAGAGTGAAAAATCACAAACAACTATTAATTAATAAAACTATATCATAAATTATCAGTTGAATCTGGAAAATCAAATAGAACATGTCTTCCAATGCTACATACTCCATGATCCACAACAGAGAGAGACCAGGTTAATACAAATGATAGCAGTTATTCTAATATCTATACATGCCTTTGTAAGGATCGCATGAATGTCTAACAAAACAAGAGTAGAGGTGAAGACCGATGCACTTACTAAATGTATTGTTATACAATGGCTGCAATTGGCCTGGTGAATCAAAACAACAGAGTGCCATCGAAGATTGATGAAATAGGCAATTTAAAATCTTGATAAAACACGAACGTGTTATGAGCTCATTGCATGTATTCCTTTAACAAGAGCTTGACGTAAGCACAAAGCATTGGGTCACCTCACATTCACAATATAGCAGGGCAAGGCTAGTGTTATTTTATTATATATATATATATATATATATATATATATATATATATATATATATATATATATATATATATATATATATATATATATATATATATATATATATATATATATATATATATATTCTAGGGCAATTAAAGCAATAGAGAAAAAGTGACAATATTACACTTGTCTTGATTTAAATTAACTACAACATAGAACAGAGGAAAGGAACAAATACTATGGATAAAAGAACACCTACAGTAAAAGTTGCTAGAGTTGACATAAAGAAAAGAATGAAATGGATCCATTAAAACTACAGATAGATTTGGCTAAATTCCATAGGCATATAATATATAAATAAACTTGCCTTTATAAACTATACTATTGATTTGTCAGCCTCTTTTATTCTCACTAGATCACTATTTATATTTCTAATAAATGAATGTTAGAATAACGTAGCTTTCTAAAGGTTCTAAAATTCTAATTCAAGGGCAAACTATTTATTTAAAGATCCAGCTAAATCATAAAAGATAACATTCTACTACTAGAATGAAAAAGAGTATATATATATATATATATATATTGACCTTACAAAGATTATCACAATAGTACTAAGCGAGAGATCAATATAATCAAAACCTAAACAAATTCATCAAGCACAAGTGAGAGAAGATTAAGGGTTTTAGTACTTATCTCAAGAATGCCGCTCCAGAATATGATTGCAATATCCCCTTTTATATTTTCTTTGCTTCCTTTCTTCCTTTCTCCTTTCTCTCTCTTTCTCCCTCTCTCTCTTTTTTTCTCCTGCGTTCAATAGGAAAAGTTCTCTCCGCTGTCCTTTTTATTATCATCATTATGATTATTTATTTTATTGTTATTACCCTAGAATCAAATCTAAACCTACCAATCTATCAAATCTAAACAAAATATCAAATCTAAACCTACCAATCTATCAAATCTAAACAAAATATCAAATCTAAACAAAATATCAAATCTAAACCTATTAAATCTATTATTATCTAGTTAGGTAGTAAAACAAATCAGATTTGTTAGACAAATATCATGTTTATTTATTATTATTATTTTTTTACGGATAATAATTTATTTATTATTGTTTTTTTTGGATTTTAAATTTTGGATTGTTACAATCTACCCACCTTAGAAGAAAATTTCGTCCTCGAAATTTAATTTAATGCAAAATAGGGATATTGATAATAATAAGAAAATATATGCATAAAAAAAATATCCATAAGTTTCGTTGTGCACTTTTGTTTTGAAAAGATAAAGTTGCAAAAATTAGTCAACTCTCGCAAAATAGAAGGTCTCTATATTTAGTGAGAAGTTAATGAAACAATTGAATAAAGAAAATAAGGGGGTACGAAACTAAATAGAATTTAGTATAGTTTAAACTAAAATAGTACCTATTATCGCATCGCCGCTTTCACCGGCTTGTTTTGTTGTCAGTGTGAGTGCATGTCCTTGTCTCTGATTCTCCCCTATCTGAGCCTTTTGAAAAGCCTGTTGTCGAGTGACGAGTGCGGAACTTCTCGGGTTAGGTCCCGTAGGTCTCTGCTGAGGCAGCGTGGGTAACATTTGCTGTTGAGGGGGTGCTGGAAGTCTCTGCTGTTGTTGCTGTAGTGCTGGTGCTTTAGTAATGTCACCTATCTCTCGTCGCCATGGACATCCTCCAATCTGATGATTCGTCGAGCCACATACTAGGCACAAGTTGTGGGATCGTCTGCAGTCCTTTTGAGCATGCCCGGGTCGGAAACAATAGTTGCAGATCACATTGTGATCCTGTTGTGTAACCTGATGTTTCTGCGGTGCCGCTAGAGTACCCTTGTCAGAACTTCCTGTCATCTGATCCATACTTCTCTTCTAGGACCCCATATGAATTCTTCTTTTCCTATTCGCTATCTGTTCTTGCACTCTAGCAGCATTCAAAATCTGGGCATAGGTTTCGAACTGTGGGGTGGCTATGCGTTCCTGAATTTCAAAGTTTAACCCATTCTGGAACTTTCGGCCCTATCTATTTCTTGAGCCACCAACAATGGGGCAAACCGGCTCAATCTGACAAATTCCGCCGCGTAATCATCTACTGTCCGATTTTCTTATTTCGAATGGATAAACTGCTGTTCCAGATCCCACTGTGCCGTCTGGGGGAGGAACCTCGTATAGAAGCTGTAACGCCCCATTTTCCGGAGAGATACGAAAACGGAGTGCGTTACCGGCGGGCACGTGTAAGTCGACGTGCACGAGGCCTATAAATATGTAAAAGAAAAAATGAATGGAATTTAATACTAGTAATCAACCAGGATCTCGGAAGTTAGTCTACTGCCATATAAAGAGAAGATATACATGTCTAAAATAAGCAGCAATAAATACAATACTGATACAAAAGTTAGAAATAAAGTCCCAAAGGGGTGATACATACCAAACAAAAAATACAAAAGCGGAGCCTATAAATCTATTGCTGCTCGGTCTACTACAGAAAGTACGGATCATGCAGTGGCGGATCCTCGCTCAAATCTTCAGTACCTGAGCGTGTGGAGGAGCTCAGGGTCAAACCCGGCAAGTAAAATAATAAGAAGTACGGAGCGTGTAATATAAACAAGTAGGTAAGATATGGGTGTGGATATGAAACTATGCGCATGTGTGGAAAATATTAAATGATCAAGTAATGATATCAAGAAAGAATGTACATGCCATCAAGTATGGAGACTAATGGTGAATAAATAGACTTGTATGGTAGAGAGCATGCAATATGTATTAACAAGTAAAATATGAATTGATGTAATGCATGGTGAACTAATTGGTGAAGAAATAGATCTGTATCGTATGTGATCGATATCAAGTACGGAGACTAATGCATATCAAGTCTAAGTTAATATCATATTTTAGTTTATATTTGAACTAACTGGTGAAGAAATGACTCGTATCGTATGTGATCGATATCAAGTACGGAGACTAATGCATATCAAGTCTAAGTTAATATCATATTTTAGTTTATATTTGAACTAAGTGGTGAAGAAATGAACCGTATGTGATCAATATCAAGTACGGAGACTAATGCATATCAAGTTTAAATTAATATCTTATTTTAGTAAATGTTTTGAACTGAATGGTGAAGAAATGACTCGTATCGTGAAAATACCCGTGCATACCCGGGACCCGGCCAAGATGCTGGCGCTGAACCAGCCGTGCCGCTAAGCACTCAAGCAGATACCGATTACTGAGTAATCGGTCGTCCCATCAACATGGACTAAACAAGAGATGATGGCTCAGTACCACCCGGGCGCCCCCGCGGATGGGCCCCTATTTCGGTTGCGCAACCTATCCTAAACCTTTCACGATACAATATTTGTCCACCCTTTAGTTCTCCCATAACCCAAGATTTCAAGTTATTTTACATGCAAATCAATCCGGAATATGATAAACCAATCATGTCAAGATTAATACATATACATGTCTAGTAACAAGCAAGATGTGGTCCATGTCAAAATCAAGTTAACAGGCAAGTTAGGATCCATGGCACCATCAAGACATGTGTATATACTAACAAGGAAAATCCGGAATATTTTCATGTATCTTGTACAAGTAATTAGTATGTATACGTCGAAGTAAATATGATGGAATGTCAAAATCAAGTTAACAGGCAAGTCAAGATCCATGGCACTATCAAGACGTGTATGTACTAATAAGGAAAGTCCGGCATAATTTCGTATATGTTGTACAAGTAACTAGTATGTATGTGTCAATGCAAGTATGATGGAGTATAAAATGTTAGAATGAATGAATTTTTCAAATTCTATAATGATTTCATGGTATGGAAAGTAGCAAAATTTATTAAACCTTACTAATGTATATATATTTCAAGTAAATATGAATTAGCATAAAGGAATTATGACCTAATATAATAGCTTGCATAAAAGAAATATTTTAGTAAATTTAATGTAATACTTATATGAAACTCTCTCTTTAAAACATGATAATGAATAAATAAATAAATGTATATATATACATATTTTCTAACGGCAAGTGGAAAATGATTTTAAAATCATTACATTATACATGAAGAACTTATATGGAAAAATTCAAATGTATATCCAATATGATGAACATTCATAAAGGTAGTTTCTTTGTAATTTCAAAATAAAACATAGTTTAAGTTGTAACTTATAGTTTAAGCATAGGAGACCTTAAATAAAATCACAAATTTAATACATAAACATAGAGTAGAGTGTAAGAATCATATTTTTATATTTAAAATAATCATAGAGAATTTTGTATAAAAATATCACATTTCTAAAATTAAACAAATCAAGATTCTAAGTTAACCATAAACAATTAGAATTAGAAATAAAACATGAGAGGGGATGTGATTTTACTTGCCTTGATTGGTTAGAGAAGGTAAGCCTATCTTGAGGCTAGGGAACTTCTTCTTCTTTTCTTCTTCTTCTCTTTTCTTATTCTTCTTCTCTTTTCTTCTTCTCTTGAGTTGGAGTAAAAAAATAAAAAGGAGGTGAATAAAAAATGAAAGGGAGAAAACAAATGAAAGGGAAGAAAAAAATATAATAAATGAGGGATATGGGGGATTAGATGATGGTTGTCATGCTTGTCCAAAGGACAAGCATGGTAAAGTAAGGTATGGGTGAATAAAACAAAATAGGCATAGGACAAATGAATACTAATAATAGGTTATTAGAGTTATTTAATATTATAATTTCAAATTAAACTAATCCAAAAAAAAGTCAAACTTAATCTTTACAAATCAAAGAAGAGAGACTAGTAAAAATATGTGTAGGACCCACCGGTGATTAAAATAATATTATTTTAAGTGACTATCTTAAAAATTTTAAGAAAATCATAAAAATATAGAAAAATGAGTCAAACACAACGCATTTATTTTGGGATTAATCTGATATCAAGAATGTAACTTATGATGAAATTAGGTTGTTACATCCTACCCTCCTTACAAAAAAATTTCGTCCTCGAAATTTAATTTTTTTTTTTTTTTTTACTGATTGGAGTAGTAAGATATCAATCAATTGATAAGAATTTGATTATTGAGAAAATAGTTCCAATCAGAATATAATTGAAAACTAACTTGTCATACTATTTAAACTAGTGGGATAAATAATCAAAGATATATGATGGAAAAAAATATCATAAGTCTCACTTTTTTTTTAGATCCTTGCGAATAGCTGCAATAATTGCCTGCAAATCAATTATTGCCACGCCAATAGATAAGACTCATTATAGCGAAAGCATATGATTTTAGTCGAAAATCAATTATGGAGTATCTCATAAACCCGCTTGCTATAGTTCTAATGAATGACTGTAATTGTTGTCGACTGAGAATAAACCTCAATAATTACCACGTCAACTCAATAGGACTCGAACAGCAGAAGTACAAGACTAGGTACATAGAAAATCAAAAGATATATATGGTATGGATAAAAGAAGAAGGCAAGATAGAAAATTAACTAATAATAGGACCAAGATAAGATTTCAGATCAAAGAAAAATTTGGACATATTTATATATGGCAGTAGTCCTAAAAACATCCTAAATTAACCTAGAGCTCTGATACCACTCTGTAACGCCCCATTTTCCGGAGAGATACGAAAACGGAGTGCGTTACCGGCGGGCACGTGTAAGTCGACGTGCACGAGGCCTATAAATATGTAAAAGAAAAAATGAATGGAATTTAATACTAGTAATCAACCAGGATCTCGGAAGTTAGTCTACTGCCATATAAAGAGAAGATATACATGTCTAAGATAAGCAGCAATAAATACAATACTGATACAAAAGTTAGAAATAAAGTCCCAAAGGGGTGATACATACCAAACAAAAAATACAAAAGCGGAGCCTATAAATCTATTGCTGCTCGGTCTACTACAGAAAGTACGGATCATGCAGTGGCGGATCCTCGCTCAAATCTTCAGTACCTGAGCGTGTGGAGGAGCTCAGGGTCAAACCCGGCAAGTAAAATAATAAGAAGTACGGAGCGTGTAATATAAACAAGTAGGTAAGATATGGGTGTGGATATGAAACTATGCGCATGTGTGGAAAATATTAAATGATCAAGTAATGATATCAAGAAAGAATGTACATGCCATCAAGTATGGAGACTAATGGTGAATAAATAGACTTGTATGGTAGAGAGCATGCAATATGTATTAACAAGTAAAATATGAATTGATGTAATGCATGGTGAACTAATTGGTGAAGAAATAGATCTGTATCGTATGTGATCGATATCAAGTACGGAGACTAATGCATATCAAGTCTAAGTTAATATCATATTTTAGTTTATATTTGAACTAACTGGTGAAGAAATGACTCGTATCGTATGTGATCGATATCAAGTACGGAGACTAATGCATATCAAGTCTAAGTTAATATCATATTTTAGTTTATATTTGAACTAAGTGGTGAAGAAATGAACCGTATGTGATCAATATCAAGTACGGAGACTAATGCATATCAAGTTTAAATTAATATCTTATTTTAGTAAATGTTTTGAACTGAATGGTGAAGAAATGACTCGTATCGTGAAAATACCCGTGCATACCCGGGACCCGGCCAAGATGCTGGCGCTGAACCAGCCGTGCCGCTAAGCACTCAAGCAGATACCGATTACTGAGTAATCGGTCGTCCCATCAGCATGGACTAAACAAGAGATGATGGCTCAGTACCACCCGGGCGCCCCCGCGGATGGGCCCCTATTTCGGTTGCGCAACCTATCCTAAACCTTTCACGATACAATATTTGTCCACCCTTTAGTTCTCCCATAACCCAAGATTTCAAGTTATTTTACATGCAAATCAATCCGGAATATGATAAACCAATCATGTCAAGATTAATACATATACATGTCTAGTAACAAGCAAGATGTGGTCCATGTCAAAATCAAGTTAACAGGCAAGTTAGGATCCATGGCACCATCAAGACATGTGTATATACTAACAAGGAAAATCCGGAATATTTTCATGTATCTTGTACAAGTAATTAGTATGTATACGTCGAAGTAAATATGATGGAATGTCAAAATCAAGTTAACAGGCAAGTCAAGATCCATGGCACTATCAAGACGTGTATGTACTAATAAGGAAAGTCCGGCATAATTTCGTATATGTTGTACAAGTAACTAGTATGTATGTGTCAATGCAAGTATGATGGAGTATAAAATGTTAGAATGAATGAATTTTTCAAATTCTATAATGATTTCATGGTATGGAAAGTAGCAAAATTTATTAAACCTTACTAATGTATATATATTTCAAGTAAATATGAATTAGCATAAAGGAATTATGACCTAATATAATAGCTTGCATAAAAGAAATATTTTAGTAAATTTAATGTAATACTTATATGAAACTCTCTCTTTAAAACATGATAATGAATAAATAAATAAATGTATATATATACATATTTTCTAACGGCAAGTGGAAAATGATTTTAAAATCATTACATTATACATGAAGAACTTATATGGAAAAATTCAAATGTATATCCAATATGATGAACATTCATAAAGGTAGTTTCTTTGTAATTTCAAAATAAAACATAGTTTAAGTTGTAACTTATAGTTTAAGCATAGGAGACCTTAAATAAAATCACAAATTTAATACATAAACATAGAGTAGAGTGTAAGAATCATATTTTTATATTTAAAATAATCATAGAGAATTTTGTATAAAAATATCACATTTCTAAAATTAAACAAATCAAGATTCTAAGTTAACCATAAACAATTAGAATTAGAAATAAAACATGAGAGGGGATGTGATTTTACTTGCCTTGATTGGTTAGAGAAGGTAAGCCTATCTTGAGGCTAGGGAACTTCTTCTTCTTTTCTTCTTCTTCTCTTTTCTTATTCTTCTTCTCTTTTCTTCTTCTCTTGAGTTGGAGTAAAAAAATAAAAAGGAGGTGAATAAAAAATGAAAGGGAGAAAACAAATGAAAGGGAAGAAAAAAATATAATAAATGAGGGATATGGGGGATTAGATGATGGTTGTCATGCTTGTCCAAAGGACAAGCATGGTAAAGTAAGGTATGGGTGAATAAAACAAAATAGGCATAGGACAAATGAATACTAATAATAGGTTATTAGAGTTATTTAATATTATAATTTCAAATTAAACTAATCCAAAAAAAAGTCAAACTTAATCTTTACAAATCAAAGAAGAGAGACTAGTAAAAATATGTGTAGGACCCACCGGTGATTAAAATAATATTATTTTAAGTGACTATCTTAAAAATTTTAAGAAAATCATAAAAATATAGAAAAATGAGTCAAACACAACGCATTTATTTTGGGATTAATCTGATATCAAGAATGTAACTTATGATGAAATTAGGTTGTTACAGAAGCTCTCCTTAAAGGTCTCCCATGTTATCGGTTTTGCCAACCGATTTTCCTCGGCCAACCACCATGTGCGAGCAATGTCCATAAATTGTATCTTTATCACTTCCACACGGTCTCCATCCGCTACTCGTGCCGCACTCAGCAGGTTCTCAGTATCCACCAACCACTGTTCTGCCTTCATAGCTTCTTCAGTTCCATAAAACTGTGACGGTTTCAACTTTCTAAAGTCCGAAACACTGCCCGCCTTCTGTTTTCCAGCCACCAACTCCCGTCGTAACATCATAGTTTGTTGTTGTTGGTTCTCAATAATCCCCTTAAGCAATTCCATTGTGTTGGAATTTTCTGCTTGGGGAGTGGTACTTGAGGAAGTGATGCGACGACTAGTCATTCTTATGAAAGATGAAGGATTTGGATTAGATCGGAAAATAAAGGATAAAATAAATGATAGGATATAAGGATCCAAAGAAATAGGGTAAGTATAAGAATCAAAAGTAACTTGCAATTTATGCATATGCATATGTGGCAGTCATCCTAGTTTGAGTCTTCTAGTTAGAAGCTAACGTCGAACCTAGGCTCTGATACCAATGGTAACGCCCCGCACCCAACATGCGGGTAACGTTCGGCGACGTATTATAAATAAATACGCCAAGCCTAAAGTACTTTTAAATAAACTAAATATTACCGCCACTAAACCACATACATATGCACTCAGAGAAAAATAGGAAGACAATAAACAAACTCTTTTTATTCCAACCAGATATTAAATAGATCAACAAAAGATTCAAAGAAGGGTAACACTTATTACAACTTCAAATTTGAGATTTGGAAACAACAAAACAAGGTAGAAGGAAAAGTTTGAAAGAATAAAAATAAATAAATAAAGGATCTCCTAAATAATGAAAACACAACTAACTGTCTGCTAACTCTATGAAATGTTGTTCCAGCTGTGATGGATCCTCTCCTTCAGTATCCTGCAAATTATCTGGGCGTGCCAAACCAGGGTCGTTAGAACGACCTAGCAAGTACTACAAGAGAAACATCATGATATACAGGCACGCTATGTATATAAGTATATATATATATATATAATATATATATATATATATATATATATATATATATATATATATATATATATCTGTGTAAGCAAAGCCTGAAACTAATTAAAAATACTAAAAGTCATGATAAGATTGATGAAGTATAAGTCTTTAGAACGGAATAAAATATGAATTTAACTATAGATACTTTGAACATGATATTAGTCAGGAAGTACATCTGTCTTACATGTCATGAATAATCTTGTAACAGAGGCCAATATAATAAATGAACATGCATACTATGTTATTATTATTTTTGTTTATTTATTTGGAACTGTCAGAAGTAGTGTGACACATGTTTTACAAGTATCCCGTGCATACCCGGGACCACGACCATGATTTCTGGTACTGCCTCAGGACATACCGCTAGGTACTAATGAACATGAACTCTGATGAGTCTAAACTCCAGGCGCGTAGCCCTATATACTGATGGTGATCCAGTAATCACCCAGAACCCCCATGGTTGGGTTCCTATGTTCGGTTGTACAACCTCAAGAATGTAAAACTCCTAAAACATGTGTACAGTTCTTTCATCAAGTTCCCCCATAACCCCAATTCATTTTATGATTTTAAAAATGGATTTATAACATGCATTATATTAAATCTCAATTATAATCAAGTTAACAAATCATATATGCATTAAATAAAATGCTTATATAAATGTTATTTATAACCATACTGTATATGTGGGCATTGAAGAGTGGCTAGTTGCAAGACTTTCAAGGATTAATCAAAAACATTTTTAAATTTAGAAATAATTAGAAAGTTTTGGAAGCAGTACAATAAAATAATAAATAAACTTATAAATATAAAGGATAGGGGTTTACTATTGCTAATGTAGATGAATATGATAATTTTTGCAAGTAAAGCATCAGCATGACTTAATCTATTCGCGGAAGATAAAATTACAAGTTTCCAAATGAAGTGAAATGGGTTATTTCCATGTTGTTCACAGTTTCAAGAATAACATTTGTTTGCATGGGACTTTCATGAACTATTTAGACTTAATTTGATTAATACATCAACCAATTCATAACCTTGAATGTCTTGTCACCATAGATTCTCTCCAGTATGAATGTCTCATTTTCTACTGTACTTCTAACTTTGCATGTATTCTCATTTTTTTTTTTACTGTTCAACAGAACTGTAGTTCTGCAGTGAACAGAACTGTAGTTCTGCAGTGCACAGAACTGCAGTTCTGTTCACTGGACAGGCAGTTTACTACAAATTTGACAGATGATTACTCTTATTTTTTTGCTTTTTAAATAATAAATTTGCAGAGTGAAAAATCACAAACAACTATTAATTAATAAAACTATATCATAAATTATCAGTTGAATCTGGAAAATCAAATAGAACATGTCTTCCAATGCTACATACTCCATGATCCACAACAGAGAGAGACCAGGTTAATACAAATGATAACAGTTATTCTAATATCTATACATGCCTTTGTAAGGATCGCATGAATGTCTAACAAAACAAGAGTAGAGGTGAAGACCGATGCACTTACTAAATGTATTGTTATACAATGGCTGCAATTGGCCTGGTGAATCAAAACAACAGAGTGCCATCGAAGATTGATGAAATAGGCAATTTAAAATCTTGATAAAACACAAACGTGTTATGAGCTCATTGCATGTATTCCTTTAACAAGAGCTTGACGTAAGCACAAAGCATTGGGTCACCTCACATTCACAATATAGCAGGGCAAGGCTAGTGTTATTTTATTTTATATATATATATATATATATATATATATATATATATATATATATATATATATATATATATATATATATATATATATATATATATATATATATATATATATATATATATATATATATATATATATTCTAGGGCAATTAAAGCAATAGAGAAAAAGTGACAATATTACACTTGTCTTGATTTAAATTAACTACAACATAGAACAGAGGAAAGGAACAAATACTATGGATAAAAGAACACCTACAGTAAAAGTTGCTAGAGTTGACATAAAGAAAAGAATGAAATGGATCCATTAAAACTACAGATAGATTTGGCTAAATTCCATAGGTATATAATATATAAATAAACTTGCCTTTATAAACTATACTATTGATTTATCAGCCTCTTTTATTCTCACTAGATCACTATTTATATTTCTAATAAATGAATGTTAGAATAACATAGCTTTCTAAAGGTCCTAAAATTCTAATTCAAAGGCAAACTATTTATTTAAAGATCCAGCTAAATCATAAGAGATAACATTCTACTACTAAAATGAAAAAGAGTATATATATATACATATATATTGACCTTACAAGGATTATCACAATAGTACTAAGCGAGAGATCAATATAATCAAAATCTAAACAAATTCATCAAGCACAAGTGAGAGAAGATTAAGGGTTTTAGTACTTGCCTCAAGAATGCCGCTCCAGAATTTGATTACAATATCCCCTTTTTTTATTTTCTTTTCTTCCTATCTTCCTTTCTCCTCTCTCTCTTTCTCCCTCTCTCTCTTTTTTTCTCCTGCGTTCAACAGGAAAAGTTCTCTCCGTTGTCCTTTTTATTATCATCATTATGATTATTTATTTTATTGTTATTACCCTAGGATCAAATCTAAACCTACCAATCTATCAAATCTAAACAAAATATCAAATCTAAACAAAATATCAAATCTAAACCTACCAATCTATCAAATCTAAACAAAATATCAAATCTAAACCTATTAAATCTATTATTATCTAGTTAGGTAGTAAAACAAATCAGATTTGTTAGACAAATATCATGTTTATTTATTTATTATTATTTTTTTAAGGATAATAATTTATTTATTATTGTTTTTTTTTTAATTTTAAATTTTGGGTTGTTACACATAAAGAGGATGAAAAACTTTTATTAGCAATCGTCATGAATTTTATTTTTATTAAAAATGGGAAAAACAATTCGGATAACAACAAAAATATCATAATGATATGTATTAATAAAAGAAATGAAATAGATGAAGAAGATTTCTTATTAGCTGTGAAGATGGCCAACTTTAACCTATAAGAGAGCAAATTAGTTTGGTCGCTTACAGATAAATTTAAAATTTAAAATTTCTAATTATAATTAGATAAGATTATTATATAATAAATAGACTTAGGGAATGTTAACATATATTTCACAATAATATTACATACTAATATCCAAATAATGATTTAATAAGAACTACTATCCAAATATAAAATTTGTTAGGGACTTATATCCTAAAAACTCTAAATTTTAAATATTCTATTTAGAATAGAAATTTCAAATAGTATGATCATAGGAAACATTTATTTTTTCATCTAGACTCATGAACAAAATTTTTTCATGCACACACTAATAACCTTGAATAAGATGGAATCTAGAATCATATTAAATATTATACTGGAAGTCGTAAATTAAGTGAATAAACTATGACATGGAATCATTTTTTTTTCATTTATAAGAAAAGTATTTTTTACACTTTCCGTATAGAGATTGGAATTGGCAAATCATAAAGTCAATTTTCATTTCGTTCTATTGAAAATTTTATATTAAAAATAAAAATAAAATTAATTTTTGGATTTTTTTTTTTTTTTTCCATTTTCATCTTCTCTGATCTCATTCAACAAGGCATCTTCTGTGGTGGCTGCATTTATTTTAAAATAGTGGTTAGTGAGAAGGTAGTAACATGCTGTGATTAATTTAGTCCACCTCAATGGCTTAAAATAAAAGATGTGAATCAATAAAGACAATCCAAAACAACTCATTAAACCAATTAAAAACAACCCTTAACAAACTAACCTAAGTATGGAACCAGCCTGTTCATGAGCTACTTCTCCAAGGTCAACTCAATTGTCTATTACTTACGCTGTCGTAGGCCTGCACATGCGTCTTGGGCTCTGCTCCAAGAAATAAACTATTTTCGAGCACGAGGATTCATTAGATTGACAGCTTTTTCCAGCAGAATATATATATATATGAGAAAATGGGAAATACACCGGCGGTGATGGAAGTTTCCTTCACCGCAGTTTAGGTGGTCCAATAAAATTATTACACGTGGTATCATTTAAGAGAATTCATTTATTTGTTATCTTGAATGACGCCCCGTGTTATAATTTTATTGGGCCACCTAAGCGACGGTGAAGGAACTCTCTTCACCGCCGGTGTATTTCCCGTTTCTTTTATATATATATATATATATATATATATATATATATATATATATATATATATATATATATATATATATATATATATATATATATACCCACACACGTGTATATTTGTATATATAAAATAATGAAAATGAGATACCGATTCATCTAAGCTATCTAAACTATATTCTATTTCTACTATTTCTAATAAGTTTTTAAAGAAAAATTTCTTTTGAATTATGATCTTCACTCTCTAAGGACCAATAATATCCAATTTCTTGGGTTTAAGTTTTGATTTAATTTTCCATCAATTTAATACAAATTAACGGTTTTTAGTGAGTATAATATTTTGTATCATAAATAAACTTCAAAATGTATGAAATTTGATCTTAAATAAGCTAAAGAGGTAGAGATCATGATCTTAAAAATTAAAAAAAAAATTAATGAAAATATTATTTTTTACCACCGCTCACATAATTTATCTAAACTGAACTTACAAAAAATATATATATATATATATATATATATATATATATATATATATATATATATATATATATATATATATATATGTGCACGCGCGCGATGCGTGCGACTTTTAAATAATTCGATGGATATGGTTCGGTTTTTGGATTTCAAAGTTTGAAATCAAAAACCGATCGAACTCTTTCGATTTGGTTTTGCTTATTCAGATGGCTCCCTCCTGATCTATGTTTTGGCCTCACACAAAGAAATTAAACTATTTCTTCTCCCCGACCCCGACTATATATATAAGAAACCCAACTGTTTTCTGTTCAGTGTTCGCAAACAACATAAAATCAACCCTCCATCGCTCCACCATGGCAAACTTTGCCGATGCTGGAGATCAAGAGACACTCCGGCCGTGGTCTCAGCTCCCATCACCCCTCCTCCGCCTCATCTCAAGCAAACTAGCCCACATCCTCGACCACATCCGCTTCCGCTCCGTCTGCACCTCCTGGCGCTCCGCCGCACCGCCCTCCAACCTCCGCTCTCAGCTCCCGCTCCTCGTCCTCCCTCACCACCCCGCCTCCTCCCTCTACTCCTTCTTCGACCTCTCCACCGACAAGCTCGCCACCTCCGTCCTCCCCGAAACGCGCAACAAGACCATCTGCGGCTCGTCCTTCGGATGGCTGGCCCTCATAGACGCCTCCGACTCCTCTCTCTCCTTATTCAACCCCGTCACCCGAGCCCAAGTCCAGCTCCCTCCGCCGAGTACCATCCCGTACTACTTAGGCCCCGGCGTGCCTCGCTGCATGGAGGAACACCGGTCCAACGATGAGGAGAACGACGAGTACGATTTGTTCCGTAAGGGCTGCGCTTGGGGCCTGATCCGCAAGGGCTATACGTGGAAGGTTTGTTTATCGACCAGCCCAAGGAACGATGGCTGCATCGTCGTTGTCACTCTCGCTTGTGCTGCTGAGTTCGCCTTCTGTGGGCTTGGAGATGATGCATGGACGATCGTAGGCACGAGCTTACCGTGGCCACTCGACTCCGTCTACCTCCACGGCCAGAAATTCTATGTTTTCGATGAGTATGCGGTCTGTTCAGTGTACGATCTTACAAATGCCAAGAGTGTTAGCAAAAGATAGCGGAATAATACTAATGCAACAACCAGCGGAATCAAATAGTTAACCGAAGAGAAAAATAGCAGAGATAGAGAACACACAGATTTAACGTGGTTCGGCAATATGCCTACGTCCACGGGGACCGATCGAAAAACTTCCACTATATCAAAAGAGGATTACAAAACTCTAGTTCTCAACCACAAGAGAAAACACAAAAAAATCACACAAGATTTTGAGATCAAACCCTAATCTCTTGTTGCAGTGATTTACCTCTTTGCTTCGGCCGAAATACATAACAACAGGAGCAGCCGCAACACCTCGAACCTTCGACCAAAATTTCTGCTTCGGCTAATAGCAGTAGCTGCGGAAAATCCCTTGCTTCCTTTGGCCGAACAAAAGGCAACACAGCAGCACTTTAACAAACAAAATTATTTCACCAAATAATTTCTACACTAGCCGCCACCTCACAAGAAAAAAAAACTTTTGGCTATTTTTCTTTTTTTTCTTTCGGCTCCTATTTCCGGCTCCAATTTTTCGGCTCACCCAAAACCCTAGCACCACACCCCATATATATATTGTATCATAATGGGTTTGGGCCGGTTCTGGACCCGTTTCGGTTGATCGAAACCCGCTACGGCAATGGGCTTCATTAGCAATAATCTCCCACTTGGAGACCATTGCTAAAAATGTAATCTCTATACATGATAATACTAGTGTCCAAAGTTTTTTTACCTCGATCGTTCAAAGTCCCAATTTCAGCATTCAACACAAATGCACCAAAGTTGAGCAATAGCTCAACTTTTTCCCATCAACCGGCTTTGTCAACATATCTGCAGGATTCTTGCTACCTTCAATCTTCTCCAACTTCAATTGGCCATCCTCTAACAAGGATCTAATGAAGTGATATCTCAAGTGAATATGTTTAGTCCGTGAATGATACGCCGAGTTCTTCGCAAGATGAATTGCACTTTGACTGTCACTGAATAACCTGCAATCCACTTCATCAAAACCCAACTCACTCATCAATCGCTGCAACCAAATAAACTCCTTACTTGCTTCTGCAGCTGCAACATACTCAGCTTCTGTCGAAGATAAAGCAACAATTGTTTGTAGTCTTGAAACCCAGCTTACCGCTGTTCCTCTTACAGTAAAAACATACCTGTGGTGCTCCTGCCATTGTCTCTATCACCCGCATGGTCCGAATCCACAAAACCTTGCACATCAATGTTATCACCCCCAAAACATAAACAATACTTTGAAGTACCTTTCAAATACCTGAAAATCCACTTCACCGCTTGCCAATGTTCCTTTTCAGGGTTCTTCATGAATCTACTCACTACTCCCACTGCATGTGCAATATCTGGTCTTGTACTCACCATTGCATACATGAGACTCCCAACGGCCGATGAATAAGGCACATTCTCCATGTATCTTGTCTCCTCATCTGTCTTAGCACCTTGCTCCTTTGACAGTTTGAACTGTCCACCAAGAACTGTAGTTACCGGTTTTGCATTCTCCATATTGAATCTTTCCAACACCTTCTTGATGTATCCCTCCTGAGATAACCACAATTTCTTGTTTTTCTTATCTCGGGTAATTTACATCCCAAGAAGTTGTTTGGCCTCACCCATGTCCTTCATAGAGAATCTCCCTGCCAACTTTCTCTTCAGATCATTGATTTTCTTCATGCATGTACCTGCCACAAGCATATCATCTACATACAAAGTAAGTATAATAAAGTTACCATCCTTAAACTTTTGTAGATATACACAATGATCTGAATTGCTTCTAGCAAAACCCGAATCCAACATAAACTTGTCGAACTTCAAGTACTATTGCCTCGGCGCTTGTTTCAACCCATACAAGCTCTTTTTCAGTCGACATACCCAATTCTATTTTCCTTTAACTTCATATCACTCCGGCTGTTCCATGTATATTTCTTCCTCCAAATCACCATGAAGGAAAGCAGTCTTCACATCGAGCTGCTCTAAATATAATCCTTTCACAGCCACAATACTCAATATTGTTCTGATAGAAGTCATCTTGACAACAGGTGCAAATATTTCATTGAAATCAATACTTTTTCTCTAACCGTATCCCTTCACCACAAGTCTAGCCTTGAACCTTTGTGTCCCTCCTGCCTCATGTTTTACCCTGTATACCCACTTGTTATGCAATACTTTCATCTTTTCCGGTCGCTTCACCAATTCCCATGTGTGATTCTCCTCCAAAGAAGACATCTCATCACGCATAGTTTGCTCCCACTTAAGATGAAGTTTATCCTGCATAGCCTCTTGGTAACTCTCTGGTTCACCTGCATCAGTATACAAAACATGATATAATGGAAGACAAAGTTTTTGGGTTGGCTTCCTTATCCTCGTGCTCCTCCTCAAAGTGGGAACACTCTCTGATGAAGTACTTGAACCATCTGCTTCTGTCAATGGCTCTCTTTCCTGTTCGGTCTCATCTGAAGCTTGTGTATTCTCAGGTGTAGCCATTTCTTCTCCTTCAGATGTAGGTATTTCTTCCTTTCTTTTATCCATGGGATCCATCAAATCCTGTGGCTCATCCAGCTCCAAGCGCTCTTTCTCCACTGTTTTCTCACTCTTACTTTCCGTTCAGTCTTTATACATACAGCCCTCATTAAATACTACATCTCTGCTACGAATTACCTTGTTATGCTCATAATCCCATAAGCGATAACCATATTCATCGCCACCGTATCCAATGAATGCACACTTCTGAGATTTAGAATCAAGCTTCTTTCTCATCTCATGATCCACATGTGCATATGCTATACAACCAAACACTTTTAAGAAAGAGTAATTCACAGTCTTACCAGACCACACCTCCTCTGGAATTCCTCCATCTAAAACACTAGCTGGACTCATGTTGATCAGATACACTGCCGTATCTACAGCGGCTCCCAAAAGTTGCAAAGGCAAACCTGCTTGTAGTCTCATACTCCGAGCTCGCTCCAAAATGGTTCTATTCATCCTCTCAGCCACGCTATTTTGCTGCGGTGTCCTCGGTACAGTCTTTACTCTTCTGATCCCGTGGGCAGAGCAATAGTCATCGAACTCCCTATTGCAAAATTCCCCACCATTGTCTGACAACAGACATTTTACCTTCAAACCTGTTTCATTCTCAACAAGAGCTTTCCATACCTTGAAGATCTTGAAAATATCGGATTTCTGTTTAAGTGCAAACACCCATGTTTTCCTACTTGCATCATCTATGAAAGTGACAAAATAAGAATTACCTCCAAGAGACTTCGCCGAAGAAGGCCCCCATACATCTGTATGCACCAACTCCAATATTTCGGTTTTTTTCTCCTTGCCATCCTTCATAAAGCTAACTCTTTTCTGCTTTCCAAACACACAGTTCTCACAGAAATCAAAATTAGCATCTTTCATATCTGTCAACATACCTCTGGATTGCAATACCCTCATGCCGCTTTCGCTCAAGTGACCGAGTCTCTGATGCCATAAGATAGCCTTCTCATTCTTCACGATGGTGAAAGAAACAACGTGATCCACTGAGCTTGAGAGTAAATATATAGTTCCCACTCTCTCACCCTTGACCACCACCATTGCTCCTTTACTGATCTTCCACTGTTTCTTTTCAAATGAGATTTGATAATCTTCGCCATCCAGCTTGCTAACAGATATTAAATTTTTCTTCAAATCTGGTATGAGCCTGACCTCTTGTAAAAGTAACTTTCCACCATTGTGCAACTTTAGCTGAATTGTTCTTTTACCGACAATCTTGCATTCCTTCCCATTACCAACAGTCACGTGCCCAAAATCACCTTGGACATAATTCTCAAACCATTCTCTGCGAGCAGTGCAATGGAACGAAGCCCCTGAATCCACAAACCACAGATCTGACCTCGATTCTATATGAGCAGACAAACACAAGTCATCATACTCTTCACTTGGATTCACCACATTCGCTCATTCCTTGCCTTTGTTTGGACAATCCTTCTTCATATGACCCTCTGTCTTACATTTCCAACACACTAACTTTTTCTTGAATTTCCCCTTAGATTTTGATCTCCCTCTTTGCTTCGACTCCCTGCTTGAACTTCTACCCCTTTCCTTTCGTCTGTCATTATCAACCGACAGAGCAGTACTTGTAGAAACCGTGCTCTCACCCATGCTCTTTTTCATCAATTCATCATTCATGATTATACTCACAACATCATTGAATTTAAGAGCAGTATTGGAAGAATTGTTGATGGCCATAACAACATTACTCCAACTATCCGGTAACGAACACATAAACATCAAAGCTTTAATGTCATCAGCAAAGACAAAATCTAAAGATTCAAGTTGTGCCCATAATGTGTTAAATTCGTTCAAATGGTTAACAACTGAACTATCAGAAGGCATCTTCAAGTTGAACAACTTTTTCATTAGAAACAGTCTATTTGAAGCAGACGGCTTCTCATAAAATTTAGCCAACGCTGACATCAAACCTGAAGTGGTCTTCTCCTTGGAGACGTTGAATACAACCTGCTTTGTCAGGCACAATCGAATCTGCGCCAAAGCCCTCTTGTCCAACAATTCCCACTCCTCATCTGTCATCTTTTCTGGCTTTTCTCCAATCAGTGGTTGATGTAAATTCTTTTGATATAAATAATCTTCCATCTGCAACTTCCACCATTGGAAATCTGTCCTGTCAAATTTTTTAATTTCTCCCTTCCTATCTTCCGCCATAACTCCCACTCAAAATCAACACCGATCTGAGTGAAATCTGACTCGAACCAGAGCTCTGATACCAATTGTTAGCAAAAGATAGCGGAATAATACTAATGCAACAACCAGCGGAATCAAATAGTTAACCGAAGAGAAAAATAGCAGAGATAGAGAACACACAGATTTAACGTGGTTCGGCAATATGCCTACGTCCACGGGGACCGATCGAAAAACTTCCACTATATCAAAAGAGGATTACAAAACTCTAGTTCTCAACCACAAGAGAAAACACAAAAAAATCACACAAGATTTTGAGATCAAACCCTAACCTCTTGTTGCAGTGATTTACCTCTTTGCTTCGGCCGAAACACATAACAACAGGAGCAGCCGCAACACCTCGAACCTTCGGCCAAAATTTCTGCTTCGGCTAATAGCAGTAGCTGCGGAAAATCCCTTGCTTCCTTTGGCCGAACAAAAGGCAACACAGCAGCACTTTAACAAACAAAATTATTTCACCAAATAATTTCTACACTAGCCGCCACCTCACAAGAAAAAAAAACTTTTGGCTATTTTTCTTTTTTTTCTTTTGGCTCCTATTTCCGGCTCCAATTTTTCGGCTCACCCAAAACCCTAGCACCACACCCCATATATATATTGTATCATAATGGGTTTGGACCGGTTTTGGACCCGTTTCGGTTGACCGAAACCCGCTACGGCAATAGGCTCCATTAGCAATACAGGACGCTGATCGAGTCGCCTGATTCGAGTTTCAGTGTAGAAATTTTTCATGTGGTGGTTGCGGATACGGAGCTGCTCATGGTTTTGTGCTACAAGCAGCGGCCGCTGCAGCAGAGGATAAGAGTACTTAAACTCGATGATGCAAGCGGAGAAGGTGAGAAGCTCGAGTGGGTTGAGGCTACGAGCATTGGAGATTACGCCATTTTCTTGTCCGGGAACCATTCGTCGGTTGTTCGGGCAGCGGATCATGCAGAATGCAGAGGAGACCGTATATATTTCAGCGATTCTTATGGTTCTAAAGACTCGGACATGGAATCGGAAGTTTATTGCATAGATGTGTACGATACGAAGGAGAACGAGTTCCGACCGATGTTTTGCCCGTGGATGAGTACTGTGCGGAGAGCCACTTGGCTTGCGCCTAGTCTCTACTAGAAATTGAAGGTGAGATTGGTCTAATTCTAGTTATTGGTTGCTTTATTTGTGGAGATCTAGGGGGAGTATGATCGTAGTTTGGACGAGCACGAACGATATGGTTGTTGAAGTAGAAAATTTTGAGAAAAAGAAAGAACAGTAATAGCTTTGCTTTCAGACTCACACAAGGCTAGAGCGCGCAAAGTTAATCGTTTAGCTTCGCATTCCAATGCTGTTAGCCTGACGTTTGACTGGTTGAATAAAACTTCTCCGAATATGTAATCTATTTAAATAGGATTTGGAATAATCTAATAACAAAATCAAATCATATCAGAATACAAAATTTAGAGATCCAAACCATGATCAATTATTTGATTGATTAGAATTCTTAATGAATATAAATATCTTTCATTTTTGGGGTATTTACTGGTTTGTCCCTCACATCTTTAAATATTATGATTTTACCCCCCAAATCTTCATATTTATGAATTTGCCCCCCAAATCTCATAAGTTACAACAATTTTGCCCACCTCTCTACTTTTCCGTTTATTAATTTTTTTTTAATTATGAAATATCAAAACTGCCATTCCCTTTATACTTGAATAGAGACCCAAACCCTTCGTTCCCAACCCGAAATCCTTCGTTCCCAAATAGAAAATAGAGACCCTAACCCTAACCGAGGAGAGGCGATCGGCGAATCGAGGAGTCGGCGATAGGGGATCTGTGTGGGGATCGGTGATCGGCGTGGGGATCAAGGGAATCGGCGATTGGCGAGTCGACGAGTCGGGGATCAGGGATCTGTGTGGGGATCAGCGTCGGCGATCGGCGTCAGCGATCTTGGGGATCGGCGAATCGGCGATCGGCGTGGGGATCAGCGTCGAAGCGGTGGGGATCTTGGTTTATCTCTTTATCATCTTTTTTTTTGTTTCTGATTTCGTTTCTGTAGTTAGGGTTTTTTTGGTTGTATTATATGCTGCAATCTCCCTTTTGGCCGCGGATAGATCTGTTCTGCTGCTGCTCTCTGCAATAGTATTATATCATTTACTACATATAAGAACCAGTTCTTTGTTGTTGATTGTGGTTTGGCATTCCCTGTGGTGAAATTGCTTTACTTTTCTAACGTGTTCGTTTTGTTGCCTGAACAAATGTATAATGGGGATGGCCTTTTTTGTTTTTTTGCCCTACCTTTTTTATGTTACTGTTGCCCTATGCGTGTATAGCCTAAAATCATTTGCACATTCTTTCTAGCTACTTATATAGTAGATATATCAGGAGGTTCCTTGTATATATCTGTTGCCACTTAGTTGTTAGTTCTATGATTAGTATTTTGTGATATGTTTTTTTTTTAATTCCTAGTTTGTATCATAACTTATCATTACTTCACACATGATAATTTGGTCTGTTCAGTTAGTGGTTTGTATTTTATAATGCACCAATAAATTACTAGTTTGTATTTTTTTTATAGAAATTATGCTTTTAATTTGTAGAATGGATACCGATATTGTTGTAGTAATTCTACGCTACAATGGTTATTGGAAACTAATTCCTAGAACAGGCCGGAAAAAATATGAGTGTGGGAATCAAAAAACAATTAGAGTTGAGGTGAATGATATAACACTGAGGAGTTTTGGACAACAGATTGCCCAGTTCCTTCCTACAGCCCGAGGGTATTTACTGAATCTTTCATACACTATCCCAAATACAAACCCTAGGTTATTTGGATCTATCAAAACAAATTTAGATTTTATTCAAGTTTTGAGAGAACATGTCCTGAGAAAGAAAGTTGAGATGTTCTTGGTGCTAGATAAGAGAGATAGAAGAAAAGGAGATAGTGGGGTTGATGATGATAGATTTGTTTTGTGGGATGATATTTTGGTTGAGAAAATAGAAGGAGATCATGTGGGTAATGATGGCCTTAGTTGTTATGCAGGGGATGATGGGCGTAGTAATGAGGCTTTGTGTGAACTTGTGGTTGTCGAAAATGAAGAAAGAGCTGAGGATGATGCAGATGAAATTTATTCAGAAGATACCATTCATTTCATAGTTCAGAATCCGGAGATTCTAATTGTAGTGATGTAGAAAGTAGTGAGGGTCCTATATACTCAACGGATCTCGAAAATCCAGAAATAAGTTTGGGGAAAAAATTCAAAGATAGAGTTGAGCTCAAATTTTATCTTAGACAGTATAGCATAAAGTCTAACTTCAATTACAAGACTCAAAAGAGCGATTCACTTCGTTTTGTTGCATGCTGTGTTGAAGAGAATTGCCCGTGGAGAGTTCGGGCTAAAAGATTAAATGATGGGAAGAGTATGGAAATATCAAAAATTGGTGGTAACGACACTTGTGTGGGTGTCAACAAGTGTTTGAACACCCAGGCAAATTCAGGCTGGATTGCACAAACAATTCTGGGGGAGGTAAAGGCAAATACGAACATATCACCTAGGAAAATCATACACACAATCCATAACAAATACCAATTGAAGTTATCATACCATATGGCTTGGAGAGGCAGAGAGCAGGCAAGGGAGAGTATTTTTGGTAATGTAGACAAAAGTTATGATTATGCAGAGAGTCTACGCTTAGAGTTGATAAGGAGAAATCCCGGATCTCATGTTGATTTAATGGTTGACTCTGACAGAAGATTTTTGAGGATATTTGTTTGCTTTAAAACTTGCATTGATGGATTTAGATTGGGTTGCAGGCCTCTAATTGGCCTTGATGGTTGCCATCTCAGGGGCAAGTACCTCGGAATGTTGCTCTCTGCTACGGCACTCGATGGGAACAATGGTTTATTTCCTATTGCATTTGCAGTTGTTGAGGGAGAAAGTGGTGATACATGGCACTGGTTTATGAAGAATTTGCAAACAGCATTTCAGGGAGACTTGAATGGAGTATCTTTCATCTCTGATCAAGAGAAGGGGTTACAGGAGGCACTTAGTATATTATTACCCGATAATGAACACAGAGTGTGCATGAGACATTTATGGAAATCTTTTAAGAAGAATTTTTCAGGAGATTTCTTTGAGCAGACCGTGTGGGATGCAGCAAGATCATATACAAGTTTCGAGTATGACATGCATATGGCAAAGTTGAAAGGGGTTTCGGAGCCGGCTTGGAAGTATTTGAAAGAAAGGAGGCAAATGTGGTCAAGGAGTCAGTTTTCATGTTCTTCGGGGTGCTGCTACTTAACTAATAACCTGTCAGAATCTTTCAACTCATGGATTTTAGATGTTCGAAGCCTACCAGCCGTAGACCTGGTTGACAAACTAAGACAGAAAATGATGCTAAAGATGAATACAAGGCGGATTTCTGGGGCAAAGTGGAAAGGAAAATTAGTTCCATATGCTGATAGATACTGTCAGGATATTAGTAAGAAACTTGGTTCTTTTGAAGTGCGTCACACAAGTGAGTTTGAGGCAGAAGTTGAAGATGAAACAACAAGGAGAACTTTAAATATTAGAGTGAAAACTTGTTCGTGTAACCGCTGGCAGTTGTCTGGTTTACCATGCATACATGTAGCTAATTACATTGGTACTATCAGAAATGCTAGGTGGGACCAGTACTGTGCTGATTATTTCACAATTCAAAGGTATGTATTTTAAATTCACATTTTAAATTCATATTTTAAATTCATATTTCGTATTCAAGTGATACAAAGAATTCAATTATTGCAGGTACAAGCTTGCATATGCAAAACCAATTGCACCGCTGCCATCAAAGGACCAATGGATTTCTATTGACAAGGGCTACATAATTGGACCGCCTAATACAAGGAGACCTAGAGGAAGACCTAAGAAGAAAAGAATACAGCCAAAGGGGAGAGATGATAGGTCGGAGTCCAGCTTGTCAAAAAGGACTCACAAATGTGCTAGATGTCAAGGATATGGCCATCACAAAAATACATGCAAGCAGCCACTTCACACTTCTGGGAGTGAAGATATTGCCTCTTCTATTGGTGCTTCACAAGTTCCTTCAAGGTATGATGTGTAAAAATAAGTTAGAGTTATAATTTATGACTATATTATTATTGTCTATGCATGTCCATAATAATGTTGCAACCAGGTCCTGTACTGCAATGTCAAAAAGGAGGAGATTCGAGGTTAATAGGGGTGGGGGTCATTCCCAAGGAGTTCAAAGAGAGTCGGCACCATCTATTACTGCTTCTCTGAGGTTGAAGTATTTAATAGGATATAGTCTATACACTTATGCTTACAAATTATACAATACGTTACGTATTTTTTTATTTACTATAGGGCACAACCCATTCAGAGAAGAGTAAAGGAACTCCCAATCAGAGGAAGGAGTGTACTACATGTACAGCCACATGCACACGAAGATGCACAACCACATGCAGGACAAACTCCGCAGCCACTAACATGGATAGGAAGTTTTGATCAACCATCTCAAACGCAACAATCACAGACAACGCCCTGAGATATAGAATAAGAGCAATATTTATCCAATATTTGTAATGAGCTTTGTTTATGAATTTGGGCTATCTTTATTTGTCAGGAATTTGGAGAACTTGAGAGAATTGATTTGGTGATGAATATTTGTGATATTGTGATATGTTGATGAATTTGGTCTGATTGATGAATTTGTGATATGTTGATGAATTTGCATATTTGTGAACATGTTTTCAATGTTGATGAATTTGTGAATATTTGTGAATTTGTGAATATTTGAGATATGTTAATTTGTGAATATTTGTGATATTTGTAAAAAAATTATATTTCCAATACCCAGAGAACCTGTTCTCTGGACTGAGAACATGTTCTCAGTCCAGAGAGGGTATTGGAAATATGGTTTTTTTTATTGCAGTTAATGTTGAATGATACAATTTGGACCTTAGTAAATTCTATATATTTGATTTTAATTATAAATGTTGGGGAAAAATTGATTTGGAGAACTTGAGAGAATTCATTTGGTGAATTAGAGGAAAAATGCATGAACATGAAAGAGTAAAAAATAATGAAGAAAATGAGAAGAGAGAAGGAAAAGAGAAGGAGAAGAGAGGAGGAAGAGAAGAGAAATAATGAAGAAAAAGGAGAAGAGAGGAGGAAGATAGAAGAGGGGTAAAATGGTCAAAAAATTAACTAAGTTAGGGAAAGTTAGAGAGGGGGGCAAAATTGTTGTAACTTATGAGATTTGGGGGGCAAATTCATAAATATGAAGATTTGGGGGGTAAAATCATAATATTTAAAGATTGAGGGACAAACCAGTAAATACCCCTTCATTTTTATTCCTAAGAAAACTCTCATAATCAATGAAGGCATATAAATAGCCTTCATGAGGAGACTTTGGGAGATCTTTGACAGAAGAAGCTAATCACGAAAATCTCGAAACGTCCCAACTAGCAGAGAAAACTAGGGCCGGCCGTTATTCTTCAACAATTTTCACGTCGGATCGTTAACGGGATTTACGAGTTCGATTCCATCGCTACACTAAAAGCTCACATTTTCTGTAAGAGAGATGTTGAAAGTCCCTTCCACTGCACAAAAACTCTAAAATTATGGTGAGAGTTAAGAGAAATTATTTTATATTTTAACACACCCATGCAGACGAGCCACTAAAAATTATGTTTTTGATGCCTTGATTGATGCGAAGAATCAAACCATTAGCAACATAAAAGCAATTAATTTACTAAATATGCAAGTCTGTCCATAATTTTTTTTTTTTTTAGGTGACAAGATGTGTAGCTTCTTCTACTGCAACTATTGGAATTGTGCACTAGTTATGCAATTGAGTCTTGAACCCAAATCTGACAAAAAGGATATATTGATAAACCCTAATAAATTGAGTTAATTTACACAAAGTAAATGCATTAAAACTGGAATTTATAAGAGGTTGCTTCTAAATTCGACAGCCTAAAAAAAAATAGAGAGAAAGAAAGAATTCTTACATATCTATTTGCATGTTAAGGGAATACTTAATGAGTTTCTTAGCATTTTCATGTGTATACTCTACTATTAAATCTTTAACAGCAATCATCATGAAAATCATTATATTTTACATGTATTTTTCACCCAAAGACAATAATTAATGGCCAGATAATTCTATTCAAAGGCATAACTTTAATCAAATAAAATAGGAAGTATAAAAATAAGTATAAATAATAGCATGTTAAAATGAGTCAAAAGAACTCACTTTGGCCCTGATCCAAATTGGCGCCTTGAAAAATCTCCAAGTCTCTCTCTGGCCGAAATTTCTCTCTCTTTTTTTTTATTCCTTTTTTTTTCTCACTACGTTCTCTCTGTTTCTTTTTCTCTCTCTCCGTGTGAGAAGTGGGAAGAGATTGGATTTCTTATTTAGTTAAAGAAGATTACATCCTTAAAAATAGGATCCTATTAGTTAAGAAATCTAAATAACTATTTTTTTTATAAGAACCAATCTAAAAAAGTAGGTTTCTTTTTAAATTCTTATTCTATCATATATGAATCACATTAGAATCTCTTTTTTTTTGTTAAATAAATCAGATTAATCCTCATCAGATTATTAGATAAGGATCAATTTAAAATCTATTTATTATCTATTTGGTAGTTGGGATCCTATTCCACTCTTTTTTTTTTAATTTCTATTTATCTTTTGATTTTTTTTATTTCTTTTAAAATTAGTTATGATAAAATATCATGTGAAAAAAAAGGTGAGTGTTACATTCTATCCCTTTAAGTAAAAATTTCGTTCTCGAAATTTCTTAAGACCTATACAGTGGAAATGTGAATTATACTTTACTCAATAGGTATATGAATCACTCATAGATACCTTTCTCTTGGAACTTCTATTGGATCAATTTTAAATATTTAACTAGAAAGGATATCCCTACACCTTACTTATATTCAATTTAACATTTAAGACATTATAGGGTAAAATAACATTATTTTGATAATAATAATAGTAATAAAGTAAATAATTTATACAGAAAAAATCATATTTATATATATAGGCAGCGGTATATTTTTTTAAAAAACCCGTAATTAAATACACGCCCGGCAGAAATCGAACATAAGTTGGTTTGATACCATATTGAAAGACCCTATCAATGCACCAAAACTCCGATATTTAGAATTATAATCTCTGTCAACTATCCTAATTTAAAAAAATATCTCAATACGAAAGTATCTCAAAATATTTTAACATTATGATCATATCTCAATTATATTTCAACAAAAGAGACGTTATATAAATTATCTCATTTGTTTTCTTTTGATTCTTCCATTGTAATATTTATAATTATTATAATTTTTGAAGATCTATAGCAAACGGAAGATAGTAAGAATTTTGCGAAGAATAATAATAGCCGAGTTGGTTGGTAAAATGGTACCTATTGCACTTATGGATTAGTCTACGTCTATTTCGAAATGAACTGAGATGGAATTGAATGAAAGCGCACAGTCAACTACTGATTTGGCAGTCAAGTGACCAGTTCAATCAAAGCGATAATTCAAGTTGATGGGAGCTGGCTTGGAAAAAGTGTAATTTTGTTTTCTTTTGGAGTGCATCACAGTGTCTTCTCAATGAGAATTTCTAGTTGTAGTGATTGCTGTCACATTTTACCAGTAATAACAATTTCCTGTTTTGCTTCAGAAACTGATTTATGGTGTCATTACTTGTAAATTTTTTTTTTTTTTGAGAAAAATTACTTCTAAATTAATTCGAGATCACTTCTCTTGAGGTTAGTTCTAATGATATTTCTTTCTACAATGTATATAAATTTGCTTTTAACCGTATATATAAATTTGAATATAATAGAGATTGATTACAGTATAAACAAGGCAAAAATGTTCTTGAGTTCCAAATAGGGATGAGAATGGACATGTTCAAGATCAAAATTTTCACCGGTCAATCATTGTGTTGACACGGTAATCCATTGCATTTTTCACTATAAAAAGGCTTGGCTACACTTATAGAAAACCTCTCTTATAACCTTGTACCAGCTGTTGTACACACACATATAAATAAATAAATAAATATATATATATATATGAGAAAAATGGAAATGAGCTAACAGCTCACGCAAATTATCTGAGCTGCAGTTCATTATCACTATCTCCAATAATTTTTTTGAAAAAATTTCTTTGGATTATGATCTCGACCCTCTAGGGTTCACTCATACCCAACTTCTTAGGTTTTAGTTTTCATTTGGTCCTCCATCAAACTAACACAAAATTAACGGTTTTCAATGAATAAAATATTTTGTATGCACTTGATGAAAGGGTAAATGAACTCCAAAATTTATGAAATTTAATCCGAAATAAGTTAAAGAGGTAGAGATAGTGATTGTTAAAAAAAAATTGAAGAAAAATTATTGGATCATTACAGTTTTGCCGCTAGCTCACGTAACTTTTCCTGAGCTGGCGGCTCACCTACAGTAATTCAGATATATATGTTTGCCCGAAAATTGGATTTTTCTTCCATTGCAAAATTATTTGATCACAAAAGAAAACTAAGAATTACAAAAAATATCGAGAAATAACAAGAACGGGAATATTATTTTATTCCCTTTTTATGTGGGTTTGGGTGGGGATGGAGCCTCGCTGGTGCACCCTGTTGACCGTCTGACCGGGAAGGGGATGGCTCTGCTCCGCTCCTTGATCTCACGAACTCGCCCAAAATCGTCCAAAAGTCCAAAAGTCCTTTCTTTGGAATCAACTCATGTCTTTTATAGACCGAAAATGCTTGAAATCCTGCTCGAATCCTCCCTGAAAAATCGGATCACGAGATATCAGCGAAATAAACAACTGAAACAGGCGAAAAACAACCCGCGGGTTGGCAACTGCAGGATGCACCTGCGGGAGATCTCCCGCGGGAGGCACCCGCAGGATATCTTTCGCGGGTGCTCACACGCGGGAGAAATCCCGCGGGTGTCCCGCGGGAGAAATCCTGCGGGTGCAACCGCGGGATTCCTCCCGCGGGGGAAAATCCCCCTAATTATTATTTTTTTTTTAATTTTATTTTTCTTTTCTTTTTTTCTTTTTTAATAATTTATTTATTTGTTTATTTTAAGGTGTCTACATAACCCTCTCCAAAGTTTTCGAAGTTCTGTATTGAGCTGTACTGAATTTCGAAATACTTTGGATTATTTGATTTTGGTTATCAGATGTTGGTAGACAGAAATAATTGTTAACGTATTTCGTAAGATATGGGAGGAGATATGGCGTTAATATGCTTATTCAATAACAAATAGAGGTATGTTTTTAACGTGCTCATTAGATAACAAGTAGAGGTATGTGTTAACGTACTCATTCGGTGACAAGCAGAGGTGTGATATTAACATGCTTATTTTAGGTCAAGCAGAGATATCATATTAACGTACTCATTAGAATCCTAACCGTTCAGTGACATCTAGTATAACGGATCAGGGAAAGATAGAGGTGAATTAAACGTGTCTTGGAGCTCAACCTATTCAGAGAATCTGGTCGTGATAGGGACAAACTGACTAAACAGAGGTGACGGTTAACATATTTAGCTTTGGAATTGGACTATCAGAGGTAACTGTTAACTTGATAGAGAGATGATTTTCGTTAGAGGTAATTTTTAACTTAATGATATCAAAAATAAGTTCATCAGAAACTGTAATATTGGACTTGATGAAGTGTGAATTTTCTTTTCTGTCAGAGGTAAAATCTTAACATGACAGGAGATTTAATCGGATTTTATCTTATTTGATTTTGAATTATGATATCAAAGGTATGATTTTAACTTGACAAATATTTTGGAGTGTCGCTTGCTCTGCTGGAGAAAAATGACGAGAAAAGTTTCGTTGTCAGAGGTAAAATCTTAACGTGACAAGAGATTTATTTTATTAGGATTTTTAGCAAACCCCCAACTATTAACGGATTTGATTTGCCTTTACCAACTATCGTTTGAGTTGGGCTAGCCATACTATTCCCCTCAGCATGGTGAGTTGTCGAGAATATCGTTTGGGCTTAAATGCCAAACTTTTCCTCTTCCCTTTGCCTTAGCAGCGTAGGGCAGCGATGTATCCTTATATTCGAATAAGAATACTGTTGTGACATGTTCGTCATGGTTAGTAAACCCCCATCTATCAACGGGTTTGATTTGTCTTTACCAACTACCGTTTGAGTTGGGCTAGCCATACTATTCCCCTCAGCATGAAGAGTTGTTGAGAATTTTGTTTGGTCTTAAATACCAAACTTTTCCTCTTCCCTTTGCCTTAGCAGCATAGGGCAGCGATGTATCCTTATATTCGAATAAGGATACTGTTGTGACATGTTCGTCATGAGATTTTTAGCAAATCCCCAGCTATCAACGGGTTTGATTTGCCTTTACCAACTACCGTTTGAGTTTGGCTAGCCATGCTCTTCCCCTCAGCATGGAGAGTTGTCGCGAATTTTGTTTGGTCTTAAATGCCAAACTTTTCCTCTTCTCTTGCTTTAGCGGTGTTGGGCAATTCATACTTTTACCCCCAGTATGAAGGGGTTGGCGAGAAACTGGTTCTCTTCCCATTGCCTTAACGGCATTGGGCAGTTCATGCTTTTTACCCCCAGTATGAAGGGGTTGGCGAGAAATTTATTCTCTTCTCGTAGCCTTGATGGCGTTGGGTAATTATACTTTTTTTTTTACCCCCAGCATGGTGGGGTTGGCGAGAAATTTATTCTCTCCCCGTAGCCTTGTCGGCGTTGGGTAATTCATGCTTTTTACCCCCAGCACGGTGGGGTTGGCGAAAAATTTATTCTCTCCCCGTAGCCTTGTCGGCGTTGGGTAATTCATACTTTCTACCCCCAATATGATGGGGTTGGCGAAAAATTTATTCTCTCCCCGTAGCCTTGTCGGTATTGGATAATTCATACTTTCTACCCCCAGTATGATGGGATTGGCGAGAAATTTATTCTCTCCCCGTAGCCTTGTCGGCGTTGGGTAATTCATACTTTTTACCCCCAGTATGATGGGGTTGGCGAGAGATTTATTCTCTCCCCGTAGCCTTGTCGGCGTTGGGTAATTCATACTTTTTACCCCCAGCATGGTGGGGTTGGCGAGAAATCTATTCTCTCCCCGTAGTCTTGTCGGCGTTGGGTAATTCATACTTTCTACCCCCAGTATGATGAGGTTGGCAAGAAATTTATTCTCTCCCCGTAGCCTTATCGGCGTTGGGTAATTCATACTTTCTACCCCCAGTATGATGGGGTTGGCGAGAAATTTATTCTCTCCCCGTAGCCTTGTCGACGTTGGGTATATATATATAATTTTTTTTTATTTTTTTATTATTATTTTTATTATATATATATACTTTTTTTTTTACAGGTTATGGGGGTTTAAATTAACCGTCCTGAGCTCGTCTTTGGAATTGTTGTGAGTCCAAGTGATACCTTTAGACCACCCACCTTAAATATGTCCGAGTTAAGTCTAATTCCTTTTTTGTTCAGTTTTGAGCTGAACTGCTCCAGCGTCAATCAACGCTTGAATTTTGTCTTTTAAAATAAAATAATTTTTTGTGGGGTGACCTACAATCCGATGGTACAGGCAGTAATTCGGATCGTTAGTCTTCCCAACCTCTTCAGGTCTTTTGCTCTCTGACAACTTTAGCATCTTGCGCTTGCTGAGCATATTGAACATAGTAGCAGTATGTTCATTCTTGAAAAAAAACTGCTTTTGAAGCCTGTGCGACTTTGCTGTGTTGCTTATAGTTGGACATGGTTTCTGCTTCGGTGTGCTTTCTACCGCCATTGCCATTATATCTTTCCCTTTGAAACGGGAAAACTGGAATGGAGGTTCATTTGTATTGCCTCCGATTGCGGACTGCTGCTTTTCGAGGCGTCGAAGTATTTCTTCGGCCTGTTTACCCTGCTTAAGCAGATCTTTCCATGATTTGGATTCGACCGAGCCCATCTTGTCAAGGATATCGGTCAACAAGTTGTGTCTGCAGATTTCCACAAGCGTGTCCTGCGTCATGCCATGTGGGCATCGAACAGAAAGTTCTCGGAACAGTTCGACATAAGTTTTGACCGTTTCGTGTTCTTCTTTCTTCGTTGCTAGCAAAAATAGTATAGAGACTTCAGTATCATCTTCAAAAAATCGGACTAAGAACTCACGTTCTACATTGGCCCATGATTTAATTGTTCCCTGGGGTAACTGCATAAACCAGGTAAATGCGGGCCCTGTTAAAGTACTCGCAAATATCTTAGTCATAGTCGGATCATTCCTCATGAGGTGTCTTGTCTGCGACAGGAAGTAGAAGATGTGCTGTTGCGGCAAACCTCTACCGTCGAATGATTGAAGGTTCAACAGTTTGTATTTTGCAGGATAAGGTACGGTCTCCCATTCTATGGGATAAGGACGGACTACCCCAACGTCTTGCAGTTTCTTACGATGAAGAAGAGCTTGTAGTTGATTCTCCATCTTCTCTATTTTTTCTGCGTGAGAGTTGATGGTAACCTTCATTTTCTCTTCCTCTCTTGAATGAGGAGGAATTTCTTCATTCTCATCCTCACTGTCCTCATTTATTTGGACAGGCCGTTTTCTTTCCTGTCGATCAGAAATAGACGACGAGGATTAACTCTTTCTAGTTTGAGCTAACAACTCAATCAAAAGTTGTTTCATTTCTCCTATAGTCTCCTCTTGCTGTTCGAGACGTTTTTCTTATCTCTCAAGCCTTTTAGAAATTTCTTCTAGGCGCACGCCTTCTGATTCGGTAAAAACTCCTCTTAACCCTGGAGTGATCTCATTATCTGAAGGATTATTTCCGACTGCCCTTTTGCCTTTATTAACCATATGTGATGAGGCAGCAGGTAGATCGGTTCCAGAGTACACCTTTTTCACCGTCCGTATTCTTTTGGGCTCGGTGATTCACTCAAAAACGGACCGTTTTGAGTTGCATTGGCAGTTTGATAGAACAGTTGAGATCAGCTGTTCGCATTGGCAGTGATGAATATTTTGTGAGGAGTTCTTCTTCCAATTGAGATACTCTCTCAAATCTTGAGGTATCTTCTCCTCTCTATTTGTATCTTGACGCCTCTTGCGTCGCAAATTTGGTTCATAATACTGGAGAGTTTGCAATATTTCAGGGCTGAGCTCTTTTCCAGCATTAGATTGTTCTCCAACTCTTCTGCGGATTCTTCTGGAGTGCACACTGGCCTGATTAGTTGTGTAGGCCCCGCATGCCTCTGATAGAGAGATTAAAATTCTTGGTGTATGTAGTGTGCTCACCATAGGCGTGCTCGAAGAGACATGAGGGTTGTGTTCATTTAACGTAACCCGTCGGTGGCATCTGTGGGATGCAACCCGTGGTTGTAACTGCATATTTGTACCCGCGGT